>JAVUPR010000300.1:9152500-9860000 GCA_036785695.1 Gentiana straminea | reverse complement strand
GATCTATTGGAACATTTTATTGTTTTGATGATGGCCATACTAGCTGTTATAGCAAACCCGAAATAAGTCTAGATGAGTTAGTAATGTTTGTATAAGCTTAGTCAGACAAACACTGTAATAAACTGGTAGGCCGGCTCAGTGAAGATAAAAGACCAGCTCAGTGAAGACAGCCAAGGGTGCACAGTGAAGTAAAGACCTATGGACTGACTTATAACCAAGGAAGTCTGTGATGACTTTGGATAAGTCTAAGATATATTGCAAGTGATGAAACTTAAATTTTCAATAACATGGTGTACACTGATCTCACCTAAAATTAAGGATCAGTAAAGTATATGACTATCGGCTGATAAACACAGCAACAACAGAGTAAGAGATCAAGCAGCCGAGTAAATGAGTCACTTGACCGGCAAAGTAACCATTGGAGCAGTCAAGTGAAGATACCACTGAATCAGCAAAGTAAAGCACAAGACAACAGAGTTAAGTAAGTTGTCTGTACTTATTCAAAATGTGGAAAATATGGAAGATCAAGCAATAAATGCAGAATCAATCAAGGACGGATTTTATGAGGAACGTTTGAAGGAAATCCGGATCACTGAATTTAAGGAGGATTAAATCAAGACAAAATCAAGGATGATTCTAAGCATTACATAGCCAATGGACGAAAATTCAAAATCAAGGATCATGCTATAAATAGAAGGCATTGACAGACAAACAATATACAACAAGAACACGATAAAGAACTCTAAGTTCCAAAACTCTGTCAAATCACAAGCCTCCAGATTGATTTAAAAGATATATCCAGTAGATCAAGTTCAGTATTATCAAGGACTTAATCAGAATTACTCAGACCTGGA
Source organism: Gentiana straminea (assembly GCA_036785695.1). Lineage (NCBI taxonomy): Eukaryota > Viridiplantae > Streptophyta > Magnoliopsida > Gentianales > Gentianaceae > Gentiana > Gentiana straminea. Next base: position 9,859,146 of record JAVUPR010000300.1, on the reverse strand, counting down.
TTTGATCAAGTTTGGTGAATTTATCAAATTCACACCCCTCTCAAGCAACTGGATTAGAGGAATTTGAGATGGAGTTGTGTCAATTGTGATAGCTGCTGAAGGATTTGTTCTCAAGGAGTAGTGTTGAAGACTGAGTCACTGAAGCTTTTGTAGGCAGGGAGTGATAGTCTTGAGATTGTGAAGCTTGTGTAGCCAAGGACAACCTTGCTATTGTATTGGTGAAAAACAATAGTGAATTCCTCCAATCATCACATGAGAAGAGTGGATTAAGAGATTACACCACGCTGAACCACTATAAACCTTGCGTTATTTACCTACATCATTTACTTTCTGCATTTACTCTCAGTATTTTATCTTATATGTTTGTGATTGCTTAAGTGTTTTGAAAATACGTTTGAGAGGGTTTTATTTCCACTGCACAAAAGCTTTTCATCAAGAAAAGTTTTTGAACTCCTAATATAGTCATTCACCCCCCCCCCCTGACTATATTTCACCCTTCTTTGGGACCAATAGGATCTTTGTGACGAACATTTATTTGTCACTGAGAAACACTTTCGGTGACCATTTATTTGTCACTGAGTAACGCTAGAGACGGACAAATTCTTCAATGGCAGCTTGGGTTTCTCGAAGTTTCCTGAGAGGAATTCAGAGAGAAAGCGGGATTATTTTTGAGAGAAAAGTGTTATCTCAGTTGCGTCGTTTATTTTCCCTAAAAAAAAGCTATATACTTGGACTTTTTTTTATATTTTTGTTGACAATATATATTATCATAAATTAATATGGTTTTTGTGACAAAATATGGTGGTCGCACAAAAATTGTTCGGATTTTGGAACAAAATATGTTATCACGTAAGAGCCATTGCCAAACTTTGTCATACATTTTGTCGGAAGTATAAGCCAAATCCATGAAATAGGGGCTTGAAATATTTGTTGAAACAATCAACTTTTGCTCAAATTTCCGATACGCTACGGTGTGATTCACCGGGAGCTTATTACATTTAAAAATACTATTCACGGATTAGATGATGTTTGGCTTTGGAATCACTCAATTCGAATATCGGTGTAAATAAGAAATTAATATCTAAAGTTGGTGTAAAACTTGTGTGGGAGAGGAGTTGAAGGTATGACCACCTCTAACTCTCGCACATGGGTAAAATGGGAGACTTGAGCTCCGAATTTAAGTGCTACTGTGGCACTAATGGATGTGTCCCAAGGGGCAAATCACTTTTGTGTAGGAGGGGGGACTTAGATAATTCCACACGCGCGCACCCCCGTCCGTCAGTTCGGTTCGGACCATTAATTTTCTGGACAAAATTTCTTTGTTTAAGTAACCAAAAAATAATTCTTAACACGTGATTAACATTTCTTGAGGGAAAAGTCGAGATGAACGCATGTGATTGAGTCATCGGAATCAGAATTCGGATAACGCGTCATCCGACCAATCAGAATGGAGCAATAGGTCCGCCAGATGCAGACGCGATGGATGAGTTGGCTATGACTTTTCTTACGGTAAAAGTCGGACGACTTTGACATACATCCAATCAAATTCAAGCATTGACTCTTCCTCTCCACTATATAAAGAACCCCATAGATGAAGGATAGAGCATCAAATTTTCTCTTTTGTCTTCCACTACAAAGAGTCTCTCATATCGTTCTAGTTCTTGAGTCGAAGAGAAGTCGGAGCACTCTGTAAGTTCTCCGGAGCTTGATTTTTGAAGTGCCTCTAATCCGAGATATGAAGCCGTTGTATCTTGGGAGACAGTTGCTATGACCGTGGGCACCATACCGGATCAATTTTTCTTAAGGAAGGAGCTCGCTTCGGTTTGATCTCTAGTCCTTTATGCATTGTACTTTTATTTTCTTATCGTTTCGAGTCAGATTTGTAATGTAATAGTTCTTTTTGGTAGTTCTATTTAATAAACGAATTTTATTTTCGTGTTCTTTATTTTATATTTTATTTTTCTGTGCTTACATCCGTTAATTACGGATATGTTCCGTAAATCACTCCACACACGATACACTTTCCCAACAAGCTTAAGACAAATTGATTCATATGCAATAGAATCATTTTGAACCTATTACGTTATAGATCTGGTCAAATTTATTGTTAGTTAATTTAAATCTTGATTCTGTTTGGTTGAGGCTAATGTGAAAACTCTTTTCTACTCCTTCTTTGAGATCTATGTTCATTTGAGGACGAACTAAACTTGACTTATCGATCTTCTGTGTAGACAAAAATGGAAACATGGGTGCAAGGGAGTACCTCTGTTGTGCTTACTGCTGCACCCACTCAAAACATTTTGGGGCCTCAAGGAGAGAAACCTGAAAAGTTGTGGCTTGAACCACAAGAGGTGTCAACAGAAGATGGTGTTCTGTATGACCACTCTTGGCTGGGCTCGGATGCTGACTGAGGATCCCCTATCATGAAAGAAGAGGACCATGCGTCTGTCATGGCTTTGGATGCAAGGAAGCTCTCTGACTTCCTGTGCAAGAACTACATCCTCAGTTTCTTGGAGAACTCCATATATGGGGTGTACAGCTCAGAGAAGTCTGCTAAATCCTTGTGGCAGGCTTTGGAGAAAAAGTATAAAATCGAGGATGCTGGCTCAAAGAAATTTGATATGGTCAATTTCATGGACTACAAGATGGTAGACTCCAACACCGTGGTCAGTCAGATTACGGAGCTACATGTGATCATCTTTGAGATCCTGGAAGAAAAGATGATGATTTGCGAACAATTCCAGGTTGCTGCTGTGATTGGGAAACTTCCTCACTCTTGGAATGATTTCAAGAACTACTTGATGCAAAAGCAGAAAGAGATGACCACACATGGAAGAGCTGGCAATGCGTCTGCGAATGAAAGAGTATAATAAGAGATCAAAAAGAAGCTTTCTGATGGGCCAGTCCAAGGCGAACTTGGTTGAAGTGAGAAACAAAGGCAAGAAGCGTAAGTGGCCTAATGATGGTCCAAGAGACAAGAAAAAGGTTAAGCAACAGTTCACTGGAAGCTGTTTTAACTATGGAAAGCCTGGGCATCGCCAGAGTGAATGCATGTCACTGAAGTAGGGTAAGCCACATGACCATCTTGCTTAGTGCTGTTAACGAGCCGACTCGAGCCGAGTAGCTGAATTTCAAGCTCAAGCTCGTTTGTAATTGAGCTCGCTCGAGCTCTCTCGTTAACACAAACGAGCATAAAAACCGTTCGAGCTCGGCTCGATAAGTATGAAAGATGTTCGAGCTCGAGCTCGAGCTTGAGATCAAGCTCGAACTTGAGCTCGGCTCGTTCAACTACAAACTCAATGTGTAAATTGTTAATGTGTGTGTATGATTTATATATAACCTAAGTTTGTGAACACTCACGAGCATTCATGATTTGGGCTCGTGTTCGTTCGTTTAGTAAACGAGCAGGAAAAATGATCGAGCTTGGCTCGATACCATTAACGAACGAGCTTGAACGAGCTTAAACGAGCCAATTTTGAGCTTTGTTCACGAATGCTCGGTTCGTTTAACAACCCTAATCTTGCTGAAGTGGTGGCTGAAGGCGTGCAGAAGATGATTTGTCGGCTGTGGTTTTTGAATGCAACACAGTCGGGAATACTCGTGAATGGTGGATAGACACTGGGGCTACTCTCCATGTTTGCGCACTAAAAGAGATGTTTTCTGAGTACAAGGCTGTTGAGGGTGAACAACTATTTATGGGAAACCCTGCTTCTGCTAAGGCTGAAGGTGTGGGGAAAGTCATACCGAAGATGACTTTTGGCAAAGAACTCATACTCAATAATGTGCCGCATGTTCCGGACGTGCGCAAGAATCTTGTTTCTGGTACTCTTATGGTGAAGAATGGTTTCAAAATGATCTTTGGTGGGGATAAAGTTCGTTTATCCGAATTTGGTATGTATATGGGAGGGGGTACTTGGTAGATTGTATCTTCAAGATGAATGTAATGGCTATTGTACCCAAAACTGTTGTGCCTAATAAGGCTAATAAGATGACTTCTTCTTTCATTTGCTTGCTTAAGTTTTCTTGTTTGTGGAATTGTAGATTAGGGCCTGCTAATTATAAATCTATTCAAAAGATAAAGAATCTAGATTTAATTCCCAATGTAAAGTTTGATCCTAGCTAATCACAAATGCCAAATATGTGTTGAAGCCAAGTTAGCTAAAGCACCGTTTCCAACGGTTGAAAGGAAAACAAAACCTCTAGATTTAATTCACACTGATGTGACTTAAAACTTTTGCAAACTAGAGGTGGTAAAAAAAATATTTCATTACTTTTATTGATTATTGTACCTGATATTGTTATGTTTATCTGCCGAGAAGTAGAGATGAAGCTCTTGAAGCTTTTAAGGATTATAAGAATGAAGTTGAGAATCAACTTAACAAATGGATAAAGAATGTCCGTAATGATCGTGGTGGTGAAAATGATGCACCGTTAATGAATTTTGCTTTGGTGCCGACATCATTCATCAAACGACAACACTATATACACCTCAATCAAATGGTATTGATGAGCGCAAGAACCGAACTCTAAAAGAGATGATGAATGCTATGTTGATTAGTTCGGGGTTATCTCAGAACTTGTGGGGGAAGCTATCCTCTCAGCGAATCCATTCTTAATAAAATCCATGCTAAGAAGAAGGATGAATCTCCGTATGGGTTGTGGAAAGGTCACAAGCCTAACTACAAAATCATGAAAGTGTGGGGGTGTTTGGCTAAAGTTGAATTACTTAAACCAAAGCAAGTGAAGATATGACCTAAAACCATTTATTGTATATTCATTGGATATGCTCTCAATATTAGTGCCTATTGGTTTTTGGTACATAAATCCGACGTCTTTGATGTATATGAAAATGTCATCATCGAGTCTAGGAATGATGTGTTCTTTGAGGATATCTTTCCTTGTAAGGAAAAATAGAAAGAAGAGGCAAGCATGAGTAAGTCGGCATATGAGTCTGAAGAAGAGAGTGATCCTCAAGAATTCGAGGAATCTCGTCGTAGTAAGAGGGCTAGGACTTCCAAGTCTTTTGGTCTTGATTTTCTGACCTTTATGGTAGAAAACAAACCTAGGACATATGATGAGGCATTGTCTACTCCAAAAGTTCCTTTCTGGAAAAAGGCTATAAATAATGAAATAGAGACCATCATGCAAACCACACTTGGGGTTGGTTGATCTTCCACTAGGAAATCAACTACTCGGGTGCAAGTGGATCTTCAAGAAAAATTTAAAGGTTGATGGTTCCATTGCTAAGTATAAGGCTAGGTGTTAGGAAATCTACGCGGGAATGCAGCGGAATTCAAAAATTAATTTCTTTGACCAGGATCGACTTCGTTTAAGCAACAAGCATAAAAGAAGTAGACAAAAGAATACCTTGGTTGATCCAATTGAATCGACACTTTGTCTACGGTTGTAGTTTCTGCACGAAGCCGCCCAAGTGTTCGGCCTCTACCGGTGATCCACATGAACAACCCGCCGGAATCCACCATTCGATTGCTACTAGAAAAACTCAGCTTCTAGACCGACTTTTTCTCTCTCTCAAAATCTCTCCAAAAAAGCTCTCTATTTTTCTCAAGAAGAATTAGCTCTCGGAATTGTGATGTACAAAAGAGCTAGCCAAGCCCTCCTATTTATAGGATGACCTGCACCCTATGTGATCCCAATCTGATTGGGATTAGCTTCCTAGTTGATTGAGGAGAAATAAAACCTTTTCCCAATAAAATAAGGAAAATATATTTGATTGATTTATCTCATTTAATTTAATATCCTATATTAAATATTTCCAAGATATTGTCAATAGCTTACTGTACACTCAAAATATGCGCCCCTTTTGCCAAAGATTTGGCATCTGTAATATTCTTAAATTAATATAATACTATAATTAATTAATCTGCAAAATACATGTATATCATATATACACATTTCAAAATTATATGTATCAATATACATATTTGAAAGTGTGGGGGTGTTTGGATAAAGTTGAATTACTTAAACCAAAGCAAGTGAAGATATGACTGATGATGCTAAATAATGCACCACCGGTTTAACATGGCCACGTGTAATCTAAGGGTGAGTCAAGAAGAATATGCAAGGCTAGTGCTGTAGTAAAGATGGTGTTTTTTGTGTTTTATGGCTGAGTCCAAGAATTTATCTTGGATTGCCTACGTATCCTGTGTAATGTCCAGGAATCAAGCCTTACGTAGTTCCTGGAGCCGTGTATTTATAGGCACATGCTCTTCTTCTGTCCTAAACTTAAGGCGGTTTGGTCTATTGACATAAATAACCCTTATTGGGCCTTGCCCCTTGCCCAAGCAACCCTCTGGATGTTGGGCTTAGGAATCTGGGCTGGAACTCGGGTCTCGACTCGTATAACACCGACAAGGGTACTCGAGATGGGACACTTGCAAGATCTGCTGGCTGCTGCGGTAATCACTAGCACGTCTCGTATTCGATCCGATATGAATGAAAGACTTGGACTTCCCCACTTGCCAACTGGACTAATTAGATAATTCCACGTGGAAGGGTGAAACCCCGTATCGTCATAAGCCCCCCAGATCGGAAGGAAGCTCATCTCATATGTTGAGGTCGGATCTGAAAATTTGAATTATCTCTCCGATACGTGGCTTTCTTTAGGCGGGAATACAGTTGTCTTTCTAGCCGATGTAGGCTGTCATAGGCTGACGTCACGCCGTATCAGTATTAATGGGTACAGGAAACGAAGCATTTTTATTGGTCCACTATCCTTGATTGCCGTGTTTCAAACTCTATAACTGCCCCCAAATCCTGCCCTTTCAAATCATTTGCAAGATTTGTATCATATAAGGAGTCCAAGACACTGAAGTTTCTCATTTGCCATTCAAATCTCAGTTTTAGCCGAAAATCTCAAGTAAGCCCTACTTTACTCAAATTCTTCCTTTGTTTTTTAATTTCTTTGCCCTTTTTCACTTCCATGTCTAGTAGTGAGAGCGATTCTAAAAATAGGGAAGAATTCGCTGTGGTAGAAGAGGAATCGGCGGAGAGGACGGTTACTGAACAACCACTTGCTTCCGGTGAGAAGGTTGCCGGAGAAGAAGAGGAAGGAGGAGAAGAAGAATCGTCTTCTCGGCCTGCTGCCAAACACCAAACAAGGATGAAGGGTCAAGGACTATACGGTTGCACATCGATATAACCTAGGAAAAAGCCAAGGCCGTGTGTATAAGATATGGAATTCCCTATTCCTCTGAAAATATCAAAGTGTCACATGGTCGATTTCAATACGCCTGTGATCCTTCTCCTGGGTTTTGTGCCATATACGAGGCGCAATTAAAAGAGGGATTAAGGTTTCCCTTCGACCCGTCCCTCGTAGAAGTCCTCCGACACTATCAGATCAGCATCACCCAACTCGCTCCAAATGGAATTAGGGGCATCATGGGCTTCGTACTAGCGTGTCGGATTTCCAAGATCAAATTCACAGTTCCTCTCTTCCGACGATACTATTCGATCCAAGGTTTGCAAGATGTAGGATGGTATACTTTCCAGAGGCGTCCCCTGGTCTCGGAATTTGTGAGGAGAGTGACTTCGTCACAGGGTGAGTGGAAACCTCATTTTTTCTTCATCCGACACGGGTTAGAGGACGTCGATATTCACACTTGGCATAAGAGGCCTAGAAAATGGCATGATAAGCTCGATACCGATGCCCCCACTACGTGTAGAGTTCTCGAGAGAATTTTCCCCGATGTCGCAACCCGGAATCTGCATTCCTTATACCCCTTCGCTGATGTCGAGACGGCGGGTCCGGGTGCTTATCTGGAACTCGATGAGGACGTTCGAGTTTTTTGTAGGATTTTTATTTACTCTGTCGAGCTGCTATACTTCTGCACTTTATCCTTTTTCTATACTTGTTTCTGTTTTGACAGTGTACTAATGTCAATTTTTCTGTGTTTGCAGTGGAATTTTTCTCAAAGTTGGAGGCGGTCGGCAAAGTCCCCGACCCTAAGAAAGTGGACCCCAAAAAGATTCAAGAACTGGCCGGCATTAGGTTGAAAAAGCCAGTGTCTGGTGCAATAATCTCCGGAGGTCAGAGGACTCCGGCCCGAGCTTCAACTCCTGCATCCACATCTGACATTCTGAGAGATCAACCCGATGAGGCTCGGGTGACTGAGCAAGCTGAAGGGAATCTCGCCTCGAGAAAACGCCAGAAGACAACCGATGTGAGGCATGGAGTCGGGAAAGAAACTCGTAACCTCGCTCCTCCTAGCTCTAATGCCACCGACCCGATCCCTGGAGTGAGCGTTACAGAGATGGAAGCTATGTCTCCAGAAGAGTTGCATGACTTCTTCATGAGAAGCAACCGAGGTATAAGTCTTCATTTTATTTCCCTTGACTTTTGGGGCTTTTGTCTATTTTAGATATTAACAGTATTCTCCTCCGCAGGCTCGGCTAGCAGCTAAAGTAGCCATGTCTAGAATTGAGTCTCCGTCAGTAGCCTTGTAGGAACTGAAGGAGACCATCGACCGGTTGAACTCTGAGATCGAAAAGCAGAAGTCGGCAGTTAAGAAGTTAGATGGCCGACGCCTCAGACTGGAATCTGACCTGGCCACTGCTCATGATGAGTTTTCTGTAGCACGTAAAGATTTATCCGAGCTTGCTAAGGTGAAGTCAGATCTTGAGGAAGCAAGGGCTGAACTGGCGAAATCCCTCAAGGTTCGAGACGACCTTCAGCTTGAGGTCGATAGCTTCACAACTCGTCTAGAGGCGGCCAAAAAGGACATCCTGGCTTCTACGGAGCTCGAGAATGACCTGACATTGCTAATGAGTCAGGCTATGAAGGGGGGATTCACGAATGCCCTGGATCAGGTCAAGATGGTTATCCCTAACTTTGACATTTCGAGCATCGAGAAGGCGCATTTATACGATCCTAAGGCCATCCCTCGATATGGGCGATACTTTACAGAATTTAAGGCTGGCGTGTCTCTTCACGATAAGTATGTAGCCCCTGCCATGGAGGGGACGGAGAGGAGGACCTCGAGTCGGAAGATCCGGTCGACCCCAATGCCCACCAGCCTCCTGCTTGACCTCATTTCTTGTTATTGTTTTTTGAACAATTTAATTCGATCTGGCTGTAATAACTTTTATTGATCTTTCATCGAACCTTTTGATTCGATCTCATCGAACCTTTTGATTTGATCTGGTTGTATAACTTTTATTTATCTTTGTTGAGTCGAATCTGTGATTCGATCTCTGAAATTCTTCAATTTTGCATTTTGATTTTTGAATTTCAATATACGATTTTCCATTGATTATTTGTCTAGGGTGTAGTATTTTTTGACTTAATTCCTTTGCAAACACTGCCTTGTGGGGTGTAGTCCTTTGGACTTAATTCCCCTGTGGCCCCTCGAAGTGTAGTATGAGTACATGACTCATGATATACTTGGATATGAGTTGACCTAGCATTGTACTGCCTTATCGGCTTGACTTGGCTATTTGGTCAGGGCTCGAGTCGACTGTCTCGCCTCGTCAGGCTTTTGACTTGGTCGAATTGAAAATTCCCTATTCGACTGTCGCACTTCGTGGTGCTTCTGAACTGGTCGAATAGGGTATCCATCGTGGGATCTTCCGACTGCCTCGCATCGTGGCTTATTGGAAGATCGGGAGTGAGATAAGCGCTGTGATTGACTTGGCTTTATTCACTATTTTACTCCAACTTCATCGTGTCGAGGTGTTGTTGTTGAAGTCAAATTTTGGTCTTTTTTCTTCCAGCTTCCTTTTCTTTTTTACATGAGCTTGCAAGTTAAGCATAATTAGAAAAGAAAATTACTTGAATAAAAGACATCGAGATTAATTGTCGCATCGACCTGTTACAAGTAACTAGGAAAGTAAAGTTGCAAATGTCATAAAGTGAAACAAACAGTTTAAACATAATATTTTCTGAGGTTGGTGGCGTGCCAAGTTCGAGGCACCGTACTTCCGTCCGACCTGCCCAGCTGATACGATCCCTTAGGATGCACTTTCAGAAATTTGTAGGTACCTTCCCAATTCGGATCGAGTTTGCCTATTGGGTCCTGCCTGCTTGCTTCATTCTTCCTCAACACGAGATCCCCTACTTGGAAGTACTTATACTTCACCCTTGCATTGTAATACTGTGAGATCTTTCTTTTGTAGTTGGCCATTCGATGCGCCGCAACTTCTCTCTTCTCTTCGATATTATCTTTCTCTTGAAGTAGATCGATGGCGTTTGTTTGAACGTTATAGGCCAAAACTCGAGGCGATGCCAGCCCAATCTCCGCAGGTATTACTGCTTCGCATCCATAAGTCATGGAAAAGGGAGTCTCCTGCGTGGCCGCATTGGGTGCTGTCCGATACGACCATAGAATGCTAGATAGCTGAGCTGCCCAATCCCGACCTTCAACTTCTAGCCGTTTCTTCAAACCAAATTTAATATGCCTGTTTGTCTGTTCGACCTATCGATTGGACTGAGGTCGGGCCACTGAGGTTGTTCTATGCTCGATCTTATACTCCTTCAGCCAACTCTGCACTCTTTCATCTAGAAACTGGGTCCCATTGTCGGAGATTAGATACTTCGGAATCCCAAACCTGCATAAAATATTTTCCCAAAGAATTTTTTTGATAGTCGAGGCCTTGATATCGGTGAGAGCTTTGGCTTTGACCCACTTGGTGAAATATTCAACTGCCACAACTACAAATTTGAAATTTCCCGGAGCTCGAGGTAGAGGTCCGACTATATCGACTCCCCATTCATCTAACGGCCATACCGACTCGATGGCATTCATTTCCTGAGCTTGTTGGTGTGTTACGACATCATGCACTTGACAAACTCTGCACCTCATCACCAATCGATTGGCATCTTTTTACATGGAAGGCCAAAAATAACCTGCCAGCTTACATTTCCTCGCCAGCATTCGAGCTCCGCAATGATTGTCGCAAACTCCCCGATGTATTTCTTCTAGCAGATATGCCCCTTCATCTTCCGAGGCACATCGCATCCATGGGGTCACAAAAGATTTTCGATAAAGAACGTAATAAAACAGAGCGTACCTGGAGGCTTGCAATCGAATCTTTCTGGCTTAGGACTTGTTAGACGGGAGAATTCCGTCTTTCAAGTATAGTGCTATCGGATCCATCCATGTCGATCCCTGAGTAACTGGTTGCACATCGACCTCGTTGTAGCTTCGTTCTAATAACATTTCAACCAAGACCTTCCTTTTCGATTTGAAATTCGACGCGAGCTTGGACAACGCATCAGATCTCTTGTTTTCACTTCGAGGCACCTGTTCGATGCGAACTGTCTTAAACTTCGATATCAACCCTTGGACCACTTTCAATTAATATTTCATAGCTTCCTCCTTGGATTCATATTCACCTCGTATGTGATTGACTACGAGTTGAGAGTCGCTATATACTAGGAGATTCTCGACCCCCAACTTGGACGCCAACTTCAGACCCGTAATCATGGCTTCATACTCTGCCTCGTTGTTGGTGGCTTTGAACTCGAGTCGAAGTGCATAAGGGAATTCCTCTCCCTTTGGACTGACCAAAAGCAACCCAGCTCTTGCCCCCTCTTTACTGAATGCACCATCGACATGGATGGTCCACTGTTCTTCTGGTGTCTGCTTCTCTTGTTCTAGCTGGATAGATAAACCCTCAGCAATAAAGTCTGCCAGAACTTGGCCTTTAACAGCTGTACGAGGTAGGAATTCGATGTCGTACTCAGCTAACTCGACAACCCACTTAGATTGTTCTAGCAATAAGGTGTGCTTGAAAATACGGCTTCAACTTCCTCGATGCGTGAACCAAACCCAATACTAATTTTTCAGCAGGTGTGTACCTGATCTCAGCTCCATGTAGTGCTTTACTCACAAAATACACTGGAACCTGCCCCTGCTCTCCCTCTCGAACCAACACTACACTTACTGCCTCTTCACAGATTGCGAGGTAAACCAGGAGTTTCTCTCCTCCCCGAGGTGAAGACAGGTTGGTAAATCGGATAAATATTCCTTCAGCTCGTCGAATGCTTTTTGACACTTGTCATCCCATTGGAACAGACTTGCCTTCTTCAATATCTTAAAAAAGGGTATGGCTCTTTGCGCTGATATCGACAAAAAACGGTTGAGAGCTGCCATCCGACCTGTCAACCGTTGTACTTCTTTGACGTTACGAGGTGCAGGCATATTCTTGAGGACATTGATCTTGTCTGGGTTACCTCGAATTCCATCTTTCGATATCATATAGCCCAGAAACTTCCCAGACCGAACCCCGAAAGTGCACTTTTTTGGATTGAGATTCATACTCGCAGCCCGGAGCACCTCGAAAACTTCTCTGGTATCGGCAAGAAACTGTCCGCTCTTGATCAACAAATCATCAACATAGACTTCCATATTACGACCTATAAGCTTCTCGAATATCTTGTTAACCGCTCTCTGATAAGTTGCTCCTGCGTTCTTTAGGCCAAATGGCATCGTCACGAAATAGAATGTGCCAAACTCTGTTATAAAAGCGGTCTTCTCCTAGTCTTGGGGGACCATGAAAATATGATAATGTCCTCTGTAAGCATCTAGGAACCCGAAGACCTCAAACCCCAGCGTTGAGTCGACTAACTGATCAATTTTAGGAAGTGGATACGAATCTTTAGGGCATGCTTTTTTAAGATCCGTAAAATCGACACACATCCTCCAGCTCTCATCTGGCTTTTTAACCAAAACTGGATTGGCTAACCAGTCTGGGTAGAATACCTCCTTGACGATTCCAGCAACTAACAATTTATCAACCTCTTTCTTTACTGCCTCATTCCTCTCGGGGGCAAGGTTTCTCTTCTTCTGCCGTATCGGCATCTTTCTCGGGTCGACATTGAGCCAATGTACTGCTATCTCTGCTGATAAGCCTGGCATATCGTCTGCCTTCCAAGCGAATACATCTCGATACTCGACCAGGAGGTCGACCAAGGCTTGCATGTCGTGGTGTGGTATCCACTTTCCGATCTGGACCCCTTGGCCCTCTTCCTCTTTCCACACATGAACTTCCTCTGTCGGGTCGACAGAGACCCAGCTCTTATCCTCTTCCTCTTCTGGAATTAATTCTTCGACCAATACCTGCCCGACACCTTTCCCTTTAATTGTGACCAAACTACAATTCCTGGCTACCCGAACGTCTCCTTTCACTTCATGGTTACCATACCAGGTGGGAAATTTCATGCTGTTATGTAAGGTAGAAATGATGGCTCTTAGGTCGTATAAGGCAGGTCGACCTAATATCGCGTTGTAACCCGAGGGGGCCTTAACTACGACATAAGTCATTTCCATTGTCCGGCCCTTTTCTCCATCTCCAACTGTGGTCAGCAGGATTATCGATCCGACAGGGTGGATGGCCTGCCCTGTGAATCTGAACAAAGGGGACGATAACGGCACAACGTCCTCATCTCTCAACTTCATGGCTTTGAAGGCTGAGTAGTAGAGGATATTGACTTCACTTCCACTATCAACACATACCCTTTTTATCCATCCTCAGCTTATCACTGCCTCTATCACCAACCCTTCACTGTGACTGTGGGAGCGTGGAATATCATCTTTGGGTCCATAACCCACCTCTGTCGTGAACCTAAGTTTCTTCGATTCCCTCGATCTGTCTGTAGACTGTCGACCGGATCGGGGTCGATCTGACTCATGCTCGGCAACAATTGTATTGACATCATATCCGATGCGATTGTCCCCATAGGGGTCTTGGCTCTGATCTTCCCTATGATCGTCCCTGCGGTTATTTCTACGATTCGGCTCGGGTGATCTATCCCGACGCCTCTGGTTATCTCGACGTGGTGATCGGTCTCTTCCCCCGCTGTAACTCTTTCTCTTATATTCTCGACGACCCTTGGGCTCGTCCTTCTCTGATCTATCGACCACCTCATCTAACCGACCCTCTTGAATACATGCATCGATATCTCTTTTTAGGTCGAAACACTCTTCTGTGTCATGCCCCACCTCCTTGTGATAGTCGCAATACTTGTGGGTATTCTTTCTTTTTTTCTAGATCTTTGGACATCGGTTTCGGTGTTCATGCAATGTTTTTCTTGATCATGATGGCCAGGACCTCCCCCTGAGATTGGTTGAGAGGGATAAAATCTCGATCTTTTAAATTTCCCTTCTTTCCGAGTCGATCCGTGATCGGTGCGGTCAATCGATCGAACACGTTCGACTTTCCTTCTTCGTTCCGACCCTTAGGCTGACCCTTGGTCTGGCCTCGGGCATCATTTCTCGAGTTGAGGCCAAGTGAAATGGTGTGCAGATGCACAGCCTCTTCACATTGGCAAAACTTGTGGACTATGTTCACACATTCGTCCATGTCATTGGGCATCTTCTTAGACAACTTGTCGTATATTTTCATATTACGCAGGCCTCCGACAAAGGAATTAACCTAAAGTGCATCACTGGCGTTATGCACTTTCATATCTTCGAGATTAAAAGGCCTCATGAAATCAATAGTCGATTCTCCCTTTTCTTGCTTGATGTTCATGAGGTGAGTGGGGCTGAGGTGGAACTTCTTGTTCCCGATGAAAGCATCTCGAAATTTCTGCCCCAACTGTAGAAAACTAGAAATCGACCCGGGTCGTAGCTTATGAAACCACTCTCGAGCTCGACCCGTAAGCAAGTTGTCGAAGGCACGACACTTCATGGCATCGGTGGCATTCCTCAATCTCATCAGTGATATATATCGATACAGGTGGTCCTCTGGGTCTGTAGTACCATCATAAGGTTCCATTTTTGGTGGCTTAAAAGACTCGGGAATCGAGTACTGCTCTATCTCGGAACTAAATGGTGACTCGAGACAGTCTACAGCCTGGTCTTTCCCTACAATGCGATTAAACTCGTTTCGAAAACTATCCTCGACTTGCCTTTGTTGCTTTTCGTGTCCAGGACGCTTCTTGGCGTTGGTTGTGCTGATTACTACTTCGTCTTCGCATTCCCCTTGAGGATCAACAGGTTTCTTTCCCCTCGCATTCTCGAGCTCCTTTCGATCCGGTGGATCTAACAGGTGCTTATCAGGGGGGTTATAAATTCCCTTATCTATGAATGCAGAGGCCACCACTCTTTTCAAGGCATCTTCATCCAAAGACGCCAAGTGATCGGCCATGTCTTGTAACCGCGGGGGAAGTTGGGTCTTTGGTGGTTGCGCAACTGCGGGCCTAGATCCAGTGGGGATTTCAGCTACTTGGATTTGTACCCCTGCTGGATCTAAATCCGTGTGCTCTTCGACCTATTGGTTTTTGCTGCTTGTTGGTTTCTGTCTTTTTGCAGGTGGTGCCGTTGCGATATCTTTACAAACTCACCGGTAGAATGCCCTCCTTCTAGCGCCAAATGATGATGCTAAATAATGCACCACCGGTTTAACAGGGCCACGTGTAATCTAAGGGTGAGTCAAGAAGAATATGCAAGGCTAGTGCTGTAGTAAAGATGGTATTTTTTGTGTTTTATGGCTGAGTCCAAGAATGTATCTTGGATTGCCTACGTATCCTGTGTACTGTCCAGGAATCAAGCCTTACGTAGTTCCTGGAGCCGTGTATTTATAGGCACATGCTCTTCTTCTGCCCTAAACTTAAGGCGGTTTGGTCTATTGACATAAATAACCCTTATTGGGCCTTGCCCCTTGCCCAAGCAACCCTCTGGATGTTGGGCTTAGGAATCTGGGTTGGAACTCGGGTCTCGACTCGTATAACACCGACATGGGTACTCGAGATGGGACACTTGCAAGATCTGTTGGCTGCTGCGGTATTCACTAGCACGTCTCGTATTCGATCCGATATGAATGAAAGACTTGGACTTCCCCACATGCCAACTGGACTAATTAGATAATTCCACGTGGAGGGGTGAAATCCCATATCGTCAATGACCTTAAATAATTGATTGTATATTCATTGGATATGCTCTCAATATTAGTGCCTATTGGTTTTTGGTACATAAATCCGACGTCTCTGATGTATATGAAAATGGCATCATCGATTCTAGGAATGATGTGTTCTTTGAGGATATCTTTCCTTGTATAGAAAACTAGAAAGAAGAGGCAAGCATGAGTAAGCCGGCATATGAGTCTGAAGAAGAGAGTGATCCTCAAGAATTTGAGGAATCTCGTCGTAGTAAGAGGGCTAGGACTTCCAAGTCTTTTGGTCTTGATTTTCTGACCTTTATGGTAGAAAACAAACCCAGGACATATGATGAGGCATTGTATACTCCAAAAGTTTCTTTCTGGAAAGAGGCTATAAATAATGAAATAGTGTCCATCATGCAAACCACACTTGGGGTTGGTTGATCTTCCACTAGGAAATAAACTACTCGGGTGCAAGTGGATCTTCAAGAAAAATTTAAAGGTTGATGGTTCCATTGCTAAGTATAAGGTTAGGTGTTAAGAAATCTACGCGGGAACACAGCGGAATTCAAAAATTTATTTTCTTTGACCAGGATCGACTTCGTTTAAGCTACAAGCATAAAAGAAGTAGACAAAAGAATACCTTGGTTGATCCAATTGAATCGACGCTTTGTCAACGGTTGTAGTTTCTGCACGAAGCCGCCTAAGTGTTCGGCCTCTACTGGTGATACACATGAACAACCCGCCGGAATCCACCATTGGATTACTACTAGAAAAACTCGGCTGCTAGACCGAATTTTTCTCTCTCTCAAAATCTCTCCAGAAAAGCTCTCTATTTTTCTCAAGAACAATTAACTCTTGGAATTGTGATGTACAAAAGAGCTAGCCAAGCCCTCCTATTTATAGGATGACCTGCACCCCAATGTGATCCCAATCTGATTAGGCTTAGCTTCCTAATAGATTGAGGAGAAAGAAAGCATTTTCCCAATAAAATAAGGAAAATATATTTGATTGATTTATCTCATTTAATTTAATATCCTATATTAAATATTTCCAAGATATTGTCAATATCTTATATTGACTATATTTATCTTATTACCATAAATCTATTTTTTCAAAATCAATTAAAATCTAATATGAATATTATGGCAATCTTATTAATTAAATTTCACAACTCAAATGTATCCTATACACTCAAAATATGCGCCCCTTTTGCCAAAGATTTGTCATCCATAATATTCTTTAATTAATATAATACTATGATTAATTAATCTGCAAAATATGTGTATATCATATATACACATTTCGAAATTATATGTATCAATATACATATTTGAAAGTGTGGGGGTGTTTGGATAAAGTTGAATTACTTAAACCAAAGCAAGTGAAGATATGACCTAAAACCATTGATTGTATATTCATTGGATATGCTCTCAATATTAGTGCCTATTTCTTTTTGGTTCATAAATCCGACGTCTCTGATGTATATGAAAATGTCATCATCGAGTCTAGGAATGATGTGTTCTTTGAGGATATCTTTCCTTGTAAGGAACAATAGAAAGAAGAGGCAAGCATGAGTAAGCCGGCATATGAGTCTGAAGAAGAGAGTGATCCTCAAGAATTTTAGGAATCTCGTCGTAGTAAGCGGGCTAGGACTTCCAAGTATTTTGGTCTTGATTTTCTGACCTTTATGGTAGAAAACAAACCTAGGACATATGATGAGGCATTGTCTACTCCAAAAGTTCCTTTCTGGAAAGAGGCTATAAATAATGAAATAGAGTCCATCATGCAAACCACACTTGGGGTTGGTTGACCTTCCACTAGGAAATAAACTACTCAGGGTGCAAGTGGATATTCAAGAAAAATTTAAAGGTTGATGGTTCCATTGCTAAGTATAAGGCTAGGTGTTAGGAAATCTACGCGGGAACGCAGTGGATTTCAAAAATTTATTTTCTTTGACCAGGATCGAATTCGTTTAAGCAACAAGCATAAAAGAAGTAGACAAAAGAATACCTTGGTTGATCCAATTGAATTGATGCTTTGTCTACGGTTGTAGTTTCTGCACGAAGCCGCCCAAGTGTTCGGCCTCTACCGGTGATCCACACGAACAACCCGCCGGAATCCACCATTGGATTGCTACTAGAAAAACTCGGCTGCTAGACGACTTTTTCTCTCTCTCAAAATCTCTCCAGAAAAGCTCTCTATTTTTCTCAAGAAGAATTAGCTCTTGGAATTGTGATGTACAAAAGAGCTAGCCAAGCCCTCATATTTATAGGATGACTTGCACCCCTATGTGATCCCAATCTGATTGGGATTAGCTTCCTAGTAGATTGAGGAGAAAGAAAACCCTTTCCCAATAAAATAAGGAAAATATATTTGATTGATTTATCTCATTTAATTTAATATCCTATATTAAATATTTCCAAGATATTCACTACAAGAAAATAGGTTTATTATGAGAAAAAATCAATGAGAAGATGCAAATCCTCTCATTAAAAGACATATTTAATGAGAGTAATAAAAATATATAACTATTAGGTATTATTTAATTATTTTTTCAAGAATATATATCCTGTACTATTGGAAAAACAAAGCATCCTCTCGTTATTCCTTTTACCTTATAACATAAATCTCCCCCAACCCTTTTCTAAAAAAAAAAAAACTCCCCAACCCTATTATTTTGTTCGACACTTTCAATCTGCCTCTTTCTCTTCCGCATCTGCTCGCCGCCGCTGCAGCACTCGCCGCCGTCGCCGATTCAATACTGACGCATTGTCTCTCCGTCTCTTGTATTGGATTAAGGTCCATCCCCAACGACAGCTCCTTCTCCATTTCTTGATTCGTTTATTCCTTCTTTTTTCCCCAACTTGAAATTCGACACATGCTCTTCTTCCTTGCTTGATGTATATAAAGCAACGAGAATAGTTTCGGTTGCTTATGCAATCCTCTCTACAAATGGTGGTTTATTTGTAAGTCTCCTTGCAATTTTCGTTGTAGATCTGAACATTTTGTGTCCGCTCTACTTCGTGTTTCACACTCCATTTTTTCGATTCTAATAATTCCTCTGTTTTGGGAAATTTGTTTTTATGTTTAGGTGTTGATTTCTCGCATATGAAGAGGGCTTTCTTCAATGCTAGTTTATATTCGACATTGGTGATGGAATCAATGGCCATTCTTCTTTAATTTCAATGTTTGTGACTTTATGCTACACACTACATATTACTTATTTTCTTCATATCCTATAATGACTGTTAGCTCTCACACACGTAAAGCTTTTGCCTTTTATTCTTGTGTACCTAATTCTTGTTAATGACTTATTTTTCTTGTGGTATGGACATGTTTAGTATTCTAGTTACTTCCTTGTGAGGCTGGAAATACCTCTGAAGCATTTGTATTTTGATTAGATGGTTAGTTGATAACGAGATTTATGCCCGAGCCTAGCACGGGAAGTGTATTTGAGCATATTGATGAACTAACTATGATGTACCAAGTGTTTGATTGTATGCATCTTTCCTTCATGTCATGAATTTTACAGAGATGTTTGTGGGTTGTAACACTTTCTCTGTTTGGGTGTGAAAAGAAAATGAGGGTCGATTATGCAGTAAGCTTGAATTAAAGCAGTGGGAATATCAGTACCAAAGTAATTTGTTTTAATTGTTTTGTCCTTGTAGCTGTCCTAATGCCTATCTACTTGTTGGTTGCTGCAATGACGAAGTCACTCACAAATACAAGGGCAAAACTGTGATGACTGAACTAGAGCGATATGAATCTCTACGACATTGCAAGTTTGTATTTTATTCTCTTTTATTTCCATCTCTTTTTAATACCTGTGTGGAATAACTTGTATTGTTGAATCGCTGACACACATATAAATGATACTCTATTGGGTCGGTCTTTATTGTTTCAGATGACTAACTTGGATTATTGGAAATGGTGGATATAAATATGCAGAATTTGTTTTCCTTTTGTCTGAACAATATCCAGCATCCAAGTCAATCCTAACCTTACTGCAACTTCCTAGTTGCCTTACATTACTTTCCGTTAGGGTTTCAATGTAGTTTGCTTACTACATTCTTTGCCATGGGGAAGAAGGAGATAAGGTAGAAAGTTACTCAACAGAAAGTTGAGGTTGATAACATGGATACTAATCATAGTATGGACGAAGCCATAGTTCCTGATATCTCACCCGTACCGGTACCGGGACCGGGACCGGGACCTTCCCTAAAAAAAACTCAAAATTTGACTGGTGTAGTATCTGTTTTGCTTATCAAGCAGGATGCCTTGGTTGTAATGGCAAATTTTAATTAATAATGGCAGCTGGTATGAGGAAAATAATGAATTTAAGTAGAGAGAAATTGCAGTCAATTTTTCTGTGCTAGTGACTGAGATTGACAATGCTGAGAAAGGAGATGCTTTGTATGATTAGTCTTTATTTTTGTCTTTGTTAAATAGTGTGTTGTGGATTGATGTGGTCAGGTCGTATCATACAATTCATCAAATATGTTATATGGTTTTATTGCATGTGTATAATTATCTATATCTCATTAGACATGAAAAACATGCTCGATTATCATAAATGATAATATGCTAGCATTGCATAGCACCACGCAACTACACGTTTGTATAATGTTGATGATGGTGGGACCCATTGATATAGGTTTGGTCTACAATTATGTATTGGCACAATGATGTGACACAATGGATTAACAGGATCATTTCCTTTACATATGTGTAGATGCTAATATGCTATATGCTTACACAATTTTGAGCTGAGTGCACACTTACCTTCCAATCTATTCCTTCTTTTATTGTTGTAATACTTTCCCCTAATATCTATGTTTGGGTTGTAACTTTATGAGCATCCAGAAATACTTTTTTCCTTGTATGGTTGAAACTATGTCTTTAAGATATTTTGATGTCGTACACAATGCAACCTCTATTTATCTTTTATGCTTTTTGTGATTGCGAGTTCATGAAAACATGTCATGCCATTTATTTTAGGCCGGGAACATTGGATTGAAATTCAAACCACTCATGGATGGCTTTCCTTGTTTTGGAGCAAGTGTGTTATTATCTAAAGAATTGGTGAGTTTTTATAAATTTTCTCGCATATTTGGACTATGTTACATTTGTCCGGATTTTTTTTTGTTGCGAGCGGCTTCATAAGCTTTTTTCCATCATAATGTTTTTGGGTTCCTTCATTTTGTGTTTGACTTTACTTTTGGGATGTTGGCTTGAAAGATGTCTTTGAACTAGTTATTGTTGTGTTGATAAATGGACTTCGTGTATTATAACTTTGATTTGGTGCAAATATTGTACTCTCATGCTATCATTTTGTGTAAATATTGGTTTACTCTACTTCTGTCTGAAATCTTCGCATGTTATTCACTGGCTATCAAAGTGGAGACTTTGCATTTTTTTATTTCTTTCGTTGTTGTTTGATGCTATTGTTTCCTCGGTTTGTGGTGTTGAGATATTCTTATTTGGTG
Source organism: Gentiana straminea (assembly GCA_036785695.1). Classification (NCBI taxonomy): domain Eukaryota; kingdom Viridiplantae; phylum Streptophyta; class Magnoliopsida; order Gentianales; family Gentianaceae; genus Gentiana; species Gentiana straminea. The sequence continues at coordinate 9,837,817 of JAVUPR010000300.1, read as the reverse complement.
CTTGTGTCATGACTGAATCTACGACATATTTAGCATATTTACAAGGAATCCTAATATTTTATTCTAGAGAAAAGGTTTTGATTAGTCTGACTTCTTATAAATCATGCTTTTTATTATGGATGTAGAGGGACCCAAGGTACCAATTGAAGGGCAGAACTTCTCAGAAGCATTTGGTAAGTATACTCATTTTTTATGAAATCTTTCTCTGTTAGCCTTTGCAATTTCATTACCAATCGATTTCATCATTAGTAAACTTCATCGGTGGAACACTTATTGTGATTGATTCGTTTTCGATAGCTCTTTGATTCTTTTCCATTAAGCATTTGCACACCTCTACTTTACATGCTCTTTCATTGGAAAGCATAAATCATGCGCACATACGACTTGTAAACTTCGTTTACGAGAACTTTTTAATGTAGATCAATAGACTACCATATTCGATAAAAAGGTTGAATACTGGATTAAAGCATCTATGATTTGTATTTTTACAAAGGGTTTTGGGTAACGGTTGGCCATTAATTTGCATCTATTTACAATGTCTTACCTAATATTTAGCTAAGAGATTATTTAAACGTCTCGAGCCCGTGACCCCTGATCAATCAAAAACTATCTTTACTCCTACTTCAAGCTCATTTCCAAACTACAATACTCAGTATGTTAGAAAAATTGTCTTTGAATGATCAGAGTGTGTTGTCATGATTGTTATGTGAAAGAAATACTTCATTGTTATGAAATGGTCGGGCATGCCTCTTTTCTTTCTAGAGAAAAGAGAAAAAACAACGGTCTTGAACCCGACATTGTAGCGAGATAGATTACAATTTTATATCAAAAAAATGAAACACCTACCTCACACAATGTAGTTGATGGTAACCCCCTGCTTATTATGTAAGGCTTTGTATGCTTTTGATTTTTAATCATGTGAAATCATGTTCTTTGTACGATGCTTGATAATTTGTGGTAGAGAACAAATTGCTACCGTAGAAGAAAAGAAGCCAGGGTTTGAACACTGCCAAATTTAGTGCCAAAGTAAAACAGGTAATATAGACTCTAGAAACTATTGTGTTTATGGTGTCTTAGAAAGTGATTCCTTGTGGAATTTTATTAGAATGAGCCTGTGTGTTTACTATCTATATGAATTTCTTGTCGCATTATATTTTGGCCTTTTTCTTGATCTGATATAGTAGTTAAAATTCCTTTATTACAGTTTCTTCAATTGCACTTGGATCGTGCTAGCAGTAATACTCTTTCAAACAGAGGTGTTGGTCTTCTTGAGGCTTGAAGTTAGGAAGTCCTATGGAACTATTTCATTGTTCTGAACCTTGTTTTATCTAAATTTTGTTAGCATGCTTCTATATTATCATTTGTAATAGTTGTGGTGATTTGTAGTGTGATATTTTTTAGGCAAAACAGATTGTAGGTAGAACTCTCAACATCCAGTTGATTTGTATCAATAATCACATAAATACATGTGATGTTTTCTTGTTTAGTTAAGTTTTGTTTAAAATTTTCCAATCAGTGTTTTATTTTGACAAGAACTCTTATTTGTTAAAAGTTTTACGATGGTAAAGTCCTCTCATTAGATGTATTACAACAACAATGATGGACTTAATCAATGAGGGGCATACTATTAGGGATGACGGTAAATTTCATCAATAAAATGTATATAATGAGGGGCAAATTACCTTATAATGAGGAAAATTATTGTCATTAAATCGTGATTTAGTGATGGTAAAATGATCTTTTAATGAGGGAAATTTCTGTTGTTAATTTTTTGTAATGAGAGTACTTTTACTGTCATGAAATAAATTGTAGTGATGGAACCATTACCGTCATTATTTATTTTTACATAGAGAAGCGACAATGAAGGGCGATGAGGGTAAATTTCCCCTCATTAAAAGCGTTTAATGACGGGAAATCGACATTTAATGAGAGGAATTCCCCTCACTAAAACTCAATTTTCTTGTAGTGATTGTCAATATCTTATATTGACTATATTTATCTTATTACCATAAATCTATTTTTTCAAATCAATTAAAATCTAATATTAATATTATGGTAATCTTATTAATTAATTTTCACAACTCAAATGTATACTATACTCTCAAAATATGCATCCCTTTTGCCAAAGATTTGGCATCCGTAATATTTTTTAATTAATATAATACTATGATTAATTAATCTGCAAAATACATGTATATCATATATACACATTTCGAAATTATATGTATCAATATACATATTTAATTAATCAACATAATTAATATCTTGTATTATATTTATTTATAATAAATAAATACCACCATATTAATTTACCACTATAACCTTTATAGTACGAGATAAATTCTTTCCTTATTTGGTCATCAACTATAACCACATTTTAATCCGGCTAGATGTTCATATGTGTGTGACCCGATAGGCTTTCGAATATGTTGGCCGTAGGCCCAAAGTGCAAATTACGAAAATTCCCTTCATACCTAACGATCACGGGATAGCGTCTAGAAACATACCGTGACCCCCAATAATCGGAAGAGTCAAATGCAATGACTACTACCTTTCATATGAAACAGTTACCGTGTAACTTACAATCCTACCGTAGTAATAATATCCATACGATCGTATCTCGAGTGTCAATACATTAACGATCGTATCTTATAATGTGGATATCATGCTCTCTCGGAATAACACATTTACTCCCACTTTGCAAAGATTCACAGAGCTAGACATTCCTTATAAGAAGGCCATTTCGGATATTCGATCCCAATCATAGGATAAGCTATTCCCGGACGAACTAACATGTATACTCCGCATGCTTCAGTATCATACCCAATCACTACCGCATGATGTTCGATAAAACTAGTTTTAAATTTATTTTATCGGAACACCCCAAGTATAAGGTTCGTAGTATAGGGTGTTACCGAGTCGTCCTAAGGGAATCGAATGTTTATCGGATTAAGGGCAATTATTCTATCAATTATGTCACGACTATTAACTACGACTAGGGTTTAAACTAATTAAACTATAAAAAACAATGAACAAGTAACTAAAACGATGAACGGAACTTGGAACGTAAAATTTGCAGAAAAATAACAATTAACATCTAGGGTTCCTAAAACAACTAAACGTAGCAATCAAATTGATACGAACTATTCGATTTATCAAGTAATTAAAAAGAAACGGCATGGCAACGGGAATCCACCAATCAACCAACCCAACCCCAACTAGATGGCAAGTTAAAGATACGATTTTTAGTAATGATCTATCACGAATTCGATTAAATTCCTTTAAACAAATTCTAGGGTTTCGTTTTCTTTCTCAAGCAAAACTAAACGGCATGCAAAACAAGATCATGAGATCGTCTCCAAAACTCGACTCAATTAATTATAAACGATCTCTCGAATTACAACTAATTGCATCAATTGAAAGACTAAGGCTTGAACAATATTCTCATGCAAATTCAAAGCATAAAAGTAGTTTCATCGATCTTTCGATTCAAATAAAACATAAACAATAAAGAACAATATCCAATTGATGAAAAACTGTAACTTTTACTCACTAAACATGGAGCTAAAAATCATCTAGTTGGTGTTGATGTTGATCGGTTTCATCCGTTGTCCCACCGCGATGTGCTTAGCCAACAATCATGTTGTTGAACATGATCATTGGGATGGAGGAGTTCATCTTCGAGTTTTCTCTCAGAAATATGCGGCTGCTAGGGTTTTTTTTGTGTAAAAATCTGACTCCTTTAGGGTTGGGGCGCAACTGCTATTTATAGATTTTTAAGGCGGCTAGGGTTAGGTCGGCCGTGGACGCCCGTCCAAGGTAATGGACGCCCGTCCAGATGCGTTGAACTTTCGAGTCGGGCCGAGTCTTCGTCAGACGCCCGTCCTATACAAAATCAGACGCTCTTTCGCTAAAAATCATCAAACTCTGAATAAAAAATCTCCTTCTGGACGCCAGTCTGGAATAGTGGACGCTCGTCCACTTGGGACCTTTCTTCTTTGAATCGAATAGGCCTTCTGGACGCCCGTCTGGTGCTTTAAACGCCCGTCCACTGGACGGATGCAATGGACGCCAGTTCAGCCATGTAAACCTTGATGCCAATCTCAAACTTGCATCTTTCTCCTTCCTTTAATCTTCAATCAAACACCGTTCTAGCTCCTTTCACAACATGCAAGCATACCTACAAGGCGATAGAAACGAGCAAAGTGTAAAATATAAATAAATAAAAACCACATAAATAGCTCGATTCTCACACTTTAATAAATTCTAAACCCATTCTTCCAATTTATCCTTTAGCAAGTAAATTTCTATAAAAAACACTAAAACACGGAAGATATTGTCACGGAATAACTCGATATAAACCACAAAATTAGTCGTAAACAACTCCCCCACACTTAAACTTTTGTTCGTCCCGAACAAAACAATCAAAACTAGCTCACTTTATATGCAGTCAAATAGATTCCTAACTCACGTAACAGAAGATACAACAACTATAGCAAGTGATACCAACATAGAGATAGATTCGATGTGTGTGTGACAAGCCCTTTTCAATCTTCACAATCCTTTCAAACAAATACCCCTTCAAATAGTTTAATGACTTTCCTAGTTATAGACAGTAATTGTTCCACCCAAAGTCTTCCCGCGCACTCAGTAGGATAATCCCTACAGCATATCATTCGGTTTATACTGGGTATAAGTTCAACGATAACAAAGTCTTTAATTCTTTCTTCACTTTCTTTTTTCTTCTTTGACGCACATCAAAATGAGCTCTTACCCGTCATAGTAGAATAGGATGTTTCGGGATAACACCCTACCTTACTCAAATCATAAGGTAGCTTCTTCTAACTGTCGTGAGCTCTTAGTCATCATAGTGGTATAGGACATTTCGTGATAATGCCCTAACTCACTCCAATCATCGACTAGCTTTCGACATACACATTTATTTATTATATTACAGTTTTGCAAAGACTGAGTTACGTTTCACTTATCACATTCAAACTTTCAGATATTCACAGTACACGTTCTGAACTTAGGTGTTACTTCACTATTACTATTAAGAACAAATATCTCTAAGATAAATCACTAAAATAATGAAAGGATAAAGTTCAAAATTACTGCTTCAATATCAAAGGCTTTCGTGAGTGTAAAAATGAATACTATCTCAAATCAGTAAAAACATGCTATAATTATCTCACGAAGTCACATAAAATCATTCTCAGGAAACTACAACTAGCAAGCCTTTGTTTCAATTACATGCTCAAGATTTACAAATATCCAAGTGTAAATTTAAAATTTCACTATTTATCAAAGATCACAAATATTTACTCATACTATCGGAAATAAAGCATGAATTGCACCCCCCCACACTTAAATCACATTATGTCCTCAGAATGTGCAAATAAAAGAAAAGAATAATTAGCTGGTTCCAAAGATGGCTGTCGGGAAGTAGATGGCAATGGTCAGGCCGGAGCATGAATAAACCGCTGCACTCGTATCAGGAACAGACAACATTGAAAGTAATAACTTGCAAACCTGCTCAACGTATCTGCAACACTCGACATAACAGATAATCTCGTGGTATACGGGGTATATGAGTAAACATGTATACACATAAAACAACCACAAATAGGACAAGGATAACCAACACACAACTCACCAAGGTTTTATTCCTAATAACCTAAAAACTTAACTAAAAAGAAATACTTAAAAGACTAGGCTGCCTCCTAGTAGCGCTTCTTTTATGTCATTAGCTTGACACAGATTTCAAAGTCAACCCGGATCGGGCCACTTTGGCTTACTGCTGGCCACTTCTTCATCGGTATCAGAATGAAGGACAGGGGTGTGACTACAACAGCAGCAAGTCAAGTGCTCTACTAAGTGTTCGAACTTAACTCTCCAGATAGCACCGACTCTCTTCTTCTTCTCGTTCTTGCGCAGTGCGAGCTTCGGTATACTGACATGTTCAGAAGGCTCGGAAGAAGGATCCTCACGGGTAGATATCAAAATGTCATCATCCGAACTAAAGAAGTTGGATGGAATCTCATCGCAAATCAGAATATCAGGCGTCGCAACCCTCTTTTGAAAGTACAAGGTCTCAGGCTTTTCTTTTGGCTGCCCAAAATACTTCTTGAGTCTTTGACCATTGACCTTAAAAGGTTGATTACCATACCCGTTCAACGTGATCGCTCCACTTGGATTGACATCGATAACTTCAAAGGGGCCAGACCATCTAGATTTTAGCTTACCGGCAAACAAATGGAGCCGGGTATTATAAAGTAAAGCCATATCACCCACTTTGAATTCTCGATCCTTGATCTTGGCATCGTGGAGTATCTTAGTTCTTTCCTTACTGATTCTTGCATTCTCATATGCTCTGAGTCTAAATTCGTCGAGCTCACTTAATTGTAATAACCTCTTTTCCCCACAGAGTTGGCTATCAAAATTCAAGAATTTAATAGCCCAGTAGGCTCTATGCTCAAGCTCGACTGGTAAATGGCAAGCTTTGCCATAGACCATTTGGAAGGGTGACGTGCCCATCGGGGTCTTAAACGAGGTGCGATAGGCCCAAAGTGAGTCATCCAACTTTAGACTCCAGTTGGATCTATTTGAGTTCACGGTCTTTTCTAAAATTCTTTTAAGGCTTTGGTTGCTTATCTCGACTTGTCCACTTGTTTGGGGATGATATGGTGTACCGATTTTGTGTCTGACACCATATTTCTCAAGAACTTTATCAAGCGGCGCGTTGCAAAAATGAGTACCTTCGTCACTAATGAGGGCTCTAGGACAGCCGAATCTGGTGAAGATATTCTTTTGCAAGAATTTCTTCACAACTTTGTGATCATTAGTTTGGGTGGCTATTGCCTCCACCCACTTGGAGACGTAGTCTACACAGACGAGAATGTATTTATTTCCACACGACGATGGAAAGGGTCCCATGAAATCAATTCCCCACACGTCGAATACTTCGCATTCCAGAATGGGTCTAAGTGGCATTTCCATCCTATTACTTTGCCTCCCAATTCTCTGGCACCTATCGCAACCTTTACAAAAGGCTTCTGCGTCCTTAAAAAGAGTCGGCCAGTAGAATCCAGCTTGGAGGATTTTTGCAACTGTCTTGGGTGCTCCGGAGTGTCCTCCTGTGGGACCACTATGACATTGCTCTAGAATATCCCATTGCTCATGTTCCGGAACACACCTTCTAAGCAACCCGTCATTACAGACCTTGAACAGATGAGGATCCTCCCACACGAGATATTTTAGATCAGAAAAGAATTTCTTCTTCTCCTGATACGTCATTTCTTCTAAATGTCCACTTGCTAAATAATTGACGTAATCAGCGTACCACGGCCTAACTGTATCAAGCTTCATCAATTGCTCAGTAGGGAAATCGATGCCTATTTCCTTGTGATTTACGCCACCCTCATTTACTAGGCGAGACAGATGATCAGCCACCACATTATCACTACCCTTCTTATCTTTGATCTCAAGGTCAAACTCTTGCAAAATTAGAATCCATCTGAGTAACCTTGGTTTTGCATCTGCTTTGTCCATAAGGTAGCGTAGGGCTGCATGGTCGGTCCAAACTACAACTTGAGACCCTAGAAGATAACTTCTAAACTTGTCAATAGCAAAAACAATGGCTAAGAATTCCTTCTCAGTCGTGGTGTAATTGCATTGAGCCGGGTTCAAGGTGCGGCTCGCATAGTAAATGGGCCTGAACTTTTTATCAATTCTTTGACCTAAAACTGCGCCGACTGCGTAGTTAGAGGCATCACATAATAATTCAAAAGGCTTAGTCCAGTCAGGTGCGATTAAGATAGGGGCACTTATGAGCTTTTCCTTCATGCAATTGAAAGCTTCTTTGCATTTCTCATCAAACAAGAACATAACATCATCTTTAAGAAGGTTAGATAAGGGCTTGGCTTTTGTGGAAAAGTCCTTAATAAATCGCCCGTAGAAGCCAACATGACCAAGAAAACCGCGTACCTCTTTGACGGTTTTCGGGTACGACATTTGTTCAATGGCTTCTACCTTAGCCTTATCAACTTGAATACCACTTCGGACACCTTGTGTCCCGTAACAATCCCTTCATCTACTAGAAAATGGCATTTCTCCCGGTTAAGCACTAAATTCTTTTCAACACAGCGTTGAAGTACCATATCTAGATTCTCCAAGATCTCATCGAAGCTATCGCCATAGACTGAGAAGTCATCCATGAAGACTTCCATACATATTTCCACAAGTCCATCGAAAATGGCCAACATGCACCGTTGGAATGTTGCTGGTGCATTGCATAACCCGAAAGGCATTCTGCGAAAAGCAAAAGTGCCAGATGGGCACGTAAACGTGGTCTTTACCTGGTCATTATATAGGGTCGATGGCTATCTGGAAGTAACCAGAATATCCATCGAGGAAACAATAATACTTATGACCACTCAGTCTTTCAATAAACTGGTCAATGAAGGGTAAGGGGAAATGGTCTTTGGCGGTGACTTCATTCAATCTGCGATAATCGATGCAGACCATGTAGCCAGTCACAAGGCGTAAAGCTATCTCTTCCCCCTTTTCATTCTTTTCAACGGTGATACCTCCCTTCTTTGGCACAACTTGGGTGGGGCTAACCCACTCACTGTCGGCGATTGCATAGATGATTCCCATGTCTAACCACTTTATAACTTCTTTCTTGACAACCTCCTGCATATGTGGATTCAGCCTTCGCTGAGGTTGTCTGACTTTCTTAGCTCCTTCCTCCGTTCGGATTTTATGCATGCACACATCGGGGCTGATTCCTCGGATATCACCTACTTGCCATCCGAACGCGAGGATGTTCTTTTCAAGCACTTTTATCAGCAGTGCTTCTTGCTCGGACTTGAGTTTCGAAGAGATGATCAAGGGTAATTTATCACCATCCTTAAGAAAAATGTACTTAAGGTGTTGAGGAAGCGGTTTAATCTCCAAGTCAGTAGGTGGTTGCTCAACACTAGATTTTAAAGGGCCACCTTTTTCCTTATGGGCTTGAAGTGGTTGACAGTAGAACACCTCATCTTCCCGAGGCATAACCCCAGAAAGATACTGGATAACATCATCCATAGGGATCCTTCGTCAGTACTGCTTCCTCATTCTGATGCTTGATCATCTTTCTCAACTCTTCTTCTTCTAGCCCCTCTGCTAGTCGTTCCCAATCATCAACCTCCCAATGAGTAGTCTCTCTCCGTAAATCCACTTCGTCCCAACTACCCATCGGGGCTTCCTCTTCTCCGGGGTTAAAGTCATTCGATGCGATGCTCTTTTAAATCATCGTTCATTGCTGGGAAATTCCATGTTTCTTTTTCATTGACAAGCTCAGTGTGAGCAAGTCGTGAAGACGACTCGTCGGTGACTACGGCCTGTAATGAACTAGAAGATGGTCCATAGTCAGCTTGATCTACAATGTTTATAACTTCGAAAACACCTATCTCTGTTAGCCCTTCTGCTTCTTCAGAGTTGGCATCTTCTTCGTCCTCATAAATTGCTTCAACGAACGAGATTTCTTCAATCAAGGGTGTCTCGGGACTTTGCCCTCGTGTGAAGGTGACGATGTATCATCAACTCTAAGTGTAATCGACCCTTACGAGAAATCAATGAGGGCGGCGAGAGGTGTCTAAAAAGGTCCGGCCTAGAATTAGAGGCATCTCTTTGTCGTGGGTAGTCTAAGATAACCCAGTCGGTAGGGAAAACCAAATGTTCAACATAGAGAAGAACATTAGTAACACAACCGGCTGCTGAGCGGCTAGATAGGTCTACCATCTGTAGAGAAATAGGGCGTTCCCGCATTCTTTTATCTAAACCGAGCTTTTTGCAGACGTTCAATGGCATCACATTTATAGAGGCCCCTGAATTGCATAAGACATTTTGGAACTTGTGGCCTTCGATCTCACAGGAGATTGAAGGTCTTCCGGGGTCACCTCGCTTAATAGCAACTTTTTGTGAAACCATGGAACATTCTTCTCTTAAAACTTCTTCTGCCATCCCTTGAAGCTTCTTCTTGCTTCCACAAACTTCTTTAAGATACTTAGAGCACTTGGGCATTTCAGTCAATACCTCAGCTAGGGGTATACTCACTTTGGTATCTCTAAGCATCCTCCTCACACCGTCATATTGTCTGTCATGATTGAGGGTATTCTCTTTCTTCTTCGGTGGATAAGGAAGGGCTTTATCATTGTTCATGGCTTGATTTTTTATGGCTTCGTCTTCCTTATCCTTCCATCTGACAAACTTTTCCTCCCTCTTCTTTGTCAGGGGTACAGCCACCTGACTTTTCCTCATCTCTCTATCATAATCATTTTCATCACCCGAAGAATCATCATTAAGCTCCTCCTCACTGTTGCTTTCTTCAGTATTTAACTTCTGATTGCCCCCTCCTGAACTTATGGCGTCAGGAGGGGCTACTCGTTTCCCGACATCTTTCCGGATCCCACCTGCTTACCACTTCTTAGAGTGACCTCATTCAGCTCTTCGTTCCCATAATCCCATTGAGGTGTGATGGCAGTGCAAACATTGATATCTGCTTTAGGGTTTCTTTCGGTATAACTTGGAAGTTTACCCTGGGGTCTGCTTGCTTGTTGGTCTGCCATCTGACCAACATGTCTCTCTATTGTTTTGACACTAGTAGCCAGGGTCTTCACCATGTCTACTAGCTCATCAAACTTATGTTGAGGGACACAAGAGGTGGTATGATTTTGATGTTGGCTTTGATTCCAACCACCTTGAGGTCTTTGGGAGTTGGGATTATGAGATTGATTAACCACCCAGGAGGTGGTCTTTGATAACCTGAGTTGAAAGAAGGGTTAGAATTGGATGGGCCAGGTGGTGCATTGGGACGTTGAAATCCGGAATAATTCCGGTTCTGATTGGAGTTTCTGAAGGTTTGGTTGAAATTCACTTCCTCAGTAATTTCATCTCCCGCCTGCATTCCCAGGTAGTTCACATCTGGCTGCCCTTGTTGCTGCTGCATTTGTAAATTGGCTAGCTGCTTGCTAATTACTTCCATTTGAGCAACTAACACCTTGGTCTCAGAGTTGCTCGCAGCAGATTCCTTCTTATTCCCACTAACATTGGTCTTCCTAGGACTTGACCACATGTTATTCTTTGCTATAGTTTCAGCCACCCTGTAAGCAGCATCATCACCTCCCCCTAGGAATGATCCATGAGCAGTTGAATCAAGGAAGTCTCTATTTGGTTGAGAGACACCTCGGTAGAATAACTCTAGTAGCTCATGTCTACTATATCCATGGTTGGGGAACTTCCTCATCAACATATTTAGTCTCTCCCATGCTTTCCCCACACTCTCACCATCAAGTTGTTCAAATGTGGCTATCTCCCTTTTCATGTCCATGATTGTCCCAGGTGAGACAAACTTCAGAGCAAAGACTCTTTTGACATCATTCCGTACGGAGAGAATGATGGGCTAAAGATTTAAACCAACGGTTTGCTTCACCCTTTAGAGCAAACGGGAAGAGTTTTAATTTGACAATCTCAGAATCAACACCAGGATAGTGGCCTGCTTCGCAGATTTGAATGAAGGTGGACAAGAAGTCATGAGGATCTTCATCAGCAGTGCCATGAAAAGAACTATTCTGGACCAGTCCTACCACTCCATTTTTCAGATCAAAGTTCGCTTGCCCCATGTCTGGAGGGCGAATAGGTCTATGCCCTTCCAGGAAGTCTTGGTCAAGATAGGGAGCATAGGGGTCTTGATTTAATTGGTTTAGCTGGTTCTGACGGAACTGTTGAAATTGATTATTTATCCTAGCTTGTTGATTCTGTTGTTGTTGTATTGCTTGCATCTGTTGGAGGATCAGATTCATCTGGGCTTGAGGGTCTGCATTCGGAACTTCGTTAGCCATGATGTCTGGATTAGGGAAGAGCTTTCTCCTGATAATAGATCGCTCAGGTTCGGGATTAAAGACTAGAGGTCCTTTCTTACTCCTGGTTTGCATAAACCAGAAGAGTAGAACAGGGAGAAATCAACCTTAGGGTTGATGAGAACGAATGTAGAGAAGATTAGATGGTTTAGAGGTTTAGAAAGAGAGAAGAGAGAAGAGGATTCTGGAGGTGAACGCTCGTTCAGGTCACTGAACTAGCGTTCAGAAGACAGGTTGGGGGGCAGACGGGCGTTCAGTATGGGTGAACGCTCGTTCAGAAAGTTTTTATTATTTTATTATTTTTATTTTATTTATTTAGAAAATATAAAGAAACGGAAACAGGAAAAGAAACCTACCTATGAAAAAGCTAAAACAGGAAAAACACTAAGACGGTGAGAAAAAAAAAACGTGTTGAAATCTTCTAGGGCTAAAATGGAAGGGAAAACAGCAGATTTTGACCTGGAAAACGGTGTTGAACGGCCTTCGGCCTTCACTACGTCGTCGGCGTCGGAACGAGCTTTCCGAATTGAGGTCCTGCGCGCCAAACGGACACTCGAGCCGAAAGTTATGGCCAAAATACTGCCGACACAAAAAACTACACTACAAGAATCCGACAACCGTAACCGACTCCCCGGCAACGGCGCCAAAAACGTGTTCGGTAAAAACTAGTTTTAAATTTATTTTATCGGAACACCCCAAGTATAAGGTTCGTAGTATAGGGTGTTACCGAGTCGTCCTAAGGGAATCGAATGTTTATCGGATTAAGGGCAATTATTCTATCAATTATGTCACGACTATTAACTACGACTAGGGTTTAAACTAATTAAACTATAAAAAACAATGAACAGTAACTAAAACGATGAACAGTAACTTGGAACAGAAAATTTGCAGAAAAATAACAATTAACATCTAGGGTTCCTAAAACAACTAAACGTAGCAATCAAATTGATACGAACTATTCGATTTATCAAGTAATTAAAAAGAAACGGCAAGGCAACGGGAATCCACCAATCAACCATCCCAACCCCAACTAGATGACAAGTTAAAGATACGATTTTTAGTAATGATCTATCACGAATTCGATTAAATTCCTTTAAACAAATTCTAGGGTTTCGTTTTCTTTCTCAAGCAAAACTAAACGGCATGCAAAACAAGATCATGAGATCGTCTCCAAAACTCGACTCAATTAATTATAAACGATATCTCGAATTACAACTAATTGCATCAATTGAAAGACTAAGGCTTGAACAATATTCTCATGCAAATTCAAAGCATAAAAGTAGTTTCATCGATCTTTCGATTCAAATAAAACATAAACAATAAAGAACAATATCCAATTGATGAAAAACTGTAACTTTTACTCACTAAACATGGAGCTAAAAATCATCTAGTTGGTGTTGATGTTGATCGGTTTCATCCGTTGTCCCACCGCGATGTGCTTAGCCAACAATCATGTTGTTGAACATGATCCTTGGGATGGAGGAGTTCATCTTCGAGTTTTCTCTCTGAAATATGCGGCTGCTAGGGTTTTTTTTTGTGTAAAAATCTGACTCCTTTAGGGTTGGGGCGCAACTGCTATTTATAGATTTTTAAGGCGGCTAGGGTTAGGTCGGCCGTGGACGCCCGTCCAGATGCGTTTAACTTTCGATTCGGGCCGAGTCTTCGTCAGACGCCCGTCCTATACAAAATCAGACGCTCGTTCGCTAAAAATCATCAAACTCTGAATCAAAAATCTCCTTCTGGACGCCAGTCTGGAATAGTGGACGCTCGTCCACTTGGGACCTTTCTTCTTTGAATCGAATAAGCCTTCTGGACGCCCGTCTGGTGCTTTAAACGCCCATCCACTGGACGGATGCAATGGACGCCAGTTCAGCCATGTAAACCTTCATGCCAATCTCAAACTTGCATCTTTCTCCTTCCTTTAATCTTCAATCAAACACCGTTCTAGCTCCTTTCACAACATGCAAGCATACCTACAAGGCGATAGAAACGAGCAAAGTGTAAAATCGTACATAAATAAATAAAAACCACATAAATAGCTCGATTCTCACACTTTAATAAATTCTAAACCCATTCTTCCAATTTATCCTTTAGCAAGTAATTTTCTATAAAAAACACTAAAACACGGAAGATATTGTCACGGAATAACTCGATATAAACCACAAAATTAGTCGTAAACACATGATCGCCCCGTGGATAGGGGAAATCTCAATAGTGTCAAAGCATGACAATCCACACTGTGATGCCAGGAAGACTCCGGTCTAAAGGATAATTACACAACCGCCACATAGTGCGACACTTAATGTAAGTGGGTCAGTCTAACGTACGCATTCTCTAATACACGTCCACGTATAGTCCAAGTGTCTCTACACTTCGATAGACGAGATCTATCCCTGCCCTTAAAGACAGAAGACATCTAATACGTGTTAGCCTGTTCATACTATCAATGCCTTATTTAATAGTATATCAGCCTAGAGACATTTAAGTATCAAACTTATTAAAGTGATTAGAGATCTCACCAACCATAATCGCCTATCATGGTTTCTCTATCACAGATTAATACTAAAGACGTTATCATATAACAATTCAAAATTGGTTCTTTAAAAGAACATATATATGACAACGGAAAAGCCATTTAATATATGTATAAACATAAAGAAATAGTAGAAATGATCTGACCCGGTCGGATCCGGTCCAATCCTATTGGGTTTAGGACACTATTTCAACAATATCCTACTTGGCCTAAAACCAATCACTCGCACACACAAGACCAAGTTGAAACACAAGAATCTCATGCAATACTCGAAACCAGCCTTAGCCGTGAATGGGTCGCTATCCGTGGGGACTCAGACTATCTTCATATCATGTCCAAATGACCAAGTCAAAGGAACCGCCTCAACACACACACGAATCTCTGACGAGACCTTGGTCTTTGTTTCAAGCAATGAATCCACTTACTATATCAGCTATATAGAAAAGGTGGAAGAACCGTACAAGGTTCAGGAATGACCTCATAGATCCATGTACTTCTCTCACTGCGCCTCTAAGGAACTACTGTGTTTTGGCCTAGTTGTAGAATTTACAGTGACCCATAACCTAGAACATTTCCAGCTCACTGTATCACTTAATCAAGGTGACTGCAAACCTAGACTGTAGCTCCCACTCGGGCGGTTTCCGGCTTTGTCTTTGTCTTTTCCGCAAGTAGTCCAGTTTGTTTTAATATTACCTTTCGTCTTTCTCAGAGGAAAAAAAAAGTACGAATATAACCTTATTTTTTTTTACTGTAACTTCTGTCATAACGATATATATTGAATTGAATATGATAATCTTTTGTAACTTTCCATAAATTCTTCAACATAAACCATTCTAAATTTGTATTTGGTAGAATATTTCTTTCTGTGGCCTATATATACTCATTGTCAAATCTCATCAGAATTTTATAATTAAACAAATATGTTGGTGCTTCCCTGTGGGTGCATTGATGCGTCTTTTGTAGTGATGAAGAATAATTACATCCTAGGCCAAAGATAGACTTGATATATTTAAGGAGAAAAAATAGATCAATTAAATCTGGTAATCATTCCGAGAAAATTTTACATGCAAATGTTCTTTTCATCGTAAAGCCAAAGAGATTCTTAAATTCTTTTTTCACAACTTCGATTGTTTAAACTGTTATTTTCAACATTCGTATCACTGAAAATCTGGTATGAGTATTAAATTATTAATCTTTAATTCAGAATATTGTCATTTAAGATTAAAAGATTCATTAAAGTGTGATGACATAGAAAAGTCACCTCTCCCGATACTATATTTATCTCAATATATTCCCGGTATGCACAGTCACAGAATGTTGCAGGAATTTTGAAACACGAGTCGGGAATCGAAAACAACACATCGTATTATAAGTTTATATACATTAATTTTAAAAATCCAGATAGTATTATGGATCAATAATCAATTTTGAAAAATTTAATGTGTCAGTTAGTACACTAATAAAAATTTTAAATAGTGTAAAATATACATAGGTTATTTTTTTTTGGTTGGGGTCAGCTTCCCCCTGAGGGGTCTCTTTGGAGCTGCCCCGTGCACAGTTATGAAACTCGGCTCGGATCAATTGTCCAACCATCAAACCCGGTCACCCGAACATGGAACTTAGGCAGATAATTATCTGGCGGGTTTTGGTTAAAAATAAGGGTGAGTCCAGTACATTTGATGAGAAAGTATAAGGATCATGTATCGAACTCGTGTAAAATAGAAAATTATAGTGGTTAATTTTCACTACTATGCCACTGAAAGAAACAGAGAAAAACGCAGCAATGGAGGAAACAACTGAGGATTGAAGAAGAAATGGTAAAAACCTTTTATTGATTCTTGCTTATTCTGATTACAATCGATGTCCTACTTTATGACCCTAGAAATACAGATAATTCATTCAAACTGAACTGAGTTTGAAGATAAATATTCAAACTTTAGGGATAAATGCAAATTGGGGATAATTGCTTTGAATCCAGCTGTATGTCGATTTTGATCAAACACTTGAGATAGGACTCCAGCTTGACTCAAACTTTACAGCCCTCAGCTCACAGTACCATCCATCCACGCCTCCGCTCGACTTCTTTGAACTAAATTGACACCCTATCACTCCAAGATCCATTGTTATCACTCTTATCTTTAGTAGCTGTCTGAATGTCTGTTTGTATGTCTAAATTTGTATCTTGAATGTCTTCAATTTGAGCTTTCTTACTAATACCCTTCCTCAAACTATGGCTGGGTGAAGGGATAGTCTGTTGAGTAAGTCTTGAAGAGCATACCGGGTGACTGGTTTTGTGAACAAGTCAGCTACTTGAAGATGAGCAGGGATATGTTTGGTGATAAGTTTGCCTTGAGCCACTCGTTCTCGTACAAAATGGAAGTCCAACTCAATATGTTTAGAGCGAGAATGAAACACTAGATTGATATTTAGATATAGGGCACTGAGGTTATCACGTTAGATTACTGGTGGTAGTGTAGTTTTGATGCACAAGTCTGCACAAAGGAACTGTAACCATGCAAGTTTAGCAGTAGTGTGTGCCATGGCTCGATATTCAGCCTTTGTACTGGATCTTGACACTGTTGGTCGTGTCTTTGCACACCAGGAGATTAGATTTGGACCTAGAAATATGCAGTATCCTATAGTAGAACGTCTGGTAGATAGACAACCAGCCCAATCTGCATCTGAATATGAAGGGAGTGTAAGTGTAGGGGGCAGAAGTAAACTGAAGTCCCAACTGTAGGGTAGCCTTGACATATCTGAGCATTCTTTGAACAAGTTTGAGATGAGCCTGAGTAGTTGCTTGTAGGAACTAAGATGCATAGTTAACACTGTATGAGATGTCAGGTATTGTAAATGTGAGGTACTGTAGTGCTCCAATTAGTTTCTTGTAGTAATTAGGGTCTGCCATTAATGGTGAGGAGGGATCTGGATTAGGCTTGAGCTCCAATGGGGTAGCTAGCTACTGGTTTACAGTCAACCATCTGTGCTCTTTCCGAAATAGTTAAAGCATAATGAGTCTGTGATAAATGCAATGTAGAACCTGCATAAGAGATATCTACACCAAGAAAGGGATGAAGCATTCTTAGATCCTTCATAGAAAAATCAGAGTGTAAATGGCAATAAAGGAAGTAATTAACTTGGTGTCAGATCCTGTGAGTAATATATCATCCACATATAATAATAAGTATAGAGAGCCACAATCAGAATGATAAATAAACAAGGATGGATTAGCTAAGCTGCAGTAGAACCCATATTTTAGTAAGTATGCACTAAACTTGTCAAACTAAGCCCTAAGGTCTTGCTTAAGACCATGAAGAGCTCTTTTCAGTCTGCACACATGGTTGGGAAACCATGGATCAGGCATGCCTTGTGGTTGTGCCATGTAAATTTCTTCATGGACAAATCCATGAAGAAAGGCATTCTTAACATCTAATTGTCTTATGTCCCATTGTTTACTGAGAGAAATGCCTAGGACAAGTCTAATGGTGCCTGGCTTAATCACAAGTGAAAGAGTCTCAAGGTAGTCTATGCCATCAACTTGACTGAATCCCTTAGCTACTATTCTCGATTTGAGTCTGTCTAGGGTTCCATCAGGCTTCAATTTAGCCTTGAAAACCCATTTGGACCCAATGATGTGCATCTGTGGTTTGTAAGGGACTAAGTCCCATTTGTTATTCTGATGTAGGGCTTTTAGTTCTCCTTGCAAGGAAGCCTTCCATCTAGGATGTTTGACGGCTTCATTTACAGTTTTGGTTCTCTGGGAATGTCTAGAAATGTGGACAGTAGGAGGTCATACTTAGGATTTGGCTTGAAGACCCTATGATGTCCTCTGGTTACTATTTGAGGACTTGTAGTAGGATCAGGTGTAGATGATGGTTCTGGGATGGATGTGGTGGTTGTAGTATTGGTTGGGGAGTCAGGATGGTACTCCTGACGTTTTGGAGTGACATGTGAGGTAGGCATGTCATCTTCTAAGAGTGGCAGGGGAGGGGTGGTTTGTGGCATAGGTGTAGAATCTGAGTTTTGGTTGGTGTCTGTGTCATTGGTATCATCCAGTGCAACTTCTGGTGTGGTCATGGGATTAGGAAGGGGTGAGTCTGTGGTGTACTGGTTATAGAAGTGTATGTATTAGTCTGAATGTCAGGAAAGGGTGGGTATGTGGTTGTACTGGTTATAGGAGTGTCTGTATTAGTGGAATGTCTGTGTGTATGTGGGACTGTGTGTCTTGTGAGGTGTTGAGTCAATCTGTGAAAAGTACTAATACTAAGGTGTTGTTCAGAGATAGGTGTGGGTTGAACTTGGGGCTTGTAGGGAAACTTGGTTTCATCAAAGGCTACATGTCTAGATATTATGACATTCCTGGTGGTTGGATGGTTACACCTATATCCCTTATGTTGCATGCTATAACCTATGACTTTGCAAGGAATTGTTTTAGGATCAAACTTATTGTTCCGGAGATGGAGAAGTATGGAGTTGTTGATCAAAGTAACTTGGGGCATTGCCCAACTTATTTCCGTATGATGCGGTGTATGGGTTGAACTGGTAGTAGGGTTGTGTTCCGTAGGCCATAGCACCAAAATTGTAGTATCCGAATGTGTAAGGATAGGAGCCGTAATTTCCATATGGATCCATTAACTACATATCAGGGAAACAACACGAACAGAATCACAGTATCTAGTCACTACCACTAGCGAAGTAAATGGTGTGACACTTCAACAACAACAAATAAATCAACTATACAAAGAAAACAAATAAGAAAAATGACATAATCCTAAGAACTTAACTAACTCACAAGATATCGACAAGATTCCCCGGCAACGGTGCCAGAAAACTTGATGGCCGTTTTACAGTAAGCCAACTCTAACCGGCAGGGTACCGAGTCGGTTGTACTATAAATGGCGAGCAAGGTCGTATCCCACAGGGAATCTGGTTAATTATCAAAGTCGGTTTCGTTCCTAGTTCAAGCCAACACAATTACTGAGGACGGTAATTTGTCAGATCACAGGTTTTACAAACTAGATATGCAAAAATTGAAAAGAGTTTAAACTATGAAAATGAGATAGCCGAGCCATTATCCAATCTAATACTCACAAACCCTAGCTAAATCCGGAAGTGTTTTTGACTTACCTAAACATTCTCGATGTCACTCGAAGGGTGTCGTTTCCTATTTCTGAGAATAGACATTATTTCAATAATCTACCCTCTTATGTCAGGTTCAACAGTCCGCTGACTGGATTTAACAGACCTAACACGGTCTACGATCACTGAAACGCTAAACAAGTTGATACAAACCTCACACAAAAAACCGAATCTGAACTACTCAGTCAGTTTTACAGGGTGATCCTAGAACCCTGGTTCCCGTATCCTCTCGCAAAATACATTTATAAAGACGATACATGTGATACGATTATCGAATGGCCAATTCAACAAAATTCATTAAGAATAAGTTCTAGAACTACGGTAAATCGAGAATTAACAATCAAAACAACAAGAACACCTCAATCAACAAACTAGGATTCGATTTCGAGGATTATCGCATAACTCGGCTATACAACGATTACCTACTCATTATACTAAGAGAATAACAAGAAATCAACATCAAAGCAAACATAAGTCAAGATTGAAATCAAGAACAATATGTAAATTGAAATACCAAATAGATATAAGCCATCGGAAATCTGTTCTCCGTACGAAATCCCGTCAATAACGCGTCAAGCTATCTTCGATAATCAACGGATTACAAAAAGCTAAGCTTAATTAAGCTAAAATATTTACAATCTAAGAAGCTAAGAAACGGTGCTGAAAAGTGCAGAAAAATCGATCTCCCTTTTGACCTAATTCATATGGGGGGTATTTATAGTGTTAAAATGGTAAAATTGGCAAAACAGTCCGTAGGCCGTGGCCTGTGATTCATAGGCTGTGGCCTATGAAAGACATCAAATTTCCTTAGCTCCCAACATCATATAGGCCGTGGCCTACAGTTTATGGGTGCCCGCCTATTGACAGAGTCGATTTGGGACACTCTCTGTTGTTCATAGGCACCGGCCTGTGATGTATAGGCAGTGGCCTATCAACTTATAGGCGCCGGCCTGCTGACACATCTTCAGTAAATCGGCCATAACTTTGTGTGTAGACCTTCAAATCTAGTGATTCAAAATATGTTGGAAATATAATGAAATTGTCTACTACTTTCATGAAGATGACCAGCCCAGAAAATGCATCTAAGGTAGATCAAATGGCAGATCAATGGAAGGTATGGTTGTAGTACCAACGAGTTTTGATCCATTTGAATGTTTAAGCTTCGGGCACATGTTCCAACCCTCGTATATGGCCTTCCGGTTATCTCAAACACTTAATACCTGTACAAAATCATAAAAAATACCACACGTAACCCCTATAGGACACTAAGGTGACCGAGAGTATAGTATACACACCGAAAAAGACGAGAATCCCGGACTTTAGGTCTCGAAATGATAACCAAGGTGTAAATATATCAAAATACAAACAAATGTATCTGGAAACATATAAGACGAGGTATAAACAGGGTATAATCACAAAGTAAATGATAGCCAATTTGACTCTCATCAACTACCCCTACTTAGCGTTTGCTCGCCCTCGAGCAAAAATGAACGATTCGAAAGTAAAGATGGAGTCAACATTGAAATTATACATTTAGTATATAAGAATTGAAATGGTAAAACACAAGTAATTGACACAAATGCAAATGATTTAAGTTCTACCTTGTATTGAGAAAAAGAATTGTGTGTGTGTAGCTTCTTCGACATTTATCTCCAATGACCGGTTTAGATTATAGACGTATAACATACCGAGGCTACACCATAGGCTTATACTTCATAAACATCTCCACTAATAGAGGTCAATCAAATTCTAGTAGGGTCAAGCATGACTTTAAGGGTTATAATGTTAAGCTAGGGTCGGGGCTAACGAAAGCGAAATTTATGAAAAAATAGAAAGTAGAAAGTGCAAGTGAGCTTTAACGAACATTAAAACTGAAGCTCTTCCCTACGTAGTTCCGGAAGACTCAACTCTTCTTAAGGATGCTCGACTGAATAGTACACACCATCAATCGAGCTTCAACCTATAATTCACCCAACCTTCCACTTCTCCACATCATTCCTCAAGCCGGAGACATACGTCACATCCAGGTCTAGTTCGTACCTAAGCTCGTCAACCAAGAACAAACCGCTACAGAACACAACAACATCTCAACAAAGACTTGGACATACTCATAAAGGAATTAGAGGAAATTCAAAAGAATTATGAGAATATCAGAAAGGAAAAAGAATTGCTGAGAGATGAAGTTCTAAGATTGAATGCTGAAATCAAACTTATCAAGGCTAAGAATGGAGCTAAGGAAAATTGATCAACTGATGAACTGACGGAAGTAATAAACATCACAGAATCATCAGTTGACCCGTCTTCCAGTGTTCAGTTCAAACCAGGTAAACCATTTGGAGACAGAACTGGTTTAAGGTTTGATAGACAACAGAATTCTATGTTCAGACCTAGTACAACTGCATCTAAGTTTGTAGCTGCACATAAGTCAGGAACTCAGAAAACTGACAAAATTGTTTGAACTAACAATTACTCAGCACAGCCTCGACCTAAAACTGACACAACTGGAAAATCAGTCAGTGACAAACATCAAACTGAAAGATTTTATAGAAAGTACCAGAGGACTGAAAAAGGCAGAACTGATCAAAGATCAGTTAAAAGAACATTCAAGTCTCATCCATCAAGGAATGGAAATCATTCATGGAATACCAAATTCAGAGGGAAATGAAGACTTTTTCCCACTGATGAAGACTGGAATGGACCTATGATTACTCAGTTTCACAAGATCCTCAATAAAAAGACGTTCGAGTCAAGAAGGAAAAATTTTGTGAAAACTGACCATACTCAGTCAAAACATCAAGAAAAGTATAAGGATAAAACTGATAAGTCATCTAAGACTTACAGAAATACAAAAACTAACCAAAAAGGACCCAAACAGATATGGGTACCAAAGACTTGTTAATTTGTTTTCCAGGAGGAAGTTAAATGAATTTTGAAACTGGTCTAAAGGACAACTGATTCAAATCTTTGGATAAGATCAAAGCTGGACCTTCACAGCTAGAGATACACCGTATCAACTAATACAAGCTACGAATGAAAAGTCGTACCTTACACACATCTCAACCGTTCATCCGTTCCACTCATTTTTTTTCGTATCTCAACGCTTGACATGATTTATGACGAGACGTTTTAATACCCACTCAGATTTTCTAACCACCAAATCTACCACTTATAAATACCCTTGTATCTTACCTAAAATTCTTTTCACTCAGTTTTCTCTTCATATCCATCTAGTTGAAAGAATTTTCTCCATCTTCAAATTCTCCAACAATATGAAATAATGGCACTTACTAAAGTTGAACCCGGTATGATCATTTCACTTGATCAATTTGTTGCAAGATACACAGATCAGACTCTAGCCAAGGAAATTGCAAACAAAATCAGAAAAATCAAAGGATTGGAGCAAGTGTTCAATGTAGATCTGAAGAATGTATGTCTGGACGACATTGGCGACTTCTATGAGTTCGGAAGAAAAACCATAGAAAATGATGTAATCACTTATATCACTCGAGTCAATGGAAAAGAGATTAAGGTTACAGAGAACCTAATTGCAGATATGTTTGGTTTTGAAAAATCTGGATTTACCTCTGTTCTTAAAATATCAAAAGAACATAGAGAGAAACTTTGGAAAGATATTGCAATCATAGGAGATTCAAGTGTATCACTGTCTGGATCAACAGGACTACTCAAACCCGAATTCAACTTCTCGACCAAAATGCTAGCGAATTGCGTAATTGGAAACGCAGCCAACTTCAGTATTCTCTCCGGCACAAAGATAGACCTATTTTATGTTATTTGGTTCGGAGATGATTTCAATTGGCAGAGATATATCTTTGATCAACTGGTCGCACAGTCTTCTAGTGTGCCCAAGATGAAAAAGGTAGAGAAGAAAGAAAGATTCTATCTCAAGAAGACCCATGCTCTCCTAGTTCAAAGGATTATCGATCATTTTGGAATTTCAAGGAGAAAGGAAACTGCAATTGTTGATGGTAAAATTGCGGCCAAAGAAGAGAAATCCAAGAAAAGGAAAGTTGGAGGTTCTGAAACTAAACCAAAAAAGAAAAGAAAAAGGTCTACCAAGAAAGTTGAAACTACAGCTGAGGCACTGGAACATCTTGAACAATTAAGAGGAAAGAAAAGAAAACTGGAAGAGTTGGAAAAGGAAGTACTATGGATTTAGCTGAAAAAGCTTTGGAGGCTTCACCAGCAAAATCAGCCACCTTAGTTGCTGAAAGCCAAGGAAAGAAATCCAGAACTGAGGAAACCCCCATCAAACAAGTTGTTGCTGATATAGAATCTGTTGCTGAGGAAGTACCCATTCAATAATCAGCAAGGAATTTCAAGAAGCTATCCCATCACTACTAGAAATTGATACTTAGGGAGAACAAACCCTGAGAGCTGAAGTTGATGATGAGGAAACTGATAGTGATGAGGAACTGGTTGGACCTGGTGTAATCACAATGCTTAATCTGATATCTTTATCAAGATCAACACCACAAAAATCAGCATCTAGAGTCGAATATGAAGAATCTATCAAAGAACTGGAAGCTTCTCAGCCACAAGAAAGAGAAGCTGTTGAAGTTGAATCGAGACCAGAACAAGTCATCACTTTGGATAAGCTTGTTAAAGAAGGAGAAGTTGAAAAGAAAGTTGATGATGCTGAAAAAGAGAAAGAACCGGTTACTGAACTGGGAACAGAACCAGTCAAAGAACCTGTTGCTGATGAGCCCCAGGAAATTGAAACAAAGAAGGATTCTGAACAAGTTGTTGAACTTGCAGGTGAAGCTGAAACTATCACTGTAACAGAATCCCTACCAGAAGAAGTTGTAGCCGAAGAAACACTGGAAACTGAACAAGCTGCCTCAGTTCCATAAATTATTGTCACTGAATCGTCAATCATCCCAGTTGTTGCTGAGCGGAAAGCCAACAAAACTGAAGCTGAAAGATCTGCAGCTGAAAATGTGTTAGGACAAGTTGAGACTCTAGCTGAATCAAGTGTGGAGGTTCCTAAAGAAACTAAAGATGTTTTAAGCCAACTTGATCCAAGTATCAACATTGGAAAATTGATCAAAGCTGACTGCAGAATACTTGATGATTATCAGTATTGGAAGTTTAGCTCTATTCCAAATCAAAGAAGTCAACTTGCGGAAATGGAAAGAATTGAAAAATGGGTTTTTGAGCTATTCGACATCACTCATCTATCCCAACTGTTTAGATCTGAAGAATTTCTAAGTACTGGTTACTCACTCATAAGAAACAGATATTGGGAGAGATATGCCAAAAAGGGAGACTTAAAGACAAAGAAAGATGATAATGATGATGATTATCAGAGAGATCCTGATTTACAGAAAGGGATTATAACCCCTTTACAAGAAAAAGAAGAAGCAAAGAATGATATTGAAGAAGGATCATCTGAAGAAGTTCAGATGAAAGTGAAGAAACTGAAACTGATTCAGATAGTCAATCTGAAAATCAAGAGAAACAAAATTATCAGTCCTCGACTGATAAGAGTTTCTGGAAATAGCATTAGCTGAAGCTGAGCAAGCTAAAGCTGATTTGATTGAAGAAAAAGATGATGTTAAGTCATCTACAAAAGAGGCTATTTCGGAAGAAGAAAGAAAGAAGGCCTCCTCTCCACTCAAAGAATTAGAGGCATCTGAGAATATGGTGAGCAAATCTTAGACTGAAGGTTTCGAAGCACTTGGAACTGACAAAAGAAAAACTGAAAGGAAAACTGAAACTAAAGATGAAGTACCTACACAAGCTGACACTATCAGATTCTACTTTAATGAGCTTGTAAGGATTCAGAAAGATGATCTAAGTGTATTCGGGAAAGTTTAGAAGTCAATGGTAGAAAGAAAAACTAAAAGAAACAACATGGAGAAGAAGCTAAACAGTGTCAAGGCGGACTGTCATGATACTCTAATCGCCATCAGAAAAACAACCATTGAATCTGAGGCAAGAAAAACTGAGACTCAAGGAAAATGGGAAGGCATTCTCAACAATGTTGTTGATAGACTGATCTTATTGGAGAATGCAATGAAAACTTAGTTGTTGCACAAACCATATTGGCATTAAATCAGCAGCACCTGAACTCTTACATCAGGAGCTTGATCAACAAAGATTATGTCAATAAGGGTGAAAGTTTGGACATGTTAAAAGTCAATGCATTTTATATGCCTCAAGTTCTTAAATGTATTGATGAGAAATTGACTGAACTGAAGAAAGCTAGAGGTGAGTTCACTGATGAGGAGATGGAACTGATTGCAAAGTTCTCAGAGCCAACTAACAAAAGACTCGCTCTAGACTCTCAAATGTATAATGTTTTAAGTAGGCCGTGGCCTGTGATTCATAGGCCGTGGCCTATGAAAGACAGCAGATTTCCTTAGCTCCCGGCATCTTATAGGCCGTGGCCTACAGTTTATGGGCGCTGGAAAATGAATAGAGTCGATTTGGGACACTCTCTGTTGTTCATAGGCCACGGCCTGTGATGTATGGGCGGTGGCCTATCAACTTATAGGCGCCGGCCAGCTGACACATCTTCAGTAAATCGGCCATCACTTTGTGTGTAGATCTTCAAATCCAGTGATTCAAAATGCGTTGGAAAGATAATGAAATTTTATACAACTTTCATGAAGATGACCAGCCCATAAAAGTCATCTAAGGTGGATCAAATGGCATATCAAGGGAAGGTATGGTTGTAGTACCAACGAGTTTTGATCCATTTGAACATTTAAGCTTCGGGCACACGTTCCAACCCTTGTATCTCGCCTTCCGGTCATCTCGAACACCTAATACCTATAAAAAATCATAACAAATACCACACATAACCCCTATAGGACACTAAGGTGACCGAGAGTATAGTATTTACACCGAAAAAGACGAGAATCCCAGACTTTACGTCCTAGGTCTCGAAATGATAACCAAGGTGTAAATATATCAAAATACAAACAAATGTATCCGGAAACATATAAAACGAGGTATAAATGGGGTATAATCACATAGTAAATTATAGCCAATTTGACTCTCATCAACTACCCCCTGCTTAGCGTTTGTTCGCCCTCGAGCAAAAATGAGCGATTCGAAAGTAAAGATGGAGTCAACATTGAAATCATACATTTAGTCTATAAGAATTGAAATGGTAAAACACAAGTAATTGACACAAATGAAAATGATTTAAGTTCTACCTTGTATTGAGAAAAAGAATTGTGTGTGTGTAGCTTCGTCGACATTTATCACCAATGACCTATTTAGATTATAGACGTATAACGTACCGAGGCTACACCATAGGCTTATACTTCATAAACATCTCCACTAATTGAGGTCAATCAAAGTCTAGTAGGGTCAAGCATGACTTGAAGGGTTATAATGTTAAGCTAGGGTCGGGGCTAACGAAAGGGAAATGTACGAAAAAAATAGAAAGTAGATAGTGCAAGTGAGCTTTACCGAACACTAAAACCGAAGCTCTTCCCTACATAGTTCTGGAAGACTCAACTCTTCATAAGGATGCTCGACTGAATAGTACTCACCATCAATCGAGCTTCAACCTATAATTCACCCAACCTTCCACTTCTCCACATCATTCCTCAAGCCGGAGACATACGTCATATCCAGGTCTAGTTCGTACCTAAGCTCATCAACCAGGAACAAACCGCTACAGAACAAAACAACATCTCAACTCCGTACTAGATTAGAAGAAGTACCCCATCACCAACATCAACACAACAAAAATCAAACCCCAAAAATTGGCATTCCATGAACTATTATATATATATATATATATATATATATATATATATATATATATATATATATATATATATATATATATATATATATATATAACTTTTTTTCTTCTTTTCTTCTCAATTTTTTTCTTTTTCTTTTCTTTTCTTTCTTTTTTTTTTTTCAAAACCACAAAAACGATCAAAAGCTGAAAAGTCATATAATTCCACCTTCTCTGGGTGATGACGTGGTCAATCAGGTTATAAAATACTCGACCACCATAAACCAATACTAGCAAGAGGACTAGGCCCATCGTAGTATAGCTATAGTGAATCAAGGTCGATCCCACAGGGAACCAATTGTGGATCATTTCATATACAAACAATTAATTAAACATGTCAAGGACATAGAGGCGGTCTACGACCAACATAAGACAAGAAAAGTAAAGACACGACTCGACACAACGTAATTAACCTCCCCAATTATAGTCTTTATCGTTTGGACCTAGATAATTTATATAATAAACTGAACTTATTAACTATCAATCCGTTTGTATTTATCTTAGATTGGCTACATGAGTCATCGCCTTAAACTTGACTTAGCACCGGTTAGGTTGCTAGATCACTGTGCTACATTACGTGACTTCACCTTTTGGGTATCCATCTCATATAACTTGCACGCTTACGACACTAAGGATGCCGATATTAATCGTACACCTCGTCCAGGCAACATTCCTATGGTTAGGCGTACTTCCTGAACGATCGCATCAAGCCCTCGTCCAACTAACAATTACCTTTTAGGTCTCATGCTAGTTTACGAACTACGTATAACTAGGTGACGTCAATTCCCTAATACAAAACCTACCTAGATCTCGCTGAAAGCCCCGGAAGATCATTCATGAGCCGACCTAGGAGCCCTATATTGGTATTTCCTAATCGTACGCTAATTAAAACTGACGAGCAACGTAGCCGTGGCCATACCTACTGAGATAATAAATTCTATTAAGTTAAACCTACCATAAAGACGTGGCGGACTAACTAACAGACAAATAGGGGCTCGGTCGACCGAGCATAGACACTCGGTCGACCGAATGATTCCATTCGGTCACCCAAACGATTTCATCCCCGCATTACATCCTAGAATATATTTCTCGCGTTTCATCATACGTAACGTATTAAAAGAACTCGTAAAGAAATCATATAAACTACTTAGATACACATTAATTAAACCAAGCGATTCATGAATAGACGTTAAACATATGACGTAGGTTATGGGATCCTCATAGACAAGGCTTCGCCACATCCCTAACGTCATAGCCTAGATCTACATCATCTAGCTATGAATTAACTAACTCAAACGATAAAGCATAATTGGGAGGGATTAATTACTTAAAATAAAAGAAACAGAAAGTAAAGGCTTACATAATTTGCAGCCCTTAAACTCTGGAAACCTTCAAATTAAATTACATTGCTACAAGATATGAAGAGTATTCTAAGAATGAATGAATTATTGAATGAATGGATTCTTTACAAATTTCGTATCATGCTGCTTATATAGAGGCTTTCGCCGACTTAGGGTGGTTCTAGAAGATAAACACGATTAAAGCCGAAAACCGACCCAAACCCGAGGCTCGGTCAACCGAAGATCTTCACTCGGTCGACCGAAGCACTAGGCTCGGTCGACCGAACCTAGAAATGCCCCTTTTCACACGTTTTCTTCGTTTGCCTTGCTCCCCACTGCACGTTTGCATGTCGATCCGATTAATCTCTCATTTAATGCTCCGATTTCCTTCCTTCCTTATCTTGAGATAATTGATTGAATGACACTAATCTTCTCGATTTGTAATGATCTGTAAAATCAACATTAATCGCACAGTAAATCGGATAAAAACGAGTAAATACCAATTTACATAATATAAATCACATAACATTAAATATTAAATATAAACGTGTGATTTAATATAAAATGCGTATTATTAATCTCGATTTAAGGTCAATGTTGATGACTTTTACGGGTATAATTTGACCGTCATCACTGGGATATACTCATTTTTACCATCACCACTCGAGAGATGCGTCACTCCACCACCCCACACCATATCAGAAAATGTGAAAACACTAAGCTCACTCTCGTAAAGTGATCAAAGAAACGTAGACCGAAATTAAGTCTAGGGTACCGGTAATTACGAGCTGATCATAACAAATGGATAGTTCGGGTGGCGGTCTAACCACCCTACAAAGGCTTAGAGGGGGAACTGAGGATATACATATTAGGGATGGCATTTGGCACTGATCGGGTAAAATAAATGCCATAACCGTCATTCCCTACTTAACCAAGACCGACCTTTCTATTTCGCCTCGAAGTTACTAATCTAAGTTCTAGGTAACCGGGTCATTAATAACTACCATAATCGTTCACTAGTCAGGGCGATTCGTGGAGTCGAAGCTAACGGGATAGAACTATTCCATTCTCAATACAAGATCCCAACTCAAATGAAATGCATTCGTACAATCACTATATGTTTATCAAAACAATACTGAAAGCTCAATGTACCATCAACAATGCTAAAGCCATCAAAATTCTTGAAAAACTGACTCATTTACACTAAAGGGATAACAATCACTAACTATAACTCATTCCACATGAAAACAAAACATTGAAGCTAAACCAACCACCCCCTACTTTATAACCAAACACGAATGATAAGGGTAGAAAACTGAGCTTACAACCGGAAAAAGCGCGAGTATGATCATATGGCATCCGTAAAAGTCCTCCCAGGGTGCCTGTGCTAATATCGAAAAGAAACGCAACGTATACAAGATACACATGTATGAAGATATTGAAATGAAACTGGACGGATTACCACAGCTCATCAAAACCAAAAACACCACACTAACCCCCCAAAACACATGCGCTCGGGTTATATTACAACAAAACTTACCCGAAGTATCAATATACAAACTAAAGAAACACAGTGAAACAAGAGGGGAAAGAAAAAGCAATATATACACATTCTGAGTTTGAAGTCCCCAGCTCGACTTTCTACCCCCAACTATGTCAAGGATAGCAAAGGAGAGCAAACCGTTGCTTCTCCCTACCAAAATCGTTGGAATTGAGCACCCTTTGAAAGTGAAATACGAGAAACATGGGGCTCAATCCCACCACCAAGATTGGTTTGATGAGTCCATTGCATAGAAACAAACTCACTTTCCCCGTACTGAAACATACACCACCAACAATGACTCCAACACCAAGTATGAACATTTAGGCACAATTTCAACAACAAACTTGATAGAGTGCAACCCCGTAGGTATAACAGTAGGGCTAACTGTTGGAAATAAAATTTATGTTTTGATGATGATTCATCAGTTAGTTTAATTATCATATTCAACCCCATTGATGAAGTGTCATAACTAGCTGTTATAGTACAAAGTAGAAAGATGTCTAGAAATCAATGTATAGGATTTAATAGAGTCTGATACTTGTATAAGTTAAATCAGACAAGAACTGTAATTGCTCTAGGTTCAGAACTTAGAAAACGAGAAACTGGCTTGTTAAACTGAGTTCATAACTACAGATTAATTAACTGATAGAAACTGACTAAGAGCACACCAATTGAACACTGAGGGATCAGACTCAGTTATAGAAGAAGAACTAAAGAAGGTAAGTTCGGTGAGGGACACATACTCGGTTGACTTATCTAGAACTGAAGAATTGAGGGTTCAGACTCAGTTATTGAAGATTGAAGAACTGAGGGTTCAAACTCAATTTTGAAGACTAAAGCCTAGACTGTAAAGTTAGAATTCAGGAATGTCTGTGATGACCTGAACTGACTTTATGGATCTTGAAAGGAGGACTAAGTATCATAAGTACAATGATATCTTAGCTGAGTTATGAGTTATGGTGTACTCTGATTAAGTCAATATTGATCAGTTGTGAAATGGAGTACTGAGTTTTTAAAGAAGAGTAAAAACTCAGTTAATGCTCTTAAGCTGAAAACTGACTAAGATAAGTTTTCATGCTGAGGTCAAGGAAAGCTAAAGGAAAATCTAACCATTATAAAGCAGACAATATTATTGGCTGAACAAAATTTTCAGAATGGACACTGACATTCATCAGAATAAGCAGGACCACCAATGGATACAAAAATTCAAATACAAACGTTCAAATTCAGCTAACCGTTGAAGAAACCCTTATAAATAGACTACTTCTACCACTAGAAGAAGTGCGGAATTCTAAGAATTATTCTAGTCGAGAAAGGCTAATACCAAGAGGGAAAGTAAATCAAAAGAGTTCCTGCTAGGCACTTTATTGCAAAATCAAGAAATCTTCAAGTGTTCATAAGCATTCAAAGAAAGATCAAGATCAAACATTTGAAGATAGACCGAGCTGAACGTATCATATATATTTTGAAGAAGAAGTTCGAAACAAAATTGAATCATAGTTATTGATTCAAGTCTCAACTTTGAATCTATCAAAGGTTTAAACTGTGAAACACCAAGAAGGTGTGAAGGACAGTTGAGTGCAGTAAGGAAGACTTTGTTTGTGTTGAGCTGGTGAAGAGGCAATTCAACACTCCAAGGACCAGTGTAGCAAGTTTAGTTCAAACAACAATTCTACCTGTTGAAGACTGAAGCTGGAAGATTGGGAAGCTAGGGATTAGTGAAGGACAATCAAGTGTTTAGAATTTACTTTGTGTCTTGTAACTGTAAACCTCAAGAACACAATGAATTTGCCCTCCTACATCACAGGGGAAGAGAGGACTGACAGGATTACACCACCTGGAACCTCTATAACTCTTGTCTTATTTACTTACTTACTTTACGTATTTATTTACTGCATCTAAGTTTACATTGCACCTGATCACAAACTCAACAAACTTAAGAAACTGAGTCAGCACAACATTACACTGCATTGTATTTAGACGAACTGATAAATTCAAGTATTATTTAAAGGCTTAACTTAAATCCGCTGTGGGTTAACTCTGTTAAGGATAAGTCAGTTCTGACTTATACTCAGCTAAGTTAGCTTAACTCCACACAAGTTTAAAGCAGAACTCAATCTGCACAAGATTCAGTTTTCAGTTAGGTTTTTGGGGACAAGTTTATTCACCCCCCTCTAAACTTGTGTAAGCCTTTTTCTAGGGACCAACACTAACTGATGATGAAATAGATGATTCAATGGACACAAGATTCATACCATCCTCGTAGATTTCTTCAGGGGTGACTTCTACCAAAGTTTCACGTTCTCTCCTCTCAACCTCATCTATCAGTTGTTGCACTTGATGTTCCAAATTCTGTATGGCTGTTTGCATCGTAGTCATGCCATTTCGAACCATTTGAAACTCTTTACCATGTTGTTCAAATATTTGTTCAAGTGCCATCCGTTGCTCCGTTAAGGTCTCTGATTCCGGAGATGGAGAAGTATCGAGTTGTTGATCAAAGTAACTTGGGGCAATCCCCCACTCATTTCCGTATGATGCGGTGTATGGGTTGAACTGGTAGTAGGGTTGTGTTCCGTAACCTATAGCACCAAAAGTGTAGTATCCGAATGTGTAAGGATAGGAGCCGTAATTGCCATATGGATCCATTAACAACAAATCAGGGAAACAACACGAACACAATCACATTATCTAGTCACTACCTCTACCGAAGTAAATGGTGTGACACTTCAACAACAACAAATAAAATCAACTATACAAAGAAAACAAATAAGAAAAATGACCTAATCCTAAGAACTTAACTAACTTACAAGATATCAACCCGACTCCCCGACAACGGCGCCAGAAAACTTGATGGCCGTTTTACAGTAAGCCAACTCTAACCGGCAGGGTACCGAGTCAGTTGTACTATAAATGGCGAGCAAGGTCGTATCCCACAGGGAATCTGGTTAAGTATCAAAGTTGGTATCGTTCCTAGTTCAGGCCAACACAACTACTGAGGACGGTGATTTGTCAGATCATAGGTTTTACAAACTAAATATGCAAAGAATTAGAAGAGTTTAAACAATGAAAACGAGATAGCCAAGCCATGATCCAATCTAATACTCACAAACCCTAGCTAAATCCGGAAGTGTTTTTGACTTACCTAAACATTCTCGATGTCACTCGAAGGGTGTCGTTTTCTATTTCCGAGAATAGACATTATTTCAATAATCTACTCTCCTATGTCAGGTTCAACAGTCCGTTGACCGGATTTAACTGACCTAACACGGTCTACGATCAATGAAATGCTCTGCAAGTTGATTCAAACCTCACACACGAAATCGAATCTGAACAACTCAGTCAGTTTTATAGGGTGATCCTAGAACCCCGGTTCCTATATCCTCTCGCAAAATACATTTATAAAGACGATACGTGTGATACGATTATCAAATGGCCAATTCAACAAAAGTCATTAAGAATAAGTTCTAGAACTACGGTAAATCAAGAATCAACAATCAAAACACCAAGACACCTCAATCAACAAACTATGATTTGATTTCGAGGATTATCACATAACTCGGCTATACAACGATTACCTACTCATTATACTAAGAGAATAACAAGAAATCAAAATCAAAGCAAACATAAATCAAGATTGAAATAAAAAACAATAAGTAAATTGAAATACCAAATAGATATAAGCCGTCGGAAATCGGTTCTCCGAACGAAATCCCGTCAATAACGCGTCAAGCTATCTTCGAGAATCAACGGATTACAAAAATCTAAGCTTAATTAAGCTAAAATTTTTACAATCTAAGCAGCTAAGAAAAGGGGCTGAAAAGTGCAGAAAAATGCAGAAAATTCGATCTCCCTTTTGACCTAATTCATATGGGGGGTTATTTATAGTGTTAAAAGGGTAAAATGGGCAAAACGGTCCATAGGCTGTGGCCTGTGATTCATAGGCCGTGGCCTATGAAAGATAACCGATTTACTTAGCTCCAAGCATCTTATAAGCCGTAGCCTACAATTTATGGGCGCCGGCCTAAGAACAGAGTCGATTTGGGACACTCTCTGTTGTTCATAGGCCACGGCCTGTGATGTTGATGCACGGTCCAATTAATAAAAATACTCGATACCTAAATAACACACTAGCAAGAGAACTAGGTTCAATCGTAGTATAGTTAGATAAAGTCGAGGTCGATCCCACAGAGACTCAGCTTAAACGAAATATAACTTATTAAACTAAAAAGCGAATTAAAGGCGGTCTACGACCAACAAATAACGTAGAATTAAAATTGACACAATAGAAACACAAAACCAACAAAAGACACAACGGCACTAAGACAATTATTTTTATAGGTTTTATAAATAATTGATGAACGGTATTGATAATGCTAGTAGTAATTACTCCCCCATGCTATGTAGATTGATGACGAGACAAAACAAGACATTTAAGATTAATTATTCTGACTACGGGAGTCATCCCCTAAAATAGATCTAGCTCCGGTTAGGCCATCTAGATCATAGTGTCTCCATTACGTGACTTCACATTTTTAGTCTCCATCTCATATAGCTTCTGACACAATTACGAAACTAGGGATGCCGGTCTAAACCGTAACCTCATCTAAGCAACATTCCTATGATTAGGCGTACTTCTTAGACACCGATTCAATCTCTGTCCTAAATAACAATTAATTTTTGGGTCTCATGTTAAATTACGATGACAAATAATTAAGTTGATCAAGTTTAATTACTCGTTTGAATTACAAAGCAGAGAACCTGACGTAGTCGAAGCCGTTCACAGACAAATCAAGAACATCACAGATCTTGCTACCAATGAGACATAAGCTCACTGGCAACAAGCTCAGATCTGAACCAGATTTGCTCGTGAAACGTCTTTTACGTCTCAGATCTACATAAACATGGGTTCGTAAATTAACTACATAACGAAATCAATACACAAAAAGACTACTCCATAACGAAATAAATTAGATCTACGAATAAAGATTACATAATTGAGTAGACATTACCCTCGAAGACGAGCGTGATTCCCACTCTTCGATACGATCTCTAACCGGAGAATCTAACGACTCCGTAATGAACGAACATAAATAAAAAGCAAAGAACTATATAAAAGTATTGGAATAATGTATTTCTAAGGTGTGTAAATGGCGTGTACTACAAGCCTCTACTTATAGGGGTTCTAGCTAATTAAGAGATATACTTCAAAATATCAAAACAAATAAGAGATAACTCCCGGTTAATCTTGTAAAATGCGCCCCCCCTAATTGCGTGTGGAAGGGTGCCTCCGCCACTTATTTCCCAAGCTTCGGATTGGCTCGTTTGCTCTTGTCATGCTTTACTCCTCTTCTTATGCCTATCCGATATTTATCTTCAATGCATCTTGGATTTATCTTGAGATTTAATTCTTCCATTTATATTTATCCTCCAAAAATTATCTTCATCTGCAAAATAAATATTTATCCCAAAATAAATCATATTTAAATAAAAACGGATAAATACCAAAATATATAATAAAAACGGATAAATATAATGAAAACGGATAAATACAAAAATATATCTTATTAATCCCATAACATTAAATAATCAATATAAACAGGTGATTTATCATAAAATATATATTATTAATCCCGATTTAAGGACAATGTTGATGACTTTTACGGGTATAATTTGACCGTCATCAACTACCCCCACTTAGACTTTGATCGTCCCGAACAAAGCATTAATACGTCACTCCCCAAGACAACATTTTCCATGGTCAAATCATACTTATACAAGAAACTCGAGTCAACTCATACCACTTATGCTCATAAGGTACCCATTATTCACTACTCGCTATGAATCGAAGTGATGTGTGCACGTGCATTTAGTTTTATATATTCGTGGCAAGATTAAAGTTTATGCTAACTTCGAAGTCTTAACCTACCAACATCAGCATTCCTACTCCTTAAGCCTCGCAATGGGTAAAGACATGGTGCAATAAGAAAGAGCGTCATCTATAAGGTTTTTGGACTTGGAGACCGAGAAAAAATACTCAAGCCTCTAAAAAATTTGATTTTTTTTGCATTTCCGTAGTTTCAAACTTTACCACTTCTCAAGAAAGAAACTTGCTTTAAAAGTAAAGTATGCATTGCAAGAATCCCTCTCTCACGGATTAGTGGAAGCATTGAATATTACCACAAGCGCGAAGCTACATTGGTAATGTTACTACAAGCCCAGTGTCTAACATTTCGTCAAAACACAGATAAATCTCAAGCTTATTACTCCGCTTTGATGGCTAGAAGATAAGAATACATCAGCAGATAAATATCGACTCTAGGTCTGCATAACCAATCATCTACGCAATGTGCACATAATTATTTCAGTTATTATAATTTGTGCGGAATTCATCGATTCAAATTGAGTAAGCAAATAATAAATAACTACTTGGACTAGTTGGCATGAATATCCTTAAGTTTACATTCACATAAGTATAAAATGATCACGCATTCATGCAACTTGGTTCATTTCCTATTAATTCTATGTATAAGAACTCACAATTCTAAGGGTACGAGATAATAAATTTGTCATTTGTTCAAATTTTTTTCATTTTTTCACCGTTTCATTCAAATTTTCAATTATAACACATCATAGCATAGCTAAGTCTCCTACCCCCCACTTAAACTTACCATTGCCCTCAGTGACAAAGAAAAATGAGAATTTAAGAAAAAGACTCAGCTCTGGAAACGGCTCTCAAGTAAATGCAGAGTGTAGTTGTAGACCAAGCACATTGTGGAGAAGCAAACAAAACCCTGTTTAAGCAAACCAAACAGAAACTCCACGAAACCGTTAATGACATGTCAATGGAAGTTTATAAAATAAGGTGGTAGTAATTAGATATAGAATATCCAAAAACAATTTAAGCCACTTTATTTCGTACAACCTAATGACACGGAAAACCAAAGTGTTAAAACCACAAAACTCACATGTCGGCTATCAAGGAAAAAACCTCGTTTATTCCGAACTTAGAATCGGAACATGGCGAGATGAAAAAAACCTTAACAGTCTCATGCTACTTTATTCAAACAAAACAAAAACAAAAGATAGTTTTTAAGAAATGGTTCTGTGTTTATAGTCGTCAGCTCGACTTAACTCAACGATGGTTTAAGTATAGGTGGGATCATCAAGAGTGAAGACTTCCTCCTCCTTACCTTGAACAAGACCAACATAATGTTTCACACGGTGTCCATTAACCACAAAAGTGGATTGATCTTTAAGGTTCAATAATTCAACAGCTCCAGAAGGGAAAACCTTACTCACTCTATAAGGGCCATACCATCGTGATTTTAACTTGCCAGGAAAGAGTCTCAAGCGCGAATTATAAAGAAGAACCAGATCGCCTTCCTTAAAAGTGCGGTCCAATATCTTCTTATCATGAAATTTCTTTGTGCGCTCCTTAAATATTTTGGCATTCTCATAAGCTTCCAGACGAAACTCCTCTAGGCGAGTCAACTCTAACAACCTTCTTTCTCCAACTAAACTCTCATCAAAATTCAGCATACGAGTAGCCCACATGGCACGGTGTTCCAGTTCAACCGGTAGATGACATGCTTTTCCAAAAACAATCTTATAAGTGGACATACCAATAGTCGTCTTATAAGCAGTTCTATAAGCCCATAAAGCATCATCTAATCGCAACGACCAATCCTTTCTAGTTGTATTCACAGTTTTCTCCAAAATGCGCTTTATTTCTCGATTTGTTACCTCAACTTGTCCACTTGTTTGAGGGTGATAAGCAGTAGCTAACTTGTGTCTAACCCCGTACTTAATCATCAACTTTTCAAACGGCCTATTGCAAAAATGGCTTCCATTATCACTAATAATGGCACGAGGGGTTCCAAACCGCGTAAAAATATTTTTCTTTAAGAATTTCAGTACAACTTTTGCATCGTTAGTAGGTGAAGCAATGGCCTCTACCCATTTGGACACGTAGTCGACTGCCACTAAAATATAGCGGTTGGACAAAGACGAAGTAAAGGGTCCCACAAAATCAATACCACAAACATCAAAGAGTTCCACCTCTAGGATATTCTTCAGTGGCATTTCATTCCTTCTCGAGATATTTCCCGTCATTTGGCAAGAATGACAGGATTTAGCATATTGATGCGCATCTTTGAACAAAGTCGGCCAGTAAAAACCACATTGGAGAACTTTCGCAGCAGTCTTGTCTCCTCCATAATGTCCTCCGGCATCATAAGCATGGCAATGTCTAAGGATATCATACATTTCTTCTTCCGGCACACATCTCCTAAAGACATTGTCGGATCCTAGTTTAAACAAATAGGGCTCTTCCCAATAATAGTGCCTAAGATCCTTGAAGAATTTCTTTCTTTCTTGGGGGTTGAGATTTGGTGGCAAGTATTTCGCGGATAGATAATTCAGAAAGTCTTTAAACCATGGTTGTTTATTCTCCTTCACAACCTCAACACGCGAAGA
Organism: Gentiana straminea; assembly: GCA_036785695.1. Classification (NCBI taxonomy): domain Eukaryota; kingdom Viridiplantae; phylum Streptophyta; class Magnoliopsida; order Gentianales; family Gentianaceae; genus Gentiana; species Gentiana straminea. The sequence goes on along the minus strand of JAVUPR010000300.1, from coordinate 9,799,101 downwards.
TACTGCAACGCAATCATCCTTTCCATGTATGGCCGTGATGGAGAATAACTGTTCATCAGGAAATGTTTCTCCAATCTCAGTCAGTGGCTCATTGTCCTCTATTTGTAAACGGGAAAGATGATCCGCAACTAAATTCTCAGATCCTTTCTTATCACGGATTTCTACATCAAACTCTTGCAACAGTAGAATCCATCTCAATAACCTTGGTTTGGAATCTTCTTTGGCTAAAAGGTACTTCAAAGCTGCATGGTCAGTCCAAACAGTGACTTTAGATCCTACTAGATAAGATCTAAACTTTTCAAACGCAAAAATAACAGCCAAAAGTTCTTTCTCAGTAGTTGCATAATTCCTTTGAGCAGCATTCAAAGTTCGACTAGCATAGTAGATGGGCCTAAAGATCTTGTCTTTTCTTTGTCCTAAGGCAGCACCTACAGCTGTATCGCTTGCATCGCACATTAACTCAAAAGGTAGATTCCAATCAGGCGCAGTCAGAACGGGTGCAGTAATAAGCATGCTCTTTAACTTATTGAAAGCTTTCATGCACTCATTAGTAAACACAAATGGCACATCCTTGACCAATAACTCAGTAAGAGGTCTAGAGATTAAGGAAAAGTCCTTCACAAACCGACGATAGAATCCTGCGTGGCCAAGAAAACCTTGCAATGTCTTAAGATTGGTTGGTGGAGGCAGTTTTTCAATCACTTCTACTTTTGCTCTATCCACCTCTATACCGTTCTTAGAAATACGGTGGCCAAGTACTATACCTTCAGTAACCATAAGATGACATTTCTCCTAGTTAAGCACCAGATTCGTCTCCTCGCATCTCTTCAACACTCTTGCTAGATGCGTGAGACATGAATCGAAATCATCTCCAAATACAGAGAAATCATCCATAAAGATCTCTAGGAAATCTTCAACCATATCAGCAAACAGAGAAATCATGCATCTTTGAAACGTTGCTGGTGCGTTGCACAAACCAAAGGGCATTCTATTGTAAGCGAATGTTCCATATGGACATGTAAAAGTGGTCTTCTCACGATCCTCGGGTGAGATATGAATTTGATAATATCCCGAGTAACCGTCAAGGAAACAATAAAACGCATGTCCGCTTAGTCTCTCGAGCATTTGATCAATGAAAGGAAGATGGAAGTGATCCTTACGAGTAGCATCATTCAGTTTCCTAAAGTCAATGCACACCCTATGACCGGTAATGAGTCTAACAGGAATCAACTCATTTAACTCATTGGCTTGTACCGTAAAACCCCCCTTCTTCGGAACTACGTGGATCGGGCTAACCCATTCACTATCAGAGATTGGAAAGATGATTCCCATTTCTAACATCTTAATAATTTCATCCCTAACCACATCCTTCAATTGTGGACTCAACCTTCTTTGGGGTTGTACAACCGCTTTTTTGCAGGATCAACGGAAATTTTATGCATGCAAACGCTGGGACTGATGCCTTTGATGTCGGCTATTGTCCATCCAAATGCTCCGCGATACTCTCTCAATACTCTCATCAGCTTTTCTTCTTGGATTTCAGTCAGGGCAGATGAAATAATAAGCGGCAAGGTCTCGTCTTGAAGGAATACATACTTCAAATGTGCAGCCAGAGGCTTCAACGTAAGATTGGTAGGAGGTTCTTCTAGCGAGGTCTTTAACTTTTGTCCGGTTAGCTTAAGTTCAAAGAACTTATGCCAAGTCGGTCTATGGTAGAATTTTTTAACCTCGGTAGACTTCATCTCCTCGACATGTCTAGGGGTTCCTCTACTACATCCAGGCCATATCACTTTTTCTTCCTCGCACTTTTCATATGGCACTTCATCCTCTAATTCCAAGGTAGCCTTGAGGAAATCCTTAATATCCTCATACTGTTGGAAATCACTGACAAGCTTGTCAACAAAATCCAACATGAAACATGCATCCTCTTCATCATCAGGTGTCTTCATAGTGTCAAGCACGTTGAATGCTATTTCATCCCCATTAACTCTTAACACTAACTCTCCTTTGTAAACATTGATAAGCGTCCTACTAGTGGCCATAAAAGGTCTTCCCAAGATTAGGGGCACTTCGTAGTTAGCTTCCATATCTAGCACAACAAAGTCGATAGGAAACACAAACTTCTCAACTCTTACTAGCACATCTTCAACCACTCCACAGGGTTCCTTAACTGACCGATCAGCTAATTGCAAAGTAATTGAAGTCTTTTTAAGGTCCTTCATACCTAGCTTTTTAAAAATGGATAGAGGCATCAGATTTACGCTCGCTTCTAGATCACCCAGGCTTTGTTCAAACATACGTTACCTATGGTGCAGGGAATGAGAAAGCTTCCCGGATCCTTGCACTTAGCAGGTAACTTATGTTGAAGAATGGCTAAGCACTCCTCATTTAGGCAAATGGTCTCTAAATCTAGGAGTTTCCTCTTAGTAGAGACAACTTCTTTTAAGAACTTTGTGTACTCAGGCATCTCAGCCAGTGCTTCAACTAAAGGTATATTGATGTGTAACTTTCTAAAGATATCAATGAACTTCTTATACCTCTTGTCATCAACCTTAGGCTTAGGTTTGCGTGGAGGATAAGGTAAGGTTGAAGGATCAGTGAAAATAGGATACTTGTTATTGTAAAGCTCAACTCTAGGGCCAGCAGGTTCCTTATAGGTTTCTTGCTCAGGTAAGGTTTCAGATGCATTTCTTTCCTTGCTTGGCTCACCATCCTTACTCTCCTCTACTTTCTCTTTTTCTTTCAATGATGGTGGAGTTACTTCTTTCCCACTTCTAGTCATGATCGCGTTTAAATCCTTAGGATTTTTATCAGTATTGCTTGGTAATCCTCCCGGAGGTCTAGTTGAGACTTGCTCAGCTAACTGTCCTATTTGGTGAGTGAGATTCTGGACTATGGCTTTTTGATTGGTCACCTTAGCATCGGTCTTCTGACAATATTGACTAAAGTTAGTGGCTAAATCAGCCATCGATTTTGAAAGTTGTCCCATATTGTCAGTGACGACATTACTCAGTTTTTCTATCGCAGCTTCCCAACCAAAAGTTTTAGTTTGCTGGGGTACATAAGTAGTAGGCGGTTTAGGCCCTTCTCCTGCATTAGGGTCACTATATCGGAATCCAGGATGGTTATGGTTAGGTTTATATCCTCCCCATTGATTTCCTTGTTTCCCAATATAGTTGGCTTCTTCAGTACCAGCATTCTCACTTTGAGGGGTCATTTCGATTCCAGTCCCTTTCTCTACTCTTGCCATCATCTCTTGCATTCCATCTACCTTATTGTTGATAACAGACAGTTGCTCTAGGATTTTAGTGGATGCACTATCCTCAAATATGTCAGCGGCCATCTTCATATCAGCTATGTCATTGCCTCCCCATTGACTATTCATCGCTATTTGCTCCATCTTTACTTGTGCCTCTTCAGGAGATAAAAGAACAAACGCTCCATTGCTAGAGGCGTCTACTCTAATTTTCTCAGTCTCTCTCAATCCATGGTAAAAAGTTTGCATTAAAAGCCAAAGAGAGATATCATGATGAGGACACTTTCTCATAGCTTCCTTAAAACGCTCCCAAGCTTGATCAAAACTCTCCCCAGGTTGTTGCTTAAATCCCAAGATATCCTGGCATAACTTAAAGGTTTTTCCTAAAGGAAAAATACTTATTCATGAATTTTTGCAACAATTGTTCCCAAGTAGTGATAGATCCAGCCTCTAGAGAGAGAAGCCATTGCTTAGCTTTATCTTTCAAAGTGAAAGGGAAAAGCTTAAGACGAATGTTACCCTCAGGGATTAATTCTCGCTTCACAGTGCTAACGATTTCCAAGAAATTTGTCACGTGAACACCAGGATCCTCGTTTTGGATTCCATGAAAAGTGGAATAGTTGGTCACCATTTGAATTACATTAGGCCTAGGGTGATAGACTTCCGCAGGGTCTTGCGGTGCTACGATAGCGGGAATGAGTTGTTCAATAGTAGGTGTTGCATAACTCTGTAAAGTGCGCCTCGCTCCTTGAGCTAGGGCTTGGTTTCCATTATTAGCATTATTGGCATTATTAATAACTTGTTCAGGATTAGGTACCTGGTTTGGATTGTTCAGAATGCCTTCCATTTTTGCCTCAGATTCAGAATGCTCAGAATGATCGGTTGTATGTCCTTCTTCCAATTCGTGTTCGCTTTCCTCAAGATTTGGATCCTCTTCTCCTTGCTTAGCCAGTTCTCTAGCTAACTTTCTATTTCGCCTTGCAAATTTCTCTATCTCAGGATTATATGGCTCAAGAGGTTCCTTTGATTTCCGAGTAGCGTACTATAAAATAACAAAAAAACAATAAAAAAATTAAAAACTTAAAAGGCTAGGCCTTTGACTAGACTAAATAATAAAAACGAAACTAAAACAGACTCTATTCACAATATTTACGAATTTACTTTTAATAAAATAAGCTATATTTGATTTAATGACACGAGTCCCCGGGAACGGCGCCAAAAACTTGATGCACGGTCCAAGTAATAAAAATACTCGATACCTAAATAACACACTAGCAAGAGAACTAGGTTAAATCGTAGTATAGTTAGATAGAGTCGAGGTCGATCCCACAAAGACTCAGCTTAAACGAAATATAACTTATTAAACTAAAAAGCGAATTAAAGGCGGTCTACGACCAACAAATAACGTAGAATTAAAATTGACACAATAGAAACACAAAACCAACAAAAGACACAACGGCACTAAGACACTTATTTTTATAGGTTTTATAAATAATTGACAAACGGTATTGATAACGCTAGTAGTTATTACTCCCCCATGCTATGTAGATTGATGACGAGACAAAACAAGACATTTAAGATTAATTATTCTGACTACGGGAGTCATCCCCTAAAATAGATCTAGCTCTGGTTAGACCATCTAGATCATAGTGTCTTCATTACGTGACTTCACATTTTTAGTCTCCATCTCATATAACTTCTGACACAATTACGAAACTAGGGATGCCGGTATAAACCGTAACCTCATCTAAGCAACATTCCTATGATTATGCATACTTCTTAGACACCGATTCAATCTTTGTCCCAAATAACAATTACTTTTTGGGTCTCATGTTAAATTACGATGACAAATAATTAAGTTGATCAAGTTTAATTAATCGTTTGAATAACAAAGCAGAGAACCTGACGTAGTCGAAGCCGTTCACAGACAAATCAAGAACATCACAGATCTTGCTACCAACGAGACATAAGCTCGCTGCCAACAAGCTCAGATCTGAACCAGATTTTCTCGTGAAACATCTTTTACGTCTCAGATCTACATAAACATGGGTTCGTAAATTAACTACATAACGAAATCAATACACAAAATGACTACTCCATAACAAAATAAATTAGATCTACGAATAAAGATTACATAATTGAGTAGACATTACCCTCGAAGACGAGCGTGATTCCCACTCTTCGATACGATCTCTAACCGGAGACTCTAACGACTCCGTAATGAACGAACATAAATAAAAAGCAAAGAACTATATAAAAGTATTGGAATAATGTATTTCTAAGGTGTGTAAATGGCGTGTACTACAAGCCTATATTTATAGGGGTTCAAGCTAAGTAAGAGATATACTTTAAAATATCAAAACAAATAAGAGATAACTCCCGGTTAATCTTGTAAAATGCGCCCCCCTAATTGCGTGTGGAAGGGTGCCACTGCCACTTATTTCCCAAGCTTCGGATTGGCTCGCTTGCTCTTGTCATGCTTTACTCCTCTTCTTATTCTTATCGGATATTTATCTGCAATGCATCTTGGATTTATCTTGAGATTTAATTCTTCCATTTATATTTATCCTCCAAAAATTATCTTCATCTGCAAAATAAATATTTATCCCAAAATAAATCATATTTAAATAAAAACGGATAAATACCAAAATATATAATAAAAACGGATAAATATAATGAAAATGGATAAATACTAAAATATATCTTATTAATCCTATAACATTAAATAATCAATATAAAGAGGTGATTTATCATAAAATATATATTATTAATCCCGATTTAAGGACAATGTTGATGACTTTTACGGGTATAATTTGACCGTCATCAGATGTATAGGCGGTGGCTTATCAACTTATAGGCGCCGGCCTGCTGACACATCTTCAGTAAATCGGCCATAACTTTGTGTGTAGACCTCCAAATCTAGTGATTCAAAATGTGTTGGAAAGCTAATGAAATCGTCTACAACTTTCATGAATAGGTCAACCTTCATGAATAGGTCAATGCTTCTAAGGTTGATCAAACTGCAGATCAATGGAATGTATGGTTGTAGTACGTACCAACGAGTTTTGATCCATTTGAACGTTTAAGTTTCGGGCACATGTTCCAACCCTTGTATCTCGACTTCCGGTCATCTAGAACACCTAATACCTGTATAAAATGATAACAAATACCACACGTTACCCCTACAGCACACTAAGGTGACCGAGTGTATAGTATATACATCGAAAAAGACCGAGAATCCCGGGCTTTACGTCCAAGGTCTCGAAATGAAAACCAAGGTGTAAATACATCAAAATACAAACAAATGTTTCCGGAAACATATAAAAAAGGCCTAGTAGTAATAAGTTCTGAATCAAAAAAAGGAAATTTATTAAATTTTCCCAACTGACAGCTCTCACATATGTGATCTGTCTTTATTTGCCCTTAAACTTTAATAAAACATTTGGCCTTTAGCTGTTGGACAGTCCCCATTTGTGTGTGGCCCAACCTATGATGCCATAAAGTGCCTGATCCTGTCCTGAACCTATCCGAGAAATACAATTCAGGTTGATTTTGTAGAACATATAGATCACCCTTTCTTTTCCCTGTTGTCAGAATCTCCCCTGTGCCCTGTGACTTAACAAACACATTATTAGTAAATTCACAGATAACATAATGATCAGTGGTGAGTTGACTGACATATAGCAAATTCTTTGTATGTTCTGGTACTAATAGGACATTGTTCAATGGTAGAATGTTGTAATGTTGTTTTAAGTCTGTGTGTCCTATTCCAATGATTGGCAAGGTGTCATTTCCTATAATTACTCCTTCTGACCCGGTAAGTTTGTGTGTGGTATGCAAAAAGCTTGACTTACCTGTCATGTGGTTTGAAGCTCCAGTGTCCACAGTCCAATCTGTGTCTGCAATGGATGTGTCCAAAGTAAGGGCAGCAAGAGCCTGGGGCAAGTCTTGATTCTGTCTATATTTATTTGGCACCCACCAACATATTTTGGCTATATGGCCCATAACACCACAGTACTGGCACCTCTTATTCAAGTATCTTTCTCTCTCATCTGGGGTCATTCTTCTCTCTCCTAATGGAGGTGGCTACCTCTGATTTGTCCCACTATTTGCATTTCCTTGTGAATGTTGTGTTTGGAATCCCCTTCCCGATGACACAAATCTACTGTCTTTCCGTGGTGGTTGTCTTTGTATTTGTGGAGTCCTTCATTGATTTTGACTGCAGTATGCCATTTGTGGTGCTTGCTATACTTAGTTCATAGTGTTTGAGAACCAAGTTCTTCTCTGATCTAGACTTTGCAGGTGTGAGACCAATTCTGTGCTGGTTGGCCTTGGTGGCTTGAGCATAGTAGTTGTGAAGGTCTCATAGCTTGGCCCCAAACTAGTCAGTAATGAATAGGCCTTTTTAGAGTCTTGTACTGGTTTCCCTATAGCAACTAGGCTATCACATAGCCCTTTGAATTCCCTAATGTGTTCTGCAATGGTCTTGTTTTCATCCTTCTTCAGGTAAGTAAGTTGTTGTTTGAGGGTAAACTCCCTTTCCTATGAGTCATGTGCATATGCATCCTTTAGTGCCTTCCAAACATCTTGTGTAGTGTCAAGACCAATTACTAGGCCTATTGATTCTTCAGTGAGTGACCCAATGAGCCACTCTCTTAGAAGTCTATCAGACTTCTTCCACTTATGGTATTCCTGATTTGAGGTTAAAACTTCAGTCTCTTCTGCAGTTGTGCTCTTAATGGTTTGATCTGGTGCTGGGGTCTCATTGGTCAGATGGCCAACAAGATTTTGGCTTTCCACAAAAGGGTAATTGCTTTGTGTGAGTTTCAGTGTAACAAAGCTGCTGAGATTCAAAGATAGTGATGACATCATGTGATGTTTACTGAAAATGAATTTGTGTGTTGATGCTTGATTGTGTGTGAGGATAGATCAGAGATGGATCTGTGTGATTTGTTTGCTTTGCTGCAGCAAATTGTTAGTAAATTTTTTATTTTTTACAGGTTCTATGTCCTGTTTGTGTTTTTGACAGATTCAGAGATCTGTTTGTGATTTTTTTTGGTTTGTGTGTTTGGACAAATACGATGATCTGTTTGTTTGTGTTTGTATTTGGATTTAAAGAGTTTTTGTCTCTAATACCATTAAAAGAAACAGAGAAAAACGCAGTAATGGAGGAAACAACCGAGGATTGGAGAAGAACTGGTAAAAAACTTTTATTGATTCTTGCTTATTTTGATTACAATTGAAGTCCTACCTTATAACCCTATAAATACAGATAATTCATTCAAACTGAACAGAATTTGAAGATAAATATTCAAACTTTAGGGATAAATACAAATTGGGGATAATTGCTTTGAATCCAGCTGTATGTCGATTTTGATCAAACACTTGAGATATGACTCCATCTTGATTCAAAATCACAGCCCTCAACTCACAGTACAATCCATCCATGCCTCTGCTCGATTTATTTGAATTAAATTGACACCTTATCAATCTGTCAGGAACTACAATACAAAACTGTTAGTTAGATAGTTAGAGTTGTTGCCTAACTATCATACAGCAGTTAATGAGCAGTCCATAGTTGTTAGTGATCTGTACAAGCTGTTATAGAGCTTATAAAAGAAGGAAACACAAATTTGTAATACATTCATACAAGTGATTACTCAATAAAACTGCTATTTCCCTCTTTCCTATTCTTCTCTGTTCTATCTCCTATTTCCCCTGTTATTTTCCTATCTTTTACTACTTAGTTCCATACAAGTGGTATCAGAGATATCGATTCTCTGTCATGGTTGATACTTGATTGAAATCAGTAGATGAACAAACCTAGAAGAACACAAAGGACCTTGAAGATTTGAGCAAAACGGTGCAAGAGCTCAAGCAGAGTTCAGATGATCAAATGGTGTATATGAAAGATCAATTTGCTGCCATTTTCGCCGTGCTATCAAACAAAACAATAGCAGCTCCTGGTCCTACTCCTCCAGTATGAACATCTGAAATTCCTTCCATAAGTTTAGGCATCTTAGGACCACCACCAAATGAGCAAAGGTACGATGGCAATCTTAAGCGTCCAAAATTAGACTTCCCTGTGTTTAATGGTGAGCAACCTAGAGCATGGCTGAGGAAGTTTGAGCGATATTTTCAATTCCATCAAGTTAAGGAAGAAGAGAAGGTAGCAATTGCAGAAATGCATATGGATGACCAAGCTGAATTGTGGTATAGTAGTTGGAAGGCCAATAAAAGGTTCATTACTTGGACAATTTTCTGCAATGAAGTTTGTAGGCGTTTTGCTAATCAGAGTTATGATGATGTGGTGGATGAGTTCCACAAATTAAAGCAAATAGGGTCGGTGGATGCTTATCAGGACAAGTTTGAAGAGATAAAGACCTTAGTATGTCTCAAGAATCCTGGTTTGGATGAGGCCTACTTTGTAGCAAGTTTCATTGGAGGGTTGAGGAAAGGAATTAGGTCCATTGTCAGGGTCAATAAGCCCTTGGATCTAGCTTCTGCCTTGGAATATGCTAGAGCTCAGGAGGATGTTTTAGACTCCTTTACCAACACACCAACTACCAATTTCAGATCATCTACATACTAGAAAGGTGCCCCAATCCCTGCCAAACTACCAGAAAAAGGGAAGGAAAACAGTAAATACATTACACCTGCAGAATTGAATGACAGAAGAGCTAGAGGCCTATGTTTCAAATGTAATGAAAAGTACTTGCCCGGTCATCAATGCAAGTCTAAACAATTCAATTTTATCCTAGTAGATGAGGGTGAACAAGAAGTTACAGGGGATCTAGATGAATCAGAATAAGGCACCATCAATGCAGAAGTGTCACAACTGTCCTTGAGCACTATGACTGGACAGATTAGTTCTAACACCATTAGGATCCAGGGTTTGTTAAAGAAAAGGCCTATTAATATCCTCATAGATAGTGGAAGCTCTCACATAATCCTGGATCAAAAGCTAGCTAATGATCTTCAGTGTGTAATTGAGGCTACCCATTCCTTGGGGGTGACTGTGGCAGATGGTAATAAAATGATAATTAGCAGCATATGTCCTAACCTACCATGGACCATGCAAGGAATCAGGTTCACTCATGATGTCAGGCTTCTAAAATAGGGTGGTTGTGATATGGTATTAGGTGTTGATTGGATGAAGAAATTCAGCCCTATGGTCTTTTATTTCAACAAAATGGAACTGGCATTCCAAAAGGATGGTACACATATTGTGCTCAGGAGTTTTGAGGAAACAGCCCAACTCAAGACTATTAATTAGCTGTTAAAAACATGCTAGTAGTTTCAGAGATGGTACCACTGGAGTAATGGCATGCATTAATTTCATTAGCCCAACTACAGAGTGCAATGTCTTGGCTGGAGTAGATCAGAGTGTTCAGAATTTGTTGGATCAGTTTACTGATGTGTTTGCACCACCAGACACTTTACCACCATCCAAAGATTTAGTCCATGATGTTATTTTGAAGGATGGAACTGATCCTTTTAAACTCAGACCCTACAAATATGGCCATCACCAAAAATAGGTTATAGAAACACAGATTGAACAGATGCTTGAGCAGCATCTGATCGAACCTAGCCAAAGTCCATATGCTTCACCAATCTTATTAGTGAAGAATAAAGATGGAACATGGCGTTTATGTGTTGACTATAAAAGACTCAATGAGCTTACATTCAAGGATAGGTACCCAATTCCAATCATTGATGAGCTGTTAGATGAACCAGGGCAAGCCATATTTTCTCCAAGATTGATTTAAGAGCAGGTTTCCACCAGATCCGGATGAAACCAGAAGCCATTCCTAAAACTGCCTTTGTTACTCACCATGGCCACTATGAATACATTGTCATGCCATTTGGCCTCACAAATGCACCTGCAACTTTCCAAAAAGCCATGAACGAGTTACTCAAGCCCTACTTAAGGAGATTTGTGTTGGTATTCTTTGATGACATTCTCATTTATAGTCCTGACCTTCAATCTCACATTCAGCACATACAGTTAGTCTTGGAGTTGTTGAGACAAAAGAAATTCTATGAAAAATTGAGTAAATGTAGCTTTGCACAGACAAGGGTTGAGTATTTGGGCCATGTGATACAACAAGGACATGTCATGGCTGATCCAAGCAAAGTGGAGAGCATGATTAAATGGCCCCTGCCATAAAATATCACAGAATTGAGAGGTTTTTGGGGTTTGACTGGTTTCTACAGAAGGTTTGTCAGAAGCTATGGTATTATAGCCAAACCTCTGACATAATTGCTGAAAAAGGACAACTTCATATGGACAGAGGAGGCCACACAAGCATTTTCTACCTTAAAATAGGCCATGTGTGCTGCACCTTTACTAGCATTACCTAACTTCACTTCACCATTCATAGTGGAGACAGATGCATGCATAAATGGCCTTGGAGCTGTGTTACAGCAACATGGAAAGCCCATTTCATACCTCAACAGAGCTTTTAACTCTAAGGAGATGTGCCTATCTATCTATGAAAATGAATTACTAGCTGTTATAATGGCAGTTAACAGGTGGAAGCACTATCCGCAGGGTTCTCAGTTTATAATAAGGACGGATCAACAATCTCTAAAGTACCTACTGGAGCAGAAAGTTACAACAGCCTTACAGCAGAAGGGCATCACTAAACTTTTGGGACTCGATTTCAAGATTGAGTACAGGAAGGGCAAGGAAAATATAGTAGCAGATGCCCTCTCTAGAAAGCCTATGCAGCAGGGTACATCTATGGCCATTACCACTATAATCCCTAGTTGGATGCAAAAGATCCTTGATAGTTATGATGGGGATGCCCAGGCACAATTCAAGATCAGTTCTATCATCCTAGATCCACAAAACGAAACTGATTTTACCTTGCAACAAGGCCTACTGAAGTTCAATGGCAGATTATATGTTGGGTCTTCTGCACATTAAGGCATGAAATTCTCTCTCAATTACATGACAGCCCTTTGGGAGGACATTCTGGTATTAGATCATGCCTTAAAAGAATCTCCTCATTGTTCTACTGGCCTAGGATGAGGGATGATGTGAGGGAATTGATTAAGCATTGTATTATCTGTCAACAGTGCAAGGATATTCATGAACATCCACAAGGGTTATTACAACCCCTTCCTATCCCTGATCAGGCATGGACACATATCAGCATGGATTTTATTGATGGCTTACCTAATTCTTAGGGGTTTGAGGTCATTTGGGTTGTAGTGGACAGATTCACAAAATAGGGCCATTTTGTTGCCATGAGGAAGGGATATTCGGCTGAATCAATAGCATAGGCTTTTTTCCATCACATCTACAAATTGCATGGTTTGCCAGCCTCTATTGTCAGTGATAGGGACAGTGTGTTCTCCAGTGAGTTTTGGCAGCATTTATTTCAACTAGCAGGGGTGAAACTTGCCTTCAGTTCCGCCTATCACCCACAAACAGATGGCCAAACTGAGAGAGTCAACCAATGTCTTGAATTATACCTGAGATGTATGTGTTTTCAAAGGCCCAAATAGTGGACTAAATAGTTAACTCTAGCTGAGTTTTGGTACAACACTAGTTTCCACACCTCCATCCAGACCTCCCCTTTTGAGGCCTTATATGGTTACAAGCCTATATCCATACCCATTGGCAGCTACAACAATGGGGTTGCCACTTCTGTGGATGAATTTCTACAACAAAAGCAGTTGTACCCAAAGGAATTGAAAGAGCACTTGGAGTTTGCACAGGCCAGGATGAAGCATTATGCAGATAAGGGTAGAACATAGAGAGAATTCCAAGTGGGGGATTTGGTTTTTCTCAAATTACAACCCTACAGACAAAATACATTGGCCCCAAGGAGAAATTTAAAGCTGGTTGCTAGGTATTTTGGCCCTTACAGAGTGTTGGAGAAGATCAATCCAGTAGCCTACAGACTTCAACTACCTGAGGACTTAAGATTACACCCTGTATTCCACATCTCCATGCTCAAGAGTTATAAAGGGGCCCATAATCCAGTGTATGCACACCCCCCATCACTTCACCTGATGGTCAGGTTGTCCTATATCCTGAGAAGATCCTCAATATCAGAACTGTAAAGAGGAAGAATGCACCTGTGGTACAATGGCTCATGAAATGGCTCAATCTAGATGAGGCCTCAGCTTCTTGGGAGGATGCTAGCTATATAATGAAGAAGTTTCCTCAATTTCCATCACCATGAGGACATGCTGCTGCCTAAGGAGGATGGGATGTCAGGAACTACAATACAAAACTGTTTGTTAGATAGTTAGAGTTGTTGTCTAACTGTCATACAGCAGTTAATGAACTGTCCATAGTTGTTAGTGAGCTGTACAAGCTGTTATAGTGCTTATAAAAGAAGGAAACACAAATTTGTAATACATTCATACAAGTGATTAATTACTCAATAAAACTGCTATTTCCCTCTTTCCTATTCTTCTCTGTTCTATCTCCCATTTCCCCTGTTATTTTCCTATCTTTTACTACTTAGTTCCTTACACAATCCAAAATCCATCCTTATCACTCCTACCTTTAGTAGATGTCTGAATGTCTATGTGTATGTCTGAATTTGTATCTTGAATGTCTTCAATTTGAGCTTTCTTGCTAATAGCTACACGCCATTGTTTAATCTTTATGTCTAGATTTTATTAATTATAGGGTTAGATAAAAATTTAACAACCTAAACCATAAATAAGGGTAAAAAATGAATTGAAGGGGAATAACACCACCTGGACTACTGTGGGTTCCTTAGTTCAAAAGACTACTTAAGGAACGGAAACAATATGATGTATGCTTAATTACATCGAATTTCTAACCCGAAAGCGGCCCTGACGATTCTAGCACACCCTATTTCTTAAAAAAAAAACCTTGTTTTTATCGCATATAATCAGCCTTTGTCGATTCCTACTGATCCCTAGCGTCAATCGTTACAAGTTGCAACAACTTTTGGTAAGAGTTCTACAATCTTTTAATTATCTTTGGTTCAAGAATTAAAGGTTTGATTGCTTGTTATCGCAAAATAGCGATTTTTTCAGGATCTAATCGTAAATCCTTAAATTTAAATATGTGATTGTTCGATTAAAAGCAACAAATGTAGCATCCATATCACATAATTCAACTATTGTGTAATCGAAATGTTTAGGGTTTAATGTTTAAGAATCTTATACAATTTCACAACACTGTTTTCTGCAATGTACAGTGTAATCCCATTGGCTCGGCGGCAGAGCTGAACCCCGTTAATGTCGGCAAATTTCAAGATTCAGGAATATATAGTTTTTGCGTATTTATTCTTGTTTTTCGGCTATTTTTATTTTTGTATTTCTATTATGAGTTGTATCAGTCTGCTTCCGCGCGCGTGTGTATATATATATAATATATATTTGTCTATAAGGACTAGTTTGAGTACTTAATAGGCATTTAGGATACTAAGGAATCTTATTTGTTTATAAGGACACAAAATGAGTAACTTGACAAAACTATCTTTTTTTTTCTATCCTGGAGCTAAAAATGTTTTTTTTATTTTCTGGACGGGATTTTTTTTTTCTAGACGTGCTTTTTTTTAAACACTAAAGAGACATCGCGGTGTCTCTGCATCGCGGTTCTCTTCATCACGGTATCTCTGCATCGCGGTGTCTCTGCATCGAGGGTGTCTCTGCATCGGGGGTGGTTTCTACAATGTTGTGCCACTTCATCGCGGTGTCTCTTCATCGCGGTGTCTCTGTAATGCTGTGTCACTTCATCGCGGTGTCTCTACATCGCGGTGTCACTTCATCACGGTGTCCTGCATTGTGGTGTCACTTCATCACGGTGTCTCTACATCACGGAGTCTCTGCATTGCGGTGTCACTTCATCGTGGTGTCTCTGCATCGCGTTGTCTCTGCAATACTGTGTCACTTCATCGCGGTGTCTCTGCATCGCGGTGTCTCTGCAATGCTGTGTCATTTTATCGCGGTGTCTCTGCATCGCGGTGTCTCTTAATCGCGATGTCTGTGCATCGCGGTGTCTCTGCATCGTCAAATGTAATAACATCGCGATGTTTCTGCAATGCGGCGTCTCTGCATTGCGGCGTCACTTCATCGTGGTGTCTCTGCATCGCGGTGTCTCTGCAATGCTGTGTCACTTCATCGCGTTGTCTCTTAATCGTGATGTCTCTGCATCGTCAAATGTTATAACATCGTGATGTCTCTGCATCGCGGTGTCACTTCATCGCGGTGTCTCTACATCACAGTGTCTCTGCATCGGGGGTGGTCACTACATCGCGGTGTCTCTGCATCTGGGGTGGTCACTGCATCGTGGTGTCTCTGCATCGGAGGTGGTCACTGCATCGAGGTGGTCAATAGATCTGGGATGGTCAATGCATTGCGGTGTCACTACATCGAGGCGTATCTCTACAATGCGGCGTCTCTGCACTGGGGGTGGTCACTGCATCTGGGGAGGTCACTGCATCATGGTGTCTCTGCATTGAAGGTGGTCACTACATCGAGGTGGTCAATGTATCTGAGGTGGTCAATGCATCGTGGGGTCACTTCATTGAGGCGTCTCTGCATCGCGGCGTCAATGGATCGAGGTGGTCACCGGGGAAAAAAATGCCATTAAAAAAACGACTAGAAAAAAAAGACCGCCAAGAAAAAAATACTCAATTAAAAAAAACTACGCCCAGAAAAAAATGAAAAGAAGAAAAAACATAAAAAAAAAACAAAACAAAATTAGGGTAGTTTGGTCCACGTACTAATTATGTGTCTTTATAACCTAATAAGATTCCTTAGTGTCCTATTTGCCTAATTAAGTATAATATATATATTATAAAATATCATTTATTAATAACCGGAGGCATAGTTCATCAAAGTTGTACATTAAGCAGAACAAACAAGAAAAAACAGGCCTACACTATTTCAATATCCCAAGCTAGCCTTGGAGTGCTTGACCGCTTTTGATAAAAAGACATGAGTAGGTGGGCGTACACATAGCGGATGGTGTGTTACTTTGTTACGCTAAAACAAAATCCCATAAATAATCTCTCGGAAGAGATAAGGCCACTGCTTGCTTATCTGGCGGTTCCTCAACAGTTCCTTCAGATTGTATATAATCCACCCCTGAGTATTACCGGAGGAGAAAAATGGTCTCTCTTTTTTTTTTTCCGCTTAAAAGCCCCCGGTATTCCGAACCAACTGATCCGACTAATCCGGAGTTCGGCCCAAGTCGTATCTGCAGAGTTTGACTCTTACTCAGAGGTAAGGCCTAACCAAGAGTTTTTTCAACATGACGCCTCAGAGAAAAAAGGTCTCTTTAACTAGGTTAAAAAGCATGTCGCCAAATATTCTAGAGCCATCAGCAATCACGTAGGGCGTGGAGGGAGGTGGCCTCTTTCTCACCGCAAAACAGGCAGAGTGCCGTACCGGATATACGTCGGTGTGCTTCTGTATATATTGTGAAACGGAAAATGACTCAATTTACGAGATGGGTCAGTACAATACATGTATTAAAATTAATGGAAAATTAGGGATAAGGACACAATCTGAAATATTATTAAGCAACAGGACAACTACATATTTTTTATAAGGAGAAGGACAACTGCATAATTTTTATAGCGAGAAGGACAAACAATGAATCCCGAAAATCGGTGAATCTCCCTAGTGAATCCCGAAATCGGTGAATTTCGATAGTGAATTTTGACAAGAATCCCGAAAATCGGTGAATCCCGACAATGAATTTTGAAAATTAGTGAATTTCGACGGTGAATTTCGGCGTGAATTTAAACGGTGAATTTCGAACACAAGTGAATTTCGATAGTGGATAAATAGTTTTGTCCTTTATGCAAAAGTTTCAAAAGACTGTCCTTCTACTTAATTGATGAAATATTTTTGTCCTTCTCCCTCATTCCCCCTAAAATTAATTCCGTTTCATTAAGATAACAAAAAAAAAGCCTACCATCTTCGCATCTAATAAAAAATCTCTGTCTTTTTCCCAAAAAAAATTATGGGGTGTGGTTTAAAAGGACAAATAAGAAGGGAAAAATAGGAATTAGCACAGTGGAAATACAAATTGGGTGATAAGGACAATTCAACTATTAGTTAATCCAAATCGATTTTTTCAGTACAGTGTAATTGACTTCAAATTCACTATTTCACCGTTCCATTATTTTGTTGTTTTTGACAAAAATGGCCTCGAAATGACATAAAAAAAAATCAAATTGGATGTATAAATAAAGAGAACGAACAAAAGAAAAATATGGTGAAAGAATTATGATCTTTTGACGTTCAGATCAAAAGATATATTCGTTTTTGTAATTAAATAGGTGAGATAAATTATAGTGGAATAAACACTTGTCATTTTTATCAAATAAAAAATTCCACTGTCCTGTTTACATATATGTAGTCTCAGATTGTCCTTTTTAACAAAAAACCCAAAAAATTAACACACCCATTTAATTGTCATAGTGGCCAAAAACTGACATATTAAGGAGACTAGTTAATGTTTTGACTTAATATCAAAATGACAATACCACGATTGAATATAATTAATGTAGTGTTGTTTTCAATCTTCTACCTTTGATAAATAAGGGTAGATGTGGAAAAATACAATAAATAATACTTTGAAAATGTAACTACGACAGATAAAAATAAAATTTTATTTTTATCAACTACGACAGTTAAATAGGAACGCAGTGAGTAATAATAATAATAAACATGAAAAGAGAGAGCCACACCATTTTTAAGAAAAAAGGCACCATAGTACTTATGAATAGGCATCAATTCTAAAATGATGAGGTGCGCCACTTCAAAGTATATATCAAAACTAATCTTCCTTCACACTCACACACACAGTGAGTTTTCTTTTTCTTTCTTTTCGAGTAGCGGCTTTCTTCTCCAAAAGTAGGATTTGGAGGCTACCACTTAAGTTTCCTACAAATGGCAATTGTTTTGTCATTGCCACTGAATCAGTATTCCCAATAAAAAAATCTTACCCTGCATGCCTGTTATTTGTGTTAAAGTGTCCCACATTGGGAACATGTGGTTGTTTCACCCACCATATTAAGAGATGGATTTCCCTCATCTCACAACCTAGGTTTTGAGGATGATGCCCCTCCTCTTATATGGGTTTGGGGCCTATGTTTTCTACAACTTGTACCCGCAAACTAACTTGCAAATTGCAAGTAGGTACTTGAATTTTCTCAATATTGCTTTCTTCGAAAACATTCTTTTCATGGATGGGTGATCGATTTAGCCGACACCCAAAAAAAAAGAAAAAAAAAGTTATATCACACATATGCTGCTTTATTCTTCATCCCCAAGTGCAGTGTCAGCTTAATTGCCCTGTTTCGTTGAGAGGATTGATGTTGGCATGGTTTTCATTTGGGGAAGAATGAGATGATTAAGTTAGTTGATTTAGTGTACCATAAATGAGGGTGAAATGGTAACAAATTGTTCGGCACGTACTCAACTCTCTTGGCAACTCAAACACGGAAAACTCATGTTGTAGTTGTATCATTCATACACGACCGGGAAAAAAAGTGAATGCGCATTAATCAAAACAAGCAACAAATATCGTAAATGCAACTTATGAATACGTGGGATAAGCTAGGATAAGCTAGGGAGCGGAACATGACACGATTCGATTTATGTTTCTTCGTCTCTATTTTATGTTTTGGGTTATTACATCCTCCCGTACTTAAACGAGGTTTTGTCCTCGAAACATAATGTACCTGAAGGTGGAACGATGGATGGATGCTTGCAATGCTAGTATTTTTGACTCGAGCTCCCAAGTAGTTAGTAGAGAAATAATAATTGACTGTATTGTAATACTGATGGAACATTACAATATTTATAGGCTTATTAATGATAGATATTTATTCAAATAGAACTATATCTAAATCAAATAATCTATCATAACAAATCTATACTAATTCAAATTCAAACAATATTATTTAAACAAACTCATAACTCAATCTTGTCATTATCTCTAAAACGCTCCCGCAATCCCATGGTAATGAAATGAAATGGAGATTGACTCATAATGAATGGATATTGTTTCAATCACATGGTGTCTATAACAAACTTCTTTATATCAATCGGCATCAACTTCTTTCCAATTTGATATTGCTTCAATCTGCAATCGATGACTCAATTTTTTCGCCTTCAAGAGTCATAGAAGAAATGAGTCATAGAAAAATGATAGAGATGAAGAAATATTTGGATATAATATCATACCCTAAAAAAATGAAAGAAGAATTTATAGATTGGATAGAGAAAATCAAGTGAGTGAAATGATAACGGCCAATGAAAGGGGGAGTGAATTGGGGGAGACCATTGATTTTGATTACTAGAAAAGAAAAAGGGAGAAAAAAAATTATATTTTGAAGGACTATCACCAATTAAATGATTGGATCGTCCTTTAAAAAAAAGAGTAAACCATGTACGGTTAGGGAATAAAGGATCAATAAAAACAGTAGATAGTTAATTGGACGATAACATTTTGATAATCTATACAGTAGTCTCTTACTCAATGTGATTAGACGATAACATTTTGATAAAGGCCGCTATCTGTGAAGAAATTTTTTTTATTTTCAATGTTGTAGAGATTGGCATAAAGACTATAATGCCCATTCTCTAGTGTATTTTTTCCTCATCATCACGGCAGGTTTTAAGGAGGTGAAAAGGCAACCCTGTCATGTACGAACCTTTAAGATAGCTGATTGAGCTTAATTTCACCCTAACAAAAACAATTTATAAAGACTCGAAACCGTGGGTAAACTAACTCTCTAACCGGCAGTGTACCGGGTCGATTGCTAGCATAGCTACATGAGTACGAGGTCGAACCCAAAGGAATCGTGTTTGCAAGTACGTACCAAAGTGAACGTAATGCTTAGTCTAGGTGATCAAAGTTCTTAAGGTTTTGTTACTACAACGACACTAAGTGATTCTAACTAACGAGTCTAAAGATAAAAAGAAAGAAAGAAGATTAAACTACTAAGTTTTAAAGATAGTTAAAGAGACATAGCCGAACAATGATCAAAATAGCTAGTTTCACCCAAAGGAAAGACGAAACCGGGAGTGTGCAATAGCGACAAACTCTTACATTCAATTTCACGGGTACAAACTCCTAAACCCGGTGCTAAGGTCTGAACAACTCTTCCCCAACACCTTATGCCTAGTCAACTAACCTTCCCTAAGAAAGATTCATTCACATGACAAGTTATGCACGAGAGCCGTTAAACGTTAAAACGAGTAACCTCACACTAGAATGCGATCCTAGAACCCTTTTCCCACACCCCTCTCTCTGAACAACTCTCAAGAGTGATGTGTGTGATTTTTGACCTAGGTGATCAACCTAGCCCAAATCCGTTATAACAAGTTCTAAGACGTGAAATATGCAAGATACAACAATAAAAAGCACTACCCACTCCCAATTTCATCACCCAAAGGGTGATTTCACCAAATTTCACATGATTCGACTATGAAAAGGGATTAGTTACTCATTATACTAATCAAAACATACATAAACCAGTAAATAAAAGCCATAACAGGTAAAAGAGAAGAGAAATATACCATAAAATTGCAGAAATTCGAGTTGAGATCCAAAAAGTACAAAATAAAGAAGTAATTAAAAGGTGGTCTCTTAGTGTTTGGAATGAAAATCTAAGCTAAGAAATGGAAAGATTAAGCTAAGATGTTGTTGATTTACACTAAGAGAGAGTATTCTAAGTCACATTACAAAATTCGAGCAAGAAGATGGGTAGAGTTTTGCTAAGAAAAGCTTGATGATATAAGAAATAGTCTAAGGGGGGTATTTATAGGTGGGGGAAAAATCTGCGAGAAAAAGCGGTCCAAACGCACGTTTGGAGGCTTGACTGCGTTTGGCTTCTTCAAACGCACGTTTGGATTGTTTCAAAAGTGCGTTCGCTTCATTCTGGACAAGGACTTGAATGTTCTTCATATTGAACGCACGTTCGTGGAAGGGTCCGAACGTGCGTTTGGTGGACTTTGAACGCACGTTCGGATGGGTTTTGAACGTGCGTTTGGGAGGGTTCAACTCTGTATTACTTTTTGCCTCATTGAACGCACGTTTGAAGGGTTCAAACGTGCGTTCGGACTCCTGTTGCCCCAAAACTTCACTTTTTCCTCCTTTGATCTTTTCTCTTGCCTCGGTTATGCTTTTCACCATAAATCATCGCCTTCCGGGTCCTCGAGACACCAATACCCTTCAATATCATGAACACCACAAACATCCAAACAATTCCGAGGGTAAACGTGCTCGGGAATGGGGTTAACATCAACAAATAAGGGGTAATAATCCATCAAGGTGACGGATTTATCCCCCGTGCCATAAGCTCACGATATCACCTCGAAAACGGTCTAATTTACCAAAAATGTGCTGAAAGTGTGGTAAATAGGGGTAATTAATGCACCGGAGTCACGTAAAGTTGACTCCCATCAACCACCCCACACTTAGCCTTTGCTCGCCCTCGAGTAGACTAGGCGTTTTAAAACAAACCAAGGGATTCAACATTGTGACGTAGGTGCTACTATCCACACCCTCGAGGTAACCACAAAGTAAAACAACGAACATATACACACCGGTATAACATTATCAAGAAAATAGAGTGTGTGTGGTGCCAAGCTAAAGCCAAGTGCTCAAAGTGATTGTCGGGGCTTGAATCCCGACCAAAAGTCTACCAACCGTTTCATACCCACTAGCCTCTCCACTAATCAAGGTCACTAAGTTTGGACACGATCGGGTAGGACTTGAAGGGTTATAACGTTAGGCTAGGGTAATTCCGGTTAATCAAAGAGGATATTTTGGGAACTGGAGAAAAAAAAGTACGAGTGAACCTAATCAACAAGTGCACCACCTTATCTCTACCATACAAACCACCCAAACTCCTCTTTGATTAATTTAAACACTTTGGGAACCATAGGATACTAACATACCCGAACTCATTGCCACAATCAACTATGTTTCAAGTGTCATGAGGCGAGATCGAATACATTAACACCTATCTCACTATCCCAACCCTTAACATCATAAAAATAACTTTTGAGCTCATCACTTTGATTCCAACGCTTTATTTTATAAACTTCAAACTCTTATTCATTGAGAACTTTCTAATTTATTTTAAACTTTGATTGATTGAGTTCTCTTTTCTTTTTCTGTTTTTTTTTTTTTTAAAAAAGAGAAGAATGAAGAATTTCACGGATTTTTCTTTTCTTTTTGGGCCACCCCAAACACTACACCCCAATGAGATCCTCTTCTCCTTATAGCTCCAGACAAGAAAACACCAACCCATCAAAACATCATTTTCCCCCACCCCACACTTGTCTTGGCAAGTGTGGCCTAACAAAAGACTAAGTCCACTCGTAAGGTGTAAATGAAGGGAATGCGACCATAATTACGGCTCAAGGTAGGTTTCTGACTAAGTGACAAAACGGCTATAAAACGAATGGTGGTCAGACCATTCTATCAAGGCTGAGAGGGGCTACGAAGGTCTAATGTTCGGGATACGGCTTATTTGGCTTTGGTAGGGTCAAAGAGACGCCATGACCGTCATCCCGTGTCCTACTTAGGTGAACCTTTCTATTTCGCCTCGAGACTAGTGGTATGAGAAGTGGTAGTAATCAAATTGTGCACAAAGCATAGCATACGTGAAATCAATAAACTCTATTCTCAAGATAATATCAAACCGAAGTGCATATGTTCGGGGCCCCACTAAGGTGGCCACCACTCGAATATGGACATAGCACAGATAACACAGTGTCGGAAACCCTTGAAAAATTTTAAAATTACCCAAAAATCGACTTAAGCCCGATCATAGGCTAAGTATACCACATATAATGCACATTCAACAATAAAAACAAGAAAACGGCTAAGTCCCCCACCCCACACTTAAACGAAACACTGTCCTCAGTGTGTGAGAGATAAGAAGCGTAAAAGACTTAGCTGTTTGACCAAACGACCCGGCAGAAAGGCGCAACCGTGACTCGGAACTCGTGATAACCTCGTATGAATCCATCCCGTAACCTAGAGCGAGATCAACAGAAACAAAGACAGCGCATGCACGGGACATAATCCGCGTGCTAAAAAGCAAGCAATAGGGTAAGCGGGTGCATAAAATAACGAGTCTAAGCCACAGTGACGAGATCAAAGCATAATGAGGGGGGATACGGGATATGCAATGGAAGGATACAATCGAATCAGATAAAAATAGAACATCCATGCATTAAATATAAACCAATAATAACATCCACGTCATCCCAAAGTATCAGTCAAAGAAATGGAAAACATACACGGTCAAGCAGGCCTCAGGGGCTCAAAAATTAGTGCGCATGTATGAAAAGTGAAGTGCATCCACAAAATGATGAAAGAATGTCAGAATAAATGAATCATTGATAAGCAGGCCTCAGTTTTTCCAACGGATCCTCAATCTCAGTATTGCCCCAATGCGATCTCTCCGCAAACCAACCAATATAATCATGTCCCTCAAAAGCCGGTATCCGGTAGTAATCATTGATTGCTTGGACGGACCACGGGACATTTACCCCTCTAACTTTGATGAACCCCGACTCTAGGTTGGCGACACTGAAATTGGCATACCACTCCCGAACTAGTGTAAGATTGAGGTCCCATTCTGGCTCAAGAATCAAGTTGTTCCATCCCCTCTTCACCAAACCATCTATGAAGGGTTTAGGAACCACCGTAAGATCTAACCCCTTCTCGTAACACATGTTCTTTGTGGCTATGTACTCGTTGTAATTTTCCATTGCCACCGGAGAGTTAAAACGCATGTCAAAGGGCAGAGGGTCACGAGGGGGAGGAGCTAATGGGGTTTCTTGCCCGGGCGCATTTTGAGGGGGAAGAGAAACAGGAGGTTGGGCAGGTTTAGTTCGCATTCGTGCCAAAGGCACATCACTCTCAATTTGTCTCCTCACTGTCACTACTAGAGTTCCTCCCCTCAGTGTCTGGCTCAAAATCCTCGTCCGAAGTTTCGTCTCTCAACTGTCCCACAGGCCTAAGGGCTCGAGGATTCCTACTCCCTACACGGCCCGTATCACTGATTCTAATGCCACCCTTAGGTACCCGAGGGTAAACTATGGTTTTCTGTTTCTTGGGCATATGCTTTGTTACCGGCTGCTTCCCTTTCCCCTTACCCTCAGTTTCTTTCCGCTTCGTTTCCCTCATTATTCTGAACTCACCAATAACAACACCATTAACCAAATCAACAATCAAAGCCAACCCGGTTATCGTCCAACCGGGATTTCAAAACAAACCAACCCAAACAACAATCACCCCACGAGAGCCACACCATTCACCATCAACCATAAGACAAGAAAAAACAAAGCACAAAACAAGATACAAAATCAATAACAATAAATAACGGAACAAAGGCGTTAAACCAAAAACGGCTATAAACTAACCCTAACCGAAACTTAGACGTAAAATCAAATTGTACCTGTACTATGCTTAAACGAGGAGAGGTGAATGATTTGGAGCGAAGAACGAGCCTCGAAACGTCAAAAATGGTCAAATTCGACCTTAGAGAAAAACCGCCAAACGTGAAGATTGAATCGAGAATTTGGTGGATTTGTTGTGGGAATGGATTGAAGAAATCAAAAGAAGGGATCGAGGGATGTTGTTTGGGCTTTGAATCGCCAAAAACGGTTGAGAATTGAAGAATTTCGAGTGAAAGAGGGTGAGACGCGGCCGCCGAACCCGTTAGGTTTTTGGGAGGAGGTTGGACTGAAACGCGCGTTCATAGGGGTATAAATGAGGAAGATGAACCTGAACGCACGTTTGGATGAGTGAACGTGCATTCACAGAGGTCCAAACGCACGTTTGGATGAGTGAACGTGCGTTCACAGAGGTAAAACACAAACAGAGAGTTGGGGTCTCGAACGCACGTTTGGAATGGGTCTGAACGTGCGTTTGGCTCTTTCAAACGCCCATTTGACTGGGCTGAACGTGCGTTTGGAGCCAGAAACTAGGAAACTCAATATTTCTACCCCACACTTGATTCTAACCACCCCGAGACTACTAGAAACACTAGACTCACTCAACAAAAACTACGAGATGGTGGGTTGCCTCCCCCAAGCGCCTTTGTTTTACGTCGTTGGCTCGATAAGATGGATTATACGGTGCCAACTTTTTCAAAGTTATACCGTTGGCACGAGACGAGAAAGGGTAGAAAGATGGAAAGATGGATTGGAAATTATACGAGTCAAGATTTAAAGTCCATGACAAGACTTACAAGATTCATCACAAGGTATGGGGTCTTCAAGGTGCACTATTTCTAGTGCTTCATCGTAAGGCAACCTCTCATACCTCTTCAACCGCAAGCCATTAGTGGTAAACGTGCCAAACTTAGGATGGGTGATTTCAATAGCACCGGACGGGTAGACTTTTGACACAACATTGGGACCGGACCACCTAGACTTCAATTTCCCTTGGGAAAGATGCAAACGAGTATTGTAGAATAGGACTTCGTCACCCTCATTGAAAACACGGGGTTTAATGGAGTAACTTAGTCTTTTCTTTATACTTCGTGGAAAGGTCATAAGCACAAAGGCGGAACTCATCTAGTTCATTCAATTGGGCCATACGCTTCTCACCAATTAAGGTATCATCGAGGTTTAGCATTTTGATGGCCCAATAAGCCTTGTGTTCGATCTCTACGGGAAGATGACAAGATTTACCATAGACTATCATATAATGTGACATGCCTAAGGGTGTCTTAAAGGCTGTCCTATGGGCCCACAAAGCATCATCTAACTTTAAAGACCAACTCTTGACATTCGTGTCTACCGTCCTCTCTAAGATACGCTTAATACCCCTATTCGTGACTTCAACTTGACCACTCGTTTGGGGATGGTAAGCGGTACCCAATTTGTGTTTCACCCCATACTTCTCTAAAAGCTTATCAAACGGCTTGTTGGCAAAATGGCTTCCATTATCACTGATTATAGCACGAGGCACCCCAAACCGACAAAAGATGTTCTTTCTAAGAAAACGGATAACAACATTCCTATCATTGGTGGGTGAGGCTTCGACTCATTTGGACACATAATCACATGCGACTAGGATATATTTGTTACCACACGAGGAGGGGTAGGGGCCCATGAAATCAATGCCCCACACGTCAAAAATCTCACACACTATGATCGGCTTCTGAGGCATCTCACTCCTTCTGGATATACGACCGGACCTTTGACAAGCATCACAAGATTTCACATAAGCATGTGCGTCTCGGAATAGAGTGGGCCAATATAGCACACTTTGCAATACTTTCAAAGCGGTTCTTTGCCCCGAGAAATGGCCTCCGGCCTCTTTGTCGTGACAAAACGAAAAAGCACTCAAAATTTCACTTTCTGGGATGCACCTCCTCAAAATGCCGTCCGAACACAACCTATATAAGCAAGGATCTTCCCACACATACTTACCAACCTCACTAAGGAATTTGCGCCTTTGGTTCGAGTCAAGGTCGGGATCTACAAAACCGCACTCGTGGTAGTTGACAAAAGGAGCGAACCAGGGACTACCTTCCTTACCGACTTTTAGAAAGTTTCCTTTTTTAGCCGGAAGAAGGGTGTCAAGTGCATATAGTTGCTCGTGAGGGAAAGAGTCATTTATCTCCCTTTGTGCCTTAAGCAACTCCTCACTAAGCTCCATACGACTTAAGTGGTCGGCTACGACGTTCTCACAACCTTTCCTATCTCGGATCTCTAAATCAAACTCTTGCAAGAGCAAGATCCACCTCAAGAGGCGGGGCTTGGCATCTTGCTTGGCAAAGAGATAACGCAGAGCGGCATGATCCGTGTGGACAACTACCCGAGAACCTACGAGATGAGACCGAAACTTATCAAACGCAAAGACGACTGCTAAAAGCTCTTTTTCAGTGGTGGTGTAGTTTTGTTGAGCCGGATTCAATGTGTGACTAGCATAAGCAATGGGCTTGAAGATTTTGTCGATCTTTTGACCGAGGACCGCACCAACCGCGGTGTCACTCGCATCACACATGAGCTCAAATTATTGATCCCAATTTGGGGCAACTAAGATATGAGCGGATACAAGCAATTGCTTGAGCATAAAAAATGCCTCAATGCAAGCTTGGTCGAAATCAAACGGGACATCTTTTCCAAGAAGAAGAGTAAGAGGACGGGCTATTTTCGAGAAATCCTTAATGAACCTACGATAGAACCCCACATGGCCTAGAAAACCCCTAAGAGTCTTTAGGTTGGTGGGCATAGGAAGCTTAGCTATCGCTTCTACCTTAGCCTTGTCTACCTCTATACCCTTACTAGATATCTTATGCCCTAAGACTATCCCTTCCGTAACCATCAAATGACACTTCTCCCAATTTAGCACCAAATTCGTCTCCTCACATCTACTCAACACCTTTTCAAGATTATCTAGGCATTCCTCAAAGGAATTACCAAACACACTAAAATCATCCATAAAGACTTCTAAAAGATTTTCAATCATATCCGCAAATATGGCAACCATGCACCGTTGGAATGTCGCGGGTGCATTACACAACCCAAAAGGCATCCTACGGAAGGCAAATGTACCATAGGGGCAAGTGTAGGTAGTCTTTTCTTGGTCTTCTAAAGCCACATGTATTTGGTAATACCCACTAAACCCATCAAGAAAACAATAAAAGGCATGACCACTCAATCTTTCCAACATTTGATCAATAAAAGGGAGGGGAAAATGATCTTTACGGGTTTGGTCATTTAGCTTACGATAATCAATGCAAATTCTATGACCACTTACCAACCGCTTAGGCACCTCCTCGCCTTTGTCATTGATTTCCACGGTCATACCTCCCTTCTTCGGCACCACTTGGGTGGGACTCACCCACTTGCTATCCGAGATGGCGTAGATAATCCCTAGCTTCAACATCGTGACCACATCCTTCCTCACAACCTCTTGGAGGTGTGGATTGAGCCTTCTTTGGGGTTGTCTTACCGGCTTCGCTCCATCTTCCAAAATAATC
Organism: Gentiana straminea; assembly: GCA_036785695.1. Lineage (NCBI taxonomy): Eukaryota > Viridiplantae > Streptophyta > Magnoliopsida > Gentianales > Gentianaceae > Gentiana > Gentiana straminea. Next base: position 9,770,865 of record JAVUPR010000300.1, on the reverse strand, counting down.
TTGTGTTGACAAATGGTGGGGCTTATACCCTTGAGATCACACATCTTCCACCCAAAAGCACGCTTATGCTTCTTTAGCATCTTCACTAACTCATTTTCCTGCAAAGCCGTTAGTGTAGAAGAAATAATCAAAGGGAGTAAATCATCATTTTCAAGAAAAACATACTTCAAATGAGGTGGAAGCGGCTTCATTTTCAAGTCTTTTGGTGGGTCCTCAATTGATGGCTTCTCCAACTCTCCTTCAAGCCGAAGATCAATCTTCTCGGTCCACCTTTCACCCACGAAAGCCGTCTCTTCGAGCTCTTTTGCTTCCTCTTCCAATTCCTCTTCTTCATCATGTTCCGTACTCACTCTTTCCATGCCTTCATCGGATTTATCTTTATATTCCTGCATGTCAACATGTTCCGAAGCGCAAGGATATATAGCATCAATAGAAAAACAGTCCTCGGTGCTCTCCTTTGGGTGTTTCATGGCTTTATAGACATTGACCGCGACTTTTTCATCTCCAACTCTCAATATTATCTTACCGCTCGCAACATCTATCAAAGTCCTCCCGGTATTTAAAAAGGGACGTCCTAACAACAAAGGTGTTTTGGAGTCCATCTCCATGTCTATCACGACAAAATCTACCGGGAAGGCAAACTTATCCACTTTCACTATGACATCCTCTATCACTCCCATAGGCTCCCTAATAGACCTATCCGCCATTTGAAGGGTCATCCCCGTTGGCTCCAACTCTCCTAGGTTAAGACTCTCATATATAGCACGGGGCATTAGGCTTACACTAGCCCCCAAATCACATAAGACACTAGGAAAATGAGTTGTACCAATAGTAACCGGAATAGTGAAACTTCCCTTGTCTCTAACTTTCGGGGGAATCCTAGACTTTCCATCAAAAATAGCGGAACACTCTTCATTTAAACACACAACTTCTTGCATCTTACCCTTTTTAGTTAGTAACTCTTTCAAAAATTTACAATACGAGGGCATGCTTGCAAGTGCTTCAAGAAAAGGAATGTTCAAATCAATTTTTCGTAAAATCTCAATGAATCGAGTTTGTGCCTTATTCAAGCAACTTTATCTATGATTCTTAGGGGGATAAGGGAGAGTACTCAAATCAAAATCTTTAGAAGGAGGAGGGATCATACCTTTCTTACCTTTGGTGCGTGGGGAAGACGGCTCTTTCATTGGCTGTTTCCCTTCTCTTTGAGTTGATTCCTCCTCTTTCACATCGATAACCACATAATCTCCCCTAGCTTGAGCTTCTTTCCTTTCAACTTCCTTCTTCTTGACATATTCCCCATGATCTTCTTCGTCCTCAATCCCATCTATATCACCATCCATAGCTCCCGCTTCCGTCTCAATAGGTGCTTTTCTAGCCTTGTCCTCCCACAGGACATTCTTTTCTCCATTAGTTCTCAACACTTTACCACTTCGAGTTAAGATGGCGTTTACACTTCTCGGATTTTTTTCGGTGTTACTCGGTAAACCGCCCTTCAACTGAACATGTTCCACCACTTGACCAAATTGAGTCTCAAGATTTTTGATGGCGGACCCATGTTTGTAGTTCATCTCAACCATGTCTTTCTTAATCTCCGTAAAGTTTTTGTTCATTTGTTCCAAGATGACATCGGTTGAACTCTTTTGAGGTATAGGAGCCAAAGGAGGAGGGTTTTGATGATTGTTAGAACCTTGTTGATTATACCCTCCTTGTTGCCTTTGGTGTGGAGGTTGATAGACTTGCCCTTGTGAAGATTGGCTTTGATTTTGGCCTTGTCTATAACCTTGGTTTTGGCCTTGGTTTTGATTATGGTTCCAACCTTGATTGTTGTTATTCCTCCAAGAACCATCACCTTGATTTCCATAATTCCCTCCTTGACCTTGTCCCACATAGTTCACATCTTGGGATTCTTCATACGGTTGCCCACCTTGTTGCTCCCTCATATATTGGCCTTGATATGGGATTTGAGATTGATTTTGATATTGAGGCCCCGTATTCCATTGCTCCATCGAGCAAATACTCATCATCCGCTTAGCCAACTCATTCATGTTATCTTGAGATAGAGTACTAGGTTGCCCATGAGTTGAGGATTGAGGATAAGCCATATTTTGAGCTTTGGTCGTCATCCTACAATCCTTTGCCGAGTGTGGTCCACTACAAATTTGGCAAAGCTTAGTACTCTCATTTTCCTTTTGCAACCTTCCTAACTGTTGCTCCATCGCTTGTACTTGAGCATGATATTGATCATTTGCCTCTACTTCTTTCACTTCAACCAAACCGGGCTTCTTGCTTCTTGTCCCCTTTCTACTCGACGATATGTATTGCCTCAAAGTCTCGGAAATCTTCTCAATTTGGTTCATAGCCACTTCGGGTACCATACTCATAATATCTCCATTGCACGAAGCATGCAAGGTACTTTGATGCACTTGGTCTAAACCCCGGAAGAAAGCATGAACTACCTCGTACGATCTCAATCCGTGCCCCGGGCACTCCCTCAACAAAGCTTTAAATCGATCCCATGACTCGTGTAGCTCTTCTCATTCATAAGCATTGAATGACATGATAGCTTCTTTCATATCCATAGTCTTCGATGGGGGGTAATATTTGAGTAGAAAAGTCTTAACCACTTCTTCCCATGTGTGTAAAGAGTCATTAGGTAACGAATCATACCACCTCTTAGCTTGCTCTTTCAAGGCGAACGGGAAAAGCATAAGTTTGAGCGCCTCATCACTCACTCCATTGATCTTTGTCGAGTTTACTATTTGGAGAAAGTGATCAATGAATAAGTGAGGATTTTCTAAAGCGGTCCCCTTGAATATAGCGTTGTCTCCCAACAAATGTATGATGTTCCTATTCAATTCCAAGTTGTTGGCGGCCACCGTTGGCATTCGGATTGGACTATGCCCCATGTTTGCCGTAGGAGCTAGCACAAAATCTCTACAAGTCAAACCGACTTGGTTCTGCTCTTGTTGACCGTTGAACCAATTTGGCATCGCATTTGCACCTTGATTATGAGCTTGGTTTTGGTTTTGTTGAAACTGGTTCAACATCCATGCATTGAATTGTTGCATGAGAACGGGATCCATTTGATTCCCTTGGGCCTCATGTTGAACATTCTGAGGTATCGGCCCATTTGCATTCACAACATTGTCTGCTTGTCCATTCCCACCTCCTTGTGTAATGTTGTTGACAAGAGGCGGGTTTGGAACTGGGATTCCATTATTATTCCCCAAATTTCCTTCCAAACCTTGTCCACCGTTTTGAGCCATGTCGGATCCTTCTCCCAACTCACCCAAACTATCCTCTTCTAAGACCGGAATCGACTCCTCTACTTGACGAATTCTTCTTCTTTGACTATTTCTACGCCTTGCGTAAGCTTCAATCCCGTCTATGTAAGGTTCGAGTGGTGTTTGAGATCTCCGGGTCATGCACTACAAAAAGCAAACAACACGAAAACAGTAAAATAAAACCTAGGCCCAAGCCTTCGGTTCACTTACAAGATATCACAAATAGCTCACAATTCCCCGCCAACGGCGCCATTTTGATTGAGCTTAATTTCACCCTAACAAAAACAATTTATAAAGACTCGAAACCGTGGGTAAACTAACTCTCTAACCGGCAGTGTACCGGGTCGATTGCTAGCATAGCTACAGGAGTACGAGGTCGAACCCAAAGGAATCGTGTTTGCAAGTACCAAAGTGAACGTAATGCTTAGTCTAGGTGATCAAAGTTCTTAAGGTTTTGTTACTACAACGACACTAAGTGATTCTAACTAACGAGTCTAAAGATAAAAAGAAAGAAAGAAGATTAAACTACTAAGTTTTAAAGATAGTTAAAGAGACATAGCCGAACCATGATCAAAATAGCTAGTTTCACCCAAAGGAAAGACGAAACCGGGAGTGTGCAATAGCGACAAACTCTTACATTCAATTTCACGGGTACAAACTCCTAAACCCGGTGCTATGGTCTGAACAACTCTTCCCCAACACCTTATGCCTAGTCAACTAACCTTCCCTAAGAAAGATTCATTCACATGACAAGTTATGCACGAGAGCCGTTAAACGTTAAAACGAGTAACCTCACACTAGAATGCGATCCTAGAACCCTTTTCCCACACCCCTCTCTCTGAACAACTCTAAAGAGTGATGTGTGTGATTTTTGACCTAGGTGATCAATCTAGCCCAAATCCGTTATAACAAGTTCTAAGACGTGAAATATGCAAGATACAACAATAAAAAGCACTACCCACTCCCAATTTCATCACCCAAAGGGTGATTTCACCAAATTTCACATGATTCGACTATGAAAAGGGATTAGTTACTCATTATACTAATCAAAACATGCATAAAGCAGTAAATAAAAGCCATAACAAGTAAAAGAGAAGAGAAATATACCATAAAATTACAGAAATTCGAGTTGAGATCCAAAAAGTACAAAATAAAGAAGTAATTAAAAGGTGGTCTCTTAGTGTTTGGAATGAAAATCTAAGCTAAGAAATGGAAAGATTAAGCTAAGATGTTGTTGATTTACACTAAGAGAGAGTATTCTAAGCTGTTACAAAATTCGAGCAAGAAGATGGGTAGAGTTTTGCTAAGAAAAGCTTGATGATATAAGAAATAGTCTAAGGGGGGTATTTATAGGTGGGGGAATAATCTGTAGAAAAAACTGGTCCAAACGCACGTTTGGAGGCTTGAACTGGCGTTTGGCTTCTTCAAACGCACGTTTGGATTGTTTCAAAAGTGCGTTCTGCTTCATTCTGGACAAGGACTTGAATGTTCTTCATATTGAACGCACGTTCAGAAGGGTCTGAACGTGCGTTTGGTGGACTTTGAACGCACGTTCGGATGGGTTTTGAACGTGCGTTTGGGAGGGTTCAACTCTGTATTACTTTTTGCCTTATTAAACGCACGTTTGAAGGTTTCAAACGTGCGTTCGGACTCCTGTTGCCCAAAAACTTCACTTTTTCCTCCTTTGATCTTTTCTCTTGCCTCGGTTATGCTTTTCACCATAAATCATCGCCTTCCGGGTCCTCGAGACACCAATACCCTTCAATATCATGAACATCCACAAACATCCAAACAATTCCAGAGGGTAAACGTGCTCGGGAATGGGGTTAACATCAACAAATAAGGGGTAATAATCCATCAAGGTGACGGATTTATCCCCCGTGCCATAAGCTCACGATATCACCTCGAAAACGGTCTAATTTACCAAAAATGTGCTGAAAGTGTGGTAAATAGGGGTAATTAATGCACCGGAGTCACGTAAAGTTGACTCCCATCAATAGCCATGAGGTGGCATTTTCATAGTAGCATTTTTTCTTTTTCTGGGAAAGAAAAACATCAAGAATACAATGATATACATATTATTATAACGGTGACTTAAACTATGCATGCTGAGTCTGTGTGGAATCCTAGTTTGGTCATCAGAGCATGAAGCTTCTACTGAGTTTGGTGTTCAGCTCAATGAGTCAACAGGGTAATCAAGTGTTGAGTCTGCTATGCTGAGTTGGTTCTTAGGAAACTTGGGGAACACTTCTGCATGTGTTTCTCCGTATTTGTTAAGTTACTTCTAGGGTATTTCATCCATTGCCTGGTTTGGTTGTTAAGGCGATTAGGGTTTGGTTCCCAAGGCATATAAATACCATAGATATGCATGTAAATTGTAACTTTTCTATGATAGTAAAATGATCCTCTTTTGTCCGTGGAGTAGGCGGCACATTGCTGGAAACCATGTTAAATCTATGTTCTTCTTGTTTCTGTACTTAATGTTAGTTTATTTTCTAATCTTTACTCACAATCACCATCACTTCCTGATCGATCCGTCATAACAAACTGGTATCAGAGCATCCACGTTATCAGGAAATCTCCAATCTGTTTGAAGTAAGGTTGATTGGAACCAATGTCATATTTGATACTAGGAATTGGGATCAACACAAGCTTTTCTAGTCATAAAGATGTCTGCTTCAAACTTTAAAATTGACAACTTTACAAGAAGAAACAACTTTAGTTTGTGGCAGATTAAGATGCGTGCTTTGTTGAAACAATTGGAGTATTGGGTCCACTGTCAAAATCAACAGAAGGAAGTGATGCTGAGAAAGCCAGTTTGGTGAAGAAACCACATTCAACCATAATGTTGTGCTTGTCTGATGATATTATCACAGAGGTTGCTGAAGAGGACACTGCATCTAAGCTATGGTCGAAACTTGAGAGTCTATACATGACAAAGTCTCTAACCAACAAGTTGTTATTGAAGCAAAGTCTATTCAGTATAATGATGCAAGAGGGCACTTTGCTGAGGGATCATCTTGATCAGCTAAACACAATATTGTCATACCTAAGGAAAATTGATGTGAAGATTGAAGCTAAGGATGCCGCACTGATCCTACTAGTGTCATTGCTTGCATCATATGAGAACTTTGTGCAGTCCCTTATTGTTGGGAAGGACTCAATGTCATTGGAGGATGTGAGATCATCTCCCCATGCTTGAGAGCTTTGCCATAAGGCTCTGGTTCTGGTACAGACAATTAGTCTCTGGGTTGGTGTCCAGTGGATTCAGTAGAGGATAAGGATCCCCGGGAAAGAAGAAATCCAAGAAGGAAGGTTCCAAGGGTCCTAAGGCAAAGGATGTCTACAACTACTGCAATAAGCAGGGACATTGGAAGAATGAATTTTTATTGAAAAAGAGGCAGCATGATCATCAGTCAGGCATTGCTGCCTTAGCAGAACAACACACAACTCTGAAGAAGATCTAGCTCTAGTAGTCTCATAATTAGCAGGGCACAGGGATGTGTGGATTCTGGACACCGAGGCATCCTATTATGTGTGTCTAAATAGGGAGTGGTTCTCAACCTATGAGGAGGTGGAGGAAGGCCATATTTCAATGGTTAACAACAAGGTCTGCAAACTAGTTGGAATTGGCTCAATTTAGTTGAGAACATATGATGGTAAATTCTGCATACTAAAGAAAGTTAGGCATGTTCCACAGATGACCAAGAACTTGATATCACTTAGTCTTATCAACAGCAAAGGGTTCAGGTGGAGTGGTGAATGTCCATAAGGACTCTATTGTGATTCTAAAGGGTATCAGACAAGAAACATTGTACATACTACAATGGTCTAGTGTATCAGGTTCTGCTGTTGTTGCATCATCAAAGGTTCACCAGTCACAGCTGACCAAGCTATGGCATATGAGATTGGGTTATATGGCTGAAAGAGCGATGCAAATTCTGTCTAAGTTTGATGTACTTGGGGTATATAAGGTCAAGGAGCTGGAATTTTGTAAGCACTGTGTATTTGGGAAGCTACATACCGGTAAGTTCCCAAAAGCAATTCACATCACAAAAGAGACACTTGATTATGTCCATTCTGATTTCTGGGCCCTTTCAAGGGTGGAGTCACTGGTGGTCACATATACTGTGTGTCATTTATAGATGATTATTCAAGGATAGTTTGCGTAGTCATGATGAAGAATAAGGGTGATGCATTCGAACACTTCAAGGAGTTGAAGACATTGGTTGAAAATCAGATTGGGAAGAAGTTCTATAGGCTTAGAATTGATAATGGTCTAGAATTTTGTTGGTCTGAGTTTGATGAATTCGGAAAGAATGAAGGCATTGCTAGTTACTATATCTTAGAATTGATAATGGTCTAGAATTTTGTTGGTCTGAGTTTGATGAATTCGGAAAGAATGAAGGCATTGCTAGTTACTATACTGTCAGCCACACTCTACAACAGAACGGTGTTGCAGAAAGAATGAATTAAACACTTCTGGAGACAGCAAGGTGCATGCTTTCTAACTCTGGTCTAGAACGAAAATTTTAGGCAGAGGCTGTCAGCACAGCCTACTACTTAATCAATAGGGGGCCTCCCACTGGGATCAAGCTCAAAACACCATTTGAGGTTTGGTAGGGGAAGCCTGTATATTACTCAGGACTGAGGGTTTTTGGAAGCACAATCTACTATCATGTCAATAAAGGTAAACTGGGACCTAGAGCCAAGAAAGGGAGTATTTGTAGGGTATGAAGATGGAGCTAAGGGGTATAGAATCTGATCATTAGCTGAAAACATGGTCATACTCAGCAGAAGTGTAGTCTTTGATGAAAACTCTATTATTCAGTCATCTATGAAGGACAAACCTGAAATTCTGAAATTAGGTATGAAACTGAGAGGGCTAACAAACAGGTGGAGCTTCAGGTAGAGTCGGATGAACTTAAAGACTCACTTGAAGATAGTCTGCACTCAGTAAAACCAATGCTGGATCCATACAATCTTCTGAATAGAGGTCCGCAGATACTCAAACGGGTAAAGTTGGTCAGCAGAGTATAGCTCTCGGGGGAGCTAGATGGACTATTGTTGGACCCCCAGAAGGTATGGGTTTGAGGACATTGTTGGATATGCACTTCAGGTAGAAAAAAAGTGGATGGTTTTGAATCAAACACTTACATGGAATCTATGACATGTTTAGAGGCATCTCAATGGCTTGCTGCCTTGGGAGACGAAATGGAGTCACTTCAGAAGAATGAGACTTAGGATCTGGTCAAACAACCACAGGATAGAAGGGTGGCCAGGTGCAAATGGATCTTCAAGAAAAAGTAAGGATTATCGTCTGCTGATGGTATCACATATAAGGCACGATTGGTTGCAAGAGGGTTCAGTCAGAAGGAAGGGTGGGCTATGAGGAAATACTCTCACCAGTTGTAAGACACACTTCCATTAGAGTGTTACTAGAAGTAGTGGTACATCAGGATCTTGATCTTGAGCAACTAGATGTGATGACAACATTTCTACGTGGGGATGTAGGCAATGAAACATACATGACTCAGCCAGAAGGTATCCAATTTCCTAGAAAGGAAGAGTTTGTTTGCAAGTTAAAGAAGTCCTTGTATGGACTTAAGCAGGCCCCAAGGCAGTAGTACAAGAAGTTTGACAGTTATATGATCCAGCTGGGCTATAGCAGTAGTCCATATGATTGCTGTGTTTATCACAACAAGCTGAAGGATGGTTGACTTCTATCTGGTTCTGTGTGTGGATGATTTGTTGATAGCTGCTGTAAACAAGTCTGATATTCAAGATTTGAATAATCTACTCAAGGCTGAATTTGAGATGAAGGATCTAGGGAATGCCATGAAAATTCCGGGGATGGAGATCGATAGAGATATGAAGCAAAGGAAATTGTTCTAGTCTCAGCAGGGGTCTATTAAGAAGATATTATCCAAGTTTGGCATGTCAGCAGCCAAACCTATAGACACTCAAATGACACCACATCTACATATGTCTGATGTGTTTGCTCCACAGTCAGCTGATGAGGAAGATTATATGTTTGAGGTTCCATATGCTAGTGCGGTGGACAGTCTAATGTATGCCATGGTTTGCATTAGGCCTCATCTGGCTCAGGCAGTTAGTGTTATCAGTAGGTTATGGCTCAACCTGGCTGTGAAGAGGATGTTTTTGTACCTTAGGGACGCATATGATATTGGACTCATTTATGCAAGTGGTACTCAATGTTTAGTCACAGGTTACTATGATTCTAATTATGCTGCTGATGTGGACATCAGGTGATCTATGACTGGGTATGTGTTTACTTTGGGTGGTTCCGTGGTAAGTTGGAAGGCAACTTTACAGGAAATAGTGACATTATCTACTGCTGAAGCAGAGTATATGGCACTGACAGAAGCAACAAAGGATGCAATCAGGTTAAAGGGGCTAGTCAATGATCTTAGTCTGCATCATGATAAATTTATGGTGTATTGTCACAGTTTGAGTGTAATATGCTTGGCGAAGGATCATGTTCATCATCAGAGAACCAAGCACATTGATGTTAGGTAACGTTTTCTGAGGAATGAGAGAATGGTCAAGGTGGAAAATATCAGCACTGATGTCAATCCTACATATATGCTCACTAAACCAGTTCCAAGAAACAAGTTTCAGTTGTGTCAGGACTTGCTGAACATCCAAAGTTGTTAATCGGTATCTGGGAATACTCTGCTGAAGTAGGGGTTCTGCTGAGATATTCAAATCTGAAGACAAAGAGGAAGTCGAGCACTTGGTTGTGCATCTGTTTCTGGTTGGTCTGCATGGAGTTCAAGTATAGGTGGAGATTTGTAATGTTAACTTAAACTATGCATGCTGAGTCAGTGTGGAAGCCTAGTCTAGTCAGTAGAGCATGAAGCTGATGCTGATTTTGGTGTTTAGCTGAATGAGTCAGCAGGGTGATCGATTGTTGAGTCTGCTATGCTGAGTTGGTTTTCAGCAAACTTGGGGAATACATCTGCATCGGTTTTTCCGTATTTGTTAAGTTACTTCTATGGTATTTCAGTCATTGCCTGGTTTGGCTCCACGTTAAATATGTGTTCTTGTATCTGTACTCGGTGTTTGTTTATTTCTGATTTTTACTCACAATCACCATCATTTCTTAATCGATCCGTCATAACATAATTAAAACGGATTTTGTAAAATAACGAAATACAGTGTTTGAAAGATTCCAATAGCACATCCTACTACACATTCCACACTAACCAAACGTGAGTGACCTAACGAGATAGTAACCATCACCAAAATATTTTATAGCATATCTTGCATCTCAAATTAATTCCTTGACTTCACTTTCTATTGCTAGTGGAAGCTGTACGTCTTTACAATATGCTTGCAAGATCCTCTTTCTCTTATCTTGTGATTTTTTTTTTAATATATCCTAATAAATTGCGGCATTAAAGCTCTAATGCAGGAATCCTCTTACATTCACTTCCAATCAATTCAGATCCAGTCAAATATTATTTTACTTTATGCTTTTTCATAAAACATGATTTCCTTGTTTAATACTCATAATCTTAATCAAAGGTAAGAATCCAATTCGGAGAACCACTATTTTTGTTTATGGTATATATAGTCTTGAAATTTTATTCCGGAGATATGCGAGATCAATTGTTTTCACTAAAGTCGTATTAAAAAAAGGGTTTCAACCCAAAAAGTAATAATTCTGGCTTAGTGACAAATACAATTGCATTTTCTTGTCAAAATCAGGTTCAATCCTAATCTCTCCCTAATCTAAAAAAAAATTCACTTTCATTTTTCCCGATTAAAAATAAAATAGAGAATCTGTCAAAAAAAAAAAAAAAAAAAAAAAAAAGTCTATTTAAGAGTTTTCATGTAAATGAAGAAAATAGGTTGACGATTTCAAAACTGACACCAATGAATTCAAGTCAAGGACCGGGTAATAAGAATTGGTGAGCATAATTCAACCACTGTGACTGGTGGATTTGATGATGTATTATAGCTGAGCCAATGCGATAATGATTGTCTATGTATATTTGTATGGTTAGGGATCGAACTATTAACGTAGTTCTGAAAGGTTGACGATGATAATACTTTTATATGTCTCCGATGTGGGAGTGAATGATGTGTTGCATGTGATGAGGAAATGGCTTGGGTCATAGGGCGGTTTATCGGATGTGTCATAAAGGACCGGAAATCGTGGGACGATTATTGTGTCAATTATCATCGTGGGATTTATTTCCTTAGATGGTATGATCTGTTACAGTAGAAAGTGCTGAAGAGAATGTTGAGTGCAGTCTGTTGAGGAACTCAGCAGATCACTTGAAGACTCAGCAACCTGTTGAGCTGTTTAGTGTAAAAACGGTTATTCTGTTATAGTTTGTTGTAACCATTTGTAACTTACTTTTAACTAATCCATGAGGTGTATGAAGCTATAAATACCCTATGTTCAACAACATTGTAACTTAACTAGTTGATTTATTTCAATAATAATAATTCCGTATTTTCTTTACTTTCTGTTAGTAATTCTACAATCTTCAACATGGTATCAAAACAGATGTTTGAGAATTTCTACATGTTTTCTTGCGTTTTCTGGTTATTGAAAAATCTTGAGATTATGCATTTTCAGTTTCTTGATAGTAAATTGTAAAATTTTTCTGAGTTTTGACCAGTTCTGGATCCTTTTTTTTTATTCTGTTATTGATCTTTGACATATACTAGAGCTTTTGATAGCCATGACAGCTAAGAAACAAGTATTAAGTCCATCTATGTACATCCTAATGAGAATCCATCTTTGGTTCTTGTTCAGCCATTGATTAATGACAACAATTAAAATCCATGGAAGATGTCCATGGAGATGGTGTTGATTACCAAAATAAAATTGGCTTCATAGAAGGCACAATAAAATATCCAGAAGCAGATTCAGTAGATTTTTATGCATGAAGACAATGTGATACAATGGTGAGATCATGGATCTTGAATACTATAAAGAACACCATTTTCCAAAGCTTGATGTATTTCAAGAGTGCATTTGAAGTTTGGAAGAATCTTGCTGCTAGATTTTCTAATGAGGATGTCTTGAGACTTTCTGATCTTTTGAAGAGATGCATCTGCTGAAGCAAGGTACAAATCATGTCAATCAATATTTCATAAAATTAATGGTTCAAGAGGAAGAAATCAAGACCATCAGGCATATGCCCGTTTGTTCGTTTGATTCTCAATTCCACTGTAATGATATTATCACTCTGATGGATCAAAGGGAGGCTGAACATGTCATGAAATTCCTTAAAGGTTTGAGGGATGAATTTGTGCCAATGGTTTCACAGGCAATGCTAATGGTACATTTTCCAAAAATTAATGATGCCTTTGCAATGACCATTAAGTTTGAAAGACAAAAGTTATATGTGGCTAACAAGGCCAAGAATCAAGAATATGTGGTTCTTTTGTCTCTGAAAAATGGATAGGGGCAAAATCTATCAGTCAGCAGACCAGTCTCTGTGACTGCTGCAAATGCCAGACCTAAGAATCCCAAGAAAGTGCATTGTAGTTTTTGTGGATTCAATGGTCATACTGAAGATACTTGTTATAAGAAGCATGGCTATCCTCATAGTTTTAAGTCACAAAGAGCTAATTTGGTAGAAGAGGAACAGTCAGCGAGAAGAAGATTAGGCCCAAAATAGGTCTACTAGACCAGGATTTCCTAATCTTACTACACAACAACTTGATAAGTTGATGGCTCTGCTGAGTTCTTATCCTCCTAGACCTGTAGGATTTTCTGTTGGCCAACCGGCTGATATTGTTACACACTACTCACCTGCTAAGGGACATGTGTTATGAATTTAGTAAGATCTATACAATGGATCTTGGACTCTTGTGCCACAGATCACATTGTAGGATCATTAAATATGTTAAGCAATCCCAAATCTTCATCTGGTATAAAAATGGGATTACCTAATGGAAAGAATGTTTTTGTTAGACATATAGGACAAGTAAGGGTCAACCCTCAGCTGGTCCTACATGTTGTATTTTGCATTCCTGGTTTTAAGTATAATTTTTTATACTTACCTTTTTTTATTAATCATACAAAAAGTGTAGCTATTTTTTCATCTAGATAAACATACTTGTAGCATGGAAAGAATCCATAGATAGAAGATGTTGCACACCGGCTTCAACGACTACTTTTTGACTAAACTTCGTCCCGGCTTTGAAATCAACCTTTAGGTTGAAAAAGGATTGGCGGATCACCTCTCAGAAAGAGAGGGACAGAGAAGCACCATCCATCCAACGGGCAGGGAAGAATCTCAGACGGAGGCACGCCATCTTGTGAGAAGGAACAGAGCTTCCCTCGATCTTACGAAGAAGTTGAAAACTAGAATTCACAAAGCATTCTATCCCATTGTGTTTGAGGAGGACTAGTAGATTCGATGGCAGGGAAAGGGCCAAACTTTTATAAGTGTGTTTTGCAGGACAATAACAAGAAAGTGATTGGTTCAGCTAAGTTACATAGAGGACTCTATGTCATGGATCAGCCAATCAGACTTTATGTTGCTAATGCTGTAAAAAATAAAACTTTGTATGATAGACCAGATGATGCTTTTTTATGGCATTACAGACTAGGACACTTGCCAGATAACAGACCGCAAATCATTAGTTCATGTCTACTGATGTCAAATTTTGTAATCATGATCTTTGTCATGTCTACCCTGTGGCAAAATTAAAGAAAAATCCATTTCCATTAAGTGCAACTGATGTAAATGCTGTTTTTGATCTTGCTCATATGGATATTTGGGTCCTTTGAAACAACATATTGTGAATGGACCGCAATACTTCCTTACTGTTGTAGATGATATTTCTAGATTTACTTGGGTTTTTCTTATGAGGCATAAATCTGAAGCTTTCGATCTTGTTAAATTTGTTTGTATTCAGTTTAAAAAATTATTAAAGTCATTAGATTTGACAATGGCGCAGAGTTTTAGGGCACTGACTTTTATGCTCAGCAGGACATCATACATCAGACATCTTGTTTCAGCACACCTGAACAAAATGATATTGTTGAAAGGAAACATCGGCATTTGCTGAATGTTGCTTAAAGTCTCAGGTTCCAGAGTAATTTACCCATTGAGTATTGGGTTTTTGACTTTTACACGCTGTAAAATTAATTAATGACATACCTACACCACTACTGAAGGAAAGTACTCTATATGAAGTGCTTTGTGGCACTAAAGTAGACTATTATGTTTTTAAAGTTTTTGGATGCCTAGTTTTTTCTTGCACACTTCAACAATACAGAACAAAATTTGATTCCAGATGTAGGACATGTGTTTATCTTGGAAACTCAAACACTGTCTCGGATTTTATCAACGGAAAAACAACAAGTAATAAATAATCCGGTTTACTCCAAGTGTAGGGATCGTAGTATAGCGATTAAAAACCGGGTCGAATCACAGGGAATCGAGGTTGTTTATCTAGTTTATTAATTCTTCTAAAATTTGTCACGACTAAAATAACACAAAACGAACTAAAAACGAAAACGATAAACCGGACCAGAGGATCTAGAATCCAAAGCCAGGAAAGATAGTTGCGAAACCTAAATCTAAACTATAAACTAGAAAAGAAAACAATAAACAACTATAAAGTTGTGACGATGACCTTGGTGATTAAACAACGAACAAGCAACGATCCACCGTTCCCGCAACCCTCAATTTCCTCTCTAAGGTTATCTTGTGAAGATTTAACTAAAATTGTGATTCACCTATCAAAAGTATGAATTTCTAATCTCTTAGATAATTCGTCTATTAATCTCGTCATCTCTCGATCCTTAAATATTAACGCTTTCATAACCAAGGTGTAAGATTTATTCAATCTAGCAACCTAGGTTTCTAACCTAACAACTCTCGTTATTTTTAGGTTAAAGATCCAATCTTTCCTATGGTGATCTAGGTTTACACCGACTCTCATCACGTAGTAAACATCAACAGCAATACATCTCTCGATTTAAATTGCATAACAATAATAAGCATATAGAAAAGATACGACTTTAATTAAAATCACAAAATAAACCAAAGATTGAAAATAAAGAACCTGCTGAAACGGTTTCACAGAGCTTGAACAGACTGCTCAGCCTCCGATCAGCATCGTGACAATCCAGAAAGAAAGCGAAACAAAATAAAAACCTAATCTAACCCTCGGTCGACCGAGCCTGCCTCTAGCTCGAATTAGGGTTTTCTGTATATGATATGATAATATTCTGATGATGCCTAGGCTTGAGATGCTGCGTTGTATTTATAGGAATCAAGGTCGGTTTAACTAAGTCGGCTGCTGGACGCCCGTCCTCTGTATCAGACGCCCGTCCATCCTGGACAGGGATAAACGCTCGTTCAGCTTTTCCAAATCTTCATTCCAAGTTTCACTTGCATCTTTCTCCTTCTATTTAACCTTCAATTGAATATCTTTTTTAGCTCATCCTATGCCATGCAAATGTACCTACAAGATAATAGAAACGTGCAAAATGTAGAACCATATATATATCGATAGAAAATCGCTAATAAAATCACGTAATAAGCTCGATTATGCACTTTAATGATTTCATACGCATTCTTTCAATAAATCCATTAAACACCTAATTTTCTATAAAAATTAGTAAAACACGAAGGAAATTGTTACGAAATAAAGTCATATAAACCGTAAAAATCACCGTTAACAACTCCCCCACACTTAGCTTTTGCTCATCCCGAGCAAAACAAAAGAAAACATAGACTTACTCAAGCATTGAACCACATAAAATCCCATATTTCAAATCACAACTGGTCGACTAGCATCAAAAACATACATCCAATGTAATAAACAACTACTCGAATGTGTAGTGTGTGCAAAGCCTTCTTCAACTTCCACTGATTCCACACTTGACAATTAAAGTCAAGCTAACCAACCAACACCTACTTAAGACAGATAATGAATCATCCTGACTATACATACGCCCTACAAAACTACTCACGTCATGACTAGAGTAATACATGTGTTTTCGAAATATTTTCAGTTGTACCCAGGGGATATTCCCTACAACATTTACCTTGGCCTATACTGGGGATAAGGTAGGCGATAACTAAGTCTTTCACTCATTCATACCAAATTCCTTATGTAAGTTGATTTAATTTATCCTTCACATTTAAACACACATCAGAATGAGCTCTAGCCCGTCATAGAAGAATAGGACATTCGGGATATGCCCTACCTCACTCAAATCATAAGGCAGCTTCTTCTGACTGTCATGAGATTTTGGTCATCATAGTGGTATAGGACATTCGAGATACGCCCTACCTCACTCCAATCATCGACCAACTACCGACACACCCTATTTCAACTTTTTAAAACAACTTTTTAAAGCACAATAGTCACGTTTCGCTTATCACATTCAAGCTTCGGTATATTCATGATACTTCCTTCTTCAATTCCAACTACGCACATAGTACAATTTCCATGACATTAGCACTAAGAAAACGGTCTGATAACCAGAATCAAACATCATCGGTTTAAAATGAGTACAGTTTCCTAAGTTCAGCTCGTCATCGAAGAGGCTTACGAGAAAAGAATTCGAGTAAAGGCTTATTCATCAAAGGTCTATGCTAAAATACTAGTCAACTTAGCACAAGTATGGGAATATAACAAGTAAGTAAGCCAAAATAAACTCATGCTCGGGACGGATGTTTTTAAAAATTTGAAATTTTTTTGAATTTTTGAAGAATGGTGGTAAGCATAATAAGCATAATAAATTAAACATATTTTGTAGGTACAAACAACCAATCCCTTACTTACTTCCCCACACTTAAATAACAACATGTCCTCATGTTGTGCAGAATAAGAAAAACTTAGCTGATTGTAGTTCGAATTTGGCAATTCTGGAAGTGGTCGCGAGTCAGATCCAGAAACACTTGAAGAAATCAGTAGACTGTGGACCATCCACCGGAAAACTGACATCATTTAAAAGCTCACAATTGCTATCGCAAATATCCTGCACACTTGAACAAACATGGCAATATCTCGGGGGACACAAGGGAATATCACATGCAAAAATAATGATAGACAAGATATAAGCAGATGATATAATTGCTCAGATGGAAAAATCACCACACAGGGAAAACACAGGGCATCTAAGCGTCAAATATAAAGCCACAGAGGCTTACAATACAAATATGGTCCAACATGTGCATTCAGAAATATCAAACTCCAACTGACAGTGCAAATGCGCGTTAAGGCTTGCAAGATTCATCAATGAGTAATGGCAACGGAAAACCGATAGTAGCTTCAACTAAAGTACAGATGAATCATATCAGAAAAGCCAACCCCTAAACAACCCTAACACCCTAGATAGACTACAAAAGGAACAACATAAATCATAGTAGAATCACGTCTAGCTGGGTGCTCCAGTGTCACCAGTAGTAGGGCCTTACTGAATTTCATGAATAAATTTCGTGACATCCTCTTATAAGAGCATCCCATGTACCCAAAGTCATAGAAACAGAAAACAATGAAAAACATGCATGGGACGTGGTCCACATACCAAAAGTATGCAATAGATACATGGGGGATGTAAAATAAAGAAGCCATGCCACATCAGCAGACTCGAAACACAAACAATCACTCAATATGGACCGCAATAGATGGAGAAATAACCATAAAGGTGAAAGAACAGAACATTTACGCATATATAAAGGCCACAGAGGCTCACATTAAAACATCCATGTCAAATAACGGAAGCATGTATCAAAATCAAATTCTATTCACTGAAAAATTATGCACTGGATGGCCGTTCGGACAAGACAGACGCTCGTCTAGTGCTCTCAAAACATATACAGGGCTGGTGCGTTTGGTCGGACGGGCGTCCACTCCTTATGGACGCACGTTTGGAACCACACAGAGCAGACGGGCGTTTGGAAAGGACAAACGCTCGTCTGGTCCTAGCATGATGCACAATAAAGAGAAACTCGACCCCTCGTTTGACTCTCACCCTAGTTACCACGTTAGTAAATTCAATACCTCAGAAACCCTAGCAAACAAAACAACTTTCTCTTTTTTTTTTGTTTTTGTTTTGTAAAGATAAAGAAACAGAAAAAGGTACGGAAAAAAAGAAACAGAAATCTACCTACGAAAAGTTAGTAACAAAAAAGCAGAAAAATTAATAAAAACTAGACAACCGTACCGATTCCCCGGCAACGGCGCCAAAAACTTGTCTCGGATTTTATCAACGGAAAAACAACAAGTAATAAATAATCCGGTTTACCCCAAGTGCAGGGATCGTAGTATAGCGATTAAAAACCGGAGTCGAATCACAGGGAATCGAGGTTGTTTATCTAGTTTATTAATTCTTCTAAAATTTGTCACGACTAAAATAACACAAAACAGAACTAAAAACGAAAACGATAAACTGGACAGAGGATCTAGAATCCAAAGCCAGGAAAGATAGTTGCGAAACCTAAATCTAAACTATAAACTAGAAAAGAAAACAATAAACAACTATAAAGTTGTGACGATGACCATGGTGATTAAACAACGAACAAGCAACGATCCACCGTTCCCGCAACCCTCAATTTCCTCTCTAAGGTTATCCTGTGAAGATTTAACTAAAATTTTGATTCACCTATCAAAAGTATGAATTTCTAATCTCTTAGATAATTCTTCTATTAATCTTGTCATCTCTCGATCCTTAAAGATTAACGCTTTTATAACCAAGGTGTAAGATTTATTCAATCTAGCAACCTAGGTTTCTAACCTAACAACTCTCGTTATTTTTAGGTTAAAGATCCAATCTTTCCTATGGTGATCTAGGTTTACACCGACTCTCGTCACGTAGTAAACATCAACAGCAATACATTTCTCGATTTAAATTGCATAACAATAATAAGCATATAGAAAAGATACGACTTTAATTAAAATCACAAAATAAACCAAAGATTGAAAATAAAGAACATGCTGAAACAGTTTCACAGAGCTTGAACAGACTGCTCAGCCTCCGATCAGCATCGTTACAATCCAGAAAGAAAGCGAAACAAAATAAAAACCAAATCTAACCCTCGGTTGACCGAGCAGGGGCACTCGGTCGACCGAGCCTGCCTCTAGCTCGAATTAGGGTTTTCTGTATATGATATGATAATATTCTGATGATGCCTAGGGTTGAGATGCTGCTTTGTATTTATAGGAATCAAGGTCGGTTTAACTAAGTCGGCTGCTGGACGCCCGTCCTATGTATCTGACGCCCGTCCATCCTAGACGGGGATAAACGCTCGTTCAGCTTTTCCAAATCTTCATTCCAAGTTTCACTTGCATCTTTCTCCTTCTATTTAACCTTCAATTGAATATCTTTTTTAGCTCATCCTATGCCATGCAAATGTACCTACAAGATAATAGAAACGTGCAAAATGTAGAACCATATATATATCGATAGAAAATCGCTAATAAAATCACGTAATAAGCTCGATTATGCACTTTAATGATTTCCATACGCATTCTTTCAATAAATCCATTAAACACCTAATTTTCTATAAAAATTAGTAAAACACGAAGGAAATTGTTACGAAATAAAGTCATATAAACCGTAAAAATCACCGTTAACAAACACCTTCAAGGGTGTCATTCTCTTGGACATCACCAACAAAGATATATTTGTTGCTAGAAATACTCAATGCCACGAGACTTATTTTCCTTTATTTCAACAAGTATTAGGAAGGGCTAGATATTTTTATGATATGCCACTACAATTACCAGCGATGGAAAATTTTGATGATCTACTGAATGAGTCAGCAGATCACCCTAACACAGGGTCAGCTGTAGCTGAGTGTCACAGATTTATGCAATGCAAAATAAACAAGTAATAAAATTTATAAATCCGGTATTCCCCAAGTGTAGGGATCGTAGTACAGCGATTAATACCGGAGTCGGTCACAGGGAAACGGGATATCTAGTTCATTAATTTTCCTAAGATTGATACTATTATTATTAAAACCTAAAATTACAAAACGAAAAGATAAACTGGACAGAGGATTGTCAGTCCAAAGCCAGGAAGGATAAAAGCGAAAACAAAATCTAAACTATAAACTATAAAATAAACAGTAAACAAGAAGATGATCATGGTGATTAAACAATCGAACAAGTAATTATCCACCGATCCCGCAACCCTTAATTTCATCTCTAAAGTTATCTTGTGATGATTTAATTAAAGTTGTGGTTCAACTATCAAAGGTATGAATTTCTACTCTCGTAGATAATTCGCCTATCAATCTCTCATCTCTCGATATATAAGATTGACGCTCTCAAAACAAGGTGTAAGATCTCTCAATCTAGCAACCTAGATATTCAACCTATCAACTCTCGTTATGTCAAGATTAAAAATCCCATCTTTCCTATGGTGATCTAAGGTTTACACCGACTCTCGTCATACGGTAAACATCAACAACAATTCATCTTTCGATATTGATTGCATAGCACGTAAGCATAGAAAAGATACAACTTTAATCAAATTCACAAAACAAATCTAGATTGAAAATAAAGAACCTGCTGAAACGGATTCACATGGTTTGAACAATTGCTCAGCCTCCAAGCATTCAGCATAAAACAGCAGCAAAACGAAATAGAAAAAAAAACGAATATAAAAACAAGAAAAATCGCAACCCCAGCCTCCCCTAAGGGGGCTGGGGCCGCCTAGGGTTTTCTCCTAATTATTGTGTATCAATAGGTCTCAATAATGTATGATTAAGGTTGAAATACATGCTGATATTTATAGAAAACTGAGGCGGCTGTGCTGATGTCGGCTTAAGGACGCCCGTCCGTCTTGTTGGACGCCCGTCCAAGATACCTTGGACTTGCTTCAGACGCCCGTCCACTCAGCGTCCAAACTCTCTGAATCAACTTTCTTCTCCTGGACGCCCGTCTGAAAAAGTGAACGCCCGTCCACTCTGGACGGGACTTGGACGCCAGTTCAGCTGGATCCAAATTCGAAATCTTCAACTCTATCTCTTTTCTTCTAGCCAATTCCATCCTTATCTCTTCTATCATCAATGTAATTCGACTCTTATCTCTTTTTGATCATCATTTGAGCATCAAACATGTACCTATAACACATCAAAACATCAGAAAACGTAATATCATCCAAATAATCATAAAATCAAAATTAAAACACCAAAATTAACCTATTTTGCGAAGAACTCATTAAAAACCTCGTTTACTCAATAATTCCATTAAACACTCGTTTCTTATGCAAATTATACAAATATGAGGGAAATTGTCATAAAATATATCAATATAAATCGTATAAATTCACCCTTAACAACTCCCCCACAGTTAGCTTTTGCTCGTCCCGAGCAAAACAAAAAGAAAATCAAGGCTCGGAAAAAGATAGACATCTCCGACAATATAGCATAGGTCCAATAAATCAGAAGTTCACCACTGTGTGTGTGCAAAGCCATAGAAAACTTCCACTAAATCCAAACTTGAGAAACTCAAAGCAAAACTAGCTAATACCCCCTCGTAGACTAGCAATAAATGATACTCATAAGATGTACCCTACAAACGTAAAATATCCCGAAAAGGATGATCGAATATATCCAGGGCCTTTCTGAAATACTCAGAGGATAATCCCTACAACATATCTATCAGTTTCTACTGGGGATAAGGTAGACGATAACTTAGTCTTATATCCATTGCATAACAATTCATTAGTTGATTTAACTAGTTCACTTTTTAAACGCACATCAGAATGAGCTCTTGCCCTGTCATAGCAGAATAGGACATTCGAGATATACCCTACCTTACTCCAATCATAAGGCAGCTCCTTCTGACTGTCGTGAGCTTTTAGTCATCATAGTGGTATAGGACATACATGGTATACCCTATCGCACTCAAATCATTGACTGGCTTTCGACACACCCAATTACTTCATTATAAACTCAACCTCTTCATTTGACAGTAAGTTACGTGTTACTTATCACATTCAAACCTTAGATATTCACAGTAAATCATACTTCGGATCTAAATACAAACTATCATAAATCTCAAGATATATACGTAGCACTAAGCACATGACTTATAAGAAAATCAGAAATCACTCGTCAAAAGGGGTATAACTTTATATTATAGCTCATCGTTCACTATGGCTCGTGAAAAATAGATCTCAGGTGAAACAACTAACTTATCAAACATATGATATATAGCATCGATGACTATAAAAATAACGAACATTGAATTGAATTGCCTACTCGGGACAAAACAAAAAACAAAATGTCGGAAAATTTTGAAAATTCTAGCTCATTTTGCAAATGTATAGATACATGTCAAATCATTCCCCTCCCCCACACTTAAATATCAACATGTCCTCATGTTGTGCAGAATTAAAAAGGAACAAAGTACTTAGCTGATTGTAGTTCGAAAGTGGCAATTCCGGAAGTGGCCAGCATCAGATCCAGAAATGCCTGAGGAAATCAGTCGACTGTGGACCATCCACCGGAAAACTGATATCGTCTAAACGCTCACAGTCGCTATCGAAAATATCCTGCGCACTTGAACAAACATGGCAAGATCTCGGGGAACATAGGGGGGGTATAACATGGCAAAAATAATCATAGACAAGATAGAAGCACATGATATAATTGCTCAGATGGAACAATCACCACACAGGAAAACACAGGACACCTAAGCGTCAAACATAAAGCCACAGAAGCTTTACAATACAAATAAGCCCAACATGTGCATACAGAAATGAGGATAGAGGACACTACAAAGTAGCAGGGCTAGGTGCACTAAAAATATAAATAAAAATAAAAGAAAAAAAACAGAATAAAATACAATGCAACTAAATGATATGCAACTATACTAAAAAGGCAAAACGAAAATAAAGAAAATAAACTAGCCCAACTAATTCCATAGATGTCGCCCTAATCTAAGCGAGGTCAAATATAAACGTCTACTAAATAACGCCACAGAAGCAAAACAAAATTCGATTATGCAAAGCCACAGAAGCTCGCCATGTGAAGTGTAGACGTGCCTTTAACAACCCTAACACCCTAGATAGACGACAAAAGGAACAGCATAAGTCAAATTTGGAATCACGTCTAACTAGGTGAGTTACTCGACATGGACTGCAATAGATGGAAAGAAAACCATAACGGTGAAAGAACAGGACATCTATGCATATACAAAGGCCACCGAGGCTCACAATAAAACATCCAAGTCGAATAATGAAGCATGTATATAAAAATTAATCAATTATTTAACATGGATTAGTAGATGGAAAGATATAAACATGCAAGTTCAGAACATCTACGCATATATAAAGAGGCTCACATAGGAACAACCATGTCAAATAATAGACGTATGTATCAAGATAAAATCTATTCACAAAAAACGAACAGATCGGATCGGCGTTCGGTCCGAAGACAGACGGACGTTTAAAGCATATTCAGGGCGGACGGACGTTCAGGCATGCAGACGCCCGTCCAGAACCACATAGAGCAGACGGGCGTTCGGGGAAAAAGGCAAACGCTCGTCTGACTCTCTAAAAACATAACAGCGTTGATGCGTTTTGGGACGGACGAGCGTTCACTTACTATGGACGCACGTCTGGTAACAACAAAGAGTGGCCGGGCGTTTGGAAAGGACAAACGCTCGGTTGGCCCTAGCATAAAGCACAAAACGAGACACCTGAGAAACCTCATAAACCCTAGATAAAATCATAAACCCTAGAAACCTCAGAAACCCTAGAAAGCCTTTTATTTATTTTTTTATTTTTAATAAGATAAAGAAACAGAAAAAGATACGGAAAACTTAAACAGAAACCTACCTACGAAAGGTTTAAAACAGAAAACAAGAAAACAATAAAAGGTAGAAAAACGTGTTGAAATCTTCTGAGCCCAAAATGGAAGGGAAAACAACAGATTTTGACCTCGAAAACATCACGTCGTCGGCGTCGGAACGAGCTTTCCGAATTGGGGTCCTGCGCGCCAAACAGACACTCGAGCCGAACGTTACAGCCAAAATACTACCATGTGCCCTAACGATCCCTTTTATCCCAACTTATAACAGAAAATCAGAAAAATTAATAAACTAGACAACCGTACCGCTTCCCCGGAAACGGCGCCAAAAACTTGTTTTTGGTTCCGTTGGCGGGAATACTCCCTACTATACTACCTTAGAAAATTTAATAATGAACTGGACAACCGCACCGATTCCCCGGCAACGGCGCCAAAAACTTGTTTTTGGTTCCGTTGGCGGGAATACTCACCACTATACTACCTTAGAAAAATTAATAATGAACTGGACAACCGCACCGATTCCCCGGAAACGGCGCCAAAAACTTGTCACGGATTTATGCAATGCAAAATAAACAAGTAATAAAATTTAAAAATCCGGTATTCCCCAAGTGTAGGGATCGTAGTACAGCCATTAATACCGGAGTCGGTCACAGGGAAACGGGGTATCTAGTTCATTAATTTTCCTAAGATTGATACTCTTATTATTAAAACCTAAAATAACAAAACGAAAAGATAAACTGGACAGAGGATTGTCAGTCCAAAGCCAGGAAGGATAAAAGCGAAAACGAAATCTAAACTATAAACTATAAAATAAACGGGAAACAAGAAGATGATCATGGTGATTAAACAATCGAACAAGTAATTATCCACCGATCCCGCAACCCTTAATTTCCTCTCTAAAGTTATCTTGTGATGATTTAATTAAAGTTGTGGTTCACCTATCAAAGGTATGAATTTCTACTCTCGTAGATAATTCGCCTATCAATCTCTCATCTCTCGATATATAAGATTGACGCTCTCAAAACAAGGTGTAAGATCTCTCAATCTAGCAACCTAGATATTCAACCTATCAACTCTCGTTATGTCAAGATTAAAAATCTCATCTTTCCTATGGTGATCTAAGGTTTACACCGACTCTCGTCATACGGTAAACATCAACAACAATTCATCTTTCGATATTGATTGCATAGCACGTAAGCATAGAAAAGATACAACTTTAATCAAATTCACAAAACAAATCTAGATTGAAAATAAAGAACCTGCTGAAACGGATTCACATGGTTTGAACAATTGCTCAGCCTCCAAGCATTCAGCATAAAATAGTAGCAAAACGAAATTGAAAAAAAACGAATATAAGAACAAGAAAAATCGCAACCCCAGCCTCCCCTAAGGGGGCTGGGGCCGCCTAGGGTTTTCTCCTATTGATTGTGTATCAATAGGTCTCAATAATGTATGATTAGGGTTGAAATACGCGCTGATATTTATAGAAAACTGAGGCGGCTGTGCTGATGTCGGCTTAAGGACGCCCGTCCGTCTTGTTGGACGCCCATCCAAGATACCTTGGACTTGCTTCAGACGCCCGTCCACTCAGCGTCCAAACTCTCTGAATCAACTTTCTTCTCCTGGACGCCCGTCTGAAAAAGTGAACGCCCGTCCACTCTGGACGGGACTTGGACGCCAGTTCAGCTGGATCCAAATTCGAAATCTTCAACTCTATCTCTTTTCTTCTAGCCAATTCCATCCGTATCTCTTCTATCATCAATGTAATTCGACTCTTATCTCTTTTTGATCATCATTTGAGCATCAAACATGTGCCTATAACACATCAAAACATCACAAAACGTAATATCATCCAAATAATCATAAAATCAAAATTAAAACACCAAAATTAACCTATTTTGCGAAGAACTCATTAAAAACCTCGTTTAATCAATAATTCCATTAAACACTCGTTTCTTATGCAAATTATACAAATATGAGGGAAATTATCATAAAATATATCAATATAAATCGTATAAATTCACCCTTAACACTGAGGCATCTAATGAAGAGCATGCTCCGTTAGCTAGGCACCCGAACCCACACAATTGAGAAAATCCACAAGGGTAAGGATATCACCAACCTTTTATCAAGGTGGTGCTCATACAGTTCAGCAGACCCCACACCTGCTGAGTGAGATCATGAATCTGGAAAAAACATTCTGTAGAAAATGCCAGATTCATTAATGCCATTGATGTTGTTAAAGAACCTAAGACCTACAATCAACCTGTCAAGCATGATGAGTGGAAAGAAGCAATGAAAAAGAGATTGAAGCTCTACAAAAGACTCATACATGGGAAGTAGTTGATCTTCCCCGGGCAAGAAGCCTATTAGGTAAAAATGAGTATACAGAATCAAGTACAATCCTGGTGGTTCAATAGAAAGATACAAGGCAAGACTAGTGGCAAAATGATACACTCATACATATGGAATTGATTATCAAGAAACCTTTTACTCTGTTGTCAATATTACTATAGTCAGGGCTTTACTTGCAGTGCTGCAACAGCCAATAATTGGCATCTCGATCATATTGATGTTAATACTTCTTTTCTACATGGAGATCTACATGAAGAAGTATACATGCAGCTGCCCCCAGGCTAGGTAGCAACTAAACCAAATCAAATTTGCAGACCCTTTAAATCCTGGTATGGCCTAAAGCAAGCCAGCGGACAATGGAAATGCAGGTTAACTGAATCCTTGAAAGCCCAAGGATTTATTCAGTCCAAAAATGACCACTGTTTATTCACTAAAGGGTCATGACAATATTTTATTGCTTTGTTGGTATATGTAGATGACATCATATCAGCAAGCCATAGTGAGCAATTGATTCAGTAAGTCAAGGATGCCTACATCATCAGTTCACCATCATAGATCTTGTTAAATTGAGATATTTCCTAGTTATTAAAGCTGCTAGAACTCTTGCAGGCATATGCATTTCTCAAAGAAAGTACACACTCAACCTCCTAGAAGAATATGAATTTTTGGGAGCTAAACCTGCTAAGACACCTATGGAGTCCAAGCAGAACTTACATCATGGTGATTCACCACTTTTGGAAGATAATACTGCATACAGATCATTAGTAGGAAAACTAATCTACCTTACTTTTACCAGTCCTGATATTGCCTTCACAGCTCAGCAGCTGAGTCAATTGGACACTCATACTGAAAACAACATGAAGGCAGCACATAGACTGCTGAGGTATTTGAAGGCCAATCCACGTCAGGGAATCTTGTTTCCAGTAGAGAATAACCTTGTCCTGAAAGGTTTACGGATTGTGATTAGGCTGGTTGCTTTGAAAAAGAAAATCAATATCATGCTACATGATGTTTTTATGAGATGCTCCCATCTCTTGGAAGGCAAAGAAACAAAGCATTATAGCAAGAAGTTCATCAGAGATTGAGTACATGGCCATGGTAACTGATGTTTGTGAAATACAATGGTTGATTTACATCCTACAAGATTTGAAAATTCAAGTTCAGGGACCTGCTATGTTGTTCTGTGACAATGCAAGTGCTATGCACATTGCTCATAATCTTGTGTTTTATGAAAGAACCAATCATATTGAAATTGATTGTCATGTTGTGAGAGACAAAGTCAAATCTGGACTTGTCAAACTCCTTCCAGTCAATAGAAAAGAACAAAGAGCTGACATTCTCACTAAGGCCTTAGATGCACCCATTTTTACTTATAAGCTACACAAACTAGGAATTTCAAGATATTTCAGAGTTCCAGTAGCTGAAGGGAATGCTAAGTGCAAGCTGTTCATGAACCACTCTCATCTTGAGAGGGGTAAAGTGTTACATTATAAAGTGCTGAAGGGGATGCTGAGTGTAGTCTGATGAGGCACTCAGCAGATCACATGAAGACTAAGCAACATGTTGAGTTGTTTAGTGTAGAAGACGATTATTCTGTTATTGTTTGTTGTAACCATTTGTAAATTACTTTTAATTGATCCATGAGGTGTATGAAACTATAAATACCCCATGATAGGTAGCATTGTAACGTAACTTGTTGATTTTAGTTCAACAATAATAATTCCGCATTTTCTTTACTTTATGATTTGTAATTCTGCAAACAACAACATGATCGCCCATCTCAAACACTTGAGGTCAAAGGTGATGGTATACCCCGAGATGAGGGTTCGGAACCGAGGTGAGCCTACACTTGGTCGGTTAAACAAGGTGGAAGATGTCACATACCAACTAAGTGCTTTTTTAGAGTGTATGGCCTTTCCTTGGGCTGAACTCTCTTGGCCCAATTTAATGAAAAGATCTTAGATAGACCAATAAGTGCCACGTGTATGACGTCAAGTCATACCCATGTTAAAAGCCCTCAGACCTAAGCTAGAAAGAAGGTCATAGGTTAGGTCTCATTGATGATGATGTGGCACAAGATGGTAGGTTCAAACCCAACCGCCTCTTATCCTCTGAGCGTTTGATGATTGCTAGAAATTTCAAATATCCGACGCGTATCCTGAAAAATCCTCTTAAAAGAGCGGGGTCCTTTATTCTAAAGGATCTTCTAATACTGCCGATTATGAAGAGCAATTTAACAGATCGACTCTTGATCTTCTTCCTCTCTTGGGGCTATAAAATGGAGCACTTGGGAGTTCATACTTTGAATGATACTGTTGCACTAACTCATTCTTCTTCAATTCTTTTTTTAAAATTTCATCAGTTTAGAATGAGTTATTTTTTTGTGAATATCGCGAAGGGAAGAAAATCAGAGGAATCCAATCCTGACGATAATGGCGATTGGGGACGGCAGGTGCATCCTCCCTCTCATTTATGCCTTTCTTGGAATTTAATCATTAGCCATGTTTATGATCCAAGAGTGGCCAAGCAACGGGTTCATGGGAGCCCACTTCCCAAGGATGATCATTATGCTGCCGGCCTTACCAATTCTGAATTGATTGACCGATCCTATTGGGATATGGCCTCAGTGAGTTACTGGATGGGTTTATTCCTTTGATATTAATGTGGCTCTTGCTTGCCTATTATTTTCTAGTCATGGTTTTCTCTTCTAGAACTTCCTTATGCAAAGGGAGATGCATTGACGCTTGTCGGGGACTCCTGACAAAATTGATCCGTCTCAAGCAAGGATTTCTGACTTGGAGGAAGAGCACTTGAGATGCCATAAGGTTTTACTAGATAAAACTATCCATATGGATCGAAAAAGTTTCAGGTGTTGGTCCCAGAGAAGGGTAAAACAATAGTCAGGGGTGTGAATGACTATAGTGGGGTTTCAAAAACTTTTCTTATGATTAAAAGCTTTTGGACAACGGATAAGTCCCTTTATAAAAATTGTTTCAAAGTAGGTTATGCAAGCACATATATATTATGCAATAAATAAAGTGTTGTATAGTAAAATGCTGAAAGTAAATAGACACAAAGGTTTATAGTGGTTCAGGGTGGTGTAATCCATTAATCCACTCTTTTCTTGTGATGATTGGAGGAATTCACTATTGTCTTTCACTATACAATAGTTAGATTGTCCTTGACTACTCAAGCTTCACAATCTCCAAGACTATCACTCCCTGGCTACAAAAGCTTTAGTGACTCAGTCTTCAACACTGGTCCTTAAGAACAAATCCTTCAGCAGCTATCACAAACACAACTCCTTCTCAGATGGCTCCGATTCAGTTGCTTGACTGGTGTGAATTGGAGCTTTGAGCTTTGATTGATGAGTTGATCTCTAGATGTGTCCTTTAAGTTCAAAGAGAAGGCTTTTCAAATTGATAGAGTTTCTTCTCGTTTTTCAATATTTCAATCGTTATTTTGTTTGTATGTCAATGCCTCCTATTTATAGCCTTGATAATCCTTGATTTGAATTTCTGTCTGTTGGCTATTTAATGTGGGGAATGATTCTGAATTAATCCTTGATTCCCTCTTGATTATATCCTCCTTGATTTCAGTGATCCGGATTTTATACAAACGTCTATCATAAAATCCGTCCTTGATTGTTTTTGTATTTAATGCTTGATCTCCTTATTTTCCACGTTTTGACTAAATATAGATGATATACCTTAATCAGCTGATCCTTTACTTAGATGTTACTTGACTGGTTTAAGTGTTCATGTTGACATTGTTGATGAATTCTTACTTCACTGCTTTTTCCTTTACTTAACCGGTAGACAGTTCACTACTTTCATGACTTCTTTGATCTTTCAGGCATTTCTTGCACTTCACTGATCTTGATTTGTGTGAGATCAGTCTACACCATATTTAAACAATGAGTTTCATCACTTGTAGTATAACTTAGACTTATCCAAGGTCATCACAGACTTTCTTGGTTATAAGTCAGTCCATATGTCTTCAAGCTTCTCTGCTGGTACTTGGCTGCCTTTACTCTGCCAAATTTCTGTTTTACTTAGTCATCCTGCAAACTAGTACAATAATTGTCTCACTTTACTTATACAACATGTCAGACTCAAGGTAAAGAATTATACAGAGATTTTTGACATATTTTAGGCTTTTTGATGATGTCAAAACCCTTATAAGCATGAACATAAGTATGCAAAAATTGTTCATAATTATAATAGAATAAAACTCAGAAATTTTATTCATCCATGAAGGGCAAAAATATATTGAAATTTAAAAATTAGTCAAAGGCAAGAATTATTAATGGGCTACTTCTTCTCTTCAAACCTGATGTTCTT
This sequence comes from Gentiana straminea, assembly GCA_036785695.1. Lineage (NCBI taxonomy): Eukaryota > Viridiplantae > Streptophyta > Magnoliopsida > Gentianales > Gentianaceae > Gentiana > Gentiana straminea. The sequence continues at coordinate 9,740,100 of JAVUPR010000300.1, read as the reverse complement.
GTCTTTGATGCCCTTACCCTTGCCTGTTGGGCTTCCCTTCCTAATGGAGCTTTCAGGCTTGCCTTTGATGCCCTTACCTTGCTTGTTGGGCTTCCCTTCCCAATGAAGCTTTCAGGCTTACTGCTCCCATCCCCATTTTTGGTAGCACCATACCTGTCTTCCAGAATCTTGTTTGTTGCCTCAGAGACTTGGATGAGTGTGTTGAGTTGACTTCCCGACTCATCTAAAATGCCATCAAGAGTCTGAATTTGAAGAGTATGATCATTCAGTGTGTCCACCATGGGGTTGAGTTTGCCATCAAGCTTCTCTGCCAGGAATTCCAGATTTGTTTGGACATGGTGAGGAATGAGATGTTGCAGATTGCAAAGTAAGTCTCATTGCCTCTCCATCACTCCATCTTGAACTTTGATATGGCTAATTAGGGCCTCAAACTTGTGATACAGAGAGGTTTCACTACTCCTCAGTGCAGTTTTGAGATTTTTCCTACTCAGAAACTGCCTTTCCATATCCACAATTAGTGGATTGATGTCTAGATTGAATTATCTGTCTGGATCCTCTTCTGCTGGTGCAGATGTCTCAGCTGGTTCATCTGCCTTTTTTTTCTTCTTTTTCTTCTTCAGCTTGTTCTTTAGTCTCATGATCAGATTGAGATTGAGGGGGTTGTCCTTCATTTTTATGTCTTGGTGAGGATTGTTCTGCATCTTCAGGTGCAAGTCTCAACTTCTTATGCTGGGATTCCCCATTGACCAAAGCTGAGAGTCTTTTCAGGATCAGCAGAGTGAGTTTGATATGTTGGCTCACTCGATTGTTGTTCACCTTTGTTGGTGCTCTGGAGAATCACTTCCTGGAGCGTCAAGTCATCATTGGTCAAATCAACCATGTCTTGATCATCCTCATGATGATCACTTTCCTTCTATTCTTCTTCTTCATCCTCAGTATCCTCTTTTTCTTCTTAATCTGATGGGGTAAGATAATATCCCTCTTCACCGTCTTATAGATGGATTTCTTCTTCTTGATTCTCTTCATCATTACTGATTTCAAGGGGGCTATCCTTATTACTGGGTAGACTCCCTTGTGGTATTTGAACTATTTGGGATCTAGTCCTTCTCTCAATACCTGACCTGCTGCTTTCAGATTGCTTTCATTTTCTTCTAGTTGTTGGTTGTGGTTTCTGGGAGGCCTTAACATAGGTGAACATCACCTTAGCCTTATGCAATGGATGCAGGTAGATGTGTTTAACTTTTGATTGATCAAACAAATGTTGAAGAGGAATCCCATAAGATTTCCTTTCCAAGAAATCACCTTTCTTTTGCTTGCCTTGATTTGCTGCCAGACCTGCTTGAGTTATTTCCTTTTGGATTTGATCCTTCAACCTGTTGAGGATGAACTGTGACCAGTTGAACGGAAGACCTTGGTGGATAATAGCCATCAGTTTTACTCTGAGCTCTATCATGTTTTCCATGGAGCCCTTCTTCCCTTCAATATTCCTTGTGATTACAGGAGAAAAATCGGCAAAAGGACGTTTGAGTGCCAATCTGAGAAAGTTGTATTTCTTGCTGCTCTTCCTTGGGTGTTTGGCTATCTCAGTCCAGAACGCATTGATGTTGATGGAGATATTTGAGCATCGATGGAGGAGACCTAGGATGATAACTAGTTCTCGTCAAAACATTGTACTCACAAAGCAATTTGGGTCGCTCTTCTTCGTGCTGGGCATGACTTTTGCATTTTTCCAGAATGCAATTAAGGTCTCATATCATATTCCTGTGATTGGGGTATTCAGGAATGTCATCAACCCCAGTTTATACAACCATCAACTAACCTTTGAGCTTGTGAATGAATGTCATAGAAATGTAGATAATGCTTAGGTTGGAAAAATGATCCAGTGATGATCGATTTTTCATATTATTTTTCAGTTGGAGCTAGTGAAGAGGATGATGCCATTGATTTGAGAGTTTGAGAGAGGAAAAGCTTCGATTTGTCTGAGCAATTAGGGTTTTGAGAATGCAAGATAGCGTAAAGAATTCTAAAAAACCTCTAAGTGTTGGTTATATAGGTGAAGTTTTGTTAGTGTGAACGCGGTTGAATATGGAAGATTTTGGTAGAGTAATGGCATGATTTTGTGTATATAAATCACGGTTTTTGAGTGTAGTGGAAGTGTGGATTGAGGTATGTAATAGTAAATCTTGGGAATCGAGGCATTGCCATCATTCCTTTGATTAAAAAATAACTTCCACGATTGTAATATAAAATCCACGTGGGTAATCTTCCATAAAATAATTCTCCAGAAATCTTCGATTTTCCACATGTATGAATTTGATTTTGTTCACAGTTAACTTTGTTGTTTTCTCCAAGGTATTTAGCGGTGAAGTAAGTGGGCTGGTCACTAAATTTGGTGTAGTGACTTCTTTACTGAGCTGCTGCATAAAACTGTTCCTAACAATCATTGAAATGGACTTCGCTGCTTACCAGTGCTTTACCTGCCAAGTGAGCACACCCAAAGTGGCAAAGGTTCAGTCAGCTTGTGAAGTCACTCGACTGATTACTCCAGTTAGCTGCTCCTTATGACTTAATCAATTTCAATCATCCTCAACTCAGTTCTTAAGTTACAGAATCTTTCATCACTGAGTGGTTTAGTTAAAATATCATCCAATTGATCTTCAGTTGATATGTATCTTAAAATAGCATCTCATTTTTCAACATGATCTCTGATAAAGTGATGTCTCACATCAATATGCTTTGTTTTTTTAGTGTAATACTGGATTCTCAGTAATGGATATTGCACTGGTATTATCACACATAATTGAAATTGTCTTCTCCTCTATTCCGTAGTCCCTTAGCTGTTGTCTAATCCACAACACTTCCTTCTGCTATATATTCTGCTTCATCTGTTGAAGTGGATATAGAATTTGGCTTTTTACTAAGCCATGATACTTGTCTACAGCCTAGCATCTGACAAGTTCCTGATGTGCTTTTTCTATCAATCATACATCCAACATAGTCTGAATCTGAATAGGATATCAATTGGAATCCTCCATATTTTGGATACCAAATTCCTACATTAATAGTTTGCTTCAAATATTTGATGATTCTCTTGGCAGCTAGTAAGTGAGATTCCTTAGGTTGAGCTTGGAATCTTGTACAAACTCCTACTGCAAATGCTATATCAGGTCTGCTTGCAGTCATGTAGAGTAGAGATCCAATAATCCCTCTATATGACTTTTGATCAACATATTTTCCATTTTCATCTTTCCCAAGAATAACTTTTGCACACATTGGTGTGTCTAATGTCCCACTTGTATCCATACCATATTTGTGTATCAAATCTTTTGTGTACTTGGCTTGATTTATAAAGATTCCATCTTCCATTTGCTTCACTTGTAAACCAAGAAAATAATTGAGTTCTCCTATCATGCTCATTTGAAATTTGCTCTTCATCAGATTTGGGAATTTCTCACATAGCTTCTCATTTTCTGATCCAAAGATGATGTCATCAACATAGATCTGAACTAACAAAGTGCTTGTTCCTTCTTCTATCTTGAAGATAGTCTTGTCAATAGTCCCTTTGTTGAATCCATTGTTGATTAAGAATTGTGACAGTGTCTCATACCAGGCTTTAGGTGCCTGGTTTGAGGCTATTTAGTGCCTTTTTGAGCTTGTATACTTTATCTTCCTTCCCTTTGAGTTGGAAACTAGGGGGTTGTTCCACATATATTTCTTCTTCTAGGAGTCCATTAAAAATGCACTTTTGACATCCTTTTGATATACTTTGAAATACTTGTTCTCTGCATAAGCTAGAAAGAGTCTGATTATTCCAATTTTGCAACTGGTGCAAAGGTTTCATCATAGTCTATGCCTTCAGCTTGAGAGTATCCATTTGCAACTAGTCTTGCTTTGTTTTTTGACAACAGTTCCTTGTTCATCAATTTTGTTTCTGAATACCCATTTTGTTCCAATGATGTTTGCCATGTCTAGTCTGTCAACAAGTTCCCAGACCTCATTTCTGTCAAATTCATTGAGCTCTTCTTGCATGGATGTAATCCAATCAGCATCTCAAATTGTATCATCTATTGTTTCGGATTCCACCTGTGGTAGAAAAAAGTTAGCACACTTTCCAGTTGTCTTCTGGTTCTAACTCTAGTATGAATATCTCCAATGACTTGTTCTTATAGATGATCTCTCAACCAATTCAAATCAAGTTGAAGTTGCTCTTGATTTGATTCTTCTACTGCTCCTACTTGTGCATCAACTTCATTCTCTTGTGTTGGTGCCTCTTGTGTTGTATTGACTGGTACATCATCTTGATTGCCAAAGGTGTGATCTAGAATGGTAGCTAGTACTGTTGTACTCATATAGACTTGTCCTTGTGCAGCTTCTTCTTCAAAGTTGTGTAGGCTGTCACCATTTGTGTTTGGTTCATCAAAAGCTACATGAATTGATTCTTCAATCACCAAGGTTCTTTTGTTAAGTACTCTGAATGCTTTGCTTGTGTCTGAGTATCCTATAAAAATTGCTTCATCAGCTTTTTCATCAAAAGTATGTAGCTGATTCATGTTCAAAACAAAACATTTAGATCCAAACATATGTAAATGTGAAATGTTAGGTTTTCTTCCATTCTAAATTTCATATGTTGTTTTTCCATGGTGTTTGTTGATGATAGATCTGTTTTGAGTATAGAATGTTGTATTTGCTGCTTCAGTCCAAAATCTCTTTGGTAAGCTTGCTTCAACAATCATGGTTCTGACTGTTTCTTTGAGTGTTCTTTTTCTTCTTTCTGCTACACCATTTTGTTATGGAGTCCCTACTGCGGATAGTTAATGTAGTACACCATTTTCTTTAGAATAAGACCTGATCACTTCATTGAGGAATTCTATTTTTCTGTCTGATCTTATCTTGATGATTTTCAACTCCATTTTCATTTTGTATTCTTCTCAACAAATCTGATAGCTTATTGAGTGTCTCTCTTTTCTTGTTCAAGAATATGGTCCAAGTAAATTTGCAAAAGTCATCCACCACCACTAGAGTGTACTTCTTTCCACTTACACTTACTGGTGTGACAAGTCCAAAAAGATCCATATGCAAAAGATGTAAGATTCTTCTTGTTGATTGATGGGGTTTTAACTTGAAAGCGTTTTTAATCTGCTTCCCTTTCTGATATGCATCACAAAGACTTTCTTTCTTGAATGTGATTTTTGGGAGGCCTTCAACTAGCTTGTTCTTTGATAACTTGTTGATAGTCTTGAAGTTAAGATGATTTAGTCTTCTGTGACAAATCCAGCTGGTTGATTGTTTATTCTTGACAAGAAAACATGTTTTTGCTTTTGCTGTCTTGCAATCCACCACATACATAATGTCTTCTCTTTTTCTAGTAAGTACAACTGTGCTGGTTTGATTGTGAATCACTTTGCATCCTTCTTTGTTGAAATGCACATTGTAGCCTTTGTCACAAAATTGACTGATGCTTAGAAGATTGAAGTTTAATCCTTTAACATAAGCCACATTTTGAATCTTCAAGTTGTTCTTGAACATGGTGCCTTCCCCCTTAATTTTTATAGGGTTTTATTTGCCTCCAAATGTAACTTTGTGTCCATCAAAATATTTAAAGTCAGTCAACCATCCTTTGTTCCTATCATATGTCTGGAACAACCACTGTCTATGTACCATACATCCTACAAAACAAATTAAGTATGTTTAGGTACCCAACACTGTTTGGGTCCATACCTGTTAGCAGTCATGCCTCTCATTCCAAGTGTATATCCAAAGGATCTCCTTCTTTGATAGTTGAAATTATCAACTTCATACATATAAGGCATGGTAGAATAATTTCTTGTAGACTTATTGAAATTATTCTGATACCATTCTCTACCTTTAGGTGCATTAGCATACTTTTTCACTTTCCAATATGCAGCAGAAACCTATTTACATACTACATCTTGTGTTCAGGAATGTTCATGTGTTGTCTTTTCTTAAACACATGTTGCATGGCATGAATGGTTTCTTTTTATATATTGATGGTGCAATATTCCAATCATCTTCTAAAGGGTAAAGTCTACCCATACCTTTCAGTATGTTTTTGCCTTTACTAGGCTAGTGAGCTAATTTACTGTGTTGTTTCACTGCACTGAATTTTGACTTCACTGGTGTAGGATGAGTAGTTGAAACTATGGTCTGTCCTTTTGAATTTATGTCCAGTTTTGGTTCTTGATTCAGAATTGTGTTGTCCATTGTTTCCTTTCTCATCTTGACTGTTGTAGCCGAGACCATAAATGGATCCAAACCTTTTTGGGGGTTTGTAAGCTGGTGTATTAAGTGGTGCAAAGATGCTCTTAACTGGTAGGGAGGCTTTCTCAACTGGTCTGTGAACATTAGATGAGTGATCATCTGCTGCTTGTTGATCCGTTGAGTGAACTTTTTTACTAGTTGATTCAGCTTTCAGTCCATCCAGTTCTTTCTTTAATATTTCATTCTCCTCTTTTAGATTTTCACATTCTTGTTCCAGAATTTCATGATTTGTTTGAATTTCTTCAAATTTACTCATGAGATTTTGAATTAAGTTGGTAGAATCTAATGGGAGAGTAAAAGATTGTGCTTTGTCAGAAGTGCATGCATATTATGAGTATGAACTAGATGTTACCTCTATTTCATCAATTTCCTTAGCTATAAGACATAGGTATGCCTTGTCATTGTCTGAGGTGTTGGATTCATCATCATCTGAATCATTATCAGATGATTCTTCATCCTATTCAGTACTGGCTTCAGCTTTAAGTGCCTTCATGCCCTTTCTCTTATCTGTTGTTTTGTATTTCTTCTTTTCCTCATCTTTTCCTTTTCTTCAGGACAATCTGCCTTGAAGTGTCATTTCTTCTAGCAATTGAAACATCTGTATTCATCATCCCTTTTCTTGATGTCTTTGCTTGAGCTTGACTTCTTGTTTGATGATGAACTTCCTTTGAATTGTTTCTTCTTACTAAACCTGTCAAAACGTTTAATCGGTAAAGCAACTTGTTCTTTTAGTTATTGTGTCTCTTGGCTGCTTTTATCATCCGCTTTGCTTTGCTGGGGTGCAACCAGTGCACTAGGCCTTGTGTGCCTCTGCTGGTGCACTGTCGTCATTTTTTAACTGAAATTCATGAGCCTTTAATTGAGACATTAAAGTAAAAGTATCACTATTAGCAAGATTTATTGTGCCTCTGAGTACTATAATATGATGATCTACCACCTTTCAGGTAGACCTCTCAAGATTTTCAGAAAAACTTATTTCTGTGGATATGTATGTCCAAGTTGCTGCAGTTCACTGATAATTTTGCAGAATCTGTTATCCATTTGGTCAATGGATTCACCAGTCTTCATCTTGAAGTTTTCAAATTTCTATTTTGCAACAAACAATTTGTTTTCTTTGACTGCTTCAGATCCTTCATTGATAAGTGCTAATTTATCCCACATCTCCTTTGCTATTTTGCAGTCTTTGATCCTCATGAACATGTTACTGTCCCGAGTCTTCAAAATCATGTCTTTTGCAACAAAGTCATGATAGCTCTTCTTCTATCATCTTTGGTCCAATCTTTCTTGAGTTTCTCTATTTCCTTTCCTTGATTTGCTCCTGTGGTTATCTCAGTCATGATCTTGATTGGGCCATCATTGATAACATTCAGCATCTCCTCATGAGTTGCTGCAAGATGAGATAACATTCTTATTTTGTATTCATAAAAAATATTAACATTGAATATGGGCACTTTAGACATGAAATTTGAGGAATCCATCATCACAGATAAAAGATATTTTTAGAAAACACATATTCTAAAACTACTTTGAAAATATGTGATCTCCTTGTTACCAGAAGTCAGATCGGAACAAGTTCTGATACTAGGAACTTTGCTCCGATACCAATTGTTGGTCCCAGAGAAGGGTAAAACTATAATCAGAGTGGGGGGGGGTTAATGACTATAGTCGAGTTTCAAAAACTTTTCTTATGATTAAAAGCTCTTGGGCAGCGGATAAGTCCGTTCTTAAAAATTGTTTCAAAGTAGGTAATGCAAGCATAGATATATTATGCAATAAATAAAGTGCTGTAAAGTAAAATGCTGAAAGTAAATAGACACAAAGGTTTATAGTTGTTCAGGGTGGTGTAATCCCTTAATCCACTATTCTCCTGTGATGATTGGAGGATTTCACTATTGTCTTTCACTGATACACTAGTTATATTGTCCTTGGCTACACAAGCTTCACAATCTCCAAGACTATCACTCCCTGGCTACAAAAACTGCAGTGACTCAGTCTTCAACACTGCTCTTTGAGAACAAATCCTTCAGTAGCTATCACAAAAACAACTCCTTCTCAGATAGCTCTGATTCAGTTGCTTGACTAGTGTGAATTGGATTAACAGATTCTGTTGATCAATCTCAGTGCTTGATGTGGAATTTGAGCGCTGAGTTGATCTCTAGATGTGTCCTTTAAGTTCAAAGATAAGGCTTTTCAAATTGGTAGAGTTTCTGCTCATTTTTCAATATTGCAATCGTTATTTTGTTTGTCTGTCAATGCCATCTATTTATAGCCTTGGTAATACTTGATTTGAATTTCTGTCTGTTGGCTATTTAATGTGGGGAATGATTCTGAATTAATCCTTGATTCCCCCTTGATTATATTCTCCTTGATTTTAGTGATCCGGATTTTATTCAAACGTCTATCATAAAATCCATCATTGATTGATTCTGCATTTAAGGCTTGATCTCATTATTTTCCACGTTCTGACTAAGTATAAATGATATACTTTAATCAGTTGATCCTTTACTTGGCTATTACTTGACCGGTTTAAGTGTTCCTGCTGACTTAGCTGATTAGTTCTTCCTTCACTGCTTTTCCTTTACTTAGCCGGTAGACAGTTCACTTAGCCGGTTCACTGCTTTTTGACTTCTTTGATCTTTCAGGCATTTCTTGCACTTCACTGATCTTGATTTGTGTGAGATCAATGTACACCATATTTAAACAATGAGTTTCATCACTTATAACTCGGACTTATCCAAGGTCATCACAGACTTCCTTGGTTATAAGTCAGTCCATATGTCTTCATGCTTCTTTGCTGGTACTTGGCTGCCTTTACTCTACCGAATTCCTGTTTTACTTAGCCATCCTACCAACTAGTACAATACTTGTCTGACTTAACTTATACAACATATCAGACTCTAAGTAAAGACTTATACAGAGATTTCTAACTTAATATAATGTTCTTACAATAGGCCAGTCCTGTGATGCTCTGAGGGTAGACATGTACAATTTGGCGCTCATGTTTGAGCTTTCATTTAAGTGTACTCTAGAGAATCGTTCCCCTCTGGGCTCTACTGGGGATCTTTGTTCTTACACCTTGCTTCTGTGTATGTAGTTTGTAATAGAATATCTTTCCGATATGAGATAAGTCTATTATTGTACTTGTAATCTTTCGCTTTAGCAAGAATTTTGTAATTAAAACATTGTTTATTTCCATAGTCTTGGCTTTCTTTTTATGTCCACTATGTAACATCCCGGATTTTCAAAAAGGGTAGAAAAATTTCATTTCCCAAAGGTTCAGAATGTTATGTTTTTTTAAAGATTTATTTTGTCAAAAATAATAATATATAACCTATATTTATTATAAGAAAAGTGATCTGCTGGGCAGTTTTATTAGCAAATAAAACTCCCAATATCATGGAAACGAAGTTAACACACTCATAAGAAGCGAGCATAGGGGACAGGTACAAAGTTGCTCGCCCAGAGGATACTATAATGCTCGAAGAGGGGTTGCACCTTGGGAGTTGTATTAAGGTTTCAGTGTTTCATGTATGGTTTTTCCCTAAATATAGAATTTTGGAGATTAAATCATGTTTTGGTGTTCTAGTTGATCAATTAATAGTCTTCTTGTTTATAAATCTCTGATCATAGTTAATTCAAGATTAGATTGTGCTTTCATAGGTTTTGGTGGAGATTTCAAGAAATTGATGCTTTGCTTCAGAAAATTGGTTTCTTTTGGCTTGATTTTGAGGTAAGAGGGTTTTCATGTTGAACATTTCTTGTTTTATGGTGTTTTTGTTAAGTGAATTTGATGTTAATTGTTGTAGAATCCATGATTATATTTGTTAATTGAAGAATATAATGATATATCATGTTTGGCACATGTCCTTCTGATGTTTTGGTGCTTGAATATTGTTGTTTTGGTTTATTTGATGTGTTGGATTTGATTGAGCATTGTTTGGGGTTGTTTAGGATAGAAAACGCAAAAAATGCTCCCAGGTGTCATAGCCGCATGCCTATACCTTTATAGGCGCGAGAATATTGATACAGAGAGTTCAGAAGGTGTTACAGTAGACATGGATGCCGGCCCATGAATCACAAGGGCTGATCTATTGAGGACCGATGGGGTGCCCCTCAATTTTTGTGAAATTACCATTATACCCTTATGTATTATACACTATTTTAGAAAATTAGTATTAATATAATTTTTTGCTATGTTACAACATGCTTCTCCTTGCCGCAGGGGATAACTCTTGTGCATCTTAAACTAGAAGCCTTGGTTTGAAACCTGGCTTCATCACTGTTATAAATAAAATTTGAGTTTCAATGATGATTCATCTTATTGATCTATTTGTTTGTTTACACCGCATTGATGAAGTGATTAAGCTAACTGTTATAGTGAAAAGCTAAAAGATGTCTAGAACTAAATGTATAGGATTTATTAGAGTCTGATAATTGTATAGGTTATATCAGATAAGCGTTGTAATAGTTGGAGAGTCGTAAAACTGAGAACTGGAAGTCATGTAGAATACTGGGTAATGACTTAAACTTAAAATGTCGCTCAGACTCTAGAACTGAAGTTCACTCATAACTAAAGAAGGTAAGTTCGCTGAGGGGCACAGACTCAGTTGACTTATCTAGAAGTTGAAGGCTGAGGGAACAAACTCAGGGGATGAAGAACTCAGGGACACAGACTCAGTTATTGAAGAATGAAGAATTGAGGGCTCAAACTCAGTTATGAAGATTAAAGCCGAGACCGTAAAGTTAGAATTCAGGTAAGTCTGTGATGGCCTGAACTGACTTTATAGATCTTGTATGAAGACCAAAGAATCATATGGACAATTGTTGGTCCCTTGAAAAGGCTTTATTTAAGTTTAGAGGGGGGGTGGGTGAATAAACTTAACACTTAACACTTTTGGAGTTAACAAACTCCGCAACTTCGACGACCTGGCGATTGCTCGAGTCCGCCGACACTCGCATAATCTGTTGACTATTGACTTTACTGAATTTGTTGCAGCAGAATATATTTAAATTAAGCCTTATTACTTGTTAAAATATGATACCAAGTATTAGATACTCAGTAGTGTATGTGTGTGATTCAGTTGCTAGTTCAGTAGATTGATATGCTAAATGTACTAGATGCAGAATGTAAATGCAGAAAGTAAGTAGGCAATTTTTATAGTGGTTCCGGGTGGTGTAATCCTGTCGGTCCACTCTTCTCCCGTGATTTTGGAGGTAATTCACTAGAGATCCTTGAGGTAGTAGCAGCTTACAAAAATCCCTAAGTTGTTTGTCCTTCACCAATAACTATGGCTTCACAACCGAACACTTGGAATAGGTAGGATTGCTTTGCTCCAAAGTCTTCCACTTGGTCCTTGAAGGGTAGGATTGCCTCTTCACCAGCTCCACCACAAACAACATCCTTGACACCCAAAGATGCTTCACCGTCTTCGAGGTTTCTTATAAAAGAAAGTTAGAATCAAGTAAGTGATTCAGCCTTTAGCAGCTTGATCAGGATGATATGATCATCAGCTTGGATTCTTCAAGTGTGTAAACTTGGTGTAGCTTGATAACAGATTACACTTGAAGAAGTTTACTGGATCAGTAGCTTTAAGTTCAGTAGGGTCAGCAGGGTGACTTCTTTATAAGAATCTGAAGCTCAAGATTATTTGTTGTTTTTCTCTCAAAAAGCATGATCTGTTTCTGTATCAAGGGTCTTCTATTTATAGGTGAGATCCCTTGTGATTTATGTTTGAAATTCAAACATAGCCGTTTCATATTTGTCCCATCTTGACTTGGTTTCTGTCCTTGTACATAGTACTGACACTGTCAGTTTACTTTTTGTCTGATTTCAGATTGTTCACCCTTTGACTTGTATCCATTGGATAAACCTCTGTTAATTTCCAACATCCCTTTAATCTTGGCCATTGATTTGTTGACAAAACCAAGAGTTGTTATCTGTCATTTTCTTTGTAATCTTCCAATGTAACCTTTGATTAAATCGAAATATATGTTCAGCAGGTTCCTGTGTAATTAAGTCTGCTGAAATACATATCAGTCAGCTGATTCAAGGTTGCTGTGTTTATAAAACACTGCAGCTGACTTCTCTTATATCTAACTTTTTATTATTAAGTTAGATTACACCATTTTGATCATAACCAAGTTCCAATCACCATTTAACTTATGGAACTTAGACCTTGTACACAAGGTATATGCAATCAGTTTAGGTCATCACAGACTTCGCTAAATTCTGATTCCATATCCTTGACTTTAAATACTAAGTTTGGTCCATTAGCCTTCAATAACTGCGTTTGAGCCCTCAGCCTTCAGTCCTCAGCAGGTTCCTAAACTAGTCTACTGACTCAGGTTCCCTACTGATATAGACAAGTCTGCTGATGAAAGTCAGCTGACCTTTTACAGTGGTTGTTTGATCAAACCTGTACAAAGATCAAACTCTAATAACCCTATACATTTGATCTAGACATCTTTTTTCCTTTGCTCTATAACAGCTAGTCTGGCACTCATCACTGAAACTCAAAATAAGTCCAACAATTTCCCTATTTTTGGTGATGATGCCAATACCCTCCTTACAGCGAAGCAAAAAGAGTAAAACAAAAATAGAACAAATTCAGTCATTTCTCATTATAGCAGTTGTTCAAAAGATATTACAATCTAGATACAGCAAAAATAAAAGCAAGTGTAAGTATGCTGATCTAGTTCCTTCTTTCTCTTTCATGTCTTTCCTTCTCTTGCTGCTCATGACATTCCCTTATTTCCCAAACCATATCTCTCATCCATTGATTCTCAATAAGGGAAAATCAATACGGGGATTCACTTCCTTCCACCATTTCCGTGCCTCAGGTAGAGTAAGGTTGATTTGGTGTACTTTAAAACCTAAACGCATGTATAACTGTTTAAACTCATCCAGTGAATCTCTTGCTGATGTAGTAGATAGACTCCTTCCACCTCTACCACCTCTTCCACCTCTTCCACCTCTGTGTGAAGATCTTAAGGCTTTAACTCTTGCTTCCCAAAACTTAAGTCCCAAAAAGGAATTTAGTCCCTCATGGAAGACCTTGTCATGGTAAGGTATTCTCTTGTTATAGTAAAGCTTCTTGTATTCCTTGAAAAGATCATCAGTCAGTGGAAGTGTGCCAAGTGCAAGTTCTCTGAATGCATTGGTGTCAGCCTCCCATCTCTTTTGTGCAAAGATCCTAGCAGCCTCTTTTGCTACTGCTGTTTGGATCTCTTCCCTCTAATAGACATCATCAACAAAACGGGACAGCAGGCCATGAACACTCTCTTGTGTGATCACCAAGTTGTTCAGTTGACCCTCTATTATCTCTGTTCTAGTGTCAACTGCACTGATCCTTCCTTGCATTGTCTGCTCTAGTAGATTGATCCTCTCAGTAAACTTAGGATCCAATCCAGTAGGTTGAAGTGTTCCACCAGGTTCAGCCACAGCAGGCTTCAATGCTTCAGCAAGTTTATCAAGTTTCTGGTGAATGGATGTAAACTGATCTTTCAAGAACTTATCCTTGAGTGTATTGCCCTGTTTTATTCCCTTTACATCTTGGGCAAGATCAGCAAGAGCATACTGAGTGGAAGTAATATTGGAAGCAATAGTTTCAGTGGTTCTTCCTCTATTTTCCACCAAGTTCACCAAGTCTTCAAACCTTTGCTCTTACCTGTCAAGTTGAGTTCTTAACCTTGTAATGTCACTTCTGATAGCCCTCAACTCATCCAACACTTGCACTGGTACCCCACCAGTCATTCCTCCAGCCATATGTCCAGCAGATTCATCAGTAGGCTCTTCCACATCGTATTGTACCCTCTGTCTATTGACAACCATGGCCCAGCTCATATCCCTTCCAGCAGGGTTCCTCAAGGATTGGTACAAATCCCTGTTGAGGATCAGCAACAATAGGTTCTTCCTCAGGAATTTGAAACTCCTCATCACTAAAGTCATAGTCCACCAGCTATTCATCCTCATCAATAACAGCAGTCTGCTGACTATCCTTCCCTTCAGTGACCTTTGCTCTAGTAGGCTCTACTACAGCAGCCTATTCTTCAACCGAAGCAGGGGTTTCCTCCAAACCCATTGTCAGTTCCAACCTTTGTCCATGTGCTGTTTGGTCCTCAGCAACCTGTACCACCAGTTCCGACCTTTGTTCAGGTGTTGTTTGAACCTCAGCAGCCTGAACCTCCTCAAAATGTAATGGTGATTCTTCCACACCCATCACCAAGTCCAACCTCTGTCCAATCACTGTTTGTTCCTCGGTGAGTATGCCTCTTTCTTCCACACAGATAGAAGGAAAAGTTGCCATGTTTTCCTCCAGAATTAGCAATCTTCTGTAGATTCTCAGCAGACTAAGATATAGTGCCCTGAGTATCAATCCACTCTTGATATTGAACTGAATCTTCAGAACTGATATCAGGCTCACTATGTTCAATTACATTCTCTTCATCCAAATCTTCAGTCTGCTGATTCTCAGGATTCATATCAGCCTCCACAACCTTGAATGCATCAGATGTGCCAACCATCCTGTTACCTCCAAGGTTAATACCATCATTGATTAAAGCTTCCAAATCATCTATGGTGAGATCCTCCAGATCCTCATCCATTTGACTAGTCTGCTGGCCCTCAGCAGGCTTGCTAGCATCAGTGGACTGTTCTACACTTGGTTCATTTATCATAGTAGTTCCACTGGCTTCTCCTTGATGTAGGGGATGATCATCATCAGAATCAGATGATGATGAATCATCACTATTTGGTTCATCCCTAGGAGTCTTGAACATAATGCCTCATTCTCCCTTCTCTTTTTCAATAATTTCCATCAACCTCATTTCCAGCAGGGAGGTATCAACCAAGTCAAGCAATTTATCAACTCCTACTTTTCCCAAAGCCCACTCCTCAAAGTCTGTCATAGGCTCATCAGCTGATTTTTGTCTTTTGTAAAATCCAAACTTCCATTGAAAGTAATCAGCAACCAGCATGAGTGTAGGATCAACATAACCTTCCTTCTTTTTCTTTTCTTTTCTTTCAAAGGGCATAGTTGGCTTTCTGGGAGCTGTCTGTCCACTTTGCTGACCTCCAAAGGTCTCAACAAGCAGATTCAAAGTTTCCTCAACAGATACTTCTAGGTCAGTAGATTTCTCAGGTTGTACATTTGCACCTACCACCTCCATCTGTTCAACACTTGGTTCCCCCTGACTTACATGCTCATCAGCGGGGTCGGCCGCACGATTTCTCTTCCATCTGAACTGTAGCAGAAATTGCAGGGTCTTGTATCGTTATGTCAATATCCACAGCAGGTGCAGACTCAGTAGTCTGCTGTGGTTCTTCAGCAAGCTCAGCATGTTGCTCAACAACAACCTCTCCAGTTTCAGTAGGAATAACAATTTTTAAAGGCTCAGCTTCAATAACTTCTTCTTCTTCTTCCCTTTGTTCTTCAAGGACCCTCAATTCCTTGCCTTTTCCATGCTTCTTTTTCTTAGTAATTTCCATCATTCTCTTGGAAAGTTGCTCTGATTCAAGTTCACCAGCTTTCCTCTTCCTTGTAATTTCAGCAGGGTCAGTAACTTCAACTTCAACTGGACCCTCAGTAGACTCAGCAGTCTCTGCTGTCTGCTTCCTTATTTTTCTAGGTTGTAACATCTCTGTGATTTCTCTGGTGTCAGCAGCCTTCCTCTTCTCAGCAACTTTCTTGGGTGCAGCAGATTTAACAACTTGCTTAACCTGCTCACCTCCAGCATTATCATCTACATCATTATCACTCTCAGTGGATTCAACATCCATATCTTCATCATCATCCAACCCAGGGATGAGATAGCCAATCTCTTTCTTATACCTTGACTTGTTTATTTTCTCAGGTGCAACATCAACGATCCCCAAATGATTCAGCAGGGCCTGAACCATCAAACCCAAAGGTAAAGCCTTGGATTTCCTTGTCCCTTCTCTTTCCTCAGTTATCACTTTCTTCATATAATGGACAAAGAATCCAGCCCAATCAAACTTCATGCTTTTGCAAATGATGATTAACAATTCAATTTTGGGTCCTAATAAAGTATCATGGCTTCCACTGAGTCCCAAGTTATTCTTTGCTATTATCTTACTCAGCAGGTTGTACTCCATTCCTATATGCTTCACATTGATGCTTAGTGTTGATTTAACAGCATCATTGGTCTTTATTCTGTCAACAAAATCCAATTTTGACAGTCCCATTTCCTCAGGATTAGTTGGAGCATCGTGTACAGGTGCAAAACCAGAGTCTTCCCTCAGCAGGTTTGAGGAAACTTCAATCTCCTGGCCATTCACTGTTGTAGTAAATGCCTCTCTATTATCTCTTATCACAATGTTTCTCCAGAAGCTTACAGCATTTGTGTAAGATATTCTTTCCAGTCTTATATGGAGCACATCTTCCAATCCTTTGTATCTTCTAATTCTTCTACCAATATTGATAGCCAACTCAGTTTTGTTAGCATCAACAACAAAGCCTTTGACACTTTGGCTTGTTCCAATGTGAACATCATCCTTATATGCCATTATTGAAGAATAAGATGAAGAAGATATCTTTCAAATCTATGTTCACACGGTATATTTGCAGAGAAAATCAATCTGAGTTTGGTAAGTATCCTCTGTGTATATGTCTGTATATATAGCAGAGAGTAGTGGGTATAAACTGTCAGATAATGCACTGTAGCATTAACCACGATTAAATTGGAAATGAATGAGATCTTGCCACGTGTCCCATAACTTATCCATAAAGAGTTGTAACCGTCAGATCGTGTAACTGCGGTTATAAGGATAGAATAAATATCACGGTCTTTTGCTTTTTGAATTTTTAAAGTTTGACTGTGTAACGTATGTCTCAACAACCTTTACCATCAGTGGACTTGGCTCAGCAGTCTGCTGATAAGGAAGTCCCTCAACAGCCTGCTGAAAATGTTACTCTGCTGATTTTAAATTCTTCTTGTTTTGTCCAATTGATAATACAAAATGAAGTTTAATACCAATGATTGATCTGTCAAGTGAGCTCACTCAACAGGACAAAGACCAATCCCCTTGGCAACTTCAATTGCTCAATTGTCCAAACATAAATAAGTACATGGAATTGTTGATACCAATGATTAATCTGCTAAAGGAGCTCATCCAACATAGCAAAGACTAATCCCCTTGGTGAATTCCAGTACATTGCTGATCATAGGTGTATCAGTCAACTTTTATAATTCCAAGTTCAGTCCTTAACTTAGCAAATCTTTCACTATCCAATGGTTTTGTGAATATATCAGCAAGTTGTTCTTCAGTAGGAATGTAAAGAACCACCACATCTTTCTTTTCAACATGATCTCTTATAAAATGATGTCTCACATCAATATGCTTGGTTCTTGAGTGCAAAACAGGATTTTTTGTGATTGCAATTGCACTTGTGTTGTCATACATTATAGGAATTTCACTTTCTTCAATTCCATAATCCATTAATTGTTGTCTTAACCAAAGTATTCGTGCACAGCAACTTCAAGTAGCAATATATTCAGCTTCAGCAGTGGAAGTTGATATTGAATTCTGTTTCTTGCTAAACCAGGAAACCAGTCTATTTCCCATCAACTGCCAGGTTCCTGTGGTGCTTTTTCTATCAATCTTGCATCCAGCATAATCAAAATCTGAATTGGATATAACTTTGAAGCTTCCATCTTTTGAATATCAAATCCCTACATCCAAAGTCTCTTTTAGATACTTGAGAACTCTTTTGACTGCAGCTAAATGACTTTCTCTTGGTTTAGATTGAAATCTTGCACAAACACCTACATCAAAGGATATATCAGGTCTGCTGGTAGTAAGGTACAGTAGACTGCCTATCATTCTTCTGTATAAAGTCTGATCAACATCTTTGCCTTCTTTATCTTCATCCAATCTTATGTTTGTACTCATAGGAGTTGATACCTTGGTGCTATTTTCCATACCAAATTTCTTCAGCAGCTTTTTGGTATAATTGGTTTGATGAATGAAGATACCATCTTTCATTTGTTTGACTTGTAAGCCCAAAAAGTAGTTCATTTCTCCCATCATACTCATTTGGAATTTACTTTTCATGAGATTAGCAAATTTCTCACATAGCAATTTATTTTCAGAACCAAAAATTATCTCATCAACATAAATCTGTACCAGCAGGGTGCTGTCTCCTTCATTGATTCTGAAAAGAGTCTTGTCGATGGTACCTTTGATAAAACCATTGTCCACCAAGAATTGAGATAGGGTCTCATACCATGCTCTTGGTGCTTGTTTCAAACCATAAAGTGCTTTGTTGAGTCTGTACACTTTATCTTCTTGATCTTTAACTTCAAAACCAGGAGGTTGCTAAACATAGACCTCCTCTTCCAGAATGCCATTCAAAAATGCATTCACATCCATCTGATATACATTGAAGTTTTTGTAAGCGGCATATGCCAAGAATAATCTTATAGCTTCCAATCTTGCAACATGGGCATATGTTTCATCAAAATATATTCCTTCTGCTTGAGAATAGTCTTTTGCTACTAGACTGGCCTTGTTCCTTACAATGGTAACAGATTCATCCAATTTGTTTCTGTATACCCATTTTGTACCAATTATGTTTGCATGATTAGGCCTTTCCACTAGTGTCCAAACTTGATTTCTTTCAAATTCATTCAGTTCTTCTTGCATAGCAATTATCCAATCTGGATTTGAAATTGCTTCTTCAACAACTTTAGGTTCCATTTGAGATAGAAAACAAGTGAACATTGCTTCTAATTGTCTTCTAGTCCTTACACCATGCTGTATATTGCCAATAACTTGTTCAGCAGGGTGATCTCTTAACCATTGTGGATTTTGGTTAGATTGATTTTTAGGAACATCTTCTTCAGTAGGGTCTACTGTTGCTTCTTCAAGAGGTTCAGCAGATCCTTGAACTGCTTCAGTTGTTACATCAGTAGTGTTACCAGCAGGGTGTTCAGCAGGGGCAGAGTCAGAAACCTTTAACTCGTTTATCCTTTCCAAAACATCAACACATTCTGGATCAGTGACTTGTTGATTCTCAGCAGGTTCTGAAGCTTCATCAAATACAACATGTATTGTTTCTTCATGTTTCAGTGTTGTTGGTCCCTTGAAAATGCTTTAGTTAAGTTTAGAGGGGGGGTGAATAAACATACCACTTAAAATTTTTGGAGTTAACAAACTCAGCAACTTCAGCAGCCTGCTGACTGGTCAGTAGTCTGCTGACTGTTGAGTTTTACTGAATTTGTTGCAGCGGAATATATTTAAATTAAGCCTTATTACTTGTTAAAATATGATACCAAGTATTAGATACTCAGTAGTGTATGTGTGTGATTCAGTTGCTAGTTCAGTAGATTGATATGCTAAATGTACTAGATGCGTAATGTAAATGCGAGAAAGTAAGTAGGCAATTTTTATAGTGGTTCCGGTGGTGTAATCCCGTCGGTCCACTCTTCTCCCGTGATGTTGGAGGTAATTCACTATAGATTCTTGAGGTAGCAGTTACAAAAATCCCTAAGTTGCATGTCCTTCACCAATAACTATGGCTTCACAAACTGAACACTTGAAACAGGTAGGATTGCAGCTCCAAAGTCTTCCACTGGTCCTTGAAGGGTAGGATTGCCTCTTCACCAGCTCCACCACAAACAACAGTCCTTGACACAAATGTGTTTCACTGTCTTCAGCAGATTCCTTGTAAAAGAAAGATTGAATCAAGTAAGTGATTCAGCTTTCAGCAGCTTGATCAGGATGATATGCTCAGCAGCTTGAGGTCTTCAAGTGTGTAAACTTGATATAGCTTGAAAGCTGATTACACTTGAAGATGTTTACTGGATCAGTAGCTTTATGCTCAGTAGGGTCAGCAGGGTGTTTTCTTGATAAGAATCTGAAGCTCATGATTATACTTTGTTTTTCTCTCAAAAATCATCACATGTATCTGAATTAGAAGTCCTCTATTTATAGGTGAGAATCCTTGTGACTTATGTTTGAAATTCAAACATAGCCGTTTCAGATTTGTCCCATTTGACTTGCTTTCTGTCACTCTTCATAGTACTGACACTGTCAGAATGCTTTTTGACAGTTTACAGTCTGTCCACCCTTTGACTTGTATCCATTGGACAAAGCTCTATTTCTTTCCAACGTCCATTTGATCTTAACCATTGATTTGTTTGATAAAATCAGAGGTTGCTAGCTGTCCTTTTCTTTGTAATCTTCCAATGTAACCTTTGAATAATTCGGAATATTTATCAGTAGGTTCCTGAGGATATTAGTCTGCTGAAATATATATGAGTCAGCTAATCCAGGTTGCTGTGTTTATTAAAACACTTCAGCTGACTTCTCTTATATCTAACTTTTTATTGTGAAGTTAGATTACACCATTTTGAATATAACTAAGTTCCAATCACCACTTAACTTGTGGAACTTAGACCTTGTACACAAGGTATATGTAATCAGTTTAGGTCATCACAGACTTCCCTAAATTCTGATTCCATATCCTTGATTTTAAATACTAAGTTTGATCCCTTAGCCTTCGATAACTGAGTTTGAGCCCTCAGCCTTCAGTCTTCCGCAGGTTCCTAAACTAGTCTACTTACTCAGGTACCCTACTGATCTAGACAGGTCTGCCGATGAAAGTCAGCTGACCTTTTACAGTGCTTGTTTGATCAAACCTATACAAGATCAAACTCTAATAAGCCTATACATTTGATCTAGACATCTTTTTGCCTTTGCTCTATAACAGCTAGTTTGGCACTCATCACTAAAACTTAAAATATGTCCAACAATTTCCCCCTTTTTGGTGATGATGCCAATACCCTCCTTACAACAAACCAAAAAGATTAAAAACAAAAACAGAACAAATATAGTCATTTCTCATTATAAACAGTGGTTCAAAAGTATTACAGTATAGATTCAGCAAAAGTAAAATGCATGTGTAGGTATGCTGATCTAGTGACTTCTTTCTCTTTCTTCTCTTTCCTTTTCTTGTTGCTCAGAATAAGCTCTTATCTCTCTAACCATTTCTCTCATCAAATCATTTTCAATAATAGAGAAATCAATGTGAGGATTCACTTCTTTCCACCATTCCCATGCCTCAGGTAGAGTAAGGTTGATCTGATGTACTCTAAAGCCTAAACGCATGTATACATCTTTGAATTCCTTATGTGATTCCTTTGCATTGGTGGTAGGAAGACTTCTTCCACCTCTGCCACCTCTTCCACCTCTATGTGCAGCTCTTAAGGCTTTAACCCTTGCTTCCCAAAACTTGAGTCCCAAAAAAGAATTTAGTCCCTCATGGAAACCATTGTCATGCTAAGGTCTTCTCTTGTTGTTGTAAACCTTCTTATATTCTCTGAGAAGATCATCAGTGAGTGGAAGTCTG
Source organism: Gentiana straminea (assembly GCA_036785695.1). NCBI lineage: Eukaryota > Viridiplantae > Streptophyta > Magnoliopsida > Gentianales > Gentianaceae > Gentiana > Gentiana straminea. The sequence goes on along the minus strand of JAVUPR010000300.1, from coordinate 9,718,450 downwards.
CTAGGTTCAGGTTCTCTAAATGCATTGGTGTCAGCTTCCCATCTTTTCATAGCAAAAATCCTAGCAGCCTCTTTTGCTACTGCTGTTTGTCTCTCTTCCCCCTTATTGACATCATCAACAAAACGGTACAGTAGGCCATGAACACTCTCCTGGGAGATTACTAGATTATTCAGTTGACCCTCCATAATTTCAGTTCTTGTGTCAACTGCAGTAATCCTTTCTTGCATAGTCTGCTCCAGTAGATTGATCCTATCAGTGAACTTAGGATCCAATCCAGCAGGTTGAAGTGTTCCAGCAGTCTCAGCCTTAACAGGCTTGGGTGCCTCAGCAAGTTTATCAAGTTTCTGGTGAATGGCTTCAAATTGATCTTTCAGAAACTTCTCCTTCATTGTATTTCCTTGTCTGATTCCCTTTAGATCCAGAGCAAGGTCAGCAAGAGCATACTGAGTGGAAGTGATATTGGAGGAAACTGTTTCTGTAGTCCTCCCTCTATTTTCCACCAGATTCATTAAATCTTCAAACCTCTGCTCTTGCCTGTCAAGTTGAGTTCTTAACCTTGTTATGTCATTTCTGACAATCCTCAACTCATCCAAAATCTCTGCAGGTACCCTACCAGCCATATGTCTAGCAGCTTCATCAGCAGGCTCTTCAACATTGTATTGTGCCCTTAGTCTACTGACAACAATGGCTCTACTCATGTCCCTTCCAGCAAGGGCATGACCTTCTTCAACCATAGCACCAAGAACGTCTTCCATTATAGGATCTTGTGTAGGTTCCTCAAAGATATGTACAAATGCATGTTGTGGTTCATCATATGTTCTTCTTCAGGCACTTGAAATTCTTCATCACTGTAATCATAGTCCAACAGCTATTCATCCTCATCAACAACAACATTCTGCTGACTATCTTTACCTTCAGTGACCTTTCCTCCAGCAGGCTCTACTACAGCAGCCTGTTCTTCAACAGCAGGGGTTTCCTCCAGACCCATAGATAGTTCCAACCTATGTCCAGGTGTTGTTTGTACCTCGGCAACCTGTACCTCCTGTTCCAACCTTTGTTCGTGTGTTGTCCGTTCTCAAAGAACTCCGAACCTCTTCAACAATCAATGGTGATCCTTCAAATCACATCACCATGTCTAACCTCTAAGCTATCACTGACTATTCCTCAGTGGTCAGTACTCTCTGTACAAGAATTGCAGGAAATTCAGCCATATTATCTCTTTGAAATTCCCTAACATCAGCAATCCTTCTTAGAAAATTGGCAGTTTTGGATAGAGTGTCCTGAGTATCAATCCAGTCTTGATATTGAGCAGAATCCTCAAAACTGATATCAGGTTCACTATGATCAGTAACCCTCTCATCATCCAAATCTTCAGTCTGCTGATCTTCAGTAAGTGCGGCAGATTCCTCAATGAAGAAAGTATTTATCTCACCAACCACCCTGTTTGCACCAACATGTATTCCCTCATTGATTTGTGCCTCCAGATCATCCATGGTGAGATCTTCCAGATCCTCATCCATTTGACCAGTCTGCTGGCCCTCAGCAGACCTAGCAGTATCAGTGGACTATTGTATACTTGGTTCATTTATCAAAGCAGTCCCACCGACTCCTTCTGGACCAGATAGATGGTCATCACCAGAGTCAGATGATGAAGAGTCATCACAGTCTGATTCATCTCTAGGATCTCTAAACTTGATAGCCTCTTCCTTCTTTTGTTGATCAAAGAGATCCATCAATCTTGCTTCCAGCAAAGAGGTATCAACCAGATCCAACAAACTTTCCACTCCCAACTTCTCAAAAGCCCATTCCTCAAAATCTGTCATTGGTTCTGCAGCATGGTTTTGTCTTTAATAGAACCCAAACTTCCATTGAAAGTAGTTTGCAACTAGTAGGAGTTTAGGATCAACATATCCTTCTTTCTTCTTTTTCTCATTCCTTTCAAATGGCATGGTTGGCTGTCTAGGAGCAGTTTGAGTACCTTGCTGACCTCCAAAGGTCTCAACAAGTAAGTTAAGAGTTTCTTCCACAGATTCTTCTAGGTCAGTAGGTTGCTCAGATTGTACATTGGTGCCTACTACCTCCATCTGTTCCACACTGGGTTCCCCCTGACTTACATGCTCATCAGCAGGGTTAGCAGCAGACTGCTCTTCCCCCTGAACTATTGCAGAACTTGCAGGGTCTTGAACCAACTTTTCAACTTCCACAAAGCGGTGCGGACTCGCAGTTTGTTGTGGTTCTTCAACAAGTTGCTCAACAACAACTTGTGCAGCATTAGTAGGCTCAGCAGCCTTTACAGGGGAGGATTCAACAACTTCTACAGCAGGCTCAGGTTCAGCAGTCTGCTGTGATTCTTCAGTAGGTTGCTCAACAACAACCTCTACTATCTCAGTAGGCTTAATAGTTGTTAGGGGCTCAGCCTCAATAGCCTTTTCTTCTTCTTCTTCTTCCCTCTGAGCCTCCAGAATCCTCAACTGCTTCCTTTTTGCATGTTTCTTTTTCTTGGCAATTTCTTTCATTCTCTTAGAAAGTTCCTCTTATTCAATCTCAGTAGCCTTCCTCTTTCTACTAAAATCTTTCTGTTGCTCCTTCAAAACTTCAGCAACAGATTTCTTCTTTGCAACTACAGCAGGGTCAGTAACTTCAATTTCAGCTGGACCCTTAGCAGACTCAGCAGTCTCTGCTGTTTGCTTCCTTGTCTTCCTAGGCTTTAACATTTCTATTATCTTTCTTGTATCAGTAGCCTTTCTCTTTTCAACAGTCTTCTTGGGTGCAGTAGACTTAGCATCTTGCTTAACCTGTTCACCACCAGCATCATCATCTCCTCCATCATCACTCTCAGTGGCTTCATCATTCATATCTTCATGATCATCTAATCCAGGAATAGGAGTAGCAACTTCTAGCTTGTATCTGGATTTGTTAATCTTTTCATATGAAATATCAGGTATCTGAAAATGATTCAACAAGGTCTGAATCAGTAGACCTAGGGGCTTGGTCTTGGACTTCCTTACACCATCTCTATCTTTAGTGAATACCTTCTTCATGTAGTGTATAAAGAATCCAGCCCAATCAGACTTCATGCTTCTGCATATAATGATCAGCAGGTCTATTTTAGGTCCAGACAGTGTATCTAGACTCCCAATGAATCCCAAAATAGTTTTTGCAATCAATTTGCTCAGCAGGTTATACTCATAACCAATGTGCTTCATATTAATGCTTATAGATGAAGATATTTTCTCATTTGTCTTTATTGCATCCACAAACTTCATTCTTTGCAGATTCATTGCTTCTGGATTGGTGGGAGCATTATTTCCAGGTCCAAAATGAAATAATTCTCTTAGTAGATCTGAAGATATTTCAATCTCTCTTCCATTGACTGTCGTAGTGAAGTCCTCTCTACCTTCATGTATAACAATATTTCTCCATAATTCCTATACATTGACATATGAAATTCTCTCCAGTCATCTATTGATAACATTCTCCAAACCAGCAAACCGTTTGATTCTTTGTCCTATGTTAATGGCTAGTTCAATGGAGTGACAGTCAGTCACATTACCTCTTACACTTTGACTGGTGCCAATATGAACATCATCCTTGTTTGCCATTAGAAATGAGAAAGATGAAGATGAAAACTTTCAAATTTGTGTTCACACAAGATATTTGCAGAGAAATCGGTATTTTAGTGTTGTTTGTATCATCTGTGTATATGTCTGTATATAAAGCAGAGAGTAGTGGGTAGAGAACTGTCAGACACGTATTGTAGCACTAACCACGATTAAAAATTTGAGTGAATGTCTTCTTCCCACGTGTCCCATGATAGACCCATAACGGATTGTAACCGTTCGATCGGGTAACTGCGGTTATAAAGATGAAATAAATATCTCGCTATTTTTGCTTTTTGAATTTAGTAAAGTTTGACTGAGTAACGTTTATTTCAACAGCCTTGTAATCAATAGACTTGGCTCAGCAGCCTGTTGACAATATGTCTCAGCAGCCTGCTGACAAAGTAACTTTACTGATCTTCAATTCTTCTTTCTTTGTCCAACTGATAATACAAGATGAAGTTTAATACCAATGACTGATCTGTCAAGTGAGCTCACCCAACATGACAAAGACCAATTCCCTTGGCAACTTCATTCGCTCAATTGTCCAAACATAAGTACATGGAATTGTTGATACCAATGACTAATCTGCTAAGTGAGCTCACCCAGCATAGCAAAGACTAATCCCCTTGGTGAATTCCAGTACATTGATGATCATAGATGTATCAGTCAAATTTTATAATTCCAAGTTCAGTCCTCAGTTTAGCAAATCTTTCACTATCCAGTGGCTTAGTGAAAATATTAGCAAGTTGATCTTCAGTAGGGATATACAGAACCACCACATCTTTCTTTTCAACATGATCTCTTATAAAGTGATGTCTTACATCAATGTGCTTGGTTCTTGAGTGCAAAATAGGATTTTCTGTGATTGCAATTGCACTTGTGTTGTCACACATTATAGGAATTTCTCTTTCTTCAATTCCATAATCCCTTAATTGTTGTCTTAACCGAAGTACTTGTGCACAAAAACTTTCAGCAGCAATATATTCAGCTTCAGTAGTAGAAGTTGATATTGAATTCTGTTTCTTGCTAAACCAGGAAACCAGTCTATTTCCCATTAACTGACAGGTTCCTGTGGTGCTTTTTCTATCAATCTTGCATCCAGCATAATCAGAATCTGAGTAGGATATAACCTTGAAGCTTCCATCTTTTGAATACCATATTCCTACATCCAAAGTCTCTTTTAGATATTTGAGAACTCTTTTGACAGAAACTATGTGACTTTCCTTAGGTTTTGATTGAAATCTTGCACAAACACCTACAACAAAGGATATATCAGGTCTGTTGGCAGTAAGGTACATCAGACTACCTATCATCCTTCTGTATAAGGTCTGATCAACATCTTTGCCATCTTTGTCTTCATCCAATCTTATGTTTGTACTCATAGGAGTTGATACCGTGGTGCTGTTTTCCATACCAAACTTCTTCAAAGGCTCGCTTTGGTGTACTTGGTTTGATGAATGAAGATTCCATCTTTCATTTGTTTGACTTGTAAACCCAAAAAGTAGTTATTTCTCCCATCATACTCATTTGGAATTAACTTTTCATCAGATTTGCAAACTTTTCACAAAGTGAATCATTTTCAGAACCAAATATTATGTCATCAACATAAATCTGTACCAGCAGGGTACTGTCTCCATCACTGATTCTGAAAAGAATCTTGTCAATGGTACCTTTGGTAAAACCATTGTCCACCAAGAATTGAGATAAGGTCTCATACCATGCTCTTGGTGCTTGTTTCAAACCATAAAGTGCTTTTTTGAGTCGGTACACTCTATCTTCTTGATTTTTAACTTCAAACCCAGTAGGTTGTTAAACATAGACCTCATCTTCAAGAATACCATTCAAAAATTCACTCTTGACATCCATCTGATATACTTTGAAGTTTTTATATGCAGCATGTTCCAAGAATAATCTTATAGCTTCCAATCTTGCAACAGGGGCATATGTTTCATCAAAATCTATTCCTTCTCCTTGAGAATAGCCTTTTGCTACTAGTCTGGCCTTATTCCTCACAATGGTACCAGATTCATCCAATTTGTTTCTGTATACCCATTTTGTTCCAATTATGTTTGCAAGATTAGGCCTTTTCACTAGTGTCCAAAATTGATTTATTTCAAATTCATTCAGCTCCTCTTGCATAGCAATTTTCCAATCTGGATCAGAAATTGCTTCTTCAACAATTTTAGGTTCCATTTGAGATAGAAAACATGTAAACATTGCTTCTAATTGTCTTATAGTCCTCACACCTTGTTGTATATGGCCAATAACTTGTTCAGCAGGGTGATCCCTTAACCATTGTGGATTTTCGTTAGATTGATTCTCAGGAACATCATCTTCAGTAGGGTCTATTGTTTCTTCAACAGAGGGCTCAGCAGATCCTTGAAATGCTTCAGTTGTTGCATCAGTAGTGTTACCAGCAGGGTGTTCAGCAGGGGTTCCAAAACCTCAACACATTCTGGAAGATTCTCAGAAGGTTCTGAACCTTCATCTTACATTCCAGTGAACTTAGGTTCATCAAACACAACATGTATTGTTTCTTCATGTTTCAGTGTCCTTTTATTCAGTACCCTGAATGCCTTGCTGACAGAAAAGTATCCCAATAAGATTCCTTCATCTGATTTTGGTTGGAAGGTCTTCAATTGCTCCTTATGATTCAAGATAAAACATTTGCTTCCAAATGGATGGAAATAAGATATATTAGGTTTCCTTCCATTCCAAATCTCATAAGGTGTCTTCAGCAGCTTCTTGTTCACTGAGGTCCTGTTTTGTGTATAGCATGCTGTATTAACTGCTTCAGCCCAATATCTTTCAGGCAATAATGCTTCACAAATCATTGTCCTTCCTACTTCTTTCAAAGTCCTGTTTCTTTTTTCAGCAACCCCATTTTGCTGAGGTGTACCAGCAACAGCAAGTTGATGTAGTACACCATTCTGTTAACAATATTCTCTTATAACTTTGTTGAGAAATTCAGTACCCTTATCTGATCTGATCTTCACTACTGTCAAAATTTTCTCATTTTGCAATCTCTTCAAAAGTTCAGGAATCTTTTGAAGTGTTTCACTTTTCTTGTTCATGAATACTACCCAAGTGTATCTTGAATAATCATCCACAACCACTAAGGTGTACTTCCTTCCTGTTACACTTGTTGGTGTCACTGGTCCAAATAGATCCATGTGCATCAGCTCCAAAACTCTTTTTGTTGATTGCTTTGTCTTTGATTTGAAGCTTGATTTTGTCTCGTTTACCTTGCCGATGTGCATCTCATATAGCATCCTTTTTGAATGTGATCTCGTGTAAACCAATCACCAGCTTTCTTCTTCACCAACTGATTGATATCATCAAAATTTAGATGATTCAACTTCTTATGCCATATCCAATTAAGTTCTGATTTGGTATGCACAATCAGGCAGGTTTCTGGAACAGCAGTAGACCAATCCACAACATACATGTTTTGTTGTCTTCTTCCAGCCAACACAAATTGATCACCTCTTTCACTAATGACAATACAGTTGTTTTTGTCAAAAGTGACCCTGTAACCCATGTCACAAAATTGTCCAGTACTCAGTAGGTTGTAGTCCAGTCCTTCCACATATGCAATATTCCTGATTGTTAATCCATTTCTCACAAGTGTGCCATATCCTCTTGTGTATCCTGATGTGTTCTTGTTGCCAAAATTCACTCTTGGACCATCCTTTGCCACAAAATTTGACAAACAGTGCCTATTCTTTGTCATATGTCTGGAACATCCACTGTCAAAGTACCAGACACCCTACAAAACAAAGTTAATACTTCTTAGGTACCCAAAACTGTTTGGGTCCATAGTGGTCAGTGGCAAGCATGACCCTTGGCAAATTTCCATAAGGTCTTCTTTGAAAGGTATCATACTTTGGTTCATACATGTATTCTACACATCCGTAAGGTCTAACAATTGGTTGTGTAGGATTCACATATGCTTTCTGGCATTTTGGAATATAATGTTGATTAAAGTGATTTCATTTGTTAGAAGCACTAGCATAACCATTATTTTGTTGTCTGTTAGGAACAGCCCTGTAGTATGGAGTCTGCTGAGGTCCCTGTTGAGGTCTTGTATAAGTCCTCTCGCCGAGTCCTTTGCCGATTCCATTGCTTAGGTTTTACCCTAGCAGCATGGTTATACTTGTTGTTTCTAGCAGTAGGTGCTGGAATATTCCAATCCTCATCAGTAGGGAACAATCTACCTTTCCTCCTGAGATAAGTATCCCTAGAATGATTGATATTTTTAGGTTTAGGATTCTAATCCTAGGAATATTTCTGATTTTTATTCTTTTATGGTCCAGCAGACTTGGTAGCAGGTCAGCTATCAGCAGTCTAGAAGGTACAACAGCTTTATTATTAGATTTATTTTTTTTGTTAGATGTTGTTGACCTTTTTGACTTCTGATTTTGCTTCCTTGAAGCTTTCTCAGTAGGCTTCATTGCCTCTGGAACCCTTTTGGTAGTTGGATCTTGTGCAGGCACAAACTTAGGACCAATTCTGGTACTAGGTTCAGTGACCTTACTGGATCCACTCTTATTAGATTGTTGAGTTCCAAATCCAAGGCCTGTTCTATCACCATAAGGCTTTCCGATTTGAATGCGGTGGAGGAACAAGATTGTTCAAATAGATTCAAGAAATGCGAATGTACAAAGCAGACTTATGTTGATTCTATCCAACTTCATTTTCCTTACCCTTGAGAACTCTTAATTCCGCCATTAATCTTTCAACTTCTGACTGAAGAGCTTCTTTTTCAGCCTTCACAATCTCATAACCAGATTGTATAATCCTCAGTTGATTAAGGATGGCATCCAAAGTTTCTTCATTGTCAGAATTTTTAGGATTTGAACCACAAGCTAGTAGATTCACAATCACTTCCAGCAGGAGTGTTAATAGATACAAAATTGTATACCTCCTCTGTTTCATCCATATTTGCCATTAAAGCATAATCATCCATATCAACAACAAGTGCAGTATCATCAGATTCATTTCCTTTTTCTGATTCTACTTCATATCCTGATTCATCTTCAGCAACCATAGCTTTCTTGCCAGATCTTCTTTGTTGGCTCTTGCTCTTCGGTAGGCCTGGACAATCAGGTCTAAAATGTCCAGGTTTCTTGCAGTTGAAGCAAAGATAATCAGGTTCCTTTTTCTGTTTTAAGGACAGTCAGGTTTGAAGTGTCCTAGTTTTTTGCAATGATAGCAAAAATAATCATTATCTTTCTTTGATTCTTCCTTCTTTTCACTGAATTTCTTTGTGAAATTCCTTGGAGAACCCTTTCTTGTTTTCATCATTCTGATTTTCTTGGTCAGTAGGGCAATTTTCTCTTGCATCTCATCAAGTAGATGTTAGTAATACCATCCACAACGAAAGCGATTTTAAGGATCTAGATCTATAAAATACACGCAATAAAATAACTAGATCTACTCTACAAGGGGGTTGTAGAATATACCTCTTGGATCTCAAAATCCAAGTTGAAGAGCCACAATAGAAAGGATAAACGAAGATGTGAAGAGCACCACGATCTTCCGTACGTGTGATCCAAGCAACTCCCGGTGGAAGGAAATTCTCGTCTCGAATCCTACCGATATGCTACCCGGAAAAACCTCCAAGATTTTTCCTTATTCTCCCTCTTGGCCGAAATTATCTATCCTCTCTCTAAGAGATGATAGTCGAATTATATGTGTTGTAAGGCTTGGGAGAACTCTCTTTATATAGGAGAGTAAAACTTAACCTCCAAGGATTTAATAATTAATACAAAATCAATTATAATAATCCCATTAAATAAAAGATAATCCCATAATATTCTAGAACAAATCTAGAATAATATTTATCTTTATTTCTTACCATAAATATTTATCCAATAAATATTTTGTGCACATGTCTTATTAATCCACAAGAAAACTAATTTCTTGTTGACTAATCATCACACTTGGCCGAAAATTTCATTATTGACCTAGTCAATATTATTTTCGGCCACAACACACTTTTGGGCCAAGATTATGAAAAATGTCTTTTTCACATATTTAATTATTTAGCCCAACTAATTTAATAGTCCTCTAAACAATTAATTCACATATCGTTTTAATAAAGTCCAACAAGAACTAAATTAATATTATTAGGATTCGATGTCCGAGAATAGCTATGCTATATAGGAGGCACGTCGGGGACCATGGACTAATAATCAGCGGCTCCGATAAATCAAATAAATAATTATCTTACGAACGTAATAATTATATTCGATAAATCAATCACAGAATATGCCACCATAATCCCGTGATCGCACTCCTCCGATTATGAGATTATATTTATCTCCTCACGAGAATGATAATAAGCGTCCATTGATATAATCATTACATATGGATTAATCCTCCATAGATCGTTCATTCTAAATCGGGAAGTTACCGTTAACCCTTTTCGAACCTCTTATCCTTATTTACCATTAACCCCTAGTGATCAATTAATTCATACAACTCACCGGTAGCTAATCGCTGTAATATGAACTCGCGTGATCGATCGAGTTTCTAGGATTAACAAATAAGGGAACCGTCTATCTACTTCCATAAATAGAAGGAATGGATTCCGTATCCGTGATAACACGTACTACTCACTCAATCCAAGACAATGCCAAGATGGGGTAATTCGGATCACGTACTCGTGTAATCTTTAACCTTCAAGTCAAACATCATACCGATTCAAGCAATTGATCGTGATCACCTCGGGATTAAGATATATCCATAAATATGATCATCGATTGATTCGATAAGACTTCTCGATTACGGAATTATATCGTCAACTCTAATCAAATCGGTCCAGCCCTATATGATATATCTATCATATATAAATGCTCCACTAGGTTCTTTTAACCGAAAGTCCGGATAAGACAATCACACCTATTGTGTTCTGGGCGCATTAATAGCACATTAAAGGAGAGACCCGATACTCTCGATTAATTAACTTCACTAGGGCTAATTGTATTTTAAGTACATTTTCACTAACTCAATCCTCCCGTGTATACCCTATACACTAAGTTAAGTGATTACATAAACGATATACTTTAGGGTTTACTGTAGTGTAAATACTATTGTCACATCGGTGAATATGAGAATAATAAATATGAATAATAATATCATTTCATTTATTAAATAAAACAATTACAAAATTGTCTTTCGGGCATCACACCTAACAATCTCCCACTTGCACGAAAGCATGTGATTAATTGTTTTAGAGCACACCCTATTATTTAAACTACAACAAACTACATCTCCCACTTGCTCTAAAGCAATGGAGACCCATCCCGTATTCTAGTACCCATTAAACATATCATAACTATTGCAGATGACAAAGTACACTCCGAGTGTGCCGTCGTAGGATAGGTCAGTGACTCGGGTAGTACCTACATCTCAATATCATGGGTCTTAATGATTAGTCAGGTTGTCGGCTCGAGACGATCCGTAAAATCAAAACGTTACCGGTCCATCTAATCATGTGGTACTTTCCCAATATGATTTTGACCTCTAGTGATTTCGAAAATCCTTATAAGCTAACCCTTCATCGTTTTCACATTGATGTGGTATCGGCTTCCAAATCTAGAATCACTCCCAAATATGAAAAGGAAATTCTTAAGCTATATCGCCTCTCTAGCTACTACAAAAGCTGCTAATCACCCTACTAGTTAAAGTCGAGTTGGCGTTGCTGGATTCCTCCAGGCAATAGCTTCAACACAAGAGTAAACACTGAGCCCGAGATCGACTTAACGATCATCCTCAATCTGACTTAAAGTCAAAAATCAGTGTATCACACATATCCAAGTTCACACATGAATATGTCCGCATATTATTCCTCGTTCTCTCAAGATACTAAAGGACATACTAAACTTGCTTTGTAAACCGCCGAATCTAAGATTTGATCAAAGTTGACGTTCAATATCCTGACCATCTCTTACTAGAAAGAGAATCTATCCCATTTCTCTTGATCCGAAGATTTAGAGAGTCATTCCTGAGGCATAGGGTAGAACTTCCTCGTTGAATGTTGCATACACAGATGCATCATCTTAACCAATAAGATGGATGGGAAACCGTGATCGATTCTAAAGAATTCGACCGAGTCAAACTCTTTAGGATGTTGTCCAAATCTCTATTGTAGAGAATTGTGGCATTGTCGTATTTCGAATTCGTATAACACACCCATGTTGTTTCCAACTGGTGCATTGTTATCCTTCACAAACACTAATATATGTATATATTCACTACTGTACTAAAATTGATATACAGTCTACAAAAGACTTATCAATATTCTGGTCAAATCCACATATTGTTGAAATATATGACTTCCAATGACCGAGAGGTTTGCTTTTTATCCACAAAGGACATAAGCCTTGACAGTCATCCTGTCATAAGTACATAAGGCAATACCCTTCTGTTTCGAATGAATCCAGACTCCGTTTGTTTGGCAAGAAAGTCTCAGGGAATCACCCTTATTTTCTGCTTTTGAACGAAATCATGCAATACTAAGTGGTAAGAGAGTCCAAGGTCTGATTAAATCTCTACTTCTTAGGGAATTACCCCTAGACCACTCAGGTTTTGCTCTGAAAGATAAACTTTCCTATTCATTCTACTCTTTTCCGTGTAGATCCAATTACTCCCACTGGGCCTGAGACGCTCAGGTGGTTCTACAAGAGTATGAAAGAATTGGAGTACCGAACTCCATTCATAGGGTTATGGCTATTAAACCAACCTCTATTATCAGAATCCTATACTGCTCACAAAAGAGCCATAGGTCATCGATCGATCCTCAGACTACAAAGTCCGCAGAACCCGTAATGGGTAATGGATAAACCATAGTCCCAATACCTACTGGGTGGATCGAAATTCTGATCTAGTTTAGTAGTATTTAGTGTTATCACCAACAACCGATGTTGGATGTGGTCTGATTTTAATCAGTTAGTAACTACCTTGAGTAAACGTACTTCAAGGTTCAAGGTTTTGTTGTTCATGGACTCTATCAGAAAGGATGCAACAGTATAACTGTCCCTTCCCGATTTCAAGAATCCTATTTCTAACCTTTATACACAATTGGTTAAAAGATATAACACGAATGGTCATTGACCGAACGTATGCTCGAAATTCCCAGTCTTACCTTCAAGCACCATGTGCTAAATGCTTATATTTATGGAAGTGGGGTGAACCGAATCCATACCTTATCCGTAAATTCCAAAGCATATTGTAGGTAGACTTCTCGGTCTTACATTTCAATGTAAACCGTTATTTCGCTTCCAATATCTTTATTGAGTTAAGCAGTGTATTGTAGCACATCTAAAACTATATAAGGCAATTTTAACGGTTTCTCACTTAGTGAGAACTTGTCACATTAAGGCAGGCTGAGCATCAGTCTCGAGGACTATGAATGGCCTATTCCGAGTATAGAATACTCTATCTCTGTTGAAAACAGAGAAAACTCAAAATATTTTGGATAAACTTTCCGGAGTGTTTGAATAGTTATCAGACAAGAAGTCACTACTCGAAAGGTCCTACTAGCTTGCATCTTTCATCAGACCCCGAAGGTCGTCATGAACAAGCTATGTTACTTCTTTATAACCATTATCCTTTCCCGATTGAAAGGAAACTTAATCATTGAACCTTTGAGACAATATAACCAGACTGGGAGAAAGGAATCACCCTGAGCCAGTCTTCAGGTCTTGTCTTTTAGGGAATACGCACTAACTATGGAATATGAAGAAGCGTTTACCTAAATATCGAAACCAATTGCTTTTAATAGTTCTTAAGATGTGTTTTATATACATATTTCAGTAGTTCTAAGTGGTTTTGACTTTATCAAACAAAAGTCCGAGTCTTGGATTCGTACTACAAATGGTATATTCACTTTCTATACGACAAACAAATCATCGAAAATAAGGTAAATCCATTCGTTCCAACGAATCTTAAACCGAAAATAAATTTTCCGCGATATCCAAGGATTGAATCCGAGATTCATTTCCTTATATCACTCCCACTATTCTAGCTAAAATTAAATGCCCGTTGTTCACTCCTTTAATCGTTAAATGCACTGCTATTTTGTTCTTCCAAAGAACTTAGCTCGAGAAAATCGCCAAGGATTCATAGGTTGGTGATCCAAAATCATTGTCCTTATCCTTTGATTTTCAGTTAATTAATTTTTGGTTCAACCTTAAAGTTTTCTCATTTTAGATGACTAACACTTTTAGACATATTCTCCCATTCTTGACTTTCCGTGAATGGAAACAGTCTTGAACCAGCGGTTCGTTTGAGTAGACACCACTCTTGAACCGTGGGATGTCTATTTCAAGTGTTACTCGTCGGGACTTCTCAGATTTTTTAATATGTACCAGAAAAACAACAAATCACAACATTAAAGCTCCCACTAGTTTATCGGTTCCAAATACCGTCTAACGAGCAATGCTTTATTTTTATGATTTTCCGATTTTTTCGATTAGAAAATCTTTCGTATATAGTTCCAATGTTTCCAAAAAAACCAACAAATCATAGAACTCCCACTAGTTCATCGAATCCAAATATCGTCCAACTAGCGACATTTCATGACTTTCCGGTTTTTCAATTAGAACGGTTACGTGTGTAGTCAGTTACACTTTTCTAATGTTCTAGAAAAACAATAAATCATAAAGCTCCCACTAGTTCATCGTTTCCAAATATCGTCCAACTAGTAACACTCCATGATTTTCCGATTTTTCAATTAGAAAATTACTCTTGTAATCACTACACACTCAAAATTCACTAGAAGAATTTCAAAGTCCGAAATCACCTTTGATCAAACTAAGTTTGTCTTCCGTTTGACACGAATGACACTAGTGACATACTTGTATGTCACTCTGGTTTTTAAAAAAAAACTTAAGAGAAAATATCTCTTCCGAAAATTAATTGCATTATAGATTAACTAGTTCAACGTCTTAGTTACTTTTCACTTTTTAAAGAAGTCAATACTAGTCAATTATAAATTTTAAGCAATTTAGTAAGGGATATAATGCTGTAAATAAAATGACATGTATTAATTCAAGTTTAACACTACTATATTATTTTATTTTAGGAATTGTAAACTATAAGTAAGTCTACTCTACAATTCCAAGGTTTTAACCTCGCATCTCAGTGCCGCCTTAGGGTAGGTCAAAGAGATGACGGTTAAATCTAGACAATCTCATCAATGAATAACTTGTGAGAATCGAACATCCCACGAGAATCGAACATCCCTTTATTCATTGACTACCTTCCTTTTTTAGCCTAGATATTATCAAGAATATCTTTTATGAGTGTGACCTACTATATCGGATCTCTTAGGTACGCCCCGAGTGTGCCGTCTTAGGATAGGTCAGTGACCCGACGAGTACCCGGAAATCCTATCCTTTCGGAGACCAAGCCATGAATGTTGATAGGGGTGAACACCATCCTTAGGGGGACGAAATCAAAGCGCCTCGAGGCGTCACCCTTCTCTCACTTACTTGTATCTATAGTAGAGGCCGTGGGGTTGGTTGTTGCCTCCCCGCTCCCACTCAATATTTTGGAAGTGGTGGTGGGTTAACTAACCACGTCTTTTTGATGTTAACATAAAAGCACATCAAATCAAGGATTCCGAATGGTGTCGGTAACGTAGGCAAGCCTACCCGTCCTATTCGTTGGAACATATAAGACAAGCCGGACGAAATCGGTTCAAGATGCCCCATTGAGATAAGAAGGAATCACCCCTCCGTTCTCCGGTGTAGCTTAGTCTTGCCGGACCCCCGTGCATACATCACACTAGAGGGTTAAGTCGGTCGAGCCTAGCTCGCTTGACCACCCAACCTATAAGCGAACCGTTTTTATCCAAGATTTATTGTTCTTTTACCATCATTCAATCTCGTAGACACTATGAATCGAAAACGTGATCTCGTCTGGGCTTTAAGGCGGTTCACCGAGAACACACACCGAAAGGCTTAACGATTTCATAACCCGTCATCGGATCTTTAATTAGTTACTAAATTAATTAATTACCACGTATTAATTAAATTTCAACTAATTACGCGAGTTTGTATACATGCCTATTTTAATTACCAAAATTAAAATTCTACATGTATGCATGGAGTGGATTTATGATATGATGCATGTCATGGAAATTCCGATTTTATATCTATTTTATGATGAAACACATAAAAAATAAATTGCGGAAAATTTAAACACCGAGATGGATATTGTTGGTACCCCCGACTAACCTATTTTCTAAGGAAAAAATAAGACTAATTCTAAGTCTTCAAATCTCGATCTTCAATCTTGATCTTGAAACTTCCGGATCTCAAACCTTCGATCTTGACACGAACCACGAACGACGAGGAGAGGAGACCGTAATATACCAATATATTTAAAATATATCTATATTATCAAATTGTTTTATAAAATAAACTTTTTTTTTTCCTTCACGGCAGAACTTATCAAAAAAAAGAATTAGATTTTATTTTTAATTTTTTTTATGTCGGCAAAACCAATATGCAAGTTAAACCAAATTGGTCATGCAAGTTAAGGAAAAAACAATGCTGCCGCCGCAAAAAAAATACCAAGACCTAATTAAATTAAACAATTCGGCCTCCTCCCGTTTTTACCTTCTTGATGATCTTTAACACCATGATCTTCAACCCATCATCTTCGTCGTCTCAAACCCGGATCAAAATTAAATACAAAAGGTACTACCTTTTACAATTTTTCGCATGACATAAAATAAATTACACATCCTATGCTCAATTGAAACTAATCAAAAGAGCTACAAAATATATCTACGGATAAACAATACCAACCCCAATCCATCTCTTCAACCAAGACATTCATAATCAAAACATAATTTTGGGCCCCTTTTTTTTAAAAAATAGGGACAAAAAAATCTACATGTTTACCACTCCTAGATCTAATATTTTATACGTATAAATATAGATCACCATGGCGACTGATACCACTGTTAGTAATACCATCCGCAACGAAAGCGATTTTAAGGATCTAGATCTATAAAATACACGCAATAAAATAACTAGATCTACTCTACAAGGGGTTGTAGAACATACCTCTTGGATCTCAAAATCCAAGTTGAAGAGCCGCAATAGAAAGGATAAACGAAGATGTGAAGAGCACCACGATCTTCCGTACGTGTGATCCAAGCAACTCCCGGTGGAAGGAAATTCTTGTCTCGAATCCTCCCGATATGCTACCCGGAAAAACCTCCAAGATTTTTCCTTATTCTCCCTCTTGGCCGAAATTATCTATCCTCTCTCTAAGAGATGATAGTCGAATTATGTGTGTTGTAAGGCTTGGGAGAACTCTCTTTATATAGGAGAGTAAAACTTAACCTCCAAGGATTTAATAATTAATACAAAATCAATTATAATAATCTCATTAAATAAAAGATAATCTCATAATATTCTAGAACAAGTCTAGAATAATATTTATCTTTATTTCTTACCATAAATATTTATCCAATAAATATTTTGTGCACATGTCTTATTAATCCACAAGAAAACTAATTTCTTGTTGACTAATCATCACACTTGGCCGAAAATTTCATTATTGACCTAGTCAATATTACTTTCGGCCACAACACACTTTTGGGCCAAGATTATGAAAAATGTCTTTTTCACAAATTTAATTATTTAGCCCAACTAATTTAATAGTCCACTAAACAATTAATTCACATATCGTTTTAATAAAGTCCAACAAGAACTAAATTAATATTATTAGGATTCGATGTCCGAGAATAGCTATGCTATATAGGAGGAACGTCGGGGACCATGGACTAATAATCAGCGGCTCCGATAAATCAAATAAATAATTATCTTACGAACAAAATAATTATATTCGATAAATAAATCACAGGAATATGCCACCATAATCCCGTGACTGCACTCCTCCGATTATGAGATTATATTTATCTCCTCACGAGAATGATAATAAGCGTCCATTGATATAATCATTACATATGGATTAATCCTCCATAGACTGTTCATTCTAAATCGGGAAGTTACCGTTAACCCTTTTCGAACCTCTTATCCTTATTTACCATTAACCCCCTAGTGATCAATTAATTCATACAACTCACTCGTAGCTAATCGTGTAATATGAACTCGCGCGATCGATCGCCTTAGGATTAACAAATGAGGGAACTGTCTATCTACTTCCATAAATAGAAGGAATGGATTCCGTATCCGTGATAACACATACTACTCACTCAATCCAAGACAATGCCAAGATGGGGTAATTCGATCACGTACTCGGTGTAATCCTTAACCGTCAAGTCAAACATCATACCGATTCAAGCAAACGCTTGACTCGTGATCACCTCAGGCTTAAGATATATCCATAAATATGATCATCGATTGATTCGATAAGACTTCTCGATTACGGAATTATATCGTGAACTCAAATCAAATCGGTCCAGCCCTATATGATATATCTATCATATATAAAGGCCCCACTAGGTTCTCTTAACCGAAAGTCCGGATAAGACAATCACACATATTGTGTTCTGGGCGCATTAATAGCACGTTAAAGGAGAGACCCGATACTCTCGATTAACTTCACTACGGGCTAATTGTATTTTAAGTACATCTTCACTAACTCAATCCTCCCGTGTATATCCCATACACTGAGTTAAGTGATTACATAAACGACATACTTTAGGGTTTTCTGTAGTGTAAATACTATTGTCACATCGGTGAATATGAGAATAATAAATATGAATAATAATAATATCATTTCATTTATTAAATAAAACAATTACAAAATTGTCTTTCGGGCATCAAACGTAACAGTAGATCATCTTGAGCTCCTGATGTCTCTTCTTGATGTGAAGCAGCTAATGCAGTGGTCTTTGGCTCTTCTTTTTCAGTCTCAGGCACGAGCTTTTTGCTGAATTCATATGCCTTGAGGTCTGAAAATAATTTGAAGGTGTCTTCTTCATGCAAACTCCTCATTTCTTCTATGGCAGTCACCTTCATCTCCCAAACTTCTTTTAATGCTTCCAAGATTTTTGAGTTGATTTCTTCTTGTGAGTAATTCACACTCAGTATGGTGAGTTCATCCATGATTGCATTGAATCTTGACTCCATTTGTTCAATGGTTTCATTTGGTTTCATTTTGAACTCCTGAAACTTCTTCTTTGCCACAATGATCTTATTCTTTTTGATTGCATCAGTGCCTTCACAGATTAATTGCAACTTATCCCAAAGTTCTTTTGCAGTCGTGCAATCTTTCACTTTCATATACATATTGCTATCCAAGGTTCTGTATATGATATCAATAGCAATATTGTTGAGGTTTGCTCTCTTTCTCTCTTCAGCAGTCCATTCCCTTTTTGGCTTTGGAATGTACCGTGTCACATCTCCCACTGTGACTGACTTGGTGATCTCCAGTGGTCCATCTGTCGGCACATCCATCATTTCATCATGTGTTGCAGCTAGATAAGCCTGCATACGACGTTTATACTCATCAAAACGATCTAAGGAACATATCAACATTGTTCTAGAATACTGGTTGTTATCAATGATGCAAAGCTTTGAAAATCAGAAACTTGAAAAAGTTTTCAAAGTATTTTCACAAGCACAACAAGTAGGAATACTTCAGAATAGAAGCACTGCTCCGATACCAATTGTTGGTCCCTTGAAAAGGCTTTAGTTAAGTTTAGAGGGGGGAATAAACTTAACACTTAAAACTTTTGGATTTAACAAACTCAGCAACTTCAGCAGCCTGCTGACTAGTTAGTAGTCTGCTGATACTCAATAGTCTCCTGATTGTTGAGTTTTACTGAATTTGTTGCAGCGGAATATATTTAAATTAAGCCTTATTACTTGTTAATAAAATATGATACCAAGTATTAGATACACAGTAGTGTATATGTGTGATTCAGTTGCTAGATTCGGTAGGTTGATGTGCTAAATATACTAAGTGCGTAATATAAATGCGTAAAGTAAGTAGGCAGATTTTATAGTGGTTCCGTGTGGTGTAATCCCGTCGCCTACTCTTCTCCTGTGATGTTGGAGGTAATTCACTAGAGATTCTTGAGGTAGCAGTTACAAAAATCCCAAAGTTGCTTGTCCTTCACCAATAATTATGGCTTCACAAATCGAACACTTGGAACAGGTAGGATTGCTGTTCCAAAGTCTTCCACTGGTCCTTGAAGGGTAGGATTGCCTCTTCACCAGCTCCACCACAAACAACAGTCCTTGACACAAATGTGCTTCACTGTCTTCAACAGATTCCTTGTAAAAGAAAGATTGAATCAAGTAAGTGATTCAGCTTTCAGCAGCTTGAGGTCTTCAAGTGTGTAAACTTGATATAGCTTGAAAGCAGATTACACTTGAAGATGTTTACTGGATCAGTAGCTTTATTCTCAGAAGGGTCAGCAGGGTGTTTTCTTGATAAGAATCTGAAGCTCAAGATTATACTTTATTTTTCTCTCAAAAATCATCACATGTATCTGAATTAGGAGTCCTCTATTTATAGGTGAGAATCCTTGTGACTTATTTTTGAAATTCAAACATAGCCATTTCAGATTTGTCCCATTTGACTTGCTTTCTGTCAATGTTCATAGTACTGACACTGTCAGAATGCTTTTTGACAGTTTACAGTCTGTCCACCCTTTGACTTGTATCCATTGGACAAAGCTCTGTTTCTTTCCAACGTTTTTTTTGATAAAATCAGAGGTTGCTAGCTGTCCTTTTCTTTGCAATCTTCCAATGTAACCTTTGAATAATTCGGAATATTTATCAGCAGGTTCCTGAGGATATTAGTCTGCTGAAATATATATGAGTCAGCTAATACAGGTTGCTGTGTTTATTAAAACACTTCAGCTGACTTCTCTTATATCTAACTTTTTATTGTGAAGTTAGATTACACCATTTTGAATATAACTAAGTTCCAATCACCACTTAACTTGTGGAACTTAGACCTTGTACACAAGGTATATGTAATCAGTTTAGGTCATCACAGACTTCCCTAAATTCTGATTCCATATCCTTGATTTTAAATACTAAGTTTGATCCCATAGCCTTCAATAACTGAGTTTGAGCCCTCAGCCTTCAGTCTTCAGCAGGTTCCTAAACTAGACTACTGACTCAGGTACCCTACTGACCTAGACAGGTCTGCTGATGAAAGTCAGCTGACCTTTTACAGTGCTTGTTTGATCAAACCTATACAAGATCAAACTCTAATAAGCCTATTCATTTGATCTAGACATCTTTTTGCCTTTGTTCTATAACAGCTAGTCTGGCACTCATTCTCTATAACCGCTAGTCTTATCCGGACTATCGGTAGAGGGTACCTACGTGAGACATTTATATATGATGGCATTCATATAGGACTAGACCGATTTAATCTGAATTTCTCGATATAATTCCGTAATCAAGGAATCTTATTAATCATTAGATGATCATATATGGATCAACCTTAATCCTGAGGTGATCACATGGTGCTGCTTGTCTCGGGGTAGTGTTTGATGTGTTCGTTACGGTTCACTTAAATATGTGTTCCAAGCCACTTCTCATTGGCACTATCTCCTGATGAGTGAGTAGTTCTGATTTTCACAGACATGGAATCCATTCCTTCCTGCGGGAAGTAGAGAGACAGTCCCCTTGTTTGTTAACCCTAAGAAAGTGATCGATCGGCCGAGTTCATATTAGACTAATTGATCACTAGTCAGATATGTGAACTAATTGATCATCAGGGGGTTAATGGTAAATAAGGATAAGATATTCTGAGTCGGGTTCACGGAGACTTCCTACTCAGAATGGACAGTCTATGGAGGGTTAATCCGTATGTAGTGATTATATCAATGGACGCTTATTCACTCTATTGGTTGAGTATAAGTATACATCTATAATCGGTATAGTTCAGTTTCGGGTTTATGGTGGCATAATCCCGGAATTAATAATTAATGTACTTATTCTGTTCGATGAATAATTAATTATTTGAGCTATTGGTTATAGGTCCATGGTCCCCAATGTGGCTTCTATAATTCGGGCTAATATTCTTGTTTATTTGGGCCTCAGTGATAATTAATTGGATGGGCTAATTAATTGATATGCATGGATATTATTTAGTTGGGCTAGATAATATAATACACATAAAAGACATTTTATGTGGGCTAATAAACTTTAATGTGGCGCCATTATTGATCTCTTTTAGTACAAGAATTAATTTTCTTGTGTTATTGAAAATAAAAGATATTCTTGTTATATGATTGGTTGGATGACTTGTTATTTGATTTCCTATTGGTCAATACATGTCACAATTAGTCATTAAGGAAAATATCCTTTTATTTGGTTTAATTAATTAATTATTTAATTAATTAAAACTTGGAGACCAAGGATTTACTCTCCTATAAAAGGAGAGTTATTCCAAGTGTAAATCACACTTCAAATTTCGCCCCATATCACCAAAAGGGAGAGAAAAAATTAGTTTTCTTGTCTTGGGTTTTTAGAAGAAGAAAAACTACAAGTTTTTCTTGGTGTTGCATATCAAGGAGGTGTTTTTATCAAGAAGGGTGTCCACCAACCACCGTTTGGAGAACATATTGGAAGATCAAGGCTTCTCTTCCCACTATTGGTAATATAATCTTAACCCCCTTATAGTAGTTAAATCTTTTATTTATGTATTGTGATATATAAATCGTGATCCATCCGCTACGCATAGATCTAATTCGTTTAGATCTAAGATCCTAAATCCTTCAGTATTGTATTTACTAAATAAAACCCCATATTTATTTATTTCCTTAAACCCAATGCTAAGATCACAAGATGTCAATTGTTTGATTATATAGCGGTGACAAAACAATACACATATATTTTGTTTAAGATGACAAGCAACCCGTGAGTTTTTTGTATCATAAATTCTCTTTTATCTTATATTTGTGTCTTTATATTTCTTAACTTGATTTAGTACGTCTAAGTAAAAAAATTTCCCCCCCGAATGAAATTCCTGGCTCCGCCATTGATGAATCATGGGCGCGGGCCTGCAGCCTAGAAATGTGGTTTTGCATGTTTTTACGTATTTTCGAGTGTAGTAAGTTGGGATTGGTTCATAACCTTAATATAATGATAAAAAAGTTAAATGAAGAATACAGAGCCATGAATAATCTTCAGATGCGTTTAGTTCTGGCACTGAATGGATTCTTCTAAGAGTTGAAGTTCGGCACCATCAGAAGGGTATAAATGGCATTGTGATTTGATGGATTAGTATCTATCAATGTCTGTGTATGTGATAGGATTGTCTAAGTCTAGATACTAAGATGAGGGAGTAGGGTTGTTAAGTGAGATTTTCCTTGAAAACACTTAGATGGCCAGTTAATGGTTAATAACTGAACGCGTGCAAAGCACTTACTAGCAATAGGACTAGGTCTATCATAGTAGAGTACTGGCGAGTCAAGGTCGATCCCACAGAGACTCGTAACAACGTAAAATTATCAAGATTGAGCTTGTCACGATTAATGGTCTACGACCAACTAGAATCTAGACAGTAGTAAAATTGATGTTACAAACTAACAAGGTTACGCTAGTTCACATGGAGTAAACAAGAGTTTCTAATGTATTAGTTCAATTATGAGTAATTAGTTATTCCCCCACACATGCAATAGTCCTCCCCATTGGTGAATTTTAATTCATTGTACAGCTACGGGTACAACTCCTAACCCTATCTACTCGGATCATGGTAGAGACAATCTATACGCAAGCTAGCCTCCTTAATTGGTCCGTAATAGCCCATACGCATAAAGTCCTAGAGCTTTCAGAAATGAGATCTAACTAATACCGCTAACCCGCCTAGACAGCTATCGACACTGATTAGCACGTTCCTAGGGTCCATCAAGATAATGTCCAAACTAACACTTCACTTTCAGTACTTCAAACTAATTTATGAAGACATGCAAATAGTTGATCAGGATACTAACATGTAAATTAAATCTATCGATCAACGTAGCTGGCGCCGATTATCATGAACTAGTAATTTACTAGGTATTTAGATCTAATGATATATACCATCGCAGATATGAGAACGCAACCAATATTTCATGATTTCTTCACCAATGAATTAGATCTATACATGGGGTAAAAAAACTCACTACTACATAATTAAACTAAATAAGAAATTAAAACATACCAGTCGAATAGAACTACGACAAATCTACATCTTGGAAAAGACATAAAATCATACCCTCGAAGATGAGCGTAGATCTCCCTCGGATCTCTCCCTAGCGGCGACTCCGTCATCTCTCCGACCAGAACTCATAAAATAATAAAATATAGAACACAGAACTTTTATTGCATAATTTTCCTTGAAATTTGTGTACATTGAATTCTGAGGCGAAGCCTCTTATTCATAAACTGACTTGGAAACACCTAGATCTACCCCTCATCCAAGAAAACACGGTTCAGAAGATTCTGGACCATTAGTAAGTCGGCGGCAGACCTTTGTAAACCGGGGGTATTTTTGTCCTTTTTCCTCTGCCGACTTAGCTTGGAATGTTCTGGAGTACCCTAGGCCCAATCCTTTCGTTCAGTCCACTCCAGATTCATCCATAATGCTCAGCCCAATATTTCGTATTCTGAAAATACCCAAATAACGCACGAAATAATATCGAAATAGGGAAAATAAACACTAAGTGCAACTTACTCGACTCATGAACTCGACTTATGATTTCAACTCAAATGGTTCATATTTATTGGTGGAAACAACTATTTTTAGCTCATAATGGATAGAATGTTGATGCCGTAGAATAGACTATTTTAACATTCATCAACTACCCTCCACTAGCCCTTTGCTCGTCCTCGAGCAGAGTATCAAGGCGGAATGTATCTCCAAGAGCAATCCTCATCAACTACCACATATTCAATAAAGATTTCCGGCAGAACATATTTCAAGCCACAATCCATAAGCTCGCCATTAATCACCACTTATCATGCATCAATGTGTCGTGTGATGAAATAGTCGTGATAGTGCTTTCGTGAGGAGAATCAAGTTGTATTAACCCCACAATCTTAACTTATCTACGCATACACTTGCTCATCTTGCCTTCAAACTTGGTTAATCAACATGGTACCTTAATCGGGCCGGGCAGACTCGGGGATTGAGTCTTGCTCTGAAGTCCTCGTTTGTTTCTTTTTATACGAGGGTCGTGCCCTTTTTACACGAGCTCGCTTCCCTCACTGCATTTATTGCATATATTTTTTTTCATTTTTCAAAAAACAAATTGGCGGTTTTCTCACTGGTTTTTTCTCTTTCTCTCACAAGCCCATTTTGTCCCGGTTTCCTCTTTTGGCATTCAAGTTGCTTCCCTTGTCCTACAACAATTTGTTAAAGTATATAGACATACAAATAATGGTTCCCGGTTAAAACAATTTTCATCTGATCTTAAACGCTTTTCACACAGATTATGTGCTCAAATATTGACTGCAATGATAGAATAACAATTAATAAGTTACTACTTCATGCAACATAATATATGCTCATTCTTCCATATTAAATTGAATACGCTATAGCCAACTTCAAATCGAACTTGGGATCCTGTTCTACCGATTCCTTACTCGGAAACGTGCAATAGGCAAGCTAAAAATAGTGTTTTAAATTTTTCAAAATTATTCCCTTTATCGATTGTCCAGCTAAGACCGCCTACTCCCCACATATTATAGACATTGTCCCCAATGACTAATAATAAAGAAAGAAAAGGTACTTAGCTCTGGACTTGTTCGGCTGAGTCAAAGTGATTCCTAGAGCAGAATCATTGGCTCTTAGGTCATCCATCTACCATATTTTTACCTCCTTCCCAAAATACTTCCGAAAATGGTGAGTAACATGCGAAGGGCAATAAGAAAATAAGGTGGCAGTAATTGTGCATACCGGAGAAATGCACAAAAACAGTTTAAGCCATTTTATTCTGCTATTGGCCTCGGCAAGACACGGAAACTTTTATGAGGGTATCACATGAGAATCATGAAGGAAAAAACCACATATATCTCTAACCATACGACCGAAGATATATGTGATGAAAAAAACCTTGCGATTGTCATGCTACTTTATTGTCTCAAAATAACATAAAATAAACAAAAGCAATACAAATAAGGGTTTAGAAATAGTTCTGAGTTTATATTCGCCAACTCGACTATAGTAATAGGGCTCCTTTATTCGTACTTTGGATCCGTCAACGTAAATACTTCCAACTCAGGGTTATAGTTGTGCTCTAGGTAATGCTTCAGCATGTGGCCGTTTAATATGAAAGTCCTCCCGGAGTATTCATTTCTAACTTCACACACACCTGAATTGGAAACTTTCGTGACTACATGTGGTCCATACCATCTAGACTTCAACTTCCCAGGAAAAAGATGAAGACGCAAATTATATACTAGCACCTTATCTCCAACTTGAAATGTGCGGTTTAGAATCTCTTTATCATGCAGGCGCTTCGTTCTTTCCTTACAAATCTTTGCATTCTCATACGCTTGAAGTCTAAACTCCTCCAATCTATTCAATTCCAATAATCTCTTTTCACCGGCTAAATTCTCATCCATGTTTAGAAACCTCATAGCCCACAGTGCTCGGTGCTCGATTTCTACCGGTAAATGACACGCTTTTCCAAAAACTATCATGTACGGTGACAACCTAATCGTGGTCCTATAAGAGATCCTGTATGGCCAAAGCGCGTCATCTAATTTCAAAGACCAATCTTTCCTCGTGGGATTCACAGTCTTCTCTAAGATCCTCTTTATCTCTCAGTTCGTGACCTATAATTGTCCACTTGTCTCGGGGTGATACGCTACTGCAATCTTGTGTCTAACCCCATATCTTATCATCAATTTCTCAAATAACCTATTACAAAAATAACTCCCTTCTTCACTAATTATGGCTCTGGGCACTCCAAACCTCATAAAAATGTTCTTCTTAAGAAACCTCAGGGCAAACCCTGGCATCATTAGTAGGTGAGGCCACTGCCTCCACACATTTGGAAACATAATCGACTGCTACCAGGATGTAATGATTTGATTCCGTCAAATGTCTAGAAACTTTAGAGAAATCCTTAATAAACCTCCTATAGAATCCTATGTGGCCAAGAAAGACTGGCAACGTCTTTAAGTTTGTTGGAGGGGGTAACTTCTCTATTACCTATATCTTTGCCTTGTCAACCTCCATTCCTTTCCTCAAAATCTTATGACCCAACACTATTCCTTCTGTAACCCTCAAATGGCATTTCTCCCAATTAAGTACAAGGTTGGTCTATTCACATCTTTTCAGCACTCTACTCAAGTTGTCCCGGCACTTATCAAAGCTATCTCCAAATACAGAGAAATCTTCCATTAAAATCTCAAGAAAGTCCTCCACCATGTCTGCAAATAATGACATCATGCACCTTTGGAATGTTGCTGGTGCATTACAAAGTCCAGAAGGCATGCGATTGTACGTAAAAGTTCTATAGGGACATGTGAAAGTTGTTTTCTCTCGGTCCTCGGGGGCAATATGGATCTTATAGTAACCATAATATCCATATAAGAAACAATAAAAAGCATGTCCGCTTAATCTTTCTAACATCTGGTCAATGAATGGTAGGGAAAATGATCTTTACGAGTTGCGTCATTCAGTTTCTTGAAATCAATACAAACTCGATGTCCAGTAATCAGTCTCATAAGGATTAACTCCTCAAACTCATTAGGTTGGACAGTGAATCCTATTTTCTTGGGCACCACATGAATTGGGCTTACCCATTCACTGTCTGCAATCGGGAAAATGATTCATATCTCCATCATTTTTATAATCTCTTCCTTAACAACTTCCTTCTATTGTGGTGTCAGCCTCCTTGTGGTTGTGCAACCACTTTCTTCTCAGGGTCTACAGAGATTTTATGCATGCACACTAACGGGTTTATTCCTCTAATATCTGCAATTGTCCACCCAAATGCTCCCTCATGCTCTCTCAGTACTCTCAAAAGTTTCTCCTCCTCTAAAGGTGATAACAATAATGAAATTATAAGAGGAATAGTATCATCTTGTAAGTATACGTACTTCAGGTGAGATGGAAAAGGTTTCAACGTTAAGTTCCTTGGTGGTTCTTCTATTGATGACCTTAATAGCTTACCAGTCAATTGTAAGTCAAAGAACTTGTGCCACGAAGGTCTATGAATTGTTCCTCCTAAATCCACAGAAGATATAGGCTATATTTCTTGCACTTGACCTTCGCTACACCCAGGCCAGGTTTCCTCATAACTTTCTTCATATTCCTTTAGGAGTAAATTCTCTGCTACTTTAGGGTCTAGTGCCACTTGCTGATATAGTTCCAAAACAAGCTCGTCTATGGCATCTAGCATGTAGCATGATTTTCCTTCATCTTGAGCATACATTATTGAATTCATCACAGTGAACACTACTTTGTCGTCCTCATTCACTCTCAGAATCAGCTCACCCTTATGAACATCTATCAATATCTTACTTGTTGCTAGGAAAGATCTTCCTAAGATTAGTGGAACATCGTGGTTAGCTTCTATGTCTAGCACCACAAAGCCTACGGGGAATACGAACTTAAACACTTTTACCAAAACATCCTCCATCGCTCCACAAGCTTGTTTCATAGACCTATCTTCTAATTGAAGGGTATAGATGATTAGTTCAACTCTTTCATGCCTAACTTATGAAAGATGGAGAGTGGCATTAGATTGACACTGTTTCAAGATCACACAATGCTTTGTTCAGGCATACTTCTCTAATTGTCCAAGTATTTGAGGAAGCTCCTAGGGTCTTTACACTTAGGGGACAGCTTGCATTGCAAAATTGACGAGCATTCCTCGTTAAGGCATATAGTCTCAATGTCTAATAACTTCCTTTTGGTAGAGATTGCTTCTGTCAAGAATTTTGCTTATTTTGGCATTCCGGCCAGAGCTTCTACCAAATGTATGTTAACTTGCAACTTATTAAACATTTCTATGAACTTTTTATAACGAGCATCGTCATTGTTCGGTGTATTTTCCTAGGGGATAGGGTAAAGTATAAGGATTAATAGTAACAGTTCGTGAAGACTTACATGCTGCCTGCTGCTTCTCTGCCTACTCGTCTCCTGAATTTTCAGACGCACGGTTTACCGGCCCCTATTTTTCTCCTAATTCTGCTACATTCTGCTGCTGACTACTTTCTTATTCTTCCTGGATAGTTGGTATAATTGGTCCATGCAGTTCTTTTCAGCTTCTAGTCATGATTGCATTCACGTCCCTCGGATCCTTCTCAGTATTACTTGGCAATCATCCCGGAGGACGGGATGACACTTGTTCGGTGATCTGCCCTGCTTGGTGCGACATATTCTGTACTAAGGCTTCCTGATTGGTTAGTCTTGTATCTTTTTTCTGAAAATAAGTGGTGAAGTTTGTATTCAGCTCAGTCATGGATTTGGTAAGTTGATTGACCGTGTCGGTCACAGTTGAGCTCATCTTATCCATGGCTGCTTCCCAACCACAAGACTTGTTGAATTGATGCATGAATCCACCAATTTTTCTCGGTCTCTCTCCATCGTTAGGATCACTCAGTCGAAAACCAGGGTTGTCATGAGAACCTGGGTGATATCCTCCCACATAGGGATTTCCTTGCCTTCCCAGATAGTTCACATCTTCGGTGTTGGTTACTTCAATCTCTTGAACTTTCTCAACCTTGGCAATGTGATCTTTCATGCCATCTATCTTCTCGTTCATCACCATTAGCTGGTATAAGATCTGTTGTGTTGTATTTTCTCCAAATACACCTTCAGCTACTTTGGCGGTCTCAATTTGATGCATTCCTCATTGACTTGTAAGTGCCATTTGCTCCAGTTTCTCTTCAGGTTCTTCAAGTGATATCAATGCAAAACATCCGTTGCTCGATGCATCAACTCTCACTTGCCCGTAATCCGTGATAGAAACAATGCATTCGTATGGGCAAAGTGATATCATGGTGAGGGCATCTCCTTTGTGCTTCCTTAAATCTTTCCCAAGCTTCTTCAAAAGTTTCAGTGTGTTTCTGCTTGAAATTCATAATGTCTTGTCTCGTCTGCAGTGACTTCCCAAGCAGGCAGTACTTGGTCATAAATTTCTGCTGCAAATCGGTCAAAGTTTGGATCAATCCTGGTGCTAGAGACAATAGCCATATCTTCGCTTTGGCTTTCAGAGTGAATGGAAACAAGTTCAGCTTAATGTTATCTTCAGGTACTCCTACTGGCTTGACTGTATTGACTATCTCCAAGAAGTTGGTGACATGTGCACTAGGATCTTCATTCAGTACTCGTATGGAGGGTAGTGTAATTATTCACCATTTGTATCACATTCGGCTTCGGGTGAAACATCTCAACCGCATCTTCTAGCTGAACAATTGCTGACATGAACTGCTCAATCATCGGCATTTCCTAGCTCTATAAAATTCTCCTATCTCGTTTTACCACAACTCCTGCTCCACTGACTCTTCCATTTTGTCCATGTTGAGTTCTGTATCCTCCAAAGGTGAAATTTCCTCTTCAATTTCGCTGTGAACTCCTTCGTGCGCACTCACGTCATCTGCCAGCATAACAGTATTCTCTCGAGCTTATTTTCTCTTTTGTCTACCAAATTTTTTGATCTCAGGTATGAATCTCTCGAGTTTGGCTGCTGAACTTTGTGTAGCATACTACAAGACACAAAAAGAAAATAAAAGGTTACAGACTCTAACTCCTGACTCGACACTAAACTGACAGAAACGATTCTGCCGAACCTGGTACCCTCGGTTTACCGCGGTATATCCCCGGTAAAGCGGATGCACATATTTCCACATTTTAACAGAACTGACTATATACGACTTCAATATAAACAGACTATAAAATAGATTCAATAAAAATAGACTCAAATATATACAGACACTCAATCTCAAATAAAATGTATTCTTGACACGAGTCCCCGGCAACGGCGCTAGAAAATCTTGATCTCGTGCAAAGCACTTACTAGCAATAGGACTAGGTCTATCATAGTAGAGTACTGGCGAGTCAATGTCGATCCCACAGAGACTCGTAAGAATGTCAAATTATCAAGATTGAGCTTGTCACAATTAATGGTCTACAGCCAACTAGAATCTTGATAGTAGTAAAATTGGTGCCACAAACTGACAAGGTTATGCTAGTTCACACGGAGTAAAATAGAGTTTTTAATGTATTAGTTCATTTATGAGTAATTAGTTATTCCCTCACACACGCAATAGTCCTCCCCATTGGTGAATTTTAATTCATTGTTCAGCTACGGGTACAACTCCTAACCCTATCTACTCCGACCATGGTAGTAGACAATCTATGTTGGTGATTTAAGTATAATCACAAGCCATTGAGGTTATCGGGGTTTAGTACAAGGGTGGTTATGCTCGTAAAGCTATAATATAAGTATGGAGGTGCGGAGTGCACGCTTATATAAGTGTTTACGAGTGTACGGATGTAAAATAAAAATCTAAATTTTCTGACTGAGAGTTATCCGTATGGATAAGAATCTATCCGTACGGATGAAAGGCTGAAATTGTAACATTTTGATATCGTGATTCATCCGTCCGGATGCGCATCCGTACGGATGGGCTGATTTATCCGTCCGGATGATAATTGCATCCGTACGGATGGGCTCCGAAAACTGATTTTTGGTGTCTTTTGGCAGTTTTAAGTGGGTACAACCAAATGGTACCTTTTCATTTGGTGTATATCACTTAAGGGACGTGTGCCTTTGCTCTTTTTCAGAACCAAGTGCTATTTATTAGCAAGTTTACATTGTTAAAAAAGAAGAATAACAATTGTAAGCATCCTTGTAAAACATTCCATATAACTTAATACTTCTAAGTGATCTTTAAGATCTTTGTCCAGACTTAAAGGTAAAACTCTCAGTTTATATCTCACTTAAATATTCATGATATCCGGGACAAAGTATAGGGTCGAATAATTTAAGAAGGACAACGATTTATCGTGAAACTGCGAGGATCCGAACATCTTCTATATTTGTAGGAATTAAAGACATTGGTGATCAATCTTCACACCCTAAAACTACAACATTCTTCTTAAATTATTGTTTTGATCACAATGGTGAATACAAAGGATTTGATGATGAATTTCGGGAAACTGGACAAGTTTGAAGGCGTTGATTTCCGTAGTTGGCAAAGGAAGATGCATTTCCTTCTCACAACTTTGAAAGTGGTATATGTTCTTAGCACTGAGATACCAGAAGTCGATGATGATGCACTTTTGGAGGAATTACGAAGGCGGAACAAATGGGAAAATGATGACTACATCTGTCTTGGTCACATTGTAAACGGTATGTCTGATTCGTTGTTTGATACTTATCAAAACATTGCATCTGCAAAAGAATTATGGGATGCACTAGAAACTAAATACTTAAATGAAGATGCATCTGCTAAAAAGTTTCTAGTTGGTAATTTCATGAAATACATGATGGTAGATACACGGTCTGTAATTGAACAATTCAATGAACTTCAACGCATTTTAGGCCAGTTTGCACAACACAAAATGGAAATGGATGAATCCATTTCTGTTTCTAGTATCATTGATAAACTACCACCATCATGGAAATATTTTAAGCATATGTTAAAACACAAAAAGGAAGAACTCTCCTTGGTTGAACTTGGTAGCCACCTGTGTATCGAGGAATCCCTCAGGGCGCAGGAGGGTGTGAAAACCAAGGGAAAAGAAAATGATGAATCGACATCCATTCATGTAATGGAGGCCGGGGAGTGTTCTAAAACTAAAAAAGGAAAAGGAAATGGTAAGAAAAAGAAACCATTCAAGGCTGGCAACAATGAATCCGGAAAAAGGCCAAAAGGTGCCTGTTGGATTTGTGGAAAAACAGGGCACTACAAGGCTGATTGCCGAGTGCGGAAGAACAGAAAGAACAAAGGTACGGAACAGGGGTCGAAAGACCAAGGACCACCCAAACATCAAGGTCAGAATGTTAACTTTGGTATTAATTCGGTTATGGATTATGTGCCATTTTATTTCTGAAGCATTTTATGTGCAGGATGATGATGTTTCGTGGTGGATCGACTCGGGAGCAACAAGACATGTATGCAAAGATCAACGCTGGTTTGAAGTCTTTGAACCGGTGAATGATGGTTCAATACTAAAGATGGGAAACGAGTCGATGGCTGTTGTAAAAGGCATTGGAAATGTTATTTTAAATTTTAGTTCTGGAAAATTTGTAAAACTATTTGATGTTTTATTTGTTCCATGCATCCGGAAGAACCTTGTATCCGGTGCACTATTATGTAAATCGGGCTACAAACAAGTTTATGAGTCCGATAGGTTTATTTTGTCAAACCATGGTGTATTTGTTGGTTTTGGATGTTTGTGTAATAATAAGTTTATGCTCAATGTTATTAATGATAAAGTTAATCAAGTTATTCATATTTCTGATGTTAATATCTCAAAATTGTGGCATGCTCGGTTAGGTCACGTGCATTACAAGCGTATGCAAGTTATGTCTAAAAATGCATTAATTCCCCCGTTTGATCTCAATATGGATAAGTGTACTACTTGTATGCTTACTAAAATTGTAAGACAACCATTTCATGGTGTTGAAAGATCGTCTACAATTTTAGAACTTATCCATAGTGATTTGTGTGA
Source organism: Gentiana straminea (assembly GCA_036785695.1). Classification (NCBI taxonomy): domain Eukaryota; kingdom Viridiplantae; phylum Streptophyta; class Magnoliopsida; order Gentianales; family Gentianaceae; genus Gentiana; species Gentiana straminea. The sequence continues at coordinate 9,685,208 of JAVUPR010000300.1, read as the reverse complement.
CTTTAATGCCACACCGTCTTTGGGAAATAAGAAGTATATGATTACGTTTATAGATGATAATACTCATTTTTGTTATGTGTATTTACTTAATACTAAAGATGAGGCTCTTGATAAATTCAAGATTTATAAAAGTGAAGTAGAATTACAATTGAATTCTAGTATTAAACGTTTTCGTACCGATAGAGGTGGAGAATACTATGATCCAACCTACTTCGGGTCATGTGGTATTATACACGAGATTACTGCACCGTATACATGACGTGGCCTTTTCTAGTGCTAATACCAGTCCTTAACCGACAGTGTATCGGGCCAAACTGTAGTGCTAGTATGGTGAGTCAGAGTGTCGAATCCTCAGGGAACTTGGTAATTCTTCTAAGTGTGGTTAAACACCAAAGAGCTGTTATTAACTCGATCTATACCGCAATTTTATAACACGGATCACTACTATTCTACTTAACATAAAATAAATGCGTAATTTAAAAGTTATTCTAATATAATATATATAGATATATAAATATATATAGATGTACATAAATTGCAAAATATATATATAGATATAAATATATAGATACCAATATATAGAACTAGCCAAAGTTTATATAATTGATTTATACGATCTTTTCGAGACGGAATGTGCTCGATCTTTCCTTACATATTAAGTCCAATTGAGTAAATGAAACGGTGCACTCCTGAGGTTAACAATTCCTTCTCACACGAGCGTATGAAATTGTCATATGTCATTGTCATCAGTTCAATCTCCACAACTGTCCCATGCAACCGGATAAAAGAGGTTATTCCATTTGTCAGACGGCCGATGTTATTCAAAAGGCTCTGGTTGTCAGGCGGATCGATTTAACTTTCCGGTGTTAGTTTCAATTAAACTGTTGATTTTAACATTATTACGATCTCGAGCACAATTTTAACAAGATCCATCTTTCCCAAGACAAATCTGCCCCCGGGTAGGAAATAGGATTCCGTAGTCACGCTTTCGCAAGGCCAATTTTACCCTCCGGTTTTTCTATCTTTTATCTCATATCCTAACTTCTCTGGTCAGTTCATCGTTAGGTTATATGGTGCGATTCTTCTTGGTTAATTACGTCAATCCGAATATTATCAATACGTTACAGAATAGAAAAAGATTCAATTAACTCAATTTTAATCAATTTTACTTAGACAACATTCCTTTACCGAAAAGATCGAAATAAAACAATTACATAACTTTGGCTAGTTATTAGATCTAGCCTAATAACATTATAAAAAGATAAAAAACAAACATAACAAACATAAATACTTAAGAAATTTTACCCGATTACAACTGTTGAATCAGAAGCTGTATTCTTCCGGATATTACAACGACTTCAACAACACTGATCTTCTGATAATTTCTCGAGCATTATAACGATACTACTTTATTTATGGCATAAGGCCTATATACATACTACTAATACTTAAGAAAAAGAGGTTAAGAAAATATATTGGTACCCCCTCATGTGTCTGCAAAGCTGCTCTTCTTATAGGCAAGATTTCCAGGGCCGGATCGATCCGAGAAAGGGCCGGATCGATCCGGGAATAAAAAATCTTATCCCCGGGATTATTCTCTCGCAGGACCACATGCTTTGGATAATCATTATGTTTCCTCGGATCGATCCGAGGTAAATCCGGATTGATCCGGGTAGCTTTTTATTCCATAACTTGATCTGAAACTTGATAAAATCATAACTTGAGCTCTGGATCTCCAAATGACATAATTCAAAAAGCGTTGGAAAGTTCTTGAAGAGATCTATAACTTCCATGAAGGACTCTTCTTCAGAAAATGCCTTTTTGATGGGCCATTTGTTCGTCGAAAATATAATTCGATAATGGTGTCACGAACCATTGATCCACTTGAATTTTAAATCTCGTGGCACTTCCTTACTTCCTTCAAAAGATACGATCTTACTTCAAAAAGTGTCGTCACTCGGGGTCTTGGTTTACCTAAAATCTGCAAATAAAATACCAAAAATACCCACGTAAATCTGACACGACACTCCGGTTATTAACCCGGTACAAAATTTATAACTTTTTATCACTTTTACTAGATTTTTATAGTATTTAGATTTATTCATAACTATTAATATTTTATAAGATTATCGTTATAAATTCTTATATTTTATATAAAAAGAGTCGATAACGTATATAAAATATCGTAATTTTTATCATATAAATGTTATACATCAATACGCCACAACAAAATGGCATTGCGGAGAGGAAGAACCGTACTCTAAAAGAGATGGTAAATTCCATGTTATCCTACTCGGGATTGAGTAATGGATTTTGGGGTGAGGCCATGTTAACGGCCTGTTATTTACTAAATAGAATACCTAATAAAAGGAATTCTGCTACCCCGTATGAACTTTGGTTCAAAAAGAAACCAAACTTGAATTACTTAAAAGTTTGGGGCTGTAGGGCGGTTGTTAGACTTCCCGATCCTAAAATTAAAACTTTAGGAGAATGAGGCATCGATTGCATATTCATTGGATATGCTAGTCATTCCAAGGATTATAGGTTTTATGTTATAGAACCTAGTGATTCTGTGGCTGCACATTCGGTTATAGAATCACGTGATGCCATATTTGATGAGAATAGATTTACATCTATTCCTAGACCAAAGGATATTGCTCCTACGATAGTTGGAGTGGAGAATGTGGAGAATGTGGAGAATAATGATTCTCAAGTTGAGCCTTCTGAACTTCGAAGAAGTAAGAGGGCTAGAATAGCTAAATCATTTCCACCGGATTTTGTCACTTATTTGGTGGAAGGTTCGAGAAATGAAGTTGGATATCAATACTCATATTGTTACAATATTGAGGATGATCCAAGAACATTTTCTTAGGCGATGGGATCTCAGGATGTATCATTTTGGAAAGAAGCCATCAATGACGAGATGGATTCCATAATGGGTAACAATACGTGGATTCTTACAGATTTACCACGAGGTTGCAAACCATTAGGTTGCAAGTGGATTTTCAAAAGGAAAATGAGAGTTGATGGTATTGTTGACCGATATAAAGCCCGGTTAGTTATACAAGGCTTTAGGCAAAAGGAAGGTATCGATTATTTCGATACTTATGCTCCCGTTGCTAGAATCTCCTCAATCAGGTTATTGATTGCCTTAGCCGCAATTCATAACTTGGTGATCCATCAAATGGATGTTAAAACAGCGTTTCTAAATGGAGATTTGGATGAGGAAATATACATGAAGCAACCGGAAGGATTCATTATGCCCGGTAACAAGCATAAGGTGTGTAAACTTGTTAAATCATTGTATGGACTTGAACAAGCTCCTAAACAATGGCATCAAAAGTTTGATGAGGTTGTCTTGGCTAGTGTGTTTAAACTCAATCAGTCGGACAAGTGTATTTATAGTAGATTTGATGATACCGGCAATGGTGTGATAATCTGTCTATATGTCGATGACATGTTGATTTTTGGTACAAACCAAAATCAGGTTGAAAAGTGTAAAGAACTCTTATCTTCTAGATTCTCTATGAAAGACATGGGGGAGGCATATGTTATTCTTGGAGAGCGGTTGTTCGTGTATTGAGATATCTTAAGTCTACCAAAGACTTTGGTTTGACTTATGTTGCATATCCTTCGGTGATTGAAGGATATTCGGATGCTAGTTGGATATCTAATGTAGAAGATCATTCTTCTACTAGTGGATGGGTGTTTGTTTTAGGTGGAGGTGCCATTTATTGGGCTTCTAAGAAACAGACATGTATATCTAGCTCGACTATGGAGTAGGAGTTCATTGCCTTGGCAGCAGCCGGAAAAGAGGCAGAATGGCTTAGGAATTTGATTCATGAAATTCCTCTATGGCCTAAACCAATATCACCGATATCTATCCATTGTGATAGCTCATCTACACTGTCTAAAGCATATAGTCAAGTGTATAATGGTAAGTCACAACACTTAGGCGTTAGACATAGCGCGGTACGTGAGTTGATCTCTCACGGGGTGATATCGGTTGTGTATGTGAGATCTCAAAGGAATTTAGGCGATCATTTGACGAAAGGATTAGCTAAGGACTTATTACAAAAGTCGGTTGTCGGGATGGGTCTACAACCTGTATAAGTTTCTGATAATAGGACGCCCAATTTCCCTTTGGTACAATGCCTTAGGCTAAATTCAATGTGGTAAGCCTGTTATTGAGAACTTGAGCACATGTATTAATCCCGAAAGTATGTGCTATAAACCTGTGAGGTTAGGTTGAAGTTTACCTTCTTAATGAATCTTTTGAAAGTGCTAATGCAGGTGCACGGTAAATTAAAGATTCACCTATATGAGTATGAGGTATGTCCTCTTCAAGGAAAGTTGGGTTGACTTTCTATATGCTCAAGAAAGGATATGGACACAAGGCCGGATTTCAATAAATGGTGTTAAGAATAATACTTTGGAGTAGTCTCAATTCATGTGTATTCTTATGTACATGTATTCAAAATGTGTAAAGGGGTTCAATGCTTACTCACACCCCAATACTCGAATATTTGCGTGTAAAAATACTAGGTGGAAATTCAATCTTCGTGATATTTTCATTGAAGCATGAGTTGGTTTATATTATGATTGTTGTTTATAATAAACCAAGGATTACACTTAAATGGGGGAGGAATGTTGGTGATTTAAGTATAATCATAAGCCATTGAGGTTATCGGGGTTTAGTACAAGGGTGGTTATGCTCGTAAAGCTATGATATAAGTATGGAGGTGCGGAGTGCACGGTTATATAAGTGTTTACGAGTGTACGGATGTAAAATGAAAATCCAAATTTTCTGACTGAGAGTTATCCGTACGGATAAGAATCTATCCGTACGGATGAAAGGCTGAAATTGTAACATTTTGATACTGTTATTTATCCGTCCGGATGATGACTGCATCCGTACGGATGGGCTTATTTATCCGTCCGGATGATAACTGCATCCGAATGGATGGGCTCCGAAAACTGATTTTTGGTGTCTTTTGGCAGTTTTAAGTGGGTACAACCAAATGGTACCTTTTCCTTTGGTGTATATCACTTAAGGGACGTGTGCCTTTGCTCTTTTTCAGAACCAAGTGCTATATATTAGCAAGTTTACATTGTTAAAAAAGAAGAATAACAATTGTAAGCATCCTTGTAAAACATTCCATATAACTTAATACTTCTAGGTGCTCTTTAAGATCTTTGTCCAGACTTAAAGGTAAAACTCTCAGTTTATATCTCACTTAAATATTCGTGATACCCGGGACAAAGTATAGGGTCGAATATTTTAAGAAGGACAACGATTTATCGTGAAACTGCGAGGATCCGAACATCTTCTATATTTACAGGAATTCAACACATTGGTGATCAATCTTCACACCCTAAAACTACAACAATCTATACGTAAGCTACCCTCCTTAACTGGTCCGTAATAGCCCAAAGGCATAAAGAACTAGAGCTGTTAGTATTGAGCACTAACTCATACCGCTAACCCTTACCGCTAACCCGCCTAGACAGCTATCGACACTGATTAGCACGTTCCTAGTGTCCATCAAGATAATGTCCAAACTAACACTTCACTATCAGTACTTCATGCTAATTTACGAAAACATGCAAATAGTTGATCAGGCTACTAACATGTAAATTAAATCTATCGATCAACGTAGCCGGCGCCGATTAGCATGAACTAGTAATTTACTAGGTATTTAGATCTAATGATATAGACCATCGCAGTTCGAAAACACAACCACTATTTTATGATATCTTCACCAACAAATTAGACCTATAACACATGGGTAAAATAAACTAACAACTACATAATTAAACTAAATAAGCAATTAAAACATACTAGTCGAATAGAACAATGACAGATCTACATCTTAGAAAAGACAGAAAATCATACCCTCGAAGATGAGCGTAGATCTTCCTCGGATCTCTTTCTAGGCGGCGACTCCGTCGTCTCTCCGACTAGAACTCATAAAATAATAAAATAAAGAACAAAGAACTTTTATTGCATACTTTGCCTTGAAATTTGTGTACATTGAATTATGAGGCGAAGCCTCTTATTTATAGTTACATAAACCGACTTAGAAACACCTAGATTTACCCCACGTCCAAGAAAATGCGTTTCAGAAGATTCTGGACCCTCGGTAAGTCGGCGACAGACCTCGGTAAACCGGGGGTATTTTTTGCCCTTTTCATCTATCGACTTAGCTTGGAATGTTCTGGACCTAGGCCCAATCCTTTCGTTCAGTCCACTCCAGATTCGTCCATAATGCTTATCCCAATATTTTGTATTCTGAAAATAACTAAATAACGCACGAAATAATATCGAAATAGGGAAAATAAACACTACGTGCAACTTACTTGACTCACGAAGCCAACATATGATATTCAACTCAAATGGTTCATATTTATAGGTCAAAACAACTATTTTTAGCTCATAATTGATAGAATGTTGATGCCGTAGGATAGACAATTTTAACCATCAATCAAACATACTTGTCTAGTAAAAAGCATAAATATCAATGTTATCCTTGGTAAGGCAAAAGACAATATCACTTTGTGTGATGTGTTCAGATAAAGTGAATAACTTCGTTGGCCCTTGAAATACCCCAGGAGTGGAGGGACTTCACCGAACACACATACTATCGGGACTAACCCGTGGCTACTAGTGTACGTATCGCTAGTAGGCTGCAACCAATGCTTCGTGATGAGCAGCATCATGCGTAGTGATCTTGAATACTTGATGTAACAAAGATAAGCTAAGCTAGAAACAAAGTAGGACTCTCACAACATGTTATGAGCATTATGTGAACCTTAGAGTTTGAGTCAAGAACATGAAGATAACAATTAATAATTATATGTTTACTTTCCATTCATTATAAAACGTGTTTGTTCAATAGCTTCTACCTCTTGCTAAGTACTGAATGCACTTACCCCCTTTGCTTATTTGTATGTCTTCCCTTCCCGATAATATTCGCAGGTTGATCTTGAGTATGATGTTGAGTGAGCTTGGATGCTTGGAAGTTTATCATCCTGATTTCATATATACCTTTCTAGTGAAATAAGTATGTACATTTCTTTAAAGGCATGTTGTAATTTCATCTATATTGATTTGTAACCTAAGATTTATGTTGTAAGATAAGTTTACCTTTGTTGTGAGATCCACCGTATGTTGTAAGATCTTTCGGTTAATGTAAGTTCTGTTTCTACCTTTTAGTTGGGTGGCATTGAATCTTTTGATCCTTGTATGGTTTTACCCGAATCTTTTTAGCTTCTGTTTCGCTTTACTTGGTACGACGACATAGAGGCTTACGTATAATGTTAGATTCATTTAATGTTATACGTGCCGAACGTTCTTTTCTGGATAAGGACTCGATATCCGGAAACAGGGCATTACATGAGCTGACTGTATGTGTATATATGTATATAATCCAACTGAGTAATAAACTTAACTCTTTGTGAGTTTGTGGAATCCTAATTGTTGTTTGGGCTCCAAACAGTGATCTTCCCTTAAGTTCATAATTTGCTTTTTCTGTTCCTTGAAAAAGTCTTTAGATGAATATTCTTTTGATCTGCTGACAGTCTCTGTTGACCTGCCCTCTCTTGTTGACATAAATGTATTTCCCCCAGTTTACTTTTTTCAAGCCGATTAAGTTCTTGAAAATTATATTGTATGGTGTATGGAAAAAATAAAAGGTCCCCCGGGTATACTTTTTTTTGATCCGTTTAAGGTCTTGAAAATCATATTGTATGGAGTATGAAAAAATGATTGGTCCTCCAAGTATACTTTTTCAAGCGATTGAGGTCGTTAAAAGTATACTATATGGAGTATGAAAAAATGACCGGTCCCCCGAGTATACTTTTTTCGGTCCTCTTGAGGTCGTGAAAAGTATATTATATGGAGTATTATCATTTTCTCTATTTTGTCTCATGTCGTGTCTTGGATTGAGTTACTTTTCTGAGTCTTGGCCCTTGCCCTAGCCGGGTAAGGCCTTTAAATTTCGAGGTAAGTTATTTCTCTACACCTTTTCTTAGAAACATGATCTTTAACCAAAACAACTTTAAAAAATGATCTTTAAACTAAATATGGACATTTTGATAAGAAGAACTCATTGTCTTAAAGACGAGACGAACAATAACTCTTCTCCAATCCTACGTGAATCTACAAACCAAGAATGAATATAACAACGATTACCCTTTGAATCTAACCTAATTATGACCAAAAATCCAAAGACAACTATGAAAATATTAGATCTTAGTTTAAAAAAGAATCGGAACTTAAAACAGTTTCCATAATCCAAACTACTGAGATTTGAACACATTGATCCGCAACACGAAGCTAAAAAAGTCAACCCTGCCTGTACAATTCAAGTCTCTCATGCGCTTTCCCGAGTGATGGGCTAGGAAAGGGCCCCACTCTTATGCCGTAGAAAAAGAAACACAAATTTTATGAATTCTAGGGCTTCGATCCTGGATGTCTTTTATAGGATTTTCTGAGCCTAGGTCGGTTTAAACTTTAAAGGTGACTTGGAGGCCAAGAAAATTTTAATTAATTTTAAACTAATTGAAAAAGAAAATCTAACTCTAAAAAGACAGAAATACACTTAAATTATAGTACACAAGAAGTCGTAGTTTTACAGAACCAAAACTCGATTATCATCACGCTCAAATAAATTTCATCTTCCCAAAAAAATTGATGCGGAAAACACATCACGCTTGTTGTAAAATAATTAATATCACACCAAACGAACAAGGCTAAAGCTCTGGACAAAAAAAGAAAATGTATCTATTTATTTCTTTGCTCTTCACTCCAATTTTACATATATATATATATATATATATATATATATATATATATATATATATATATATATATATAAAAAGAAATGAACCGTCTTCCTATTAATTAAGATTAATGTACAATAAATGAAGGTACAATGAATGAAGGTACTTTTGATATCCTTATACATTGAATGAGATGGACATATACATTTATTACATGTATCATAACACTCCCTCTTGGATGTCCATGAATATGCAACTCATTTGATCTACGTATATGTCATGTATTATAAACTTTGTTAGAAAAACCCAGTGGGACAAAAACTAGACAAGGAATATAGCTCATGACATATCGTTTGATCTATGTATACACCGTCATGTATTAAAAACCATTAACTAAGAAAACCCCGTGGGAAAAAACTTAGTTAAAGGGAAAAAAGTACGATCACTAGTCTTCAATATTGTTTGAATTGCTCGCTCACCCCGAAGATATTTCCAGAGAAATATATTTGGGAAAAATGTGATTGTATTATTCACACTTCTAAAGAATGATGTTACAAGAGTATTTATATTACATAGGCTACACCAATATAATGACTACAAAATATATGGATATAAATACACAATATTAACAATAAATACAGAATATTTCCTAATACCACCCCTCAAGTTGGACGAGGGACGAGGCCTAACTTGTCACGTTGGTGCTGGAAAGCCGGTCGATGTAGAGACTTGGTAAGACAATCTGCCAATTGATCAGAAGCATTAACATGAGAAATACGAAGAGAACCACGCTGAACCTGATCACGAATGAAATGATAATCGATGGCCACATGTTTCATACGAGAGTGAAAAACAGGATTGGAGCAGAACTGTGTGGTACCAAGATTGTCACAATAAATCACTGGTTGAGCAATCAAATGGATACCAAGATCGTTCAAAAGAAACGTAAGCCAACTTATCTCAGCTGTGGCAGCAGCAACGCACGGTATTCTGCTTCAGTAGAGGAGCGTGCAATGGTGGTCTGCTTTTTCGAGCTCCAGGAAATGGCATTTCTGCCAAGATAAATCACATGAGCACTGGTAGAGGCATAATCATCTTTATCACCACCCCAGTCGGCATCAGAAAACGCATGAAGTGTAAGGGGAGAACGACTATATAACTGAATACCGTAGGTAGTCGTGCCAGCAATATATCGAAGCAGACGTTTGACATAACCCCAATGAACATCGGTCGGAGAATGCATAAATTGGGACAATTTGTTGACGGCGAAAGCAATATCAGGGCGTGTAAAAGTGAGGTACTGAAGTTTGCCAACCACCATGCGATATGTTGAAGAATCCTCCAGTGGCGTACCGGCATTAGTTTTTAAATCAGAAATGTCGACTGGCAGAGGCGTGGCTACAGAATTGGCATGTTGTAGATTAAGCGTGGTGAGTAGTTCACTCATGTAGCGCTGTTGTGAGAGAATAATGCCAGCAGAGTTGTGAATAATCTCAATGCCAAGAAAGTATGTAAGCCTACCAAGATCCTTGAGAGCAAATTTGGCTCCCAACGATGCGAATGAATTTTTCCAAAGCAACCGAGTCATTCCCTGTAATGATCAAATCATCCACATAGACAAGTACATAGAGTAACACAGTCCCAGAATTAAAAATAAACAAAGACGTATCATCATGAGAATTGGTGAAATGAGATGCCAACAAAAAACGTTTAAGTTCCTCATACCAGGCCCTAGGGGCCTGTTTTAAACCATAGAGAGCCTTGCGAAGCCCGCAAATATGATTAGGACGTGTAGAATCAACAAAACCCGCCGGCCGAGCTAAATAAACAAACCTCTCTGTAAGTGACCCCGCAAGAAGGCATTATTAATATCAAGTCAAGCCGGAGAGACCACCCCCGCGTTAAAGCCGCGTAAGAACAACTCGAATAGTGGGAGGCTTAACAACAGGATCGAAGGTTTCATAATAATCAATGCCAGGGCGCTGTGCAAAGCCCTTGGCAACAAGGCGGGCCTTATGGCGATCAATAGACCCATCAGATGACGTTTTAACCGAAAAATCCACTTTGAGCCAATGATATTCGCAGAGAAGGATCATGAGGAACAAGATCCCAGTATGATTACGCATCAAAGCATCATATTCCTCTTGCATCGCGTTTCTCCATCGGGGGTATTTTGAGTGCTTGAGAGACGGAAGTTGGTTCAATGTCATGGGCAGGGGAGGAAGGGACATGGGCATGAAGATTGAGTTTTTGAATAGGGCGATGAATGTTATTTTGAGAGCGAGTACGCATAGAATGAGTTGGAGGAGGGGGAGGGGGAGGTGGAGTTGGTGAAGCCGATGGAGGTGGGGGGGGAGACGGGCTGGGAGGTGCGGCGGCTAAAGGAGAGGGAGACGAGACAGGAGGTGGAGGAGGGAGCCAATCAGAGATGTAGGGAGTGGGGGAAGCAGAGGCGGGAGAATGAGAGACATAAGGAAACACAGTTTCAACAAATTTAACATGGCGAGAGACATAAAGACGAGAGGTAGTTGGTTCATAGCACAAATATGCGTGTTGAGTGAGGGAATAACCAAGGAATATACAAGGTTTGGAACGAGGTTCAAGTTTGTGAGAGGTGTAAGGACGAAGCCATGGATAGCACAAGCAACCAAAGACACGGAGCTTGTGATAGTTGGGGGGTTTTTGGAATATAAGCTCATATGGCGATTTCATATTAAGGACAGGTGTAAGTAGGCGATTAATAAGATAGACAATGGGTAGAAAAAGCATAGGGCCAAAACGTGGAGGGTAGAGACGCACGAGATAGAAGAGCAAGGCCAGCTTTCAACAATATGCATGTGTCGACGTTCGTATAAACCATTATGTTCAGGAGTATGGGGAGGGGTAGTGAAAAAGGAGATGCCATTATTAGAGAGATAATCACGAAGAGCAACAAATTCGCCACCATTATCCGAATAGAGTACTTTAATGGACTGATTAAAAAAAATTTCAACAATAGCTCGAAATCGAGTAAAGGTGGGGGCAACATCAGATTTACGAACAAGGGGATAAAACCACATATATCGAGTAAAATGATCAACCAGAATTAAGTAATATTTAAAACCATCCGTGGATAAAATAGGGGAGGTCCACAAATCCGTAAATAAATATTCAAGGGGTCGGGAAGAGGATAAAGTAGATAAATGAAAAGGAAGTTTATGACTTTTATTTTCCAAACAAAGTAATGTTGCGACAAAGAGGAGACATTAGTCTCTAAATCAAACAAACTAATAATTTTATTAAGGATTGGTGGAGCTGGATGACCCAAACGATGGTGCCAAGTGCTGGACGGTGCTTTGGTGGACGCAAAGGCAAGCAAAGGTTGGTTGGGCCATTCATAAAGTCCATTCCTAACCGGACCACGGAGAAGGAGTTGATTCGTCTGTAGGTCCTTCACAAGAAATTCAGTGGGTAAAAATTCAACAGATAAATTATGAGAGCGACACAATTGCGAAATGGACAATAAATTCTTGGACATGGCAGGAACACAAAGGATATTACGTAAATGAAAAGACGTGGAAGTAGATAAAGGAAGAGAAGTAGAACCGCATGTGTGATATTAAGACCCTTACCATCACCAACCATTATGTCATCGGAGCCAAGATATGGAGTGTGGAGCGAGAGATTTTGAAGATCATTAGTAACATGATGGGTGGCACCACTGTCAAGAAGCCAAGACGGACCATCAGAGGAGGCGGATTCAGGCTGGGCTGCAATGTGAGCTTGGTGACGAGGGGGGTAGGTGGGGCGATAAGCTTGGGAAACGTGAGTTTGGAGTTGCCGAATTTGAGGACAGAACTTAGCAGAATGGCCTTGGGTGTAACAGTATTGACACTTGCCAAGATAAGGACGGCGGGGAGGATTGTTTTGGGAAGAGCCAGGGGTAGAGGGACGGAAAGAAGGCTAGGCATGGGGACGGTACTGAGGGCTGGGAGGAGGACGAAACTGGGAAGATGGAGAGGGAGGGAAATTGCGCCAATTTGAGGAGTGTGGAGTAGGGAGGAGGGGAGGCCGAGTGTAAGCAGGATGGGCGGAGGTGGGGGAAAAAGTGGCCGACGAGGAAGAGGTGGGTTTAACCTTAAAATTCAGCAACTTTTCATGCAGTTCTTCGAAGGAAATAAGAGTATCACGTGCTTGTACGGCCCTAGCAATATCTTGATATTCATCACCAACATTGTCTAAAACTAAATCAATCAAATCCTCATCATCCATAGGTTTATCAATAATAGATAATTCATCAGCCTTATTTTTGATAGCATGCATAAATTCAGAAATAGATTGTGACCCACGTGTCATTGATTTTAGGGCGTCCTTAATAGCACGAATACGACCCCGAGATGCCTTAGCATACGTATTTTTCAAAATTTCCCATGCCTCACGAGATGTAGTAGCTTTACGAAGGAAAGAAACTACCTGAGGGGTACACGCAGCAATTATAGTGTGAAGGAGAAGACTATCCTGACGTTTCCAGAGAGTATAGTCAGGATTGACCTTGGTGGCGCCATCAGCTTGAACAGTTTGCGGTGGAGGAGTGATGGTGCCATTGACATACCCAATCAAATCATAGCCCACAAGGAGAGGCTCCATTTGTAAAATCCAAACGCCATAATTGGTGGAGTCGAGTTTAATCGGAGTTTGCGTCGCAGAGTTGAAGGTGATGGGAGAGACATCGGCCATGGAGAAAGCAGGAGAGATGACGACGAGAAGCAGAGGGGGGAATAAGGCGACTGAAAAAAAAAATCGAGAAGGAGACGAATTGATGAACACGAAGCAGAAAAAGGAGAGATGGCGGTTTAGGGTTGGGAAGGAGAAGAAGAGATGCAAGAGTTTTACAGAAGCTCTGATACCATATTGAGAGAAATATATTTGGGAAAATGTGATTGTATTATTCACACTTCTAAAGAATGATGTTACAAGAGTATTTATATTACATAGGCTACACCAATATAATGACTACAAAATATATGGATATAAATACACAATATTAACAATAAATACCTAATAAAATCGCTAATATTTCCTAGCTATGTGGATAAAGAATTTGGGTTCAATATGATTAGTTAAGTTTCTTTTAACATATGCATTGCTCATTTGTGTAACACATGATGCATTGTCTTCGTAAAGGACTGTGGGGGATAAATTCTCTAACACAATACCACACGTACTACTAATGTGTTGTATCATTGATCTTAGCCATACACATTCTCGTGAGGCTTCTTATAAACCTATAATCTCCGAATGATTTGAAGATGTGGTAACCATAGTTTGTTTAACAGACCACTATGAAATTGCTGTTACTAACCAATAGATCCGGTATTTGGGGATAACATATAGCCATCCGAATAGCCCAAATATCTTGATCTCTTGTATAAAGTAAATCCAAATCTAAAGTGCCTTGAAGATACCTAAAAATATGTTTAATTCCAATATTCCAATGTCTCATTGTAGGAGAAGCACTAAAGCTTGCTAGCAAGTTTACTGCAAATGCTATATCCGGCCTAGTGCAATTCGCAATATAAAGTAATGCTCCAATGGCACTCATGTAAGGAACTTTTGGTCCTAACATTTCCTCGGTATCTTCTTTCGGTCTAAATGGATCCTTATCCACTTCAAGCGTTCGGACAACCATAAGTGTGCTAAGTGCATGGGATTTGTCCATGTTAAATCTCTCCAAAATTTTCTTCAAGTAGGTTGACTGGTGAATGAATATTCCTTCAGGTCGAGTCAATACTTGGTTTTACCCAAGTCTTTCATTTCAGAATTATGTCTTTAATTATGAACTTGCTTCATCAATCTCCTTGCATGTTTCAATAATATTTAAATCATCAACATAGATTGATATAATACAAAAACCATTATTTGTCTTCTTTATGAACACACAAGGACATACATCATTGTTTTTATATTCCTTCTTCAGGAGGAATTCACTTAGTCGGTTTTACCACATTCTACCCGACTGCTTTAAACCATACAATTATTTTTGTAACATTATGCTACACATGTTGCGATTTTCATTTTCCTTTATATTTGGAACTTTAAAATCCATCGGGGATTTTCATATGTATATCAGCCTCTAGTGACCCATATAAGTATGCAGTCCCAACGTCCATTGACTGTATTTCCAAATTCATTTTTGCTGCCAGGGATATTAAGCAGCGGAACGTTATACCATCCATAACAGGAGAGTAAGTTTGATCAAAGTCAATACCGGGCCTTTGAGAAAACCCTTGAGCTACTAGTCTCGCTTTATATCTCACCACCTCATTATTTTCATTTCTCTTCCGTAAAAATAGCCATTTATATCCTACTGGGAAAACATTATGGGTGTACGTACTATAGAGCCAAAAACTTTTCTTTTATTTAGCGATTGTAGCTCAGCCTCAATTTCTTTCTTCCATTTTAGCCAATCCGAGTGCTTCCGGCACGCTGTTATTGTTCTTGGTTCTGGATCCAGATTATCATTTGATATAGTATGAGCAATTATCGAGGCAAATTCATCGTCGACGATTGTGATATTTCTATTATAAGTTTCTCCTCTATTTACAAAATTCATGGCCACTTCAATATTTAGGTCAACTAGATCTTTTTCATTTCCCGATACATTATGATCTAGTTGTTCCGTAGTCCCAGTGTTATGATTGTTTGAAGCACGTGTATTTTCACTGAGATTCTTGTCTTCAGGACAAACCTCTTCAGGAGGTTTCAGGAGTGATAAAGATTCTTTATTAGATTTTGTCTTCCACGGATTCTTATCTTTTGCACCAACAGGTCTCCCACGCTTTTGGCGTTGAGGAGAGTCATCAAGTATATGTTTTTCCTTAGGAATTTCAACTTGCTGTGGTGCATTTATTGCTGGTATATGAGATTTAGTCACTCCTTTATGATCAGTAAAAGCATCTGGCCGGTTACTTGCTAAATGTTGCAAGTTAATTATCTTCTGAACTTCCACTTCAGTTTGACTAGTGCGTGGATCTAAAAATTGAATATCTGGTACATTCCATGCAATTTCTCGGCATTTTTTATTTTGGGCTTTTATATCCCCTTAATGCCGGGAAAAGATCTTCATCAAATATGCAGTCAGCGTACCGGCTGTAAACTGATCCCCTGTCATGGGCTCTAGGTATTTAAGAATAGAAGGAGATTCATAACCAATATAAATACCTAGTTTATGTTGTGGACCCATAGATGTATGCTTCGGTGGTGATCTAGGAACATAAACCGCACAACCAAAAATTTGTAAATGGGAAATATTTTGTTCTTGACCTATACAAGTTGGTGGGAAGAGAAATCATGATATGCAGTTGGCCAAGTTTGAATTAAAGCAGCAGCATGCAAGACTGCATGACCCCAACATGATGTGGGTAAGTTTGACTTTTGTAGCAGTGGTCTAGCGATTAATTTAACACGCTCAATCAAAGATTCAGCTAGACCATTTTGAGTATGGACATATAGGAACTGGATGCTCCACTTTAATGCCTAATGCCATACTATAATCATCAAATGCTTTTGATGTAAACTCACCAACATTATCCATACAAATAGTTTTAATATTATAATCACGGAATTGAGCTCTAGGTTCAATTATTTTAGCAATAAATCTAGCAATAAGGCATAATTCCTTGTGGACAATAGGCAGGTATGAGTCCATCGAGTGGAAGCATCAATTAAGATCATAAAAAATATTGAAATGGTCCTGATGATGGATGTATCGGTCCATATATAGCTCCATGAATCCTTTCAAGGAAAATAGGGGATTCAATTCCAACTTTAGTATATTCAAATGTCAAAGGAAATTTGCTACTAGACATATTATGCCCATCTGAATTAGATAAAAATCGGCCTATCATTGTTTGCCCAGGATGACCCAATCGCTCACGCCCTAATTTAAATGAATTTGGGTCTTTGAATTTTAAATTCATCGCAACAGGATAATTAGACGGGCGTATGTACGTATAATACAATCTGAACAAAAGGATGGGAGCTTCTCAACAATTTGCTTCCGGCATCCTTTGGATTGAGTCATAAGTAGATACTCAACCTATTTCAGTTTCGGTTTCAATATGGAAACCATTTGCCCGTATGTCTTTTAAACTTAGAAGGGTACGTTTAGAGTGCGGGTAAAGCAAAGCATCATTTATAATCAATTTTTTACCCATAATCATGTATTCATCCGGAAAAAACACTATTATGTATGTTGTGTATTTTTTTTGCCCCCTAAAAGGACTTAGTGGGATCCTGCGTCCGCCCCTGGGAAGGATTAGTGATGCTCTTCCGGAGCCCACTATTAAAACATTATCATAGGCAATTGTAGTAACGCTCCCTTTCTTTTCTATTAGATTATGAAAAAATTTCATATCTTTCAAGATAGTATGTGTGGTTGCGCTATCCATTAGACATAAATCATCCTCATCACGCATAGGTTGCATTTTGAATTGCTAAAAAAATAAAACGTCAGATAAAAATAAGGAAACATTCTTATTGATAAAAAATCCAACTTGAGTCATAATAAGGAAAAAAAAACATTATTATAGAGTTCTAAAAAAACTTAGAGCAATATCATTAAACGAGAGATAGATTCACTCATTATCACCAAAAATCCGCAAGCTCAATCTTATGAGAATCACTAGTATCAATATTTAAAGTCATGTTTGCTTTAGGTAAACTTGCATGATGTGATTCACCTTTATGAGGTTTTCCCTTTTTCTCCTGTTGCAGCTTTTGATATGCCCCAACCAAGTGTTTAGGGGTACGACAAGTACAAGCGTGATGTTAAGTATAAATTCGAGAATACTAGATATTAATAAGAATACCACATTATAGCTCCATTTCTGATAATTTATGAGGGAGCAATGTATATAACATTTTCATTCCATATATAAAACAAAAGTACATGATCATGACTCCGACGGAATATCTGAAATATATATATAACCAAAGAGCAAGATATAAATTTAAGATAACTTCCTGATTGAAGATGATATCGATTGTCATATCCCTCAATTATTGATGAATAAAATAAGAAATTGTGTGAAGAAATCCAATATCATGACATCAGGTGTGCAATATAATAGTTGAACCAAAGTATATTCGGCCAGCAATGACAATATTATGGCACATAAAGAATCAACTTTCTTTTAATTTTTCATTATATTGTTGAAACAAAGTTATCTAAAAAGATGCTTATTTTATCAAAGGCTGGAAGAAAACTCATGACCGATCCCTACATCATGCATAACAATCCCCTGGGAATATTTTCAAGTTCCAAAACATATATATATATATAAACTAGTCATAGCAACCGTGCTTAAACATTTATCTGAAAGGAATATTTTCTCAGAATTTGTTTAAACATTTATCTGAAATAGCAGGCATCCAATATATTCAAATAGCAGGTATTACATACAACTTATAAAGGGAAAGCAAATTACATACTGGCAGAAAAAGAAGCTAAAGACTACTAATCTGCAAAGCCTTAAATGATTTACAAATTATAGGCTAGAGCAGTTTTGGAGATTGTGATTTGTCTGTAGATGATATCTAAACCAATTTTCTTTTCATTTTTTATGGCACATAAAGAATTATTGACAATAACTTTATTGTTCCCCTATGCATATGATTAATCTCGTACACCGCACATCAGATATAATTTAATTCCATAAAACAAATATAACCATATCTCAATATAAAGCAAATGAATTAAATAAAACAAAAAATGATTCAAACAACTTAGATGGAATATCATTTTGTCACGTCCTGCAAATTGATAAGCACTATTTCTGATATTTCAAAACTAAAAACTACTGATATGACAAAGTACACATACAAGGAATTCCTTCTAAAAAGGACTATTAAAAGGAATATCTACTTTTCTTTTATTTAGAAAGAAATTTTAAGTTATAAACACAAAAACACAAACGGATTCCTATTACTTATTTAAAGGAATGGTTGTTATATACCAAATCACCGGTTTTAAAACTGTAAAACAACATTAAGCCATATTATATCACAGATCATCCGATCATGTACATAATCATATGATTTATAAGCAAGAAGCACTGCAAGATTGTATCATTGAGAGATCCCAAAGATTTATTTCAAGTAAGATGCGACAAGAAATTACAATTACTCAGAGAAAAAAAAGTATGAAGAAAGATTTCAAATTGTTAACAAATAAAGAATTCTTAAACTAACCGTTCACCGGAGATATAGAGCACTCGTGTTGATAACGTGTTGTAAAATAATTAATATCACACCAAACGAACATGGCAAAAGCTCAGGACAAAAGAAGAAAATGTATATACACATAAATTTAGGGCAATGTTAATGGCACCACACCCAATATACTCGGGCACCACACCAATGCAAAATTCGACTTTTTAGAGGTTGAAATAACACATTTCGACTTTTCGGGAGTTGAAATAACACATTTCGACCTCTAAAAAGTCGAATTTTACACAGGTGTGATGCCCGAGTATATTGGATGTGTTGCCATTAACATTGCCCTAAATTTATATGTATATTCATTGCTCTTCACTCCACTTTTACAAGGAAGATATATATATATATATATACACATAGCTATAAAGAAATGAACCGTCTTCCTATTATATAAGATTAATGTACAATAAATGAACGTACAATGAATGAAGATACTTTCGATATCCTTATACGTTGAAAGAGATGGACGTACACATTTATTACATGTATCATAACAACGCTCAAATAAAATTTTATAGTGCAAATTAGTTATAAAGCCGTCGTTAGAGAATTAATGATCATTTAGGACACTCCGAAATCTTATTTAGTTATAAGGACATTCTAATTTTAAGAAGGAAACTTATTTAGTTATAAGGACATTCTAATTTTAAGTGGATAAAGAAGAAAAAGGAAGGGAAAAAAAGCGCTGGAGAAAAAAAAAACGCTGGAACAAAAAAAAAATGCTGGTGACATTGATATTATTTTTTTTTAGATGCAGTGACATTGATGTCTGAAGCAGTGACATTGACGTCTGAAGCAGTGACATTGATGTCTGAAGCAGTGATATTGATGACTTATGCAGTGACATTGATTTTTGAAGCAGTGACATTGATGACTTATGCAGTGACATTGATGTCCGGTGCAGTGACATTGATGTCCGATGCAGTGACATTGATGAATGATGCAGGGACATTAAGCTAAACATTCAAGATCGTGTTAAAGAATTGAGGAATTCCACAATGAATCCAATTATCAGGAGGGCACAAACAACGTGTGGCCATTACAAGAGTCATACTGAAGAGTCTTTGTAGTTTCACCAAACTTGTACTTCTATCCATATTAAAAGCTCCACAGTTGGAGAAATGCAAAACAAGAGCAGAGCTGACTGATGCAGTTGTGACGACTTATGCAGTGACATTGATGTCTGATGCAGGGACATTGACGACTGCAGTGACATTGATGTCCGAAGCAAAGTGACGACTTTGACGACTTTTGCAGTGACATTGATGTCTGAAGCAGTGACATTGATGACTGTAGTTACAATTAGATAACTGATGCAATGATATTGATGTCACCGCATATACAACTTGATACACACATTTGATAACTTTGTAAAGTAACTTTATTTCTTTGTTATCTTTAAATATTTGATTGATGTTGGTTTATTTGATTAGTGTTGGTTTAAATTTTCGATAACTTTGTAAAATAACTGTATTTCTTTTGTTTTTTTTGTTAAAATGAATATTTTTACAACCAAAGGTATGCATAAATTGTTACAATAACACGTCACTGCATAAATCGTTATAATAACACGTCACTGCATAATTCGATACAATAAGACATCACTGCATAGATCGCTACAATAAGAAGTCACTGCATAAATCACTACAATGAGACGTCATTGCATAAATCGCTACAATGAGGTATCACTGATCAAGGTTGCCAATGGATCGCGGCGGTCAATACATCATGGTAGCCAATGAATCGCGGCGGTGAATGCATCGGGGTGGTTAATGGATCCCGGTGGCCAATGCATCCGGGTAGTTGGTCAATGCATGCCGGTGATCAATACGTCACGTCGATTTTTATGAAGAAAAAAATTGATTTTATGAAATTTATTCGGAAAAATATCAAATTTGATTTTAGAATAAAGAAGACGAAAAAATATGAATTTTAGTGAAAAAATTATGATGATCCGAGTTTTAGATCAAAATATATGACATTTAGAATATGGTGAATTAAAAAAAAAAAACTGAGTGCTCACTGCTCAACCCAACGTTCACTCATTTATTATTATTTTTTTTTATTATTATTTTTTCTTGAGAGCAATTTTTTTTTCCCTTCTTCCTTTTTTTTTCCTTCTTCCTCTTTATCCACTTGAAATTAAAATGTCCTTATAACTAAATAAGATTTCGGAGTGTCCAATTACCCCTAATAAATTGAAAATCAGTCCTTTTAAATAATTGACCCAATTTTATATTCGCATCCGATTTGGTACAATAAATATTGCAAAGTTATGCGGCGGTACAAACTTTAAAACCACAAACACAATAAACAATGTTAATACTTTATCATCAAACAATAAAAACTGACTACTTTGCGCACTTTACATCTAGCCAGTTGTTCTATCATTTCATGACTTTCTTTTGAATAAACAAAAACTTTGATCATAATATAAGGTGACAAGCTCAGCACATGTGAGGAACGTGTTCTATCAGCAGATAACTTTAAATTTTTTTTTTGAAGGGACAACAAGTTAATAGCATTCAATATAGGACAACAACTTAAAGGGAAATTTTGATAATGCTTTAAGTATACAAAAAGAAAGTTTCAAAGTGGAAGAAAACCAAAGTGAGGCACTTTCCATAAGGTGCATAGTGCTTACGATTCATAGTTTAAAAATTAAGACGTAACCAAGTGGGAGAGTTCGTATTTGTTGCTTGAAAGTTGGTCATCTCATGAGTTATCAAATCATCTAATCTGAGTGAAATCCAAATACGAACAGTTTGATTATCACTGAAAATTTAAAATTTCGAATCAGGAAATGTTAAGAGATATGTAATATTATGATTTTCGAAAAAATGCAGACGTGTCATTTTGCGAAAACAAAATATTATATTCTTTACCTTTTTGTGGATTTTAAGTGTATTTATATATGTGTGGCCGATATATAAATATAATTTGGAAAGAAAATCTGATTTTTAATAATAGGGAAAATAATAAGAAATTATTATTTTTGGGTTTTTTATTTATGGAAAAATAAATCCCATTAGTTCCCATAACCAAAAATAAATCAGAATTTCTTCCTACGTTGTGAGAGGCGGCGTGTGTGAGAGCTTTTAGTGCTTAGAGCTTTTCTTTCAGTTTCTAAGACGGATCTTAACAGTTTCATATCAGAGTAGAGCAACGGAATCGTCGTGAAAAGAGCGTCGATTCAACACCAGAATGTTGGAGTTTTTCCTAAGGTATGTTTCAAGCCCTAGAGGTGTTCTTGTTCTAGTTTAATGTATTTAAACTCTTAAAATCGTAGTTTTGTTGTTATAGAAGCGTGTGATCGTATCTAATTTAAATACGGATTGATCACATAGATTTCTACAGAAAGGATCAAGGTTGCTGCAGATTTCTCGTAGATTTTGAGTTGGAATTCTTTGCTTAAAAGGCAAGAGGCTCTTTCTACAAATTAGATATGGTTTAGAGATGTTAGATCGTGTGTTTGATGCGTTATTGTATCAAAGTTTATGCCTATATGTTGTTTAAGGAGTAAGGTTTGATTTGGATTATAAAAGATATGCTTTTCTGATGTTTTTCTGATAAAAATCGTGTAGAACATGTTTGGAATCGAGTAGAGATTGTATAGCGTAGAAAATCATGTTTTAGGGTTGTTTTGCGTTGAATGCGTACGCATTGGCTAGCAATGCGCATGCATTCCTGTTATAGGATCTGTGGCCTTAGTTGTTACGGGTGGAATGCGCATGCATTCGTGATTCAGGATGTAGAATCCTTTTCACTGCAGGTGCAATGCGCATGCATTCAATGGAATACGCACGCATTGCTGTTTCAGGTTGTAAAAAGTTGCACCCAGCATGATCAATGCGCACGTATTGCAAGCAATGCACATGCATTGGCTGGACATGAACTTCTAGCATGTTTTTGGTTATGGAATGCTCACGCATTCCAAGGAATGCGGACGCATTGACCCCCAATTTTGATAAAATGTTGTTTACGCTATGTATTGAGATTTAAATGTTGTTTCATGATCGAATAACATTAATTAAACATGAACAAGCCTCAAATGAGCTGATACGTTTAGTTCCGGCACCGAATGTACTTTTCAAGGGAGTTGAAGTTCGGGACCGTCGGAAGGGCATGAAGGGGCTTGTGCTTTGATGAACTAGAGTTCATCAATATATGTGTACTTGATAGGATGTGACGTCTATTTGTCTAAATAGGGGAGTAGGGTCGTTAAGGTAAGCTTTGTCCTTGAAAACACTTAGGTTGCTAGTTAACAACATATAATAATTACATACTTGTATAGTAATAAGATTAAACATCATGTCTCTTTTGGTTAGGCACGTGTGAACATCGTCCATGTGACTCGTCCGGATAGGTGGATAACTCTATGACCTTCTAAAGGCCAAATGACAAGGGAACTTCACCGGACCAGTATGCATACCGGGGAAACCCGGGACTAATAGTGCAAGTCAATGTTGGTTGGCACCCTCTCGTGGTGGACACACCTCGCGTAGTGCCCTTGAGTGCTGACGTAACCAAGATAAGTTATGCTAGAAACGTATAGTCATGACATGTTGATGGACATGAAGTGAACCCTAGATTGAGTCGGTCTCATAAAGTTAATTGGTTAATTATAAAACTTGGTTATAAATCTTAGTTGATTTGAAGCTTCTACTTCTTATTGAGTACTTTGTACTACCTCAAATGCATTGTTTTTCTATGTATTTAGGGGAGAGAAGATGAACAGGTAGATCCGGAGTTCGAGGAAGACTTTGATGACGACGTTTGAGGACTCCGACGTTGAAGCGTTTATTTATTTATGTTCTTTAGTTATATGCTCGACTTGTTGTTTCTTTGAAAACTATGTAATTTCTTTTAGTTTATTTTGGAGGATTTCGTACGTTTTTGTTTTTGTTGTTTTTCCAATGTGATAAATGTTACATTTCTATCTTTAGAATCTTGAGTTTCTATTCTTGTTTGTTTAAAAAAAAATATACCCAAGTCTTTTTCTTCCGTTTTGCTTAACTCGATACGACGTTGTAGAGGCTGACGTATAACATGAGATTTATTTTATATTATACTTGACGAACGTTCCTTTTCGGATAAAACTCGGTGTCCGGGAACGGGGCGTTACAAGATACTTGTAAGACAGTATATGTAATAGCTAGGAATCGGATCCGAGTGAGTGATACATGCAATTGTAATTCCTGATTAGAATCAGGATTCGATTCTCATCTCCTCCCCGATTAAAGATTCCCTTCCCTTTAGAAATAGGAAAAAAAGAGAATTAGGGATAAGGACAGCTTTTGTAATATTTTTGTGTAACATGACAGCCTAATATTTTTATAGGTTGAAGGACAAAACCAAAAAAAAAAAAAAATGCGACGCGCTAGGAACGCTCCAATTTTTTTTTGTTTTTTTCTCTTTCCTCTCCGATTTTCAAACACTCATATCTCTTGATTTATATCTCCAAACGTAATTAAAATTTCACTGAATTTTTTATTTTTTGATGCTCCTTGTTTTGAGACTTGGTTCAATACAATTACATCGTTTTTCGTGATATTCTCTTTCAAAATTCACTCAGTGAATCTCCCGGTGAATCCTGAAAATTAGTGAATTTCGAACAATAGTGAATTTCGATAGCGAATTTTCTGAAATCACGTCGGAATATGTTGAATGTGGTCTCAAAATAAAGAATATGGAAAATAAAAAATTTGATGAATTAATTTTCAAATTTTGAGTTCTAGTTTGAGAGATATGAGTATTTAAAAAAGATTAATCGAGAAAAAATATGTTGGGTTTTTATTTTATATTTAAAAAAGGCGCTGAATATTAAAAATAAAAAATAAATTATTTTTGTCTTTTATGAAAAAAATTTCAAAAATCCGTAATTCTCCTTAATTGATTAAATGTTTGTGTCATATACCTCATTCCCCAAAAAAAAAAAAATTGTGAAAGCTAAATAAAGAAGACTTCGCTGATAATGACATCAATTGCATATCAATTAATATCATATTCATAAGTTTCCATAGTACCAACATAAACTAATTAATTACAATATCCATTAATATCATATTTATAAGTATCATATTTATCCATAGTAACACAAGTGGTAGTACCACTCTCCAACATAACATAAAACTTGCAGAGAGAAAATCTTTAGCTGAATTTCATTCAATAGATTCAATTCATGAGCACATGGGAACATGTTTACATATATATTCACGTGAGGGAACCTACTGTAACAGACACCCAAATATCTCCTAAGTGAACATGCATGGTGACACAATATCCATGAACAACACTTTTGTCATTGGGGCCACATGCCCAATCAGCATCTGAATATTCTGTGACGTTCTGTTTTTGGACATCGAGTTCGTATCCGGAAAAACGTCTGACACGTATATATTTTTTATAGTACCAAAAATATATATGTAAGTCTCGTGTAACAATATTATCAGAGTAAAACGGAATTAAATCTAAAGAAACGACTCGGAAATATCAAGAACCAAACGGTTCAACAGTTCCACTCCACGTCTAAGAAAACTAAAAGACAATCATCGAAATATATGTTGTTTAAGCTATCACAAATCCCAATGAGAAACATGAGATTAAAATCTAGGAACTTTCAAACAATAAATGTTTACAACTCTCTAACGGTATTAAAATGCATAAGAATAAATTATAAAATTCTTCGTCATATCAGCCCGAGGTCACATGTCAGCTCCATCATTGCTATCATCAAAGCCATACACCCCATCCTGCTAATCACCATCTCGGGGTAGGAACGATAATAAGGGGTGAGTACAAATGTACTCAGTAAGAGGTAGAAGAATCGGATACAACAACAATACATCGAGATATAAAAAATATAATTCTACAATCACTACCAAGTAGGTTGTAACAAAAGAGCTCACTCACCCTCTACTAGCTCAGTTAGTAAAACTTCGCCCAAGTAAATTTGTTACACCACAATCAAGGGGCACTACACATGCTGAACACTGCACCACAACACATTTAGTACCTCATATTTCACGGACTTGTCCGCGAGGAAGATTACACGAATCCGTTTGGCATCAAAAAATGTTGAGGTGTAATAGTTCCAGTGCAAAAAGAAAACGTGCCTCACCAATGATTATAGTGTTTTAACTTTTAGACACGTCACATATGTTTATTATGAAGTTAATCTATTAACCCGATTCGTTCACATATAAGGCTTCCTAAGGTTATCTAATCTAAGAGGATCTATTTAAATTACCTAGCACATTGTAAAATGACTATTGACTACTAAGTCAATATCCTACAAGACCTAAACAACCGCCTTCTGGTGCTCCCACCTTCACCCCACAGAGGGTCTCAATTGTGGTGTTGAGCCGATGCTACCAGAATTCGATGCTAGACATTGCCATATACTAGTTATTACCCAAAAAGGATAAAGAAACCACATATCATCAATTAAAATACTCAAAAAGGCAAATTCTAGGAAATCTGGAAGGTCGGGTGCACAACCATGGAGAGGCGGCACACGCCTAGCCTCTATATTTCCCTCATGTTCGCACAAAAAGATGCTCGGGCGCACGCCGGCTGTAGGGGCACACGGGGCACACGCCTGGGGCTTCTGCCCAGCTTCTGTTCCATTAACAGTAAGGCCGGGCGCACGCCGGCTTCACCCGGGTCGATTCACAGGTTGTTCTTGGTTTGTTTTGTACCTGTTCGCGATTCCTTTCAATCCCAAACACATATTGGCACCTTTATGGTACAAATTCATTCCACAAGCATGCAGAATAGATTTATTCAATATTCCAAACACCAAATAACATATTACAACACAATCACCGATTGAGAACACCCTCTTACCTTTAATTTTCAGAAAATTTGATCCAAAAAGCAAAGGCATGAAGCAACAACAGCAAACCCTTCGATTCCTACACATTTTCCTACAAACAAAAAGGTTTACTACAATTACTAAACAATTCTAAGCAACCTAGAATGTCTAAAACTTAGAAATTTTCAAGAACGATTGAGATTACCAAAAAGCTTAAAACTTAATACTTACGAAATCAAGAATGTTGGTACCAAGACGATGCCGGCGACAATGTGATTAACTTCTTCTACTGTGGTCTGGACAAACGATTGACGGATTAAAGCCTTGGATGACGATCTCCTTTTCTTTCTTTTTTCCCTGATTTCTCTAGAGCGTTTGTTTTCCCCAAAATTCTAATAACATGAGACTAACTAATGGGATAGTGGGGAGGGGTTATGTTATGTAAGTAATTAATAATAATTCCATATTTAATTTCTCTTTTAATTAATTATTTAGGATAAATAGTAATTAGGAAATAAATAATCAATCGAATTACTCATTTACCCTTATAGAAACTTGGGTGTTACATACTCTTTCAGATTCATTGTATGTTTAGGGTTAAAGTGTAACCTGTGATGTAAAGTTCCCTTAACAAACTTCAGCACTCACTTAATGGCCTTTCAATGATCAGTCCTACGATTTTACTTAAATTGACTTAAGTGATTCACTCATGTACTGAAGGCCTCCAATAAGGCTTTTGAAAACTATAGGATTAGACAATGGTTCCCTTTGTGAAGAAAAAGTTGTGTCTCTACAACCATTGGTGTTGGACATGGTTTAAATTTTCCAGCCATTTTAGCAACTGTGAGGCATAATAACCTTGAGATAGAAACATGACAGTATCATCACTTTGGGCTCCATCCCTCGTAAGTGGGAGGTTGGTCCAAGATCTTTCAAGGAAAATGTATTATTGAGATTTTGAAAAAACTTCATGATCATTTACATACACCAGGACATAAAGAGCATCATCTTCTTCAGCGAAAGCAAACATAGAGGTGTGATATATAGATATATAGAATCCACAGTTCAACAACTGAGCTCTCAAAGCATCAAACCAAGCTTTAGGGGCTTGTTTGAGTCCATATAAGGTTGTAGTTATTTTTCAAACATAATGATGTCTCTTTGAATCCTCAAATCCTTCAGATTGAGTCATGTACACAGCTTCAGTTAATGGCCCATTGAGAAATGCATTTTTTATGTCAACTTGGTTGATTCCCTAACCTAGACTTACAACAACAAAAGCACCACATTTATAGTTGAACCTATGGCTATTGGACTGAGTGTCTCAGTGAAATTTATTCCATAGTTCTGGTGCAATCCCTTCGCCACTGGTCATACTTTATCATCTTGAAAACCCAACAATTACCAATGAATTTTTGAATGCAGTTAGTGGGACAATCTACCAATATTTATTCATAGACAAGGCTGGTTACTCTTTTAACATAACATCCTTTCAATCAGGTTGGCCAAAATCTTTAGAGACACTAGCAGGCTTGGCAGAGTATTGAGTTGTGGTGTGAGAATCTTATGCTTTTGTTTGAATATCCCACTCTTAGATCTAGTTTGCATTTAATTGGTAGATTGAGTATGACATGGTTGGGTAGGTTGAGCATGATGAAGTTTATAGAATTATAAACTGAAAGTAAAATGCATAATTATTATTGATGAACTGAATGTTACAAGTTAGATTACAATGCAGCTGATCATGGGGTATTTATAGCCTCATACACCTTATTGATCAATTGGAAGTAAGTTACAAACGGTTACAATGAACTTATAACAGAATCTACATTATACTCAGCAGACTGATATGTCTCTACAATCTCAGTAGGTTGCTGTGTGTCAGCTGACTGTGTTAGCAGATTGCACTCAGCATTCCCTTCAGCCTCTATAGTGTAACACCCCCTAAAGCTGAGAGTGGTACCTTTCAGCTACTTGAACTCTGAAAAATCTTTGAAATTCCCAATTTTTCTAGTAGATAGGAGAAAATATGTGCATCTAAGGCCTTGGTGAGGATGTCAGCTACTTGTTCTTTTGTGTTTACTGGAAGAAGTTTGACAGTCCTGATTTGACTTTGTCTCTCACAACATGGCAGTCAATTTCAATATGTTTTGTTCTTTCATGAAAGACTAGGTTGTGAGCAATGTGCATTGCACTGGCATTGTCACAAAATTACACATTAGGCAATTGAACTGGAACCTCCAAATCCTGTAGTATATAAATCAGCCATTGGATTTCACAAACTACATTTTCCATAGCCCTGTACTCAGCCTCTGATGAGTATCTAGCTATAGTTGTTTGTTTCTTGGCCTTCCAAGATATTGGAGCATCTCCTAGAAACATCATATAACCTGATATACTTATATTCTTGTTTCAGGACACCAGCCCAATCACTGTATGTAAAACCTTTAAGTATAAGGTTGTTGTCTGTTGGGAATAAAATTCTTTGTCCATGATTAGTCTTTAAATACCTTAGCAGCCTATAAGCTGCCTGCATATGATTTTCAGTAAGAGTGTCTATAAATTGACTCAGCTGATGAACTACAAAGGTAATTTCTGGTTTGGTGAAGGTAAGATAGATATGTTTGGCCACTAAGGATCTGTAAGCAGTGTTAAACTCCAGAAGGGGTGAATCACCATGCTATAAAGTTTTCTTAGACTCCATAGGTGTCTTAGCATGTTTGACTCCAAAAAATCATATTCTTCTTGGAGATTGAGGGTGTATTTTCTTTAAGAGATTGATATTCCTGCAGGTGTCCTAGCAGCTTCAATGCCTAGGAAATATCTCAATTTCCAAGATCCTTGACAATGAATTGCTGGTGTGGGGTATTCTTGACTTGATGAATCAACTTCTCATTAGGGCTTGCTGCTATGATGTCATGTACATAGACCAGCAAAGGTATAAAGGACTGTCCTGACCCTTTTGTGAATAAACTGTGGTCATATTTGGATTGAATGAATCCTTGAGCCTCTAAGGATTCAATGAACTTGCAATTCCATTGTCTGCTGGCTTGCTTGAGGCCATACAATGATTTAGTAAGTCTGCAAACTTGATTTGGTTTAGTTGATGCACAACCTGGGGGTAACTGCATGTATACTTCTTCATACAAATTTCCATGTAAAAGGCAATATTGACATCCACCTTTTGTAAATGCCAATTATTGGCTGCTGGTGCTACAAGTAAGGCTCTAATTGTAGTAATCTTAACAACATGTGAGAAAGTTTCTTGATAATAAATCTCATATGTTTGACTGTAGTCTTTTGCTACTACTCTAGCTTTATATCTCTCTACTGAACCATCAGGGTTGTATTTGATTCTGTACACCCATTTGCACCCAGTGAATTTCTTGCCTGGGGGCAGATCAACTATTTCCCATGTATGAGTCTTTTGTAGAGCTTCAAACTCTTTTTGCATTGCTTCTTTTCATTCATCATGCTTGATGTCTTGATTGTAAGTCTTAGGTTCTTTAACAGCATCAATAGAATTAATGAATCTTGCATAATCTGCTGACAGATTGTCTAGACTCATGACTGCACTCAGCAGGTGTGGAGTCTGCTGAACAGTGTGAGCACCCCTTTGATAAAAGGTTGGTGATTTTATTATTCATGTGGACCTTCTTAATTGTGTGGGTTCAGGTGCCTGATTGACTAGTGCATGCTCTTCATTAGATGCCTAAGCTGCAGGTGACCTTATGTTTGGCTGGTCTGCTGAGTCATTCAGTAGATCATCAAAAGTGTCCATTACCGGTAAAGGAACGGGCATGTCAGCAAGAGATCTAGCTTTCCTATCACCTATTGAAATAGAGGAAAGTAAGTCTCATGGAATTGAGTATTTCTAGCAACAAAGATGTCTTTCTTGGTAATATCTAAAAGAATAGCACCCTTGGACGTATTTGAATTCCCAAGATAGACACAATTCCTACATCTTGAGTCAAAAATTGTCTGTACTGCTGAAGTGTGCAAGAGAAAACTAAGCAACCAAAAACCTTAAACACATAATAGTTTGGTTTAGTGCCATAAAGCATTTCATGTGGAGTGCTTTCTTTCAACAGTGGTGTTGGTGTAGCATTAATTAATTTTATAGCATGTAAAAGACGAAACCCCAAAGATTCAATGGGTAAATTACTCTAGAACCTTAGTCTCCTGGCAACATTCAGTAGATGCTGATGTTTTATTTCAACAATACCATTATGTTCAGGTGTGCTGACACAGGTTGTCTGATGTATGATGCCCTGCTGAGCATAAATATTAGTGAGCTGGAACTTAGCTCCATTATCAGATCTAATAACTTTGATAATTTTGTGAAATTGTGTAGAAACAAAATTAACAAAAGATTTAACAAGGTCAGACGCTTCAGATTTGTGGCTCTTAAGAAATACCCAAGTAATCTAGAAAAAATCATCTACAACAGTAAGAAATATTGCTTCCATTCACAGTATGCTGTCTTAGAGGACCCTAAATATCCATATGAACAAGATCAAAAACAGAATGTATAGCAGTGATACTTAATGGAAAGGTTGTTTCTTTAGTTTTGCCATAGGACAAACATAACAGAGGTCATGATCACAAAACTTGACATCAGTAGACTGTGAACTAATGACATGCAGTCTCTTATCTGGCAAGTATCCTAGTCTGTTATGCCATAAAAGAGAATCATCTAATCTATCAGACAATGTGTGATTTTCTACAACATTGGCAGTATAGAGTCTTATTGGTTGATTCATGACATAGAGCCCTTTGTGTAACTCAGCTGAACCAATCACTTTCTTGTTCTTGTCTTGCAAAACACACTTGTTAGCAGAAAAAACAACTGCACCTTTTGTATGATTAATAAATGCGGGTAAAGAAAATAGATTGTATTTAAAACCAGGAATGCAAAACACATCATGTAGGTGTTGAATAGGTGTCCTAAACCCAAACAGGTTGGATCGGATCCAACCGGGTCGGGTCATTTACAGTCTATTTTAGTTCATGTAATAACTTTATTATGATTAATAAAAGCACTTATGTTATTATATATTGTTTATCTTCATGTTATTGGTTGTATATTGTTGGACTTATTTTAAGTTTTAGTGATGAGTGCCAGACTAACTGTTATAGAGCAAAGGCAAAAAGATGTCTAGATCAAATGTATAGGCTTATTAGAGTTTTATCTTGTATAGGTTTGATCAATCAAGCACTGTAAAAGGTCAGCTGACTTTCATCAGCAGACCTGTCTAGATCAGTAGGGTACCTAAGTCAGTAGACTAGTTTAGGAACCTGCTGAAGACTGAAGGCTGAGGGCTCAAACTCAGTTATTGAAGGCTAAGGGATCAAACTTAGAATATAAAGTCAAGGATATGAAATCAGAATTTAGGGAAGTCTGTGATGACCTAAACTAATTACATATACCTTGTGTACAAGGTCTAAGTTCCACAAGTTAAGTGGTGATTGGAACTTGGTTATATTCAAAATGGTGTAATCTAACTTCACAATAAAAAGTTAGATATAAGAGAAGTCAGCTGAAGTGTTTTAATAAACACAGCAACTTGGATTAGCTGAATTATATATATTTCAGCAGACTAATATCCTCAGGAACCTGCTGATATATATTTCAAATTATTCAAAGGATACATTGGAAGATTACAAAGAAAGGGACAACTAACAACCTCCGATTTTATCAAGCAAATCAATGGTTAAGATTAATTGGACGTTGGGAAGAAACAGAGGATTATCCAATAGATACAAGTCAAAGGGTGGACGGATCGTGTCTGTCAAAAAGTATTCGACAAAGGTGTCGGTACTATGAACAGTGACAGAAAGAAAGTCAAATAGGACAAAACCTGAAATGGCTATGTTTGAATTTCAAACATAAGTCACAAGGATTCCTACCTATAAATAGAGGACTCCAAATTTAGATACAAGTGATGAACATTGAGGAAAATTAAGGATCCATCTTGAGCTATCAGATTTAGATCGATCAAACACCCTGCTAACCCTACTGAGCATAAAGTTACTGATCCAATAGACATCTTCAAGTGTAATCTGCTTTCAAGCTGCATCAAGTTTACACACTTGAAGACTTCAAGCTGCTGATCATATCATCCTGATCAAGCTGCTGAAAGCTGAATCACTTACATGATTCAAACTTTCTTTTACAAGGAATCTGCTGAAGACAATGAAGCACACTTGTGTCATGGACTGTTGTTTGTGGTGGAGCTGGTGAAGAGGCAATCCTACCCTTCAAGGACCAGTGGAAGACTTTGGAGCAGCAATCCTACATGTTCCAAGTGTTAAGTTTGTGAAGCCATAGTTATTGGTGAAGAACAAGAAACTCAGGGATCTTTGTAACTGCTACCTCAAGAATCTCTAGTGGATTACCTCCAACATCACAGGAGAAGAGTGGACTGACAGGATTACACCACCTGAAACCACTATAAAATCTGCCTACTTACTTTCTGCATTTATATTCTGCACTTAGTATATTTAGCACATCAACCTACTGAATCTAGCAACTGAATCGCACACATACACTACTGAGTATCTAATACTTGGTATCATATTTTATCAACAAGTATTAAAGCTTAATTTAAATATATTCTGCTACAACAAATTCAGTAAAACTCAACGAGCCGAGACTATCGACCCGTCAGCAGGCTGCTGAAGTTGCTGAGTTTGTTAACTCCAAAAGTTTTAAGTGTTAAGTTTATTCACCCCCCCCTCTAAACATAACTAAAGCCTTTACAAGGGACCAACAATTGGTATCGGAGCAGTGCTTATGTTCTGAAGTAATCCTACTTGTTGTGCTTGTAAAAATACTTTGAAAACCTTTTCAAGTCTCTGATTTTCAAAGCTTTGAATCATGGATAACAACCAGTATGCTAGAACAATGTTGATGTGTTCTTTAGATCGTTTTGATGAGTATAAACATCGTATGAAGGCTTATCTAGCTGCAACACATGATGAAATGATGGATGTGCTGATAGATGGACCACTGGAGATCACCAAGTCAGTGACAGTGGGAGATGAAACTCAGTACATTCCAAATCCAAAAAGGGAATTGACTGCTGAAGATAGAAAGAGAGCAAACCACAACAATATTGCTATTGATATCATATACAAAACCTTGGATAGCAATATGTACATGAAAGTAAAAGATTGCAAGACCGCAAAAGAACTTTGGGATAAGTTGCAGTTAATCTGTGAAGGCACTGATGCTATCAAGAAGAATAAGATCAGTGTGGCAAAGAAGATGTTTTAGGAGTTCAAAATGAAACCAAATGAAACCATTGAACAAATGGAGTCAAGATTCAATGCAATCATGGATGAACTCACCCTACTGAGTGTGAAGTACTCACAGGAAGAAATCAACTCAAAAATCTTGGAAGCATTACCTGCAAAAGAAGTTTGGGAGATGAAGGTGACTGCCATTGAAGAAATGAGGAGTTTGCATGAAGAAGACACTTTTAAATTATTTTCAGACCTCAAGGCATATGAATTCAGTAAGAAACTTGTACCTGAGACTGAAAAAGAAGAACCAAAGGCTACTGCATTGGCTGCTACACATCAAGAAGAAACATCAGCAGCTCAAGATGATCTACTGGATGAGATGCAAGAGCAAATTGCCCTACTGAGCAAGAAAATCAGAATGATAAAAACAGGAAAGAGTTCACCAAGGAATATCACAAAGGAATTTAGTGAAAAGAAGAAGGAAAAATCCAAGAAAGATAATGATTATTTGTGCTATCATTGAAAGAAACCAGGACACTTCAAACCTGACTATCCTGAATTAAAACAGAAAAAGGAACCTGATTATCTTTGCTTCAACTGCAAGAAACCTAGACATTTTAGACCTGATTGTCCAGACCTACTGAAGAGCAAGATCCAACAAAGAAGACCTGGCAAGAAAGCTATGGTTGCTGAAGATGAATCGGTATATGAAGTAGAATCAGAAAAAGGGAATGAATCTAATTATACTGCACTTGTTGTTGATATGGATGATTATGCTTTAATGGAAAATATTGATGAAACAGAGGAGGTATACAATTCTGTATCTATTAACACTCTTGCTGGAAGTGATTGTGAATCAACTTGTGGTTCAAATCCTAAAAATTCTGACAATGAAGAAACTTTGGATGCCATCCTTAGTCAACTGAGGATAATACAATCTGGTTATGAGATTGTGAAGGCTGAAAAAGAAGCTCTTCAGTCAGAAGTTGAAAGATTAAAGGCTGAATTAAGAGTTATCAAGGGTAAGGAAAAAGAAGTTGGACAGAATCAACATAAGTCTGCTGTACATTCAGTAGCTGCTGAATCTGTTGAACAATCTTGTTCCTCCACTGCATTCAAATCTGGAAAGCCTTATGGTGATAGAACAGGCCTTGGATTTGGAACTCAACAATCTTACAAGAGTGGATCCAGTAAGGTCACTGAACCTAGTACCAGAATTGGTCCTAAGTTTGTGCCTGCACAAGATCCAACTCCCAAAAGGGTTGCTGAGGCAGTGAAGCCTACTTAGAAAGCTTCAAGGAAGCAAAATCCGAAGTCAAAAAGGTCAACAGAACCTAGCAAAAAGAATAAATACAGAAATAGAAGTGTTGTACCTTCTAGACCTGCTACCAAGTCTGCTGGACCACAAAAGAATAGAAATTAGAAATATTCCAAGGATAAGAATCCTAAACCTAAAAATGTTAATCATTCAAAGGATACTTATCTCAGGGGGAAAGGTAGATTGTTCCCTACTGATGAGGATTGGAATATTCATGCACCTACTGCTAGAAACAACAGATATAACCATGCTGCTAGGGTAAAACCTAAGCAATGGAATCGAAGAGGACTCAAAGCGAGAGGACTTATACAAGACCTCAAGCAGGGGACCTCACAGACTCCATATTACAGGGCTATTCCTAACGACAAAGAAACCTATGGTTATCCTAGTGCTTCTAACAAAAGAAATCACATTAAACAGCATTATATTCCAAAAGGCCAGAAAGCATATGTGAACCCTACACAACCAATTGTTAGACCTTATGGATGTGTAGAATACATGTGTGAACCAAAGTATGATACCTTTCAAAGAAGAACTTATGGAAATTTTCCAAGGGTCATGCTTGCCAGTAACCACTATGGACCCAAACAGTTTTGGGTACCTAAAATGCATTAACTTTGTTTTGTAGGGTGTCTGGTACTTTGACAGTGAATGTTCCAGACATATGACAAAGAATAAGCACTGTCTATCAAACTTTGTGGCAAAGGATGGTCCAAGAGTGAATTTTGGCAACAAGAACACACCAGGATACACAAGAGGATATGGCACACTTGTGAGAAGATTAACAATCAGGAATGTTGCATATGTGGAAGGACTGGACAACAACCTACTGAGCACTGGACAATTTTGTGGCATGGGTTACAAGGTCACTTTTGACAAAAACAATTGTATTGTCATTAGTGAAAGAGGTGATCAAGTTGTGTTGGCTGGAATAAGACAACAAAACATGTATGTTGTGGATTGGTCTACTGCTGTTCTAGAAACTTGCCTGATTGTGCATACCAAGTCAGAACTTAATTGGATATGGCATAAGAAGTTGAATCATCTAAATTTTGATGATATCAATCAGTTGGTGAAGAAGAAACTGGTGATTGGTTTACCTGAGATCACATTCAAAAGGATGCTATATGTGATGCCTGTCAGCAAGGTAAACATACAAAATCAAGCTTCATATCAAAGACAAAGCAATCAACAAAAAGAGTTTTGGAGCTGATGCATATGGATCTATTTGGACCAGTAACACCAACAAGTGTAACATGAAAGAAGTACACCTTAGTGGTTGTGGATGAT
The DNA here is from genome assembly GCA_036785695.1 of Gentiana straminea. NCBI lineage: Eukaryota > Viridiplantae > Streptophyta > Magnoliopsida > Gentianales > Gentianaceae > Gentiana > Gentiana straminea. Next base: position 9,648,495 of record JAVUPR010000300.1, on the reverse strand, counting down.
TATTCAAACTACACTTGGGTAGTATTCATGAACAAGAAAAGTGAAACACTTCAAAAGATGCCTGAACTTTTGAAGAGATTGCAAAATGAGAAAACTTTGACAGTAGTAAAGATCAAATCAGATAAGGGTACTGAATTTCTCAACAAAGTTATAAGAGAATATTGTGAACAGAATGGTGTACTACATCAACTTGTGCTACTGGTACACCTCAACTAAATGGGTTTGCTGAAAGAAGAAATAGAACTTTAAAGGAAGCAGGAAAGACCATGATTTGTGAAGCTTTACTACCTGAAAGATATTGGGCTGAAACAGTTAATACACCATGCTACACACAAAATAGAACCTCAGTGAACAAGAAGCTGTTGAAGACACCTTATGAGATTTGGAATGGAAGGAAACCTAATATATCTTATTTCCATCCATTTGGAAGCAAATGTTTTATCTTAAATCATAAGGAGAAATTGAAGACCTTCCAACCAAAATCAAATGAAGGAATCTTCTTGGGATATTCTTCTGTCAGCAAGGCATTTAGGGTACTGAACAAAAGGACACTGAAACATGAAGAAACAATACATGTTGTGTTTGATGAACCTAAGTTCACTAGAATGCAAGATGAAGATTCAGAGCATGTTGAGAATCAACAAGTCACTGATCCGGAATGTGTTGATGTTTTGGAAAGATTTAATGACTTAAAAGTTTCTGATTCTGCCACTGCTAAACACCCTGCTGGTAATACTACTGATGCAACAACTGAAGCAGTTCAAGGATCTGGTGTGCCCCCTGTTGAAGAAACAGCAGACCCCACTGAAGATGATGTTCCTGAGAATCAATCTAACCAAAATCCATAATGGTTAAGGGATCATCCTGCTAAACAAGTTATTGGCAATATACAGCAAGGTGTGAGGACTAGAAGACAATTAGAAGCAATGTTTACATGTTTTCTATCTCAAATGGAACCTAAAGTTTTTGAAGAAGCAATATCAAATCCAGATTGGATAATTGCTATGCAAGAAGAATTAAATGAATTTGAAAGAAATCAAGTTTGGACACTAGTGGAAAGGCCTAATCATGCAAATATTATTGGAACAAAATGGGTATACAAACAAATTGGATGAATCTGGTACCATTGTAAGGAATAAGGCCAGACTAGTAGCAAAAGGCTATTCTCAAGCAGAAGGAATAGATTTTGATGAAACATATTCCCCTGTTGCAAGATTGGAAGCAATAAGATTATTCTTGGCATATGCTGCTTATAAAAACTTCAAGGTATACCAGATGGATGTCAAAAGTGCATTGTTGAATGGCATTCTGGAAGAGGAGGTCTATGTTCAGCAACCTCCTGGGTTTGAAGTTAAAAATCAAGAAGATAAAGTGTATAGATTCAACAAAGCACTTTATGGTTTGAAACAAGCACCAAGAGCTTGGTATGAGACCCTATCCCAATTCTTGGTGGACAATGGTTTTACCAAAGGTACCGTTGACAAGACTCTTTTCAGAATCAGTGAAGGAGACAGCACCCTGCTGGTACAGATTTATGTTGATGACATAATATTTGGTTCTGAAAATGATTCACTTTGTGAAAAGTTTGTAAATCTGATGAAAAGTAAATTCCAAATGAGTATGATGGGAGAAATGAACTACTTTTTGGGTTTACAAGTCAAACAAATGAAAGATGGAATCTTCATTCATCAAACCAAGTACACCAAGGAGCTGCTGAAGAAGTTTGGTATGGAAAACAGCACCAATGTATCAACTCCTATGAGTACAAACATAAGATTGTATGAAGACAAAGATTGAAAAGATGTTGATCAGACCTTATACAGAAGGATGATAGGCAGTCTGCTATACCTTACTGCCAACAGACCTGATATATCCTTTGCTATAGGTGTTTGTGCAAGGTTTCAATCAAAACCTAAGGAAAGTCATTTAGCTGCAGTTAAAAGAGTTCTCAAATATCTAAAAGAGACTTTGGATGTAGGAATTTGGTATTCAAAAGATGGAACCTTCAAAGTTATATCCTACTCAGATTCTGATTATGCTGGATGCAAGATTGATAGAAAAAGTACCACAGGAACCTATCAGTTAATGGAAAATAGACTGGTTTCCTGGTTTAGCAAGAATCCGAATTCAATATCAACTTCTACTGCTGAAGCTGAATATATTGCTGTTGGAAGTTGTTGTGCACAAGTACTTTGGTTAAGACAATAATTAAGGGATTATGGAATTGAAGAAAGAGAAATTCCTATAATGTGTGACAACACAAGTGCAATAGCAATCATAGAAAATCCTGTTTTGCACTCAAGAACCAAGCACATTGATGTGAGACATCACTTTATAAGAGATCATGTTGAAAAGAAAGATGTGGTGGTTCTGTATATCCCTATTGAAGATCAACTTGCTGATATTTTCACTAAACCAATGGACAGTGAAAGATTTGTTATACTAAGGATTGAACTTGGAATTATAAGAGTTGACTGATACATCTATGATCAGCAATGTACTGGATTTCACCAAGGGGATTAGTCTTTGCTGTGTTGGGTGAGCTCACTTAGCAGATTAGTCATTGGTATCAACAATTCCATGTACTTATGTTTGGACAATTGAGCAAATGAAGTTGCCAAGGGGATTGGTCTTTGTCTGTTGGGTGAGCTCACTTGACAGATCAGTCAATGGTATTAAACTCTATCTTGTATTATCAGTTGGACAAAACAAGGAAAGATTGGAGATTAGCAAGTAACTCTATCAGCAGGCTGCTGAGACATATTGTCAGCAGGCTGCTGAGCCAAGTCTACTGATGACAAGGCTGCTGAAATAAACGTTACTCGGTCAAACTTTACTAATGTCAAAAACCAAAACTAGCGGGATATTTATTTCATCTTTATAACCGCAGTTACACGATCGAACGGTTACAATCCGTTATAAGTCTATCATGGGACACGTGGCACGATAACATTCACTCAAAACTTAATCGTGGTTAATGCTACAGTACGTGTCTGACATTTTCTACCCACCACTCTCTGCTTTATATACAGACATATACACAGAGGATACATACACCTCTCAAATTGCGATTTCTCTGCAAATATCTTGTGTGAACACAGATTTGAAAGCTTTCTTCTTCATCTTTCTCATATATAATGGCAAACAAGGATGATGTCCATATTGGCACCAGTCAAAGTGTAAGAGGTTATGTGACTAACTGTCACTCTACTAAACTAGCCATTAACATAGGACGAAGAATCAGACGGTTTGCTGGCTTGGAGAATGTTATCAATAGAAGACTGGAGAGAATTTCATATGTCAATGTATTGGAATTCTGGAGAAATATTGTTATACATGAAGGTATAGAGGCCTTCACTACGACAATCAATGCAAGAGAGATTGAAATATCTTCAGATCTACTGAGAGAATTATTTCATTTTGGACCTGGAAATAATGCTCCCACCAATCCAGAAGCAATGAATCTGCCAAGGATGAAGTTTGTGGATGCAATAAAGACAAATGAGAAGATATCTTCATCTCTAAGCATAAATGTGAAGCCTATTGGATATGAGTATAACCTGCTGAGCAAATTAATCGCCAAGACCATTTTGGGATTCATTGGGAGTCTAGATACACTGTTTGGACCAAAAATAGACCTGCTGATCATCATCTCCAGAAGCATGAAGTTTGATTGGGCTGGATTCTTTATACACTACATGAAGAAGGTGTTTACTGAAGATAGAGATGGTGTAAGAAAGTCGAAGACCAAACCCCTACGTCTACTGATTCAAACCTTGTTGAATAATTTTTAGATACCTGATATTTCATCTGAAAAGATTAACAAATCCAAATACAAGCCAGAAGTTGCCACTCCTATTCCTGGGTTGGATGATGATGAAGATGTGGATGATGAAGCCACTGAGAGTGATGATGGTGGAGATGATGGTACTAGGTGGTGAGCAGATTAAGCAAGTTGCTAAGTCTGATGCACCCAAGAAGACTGTTGAAAAGAGAAAGCCTGTTGATACAAGAAAGATAACAGAAATGTTAAAGCCTAAGAAGACAAGAAAGAAAATAGCAGAGACTATTGAGTCTGCTGAGGGTCCAGCTGAAATTGAAGTAACTGACCCTGCTGTAGTTGCAAAGAAGAAGACTGTTACTGAATTCTTGAAGGAGCAACATAAAGAATTCAGTAGAAAGAGGAAGGCTACTAAGATTGAATAAGAAGATCTTTCTAAGAGAATGAAAGAAATTTCCAAGAAAATAAAACATGGCAAAAGGGAAACAATTGAGGATTCTGGAGGCTCAGAGAGAGGAAGAAGAGGCTATTGAGGCTGAGCCCCTAACAATTATCAGGCCTGCTGAGAAAGAACAAGTTGTTATTGAGAAACCTACTGAAGAATCACAGCAGTCTGCTGAACCTGAGCCTGCTGAACCTGAGCCTGCTTGAAGAAGTTGTTGAATCCTCCCCTGTAAAGGCTGCTGAGCATACTGAAGCTGCACAAGTTGTTGTTGAACAACTTGTTGAAGAACCACAACAAACTACTGAGTCTGCAACTGCTGTGGAAGTTGAAACATTGGTACAAGACCCTGCAAGTTCCGCAATAGTTCAGGGGGAAGAGCAATCTGTTGCTAACCCTGCTGATGAGCATATAAGTCAGGGGGAACCCAGTTATGGAATAGATGGAGGTAGTAGGCACCAATGTACAATTTGATCAACCTACTGACCTAGAAGCATCTGTGGAAGAAACTCTTAACTTACTTGTTGAGACCTTTGGAGGTTAGCAAGGTACTCAAACTGCTCCTAGAAAGCCATCCATGCCATTTGAAAGAAAGGAGAAGAAGAAGAAGAGGAGGGTATTTTGATCCTAAACTCCTACTTATTGCAAACTACTTTCAATGGAATTTTGGATTCTATAAAAGACAAAAGCCAGTTGCAGAACCAATGACAGATTTTGAAGATTGGGCTTTTGAGAAGTTGGGAGTGGAGAGTTTACTTGATCTAGTTGATGCCACTTTGTTAGAATCAAGATTGATGGACCTTTTTTATGAGCAAAAGAAGGAAGAGGGTATCAAATTTGAGGATCCTAGAGATGGATCAGATAGTGATGACTCATCATCATCTGAATCTAGTGATGATCATCCCTCTGGTCCAAGAGAAATTAGTGGGACTGCTTTGATAAATGAACCAAGTATGGAACAGTCTACTGAAGCTGGTAGGTCTGTTGAGGTCCATCAGACTGGTCAAATGGATGAGGATCTGGAAGATCTCACCATGGATGATCTGGAGGCACAAATCAATGAGGGAATAAATGTTGGTGCAAACAGGGTGGTTGGTGAGATAGACACTGTCTTCGTTGAAGAATCTGATGCACTTACTGAGGATCAGCAGACTGAAGATTTGGATGATGAGAGGGTTACTGATCATAGTGAACCTGATATCAGTTCTAAGGATTCTGCTCAATATCAAGACTGGATTGATACTCAGGACACTCTATCCAAAACTGCCAATTTTCTAAGAAGGATTGCTGATGTTAGGAAATTTCCAAGAGATAATATGGCTGAATTTCCTGCAATTCTTGTACAGAGAGTGCTGATCACTGAGGAACAAACAATGGTAGCACAGAGATTGGATATGGTGATGGGTTTTGAAGGATCACCACTGTTTGTTGATGAGGTACAGGTTCTGAGGATCAGACAACTCCTGAACAAAGGTTGGAACAGGAGGTAAGGGTTGCTGAGGTACAAACAGCACCTGGACATAGGTTGGAACTATCTATGGGTTTGGAGGAAACCCGTGCTGTTGTTGAAGAACAGGCGTCTGTAGTGGAGCCTGCTGGAGGAAAGTCCACTGTAGAGAAAGATGGTCAGCAGACTGCTGTTATTGATGAAGATGAACAACTGCTGGACTATGACTACAGTGATGAGGAGTTTTAAGTGCCTGAATAAGACACATTTCTGATGAACCACAACAGGCATTTGTACCTATTTTTGAGGAACCTGCCCTAGATCCTATACTAGAGGAGTACCAGGGTCCTAACCCTGTTGGGAGAGATATGAGTTGGGCCATGGTTGTCAGCAGACTAATGGCACAATACAATGTTGAAGAGCCTGCTGATGAAGCTGCTGGACATATGGCTGGAGGAATGGCTGGTGGGGTACCAGCAGAGATTTTGGATGAGTGGAGGACTGTTAGAAATGACATAACAAGGTTGAGAACTCAACTTGACAGGAAGGAGCAGTGGTTTGAAGATTTGATGAATCTGGTGGAAAATAGAAGGAGGACTACAGAAACAGTTGCCTCCAATATTACCTCCACTCAGTATGCTCTTGCTGACATTGCTCAAGATGTAAGAGGGATCAGACAAGGTAATACCATGAAGGAGAAGTTTCTGAAGGACCAACTTGAATCTATTCATCAGAAACAAGATAAACTTGCTGATGCACCTAAGCCTGCTGTGGCTAAGCCTGGCTGAACACTTCAACCTACTGGATTGGATCCTAAGTTCACTGAAAGGATCAATCTACTGGAGCAGACTATGCAAGAAAGGATTACTGTATTTGACACAAGAACTAAAATTATGGAGGGTCAACTGAACAATCTAGTAATCACACAGGAGAGTGTTCATGGCCTGCTGTCCCGTTTTGTTGATGATGTCAATAAGGGGGAAGAGAGCCAAACAGCAGTAGCAAAAAAGGCTGCTAGGATTTTTGCTAAGAAAAGATGGGAATTTGACACCAATTCATTTAGAGAACCTGCACCTGTCAGACTTCCACTCACTGATGATCTTCTCAGAGAATATAAGAAGGTTTACAAAAACAAGAGAAGACCTTACCATGACAAGGGTTTCCATGAAGGACTAAATTCTTTCTAGGACTCAAGTTTTGGGAAGCAAGGGTTAAAGCCTTAAGAGCTGCACATAGAGGTGGAAGAGGTGGCAGAGGTGGAAGAAGTCTTCCCACAACCAATGCAAAGGAATCACAAAAGGAATTCAAAGAAGTATACATGCGTTTAGGCTTTAGAGTACATCAGATCAACCTTACTCTACCTGAGGCATTGAAATGGTGGAAAGAAGTGAATCCTCACATTGATTTCTCTCTTATTGAAAATGATTGGATGAGAGAAATGGTCAGAGAGATAAGAGCTTATTCTGAGCTGCAAGAAAAGGAAAGAGAAGAAAGAGAAAGAAGACACTAGATCAGCATACCTACGCATGCATTTTACTTTTACTGAATCTAGACTGTAATACTTTTGAACAAATAATTATAATGAGAAATGACTATATTTGTTCTATTTTTGTTTTTAATCTTTTTGCTTTGCTGTAAGGAGGGTATTGGCATTATCACCAAAAAAGAGGAAATTGTTGGACTTATTTTAAGTTTTAGTGATGAGTGCCAGACTAGCTGTTATAGAGCAAAGGCAAAAAGATGTCTAGATCAAATGTACATGCTTATTAGAGTTTGATCTTGTATAGGTTTGATCAATCAAGAACTGTAAAAGGTCAGCTGACTTTCATCAGCAGACCTGTCTAGATCGGTAGGGTACCTGAGTAAGAAGACTAGTTTAGGAACCTGCTGAAGACTGAAGGCTGAGGGCTCAAACTCAGTTATTGAAGGCTAACGGTTCAAACTTAGTATTTAAAGTCAAGGATATGGAATCAGAATTTAGGGAAGTCTATGATGACCTAAACTGTCACATATACCTTGTGTACTGATAGGAACCAACTTTACAGTACATTTCTGTACAGTTCAGCCCAGGATTATCACATTTCTGGCATGTTTCGGGTGAGTTTAGACCCTATTTTGAGTATTAAATGAGGTTTTATTTCACGGCGAGTGACTGTCGGTTTTCCGTAAACTCGACCTTACTTTAGCATTTTATACTCGTTTTTCCCGAGCACCCGTAGATTGCGGGGTTATGCGTTTGCTTGTTGTTTTCATATGGATGCAGGACTAGGGTGTCTCGAGAGCCCGAAAGGCAAGAAGTATGAAGTTTAGACGTGCCCGAGGCGAAACACGGAGGTTGAAGGTGAAAAAGTGAAGATTTTGGGTCACATGGGTCCGGACGCCCGTTTGGACACCTTGGACGTGCGTTCAGTGGCTGTCCGGATGGACAAAAACCTCTCATCCGGACGGCTAACTCTCTGGAAAATGGATTCTTGGCTGCAAAAGTTTGTCCGGACGGCTAACTCTCTGGAAATTGGGAAAACTTTGATGAAGAATTCGTCCGGACGGACAGATCCGATCCGGACGGACAAGAGCATTTCATCCGGACGACATCTATGCATCCGTCCGGACACCGGAAAATCAAGAACAGTCCGGCCGGACATGGCGGATATCCGTACGGACGAAGACTTTCTATATAAAGTCGCCTCATTTTCTCACAAACCGCAAGCGTAAAAATAATGGGAGATAATATTAGATAGGTTAGGCGATTTGGGGCGATTTTCTTCGTTTCTTAGAGTTAGAATTAGTGTTATATATAATTAGGATCCTCTTTCGATCTTCTCTTTGAACCTCTAACTTTTAGCTTCGATCTGTAACATTTCAAGTGACAAGATTTGTTCTTTTGGAGTTCGAATTTGGTAGTTCTTCAAGTAATCGAAATGGGTATGTTTTCTTGTTGTTTTACCATTGTTGTGATGTTTTTCTTCCGTTTGTATTGTTTAGATTCGATTATGAGTAGCTAGATTTGTCGTATGGTCGAACCACGTGAATGCGGGTGAAACACCATTAGAGAGATGAACCGGGAGGTAGTGTAGTGCGTAATTTAACGTTCTAATCGATAATCTACATCACGAAACTTGTTTTGATTGTTTTAATAGCTTTGAATGAGATTGACAACCTTGTTCATTGTTGCACACACGTAGCTTGTAAAAGTATGTTGCGGAGACGTGTGGGAACGGGGTTTCGGGACCGTAGAAGTTTTGGGCTTGAAAGGTAGTCTGACACCCACCCGTGTACTAGATTGACGCCCTAGTCATCAAGTCTAGTTCCAATACGGGGTTGGTCCTATGAGTTATCGTTAGACGGCAAGGTAGAGTAAGGCACACTCCCGGGGCAATCTTTCTGAGGGTAAAGTAATCCGCTGAAACGTAGTTCGGCCATACCTCTTTTAATTGTTTAGAATTCCGAGTAGTGTAATCTTTCTTTTATGCAATAGTATAACTTCATATCTATCTGTTTGACCTGAACTGAGTGCTAAGTCAACTGTGGTACTCAAAAACCAATCTCTGTGGGTTCGACCTCGGACTCCTCAAGCACTATCCTACAATCGACCCGGTCCACTGCCGGTTAGAAAGTAGATTTTGCTAAGGTTTCGAGTTTTTACTTGATCGACCGGACGTAGAAAATCCGCTTATCAAGTTGGCGCCGTTGCCGGGGATTGGCAATGCTTTGATATCACAAAAGTTGACCGAAAGCTTGGGCTTAGGTCGTTTTTATTGTTTTCTTGTTGCTTTGTTTTGACTTGCAGCTGAAGTACCACACCACCTATTGATGAGGTGGTGGTGACGAGGCACTGTGATTGTTTTCGTGTTGTTTTCTGTGATTTTGCAGATTGAGCATAAATGGTTGGATACTCTCAACAATTCAACTTTTATGAAGAAAAATCCATCTACCAACCTTGGGCACCCGAGCTTGGTCAAAATCGGTATTATCAACCTTATGACCAAGAGCGAGGGTGCGTGCGTCCATGGGATGTAGAATGGACGACGATTATCGATATGATGAGGGGAACTATAATAATCGAATTTTGGGGGAAATTGGAACCGAATCAACCGGGAAACTGGGGAGGCAATCAAAGCCAGCATGACTACAATTGGAGCCCAAATCAAGGACAAGGGAATAATCAGAATTATGACTCGAACAACCCTTGGAATTGGAGCTCTCAAAATCAGCACTTACAGCAGATTGAGCTTGTCTATGCCGAAGAGGAACAAGAAGTAGGTATTATTCAAGAGCTGATGGAAAGGGTTTCTATGGCTATGGATGAGGAAGTGTCAGCACATCAATTGATCGATTGGTTGAACCGGATGCTCGTGTTATATAAAGAGGCCGAGGATGCTTTGAAACGGGTGGGGAGATGCAAGACAAGTTTTCCAAATGGGGAGTATAGGACTGCCTAGCCAATGAAGATTGGCCCCATATGAGATACGAGCTATGTTGGATGTCTCGGGATATCGTGTCTCTCATGACGGCCCGGATGCCGGATCAAAATGAAAAGTCTTGCACACAAACAGTCCGGGTAGACAGTGATATTGACGAGTCAAGTTGCTATAATGAGGTGCTCGTCCCAGAGGATTCAGCGATTGAGTTGGCTTTATCACCGCCACCCCCATTGTAGTATTTGATTATATGAGTTTCCAAGTCCTCCCGAGTGAACTCCCGAATAGTGAGCTGAAAAATGATGATGTTTTGGTAGAGTCCGTGATGCAACCGAGTTGGAAGCTAGGAAAAGGGAGTTAGTCGCTTGTTAAGAGAGAACTCGCGATGGAAATAGGGCCAGAGAAAGTCGTCAGTGAAGAGGTTTAGGTGGAGAGTGAGGTTGATGAATCGGCTTTCTATGAGGAGATTTCTGAGCCAGAGATTGAGATGCAAGAGATTGATATGGGATCGCCCATCACTCCATTAGTTGATGATGTACCATTCGAGTCGGTGGAGAACTTTTATGAGTATGCCAAGCCACTTGTAGTGGAGCCTACCTCAGTTTTGGGTGAGCCGGAAGCTTTTGGTATTGCCATGCTCTGGGACATGGAGGATACCCATGATTGTAAAGTAAGGGAGGTGGAACTGTTGTCTATCATACCATATCCCGACGATGACCATCATGACACCTTGACGAGAAGTGCGATAGATTTATTTGAGGTCGTCGATCCGGTGGGATTAGAAACGGAGAAGAAGATGGGACAGCTCATTCTGCCGCCTAGCTCACTAGTGGTTCGAGGTCATGTGGATGAGCCCATTATGTTGACTCCCCCGGATAGATTGGTCATCTTTGATATACCGGTCCCGGATTATTACTCCCTTCCATTCTGTGCGGATGAGTTCTACGAGGTTAAGTTCGAAGGGTCCCGGGTGGAAGACACATTTAGAGGTGATAGAGAGGAAAGACCACGGTGGTGGGGTGATTCCAAGAAGAAGATGATGAGAGGTTTTGACAGAAGAGGATTCCCGAGTTGGGAGGAGGTTTCATCGAGGGCTATGAGAGGTAAGTTTCTAACGAACTCGGTTTTCATGATGCTTGCTATTTGTATTCTTCTTGAGTTGTTGATCTTTTTGAGTTCGGATTTTGGTTGATGGTTTTGATGATACATGTTTTAAATGAAATAATTGAATTGTTGTTTTGAGTCTTTTATGGTTTGAGTCCGTTTTGGTGTCACTTGGTCGAGCCAACGACGTAAAACAAAGGCGTTCGGTGGGAGGCAACCCACCATTTGCTGTGTTTTGCTTGTTTTGAGGTGATGTTTTTGCTACCTTGCTCTTGATCCGTGGTTATAAGCCGTAAGGCGCGTACTTTTTCACCTTTTCATGCCTTCTGTGACTATGCCTTGGATTTGACTTGGGTTAAGATTTTATTTTGAGCACGTTTAAACGTGTTGGTTGTTTATTGTATGGTTGATTCGTATTTTGACTATCTCTATGCCATATGTTCAAGTCTTCTGACGTGACGAGGTCGTTTATTTTTATCACCCCCGGATTCTCCCCATATTATATGCTTTGGCACACGGACCATGTCCCGTTCATGTATTTCTTGGATGTTTTTCAATGACTAGGGATTCGGGATGGACTACTTTCACGACCGTTACGAGACTTGATCGTGCCGTTTTTCCGGGCTCATAAGCTAAGTCTTTCTTTTTCCTTCTCGTTCACACACCGAGGATGGTGCTTCATTTAAGTGGGGGGGACGACTTAGCTTATTCGCTTGTTCTTAAAAGTATTATGCCGTGATGTGATAAACTTGGTTTTTACTCGTTTCCGAGTCGATTTTTAGGCCGTTTTTCAATTTTTTCCAAGATTTTAACACCACGTTATATGCATGCTGTTCACAATTGAGTGGTGAAAGGTCTTTAGTTTTGTGAATGTCTCACAGTGAGTCTATATTGTCATGATACGGAACACTTTTTAGTACATGTTTGACGACGGTTATGCTTATCACGATTACTTTACACACCTGTACCCCTAGTTTCGAGGCGAAATAGAAGGATTGGCCTTGGTAGGAACACGGGATGACAGTTTTGGCGTTCTTTTTTACCCTACTTTAGCCAAATAAGCCTGAGCCGAATGTTTGACCTTCGTAGCCCCTCTCAGCCTTGATAGAATGGTCCGACCACCATTCTCTTTATAGCCGTTTCGTTACTTAGTCAGAAACCTACCCTTGAGCCTTATTTTGGTCACATTCCCTTCATTTGACCCTACGAGTGGACTTAGTCTCTTGTTAAACCACACTTGCCTAGGCAAGTGTGCGGTGGGGGGAGATGTTGTTTTTTAGTCGGGTTGTTGTTTCCTCAGTTTTAGAGCTATAAGTAGAGGAGGAGCTTAGTGGGGCTGGATGCTCGGGTTTCATTTCAAAAAAAAAAATTTAAAATAAAAATTCAAATCAAATAATTGTGTTGTATATAGAAATAAATGGTTGACAAAGTCAATGAGCTTAAAGCAATGATGATGTTAAGGTTGGGATAGTCAGATAGGTACTAAGCATTCGAGCTCACCTCACGACACTTGAAACATAGTCGAGTTTGGCAATGAGTTCGGGTATTTTAGTGTCCTATAGTTCCCAAAGTGTTGAAAATGATCAAAAAGGAGTTTGGTGGGTTTGTTTGGTAAAGAAGACGTGGTACATGTTTGGATTATGTTCACTCGTACTTCTTTTCTCCAGTTTCCCAAATTACCCTTTTTCGATTAACCGAATTTACCCTAGCCTAACGTTATAACCATTCAAGTCCTGCTGGACCGTGTTTAACCATGGTTAGTCCCGATTAGTGGAGATTCTAGGAAGGGCAGGATTGTGTAAAGTCATTTGTCCGGTATTCCAAGCCCGAAATCGTATTAAGCATAAGACGTCGTCATTCAACACACACTCACTCCGTGTCATGATCTAGTAGAGTCAAGGTAATGCATTCACTTAACTAAGTTCTTTTCACCTCGATATTTTGAAATGCATGCATGTACCGTAAAGTTGATTCCTTGGTATTGTTTGAACGCCTAATTTACTCGAGGACGAGTAAAGGCTAAGTGTGGGGTGGTGATAGGAACCAACTTTACAATACATTTCTGTACAATTCAGCCCACGATTATCACATTTCTGGCATGTTTCGGGTGAGTTTAGACCCTATTTTGAGTATTAAATGAGGTTTTATTGCACGGCGAGTGACTGTCGGTTTTCCGTAAACTCGACCTTACTTTAGCATTTTATACTCGTTTTTCCCGAGCACCCGTAGATTGCGGGGTTATGCGTTTGCTTGTTGTTTTCATATGGATGCAGTACTAGGGTGTCTCGAGAGCCCGAAGGCGAGAAATATGAAGTTTAGACGTGCCCGAGGCGAAACACGGAGGTTGAAGGTGAAAAAGTGAAGATTTTGGGTCACATGGGTCCGGACGCCCGTCTGGACACCTTGGACGTGCGTTAAGTGGCTGCCCGGACGGACAAAAACCTCTCATCCGGACGGCTAACTCTCTGGAAAATGGATTCTTGGCTGCAAAAGTTTGTCCGGACGGACATGGTGTTGTGTCCGGACGGCTAACTCTCTGGAAATTGGGAAAACTTTGATGAAGAATTCGTCCGGACGGAGAGATCCAGCATCCGGACGGACAAGAAAATTTCATCCGGACGGACATCTATGCATCCGTCCGGACACCTGGAAAATCAAGAACAGTCCGGCCGGACATGGCGGATATCCGTACGGACAGAAGACTTTCTATATAAAGCTGCCTCATTTTCTCATAGCCGCAAGCAGAAAATAAGGGGAGATAATATTAGATAGGTTAGGCGATTTGGGGCGATTTTCTTCGTTTCTTAGAGTTAGAATTAGTGTTATATATCATTAGAATCTTCTTTCGATCTTCTCTTTGAACCTCTAACTCTTAGCTTCGATCTGTAACATTTCAAGTGACAAGATTTGTTCTTTTGGAGTTCGAATTTGGTAGTTCTTCAAGTAATCGAAATGGGTATGTTTTCTTGTTGTTTTATCATTGTTGTGATGTTTTTCTTCCGTTTGTATTGTTTAGATTCGATTATGAGTAGCTAGATTTGTCGTATGGTCGAACCACGTGAATGCGGGTGAAACACCATTAGAGAGATGAACCGGGAGGTAGTGTAGCGCGTAATTTAACGTTCTAATTGATAATCTACATCACGAAACATGTTTTGATTGTTTTAATAGCTTTGAATGAGATTGACAACCTTTTTCATTGTTGCACACACGTAGCTTATAAATGTATGTTGCGGCGACGTGTGGGAACGGGGTTTCGGGGACCGTAGAAGTTTTGGGCTTGAAAGGTAGTCTGACACCCACCCGTGTACTAGATTGACGCCCTAGTCATCAAGTCCGGTTCCCAATACGGAGTTTGTCCTATGAGTTATCGTTAGACGGCAAGGTAGAGTAAGGCACACTCCCGGGGCAATCTTTCCGAGGGTAAAGTAATCCGTCCGAAACGTAGTTCGGCCATACCTCTTTTAATTGTTTAGAATTCCGAGTAGTGTAATCTTTCTTTTATGCAATAGTATAACTTCATATCTATCCGTTTGACCCGAACCGAGTGCTAAGTCAACCGTGGTACTCAAAAACCAATCTCTCGTGGGTTCGACCTCGGACTCCTCAAGCACTATCCTACAATCGACCCGGTCCACTGCCGGTTAGAAAGTAGATTTTGCAAAGGTTTCGAGTTTTTACTTGATCGACCGGACCTAGAAAATCCGCTTATCAAGTTGGCGCCATTGCCGGGGATTGGCAATGCTTTGATATCACAAAAGTTGACCGAAAGCTTGGGCTTAGGTCGTTTTTATTGTTTTCTTGTTGCTTTGTTTTGACTTGCAGCTGAAGTACCACACCACCTATTGATGAGGTGGTGGTGACGAGGCACCGTGATTGTTTTCGTGTTGTTTTCTCGTGATTTTGCGTATTGAGCATAAATGGGTGGATACTCTCAACAATACAACTTTTATGAAGAAAAATCCACCTACCAACCTTGGGCACTTCGAGCTTGGTCAAAATCAGTATTATCAACCTTTTGACCAAGAGCAGGGTGCGTCCATGGGATGTGGAATGGACAACGATTATCGATATGATGAGGGGAACTATAATAGACAGAATTTTGGGGGAAATTGGAACCAGAATCAACCGGGAAACTGGGGAGGCAATCAATGCCAGCATGACTACAATTAGAGCCCAAATCAAGGACAAGGGAATAATCAGAATTATGACTCGAACAACCCTTGGAATTGGAGCTCTCAAAATCAGCACTTACAGCAGATTGACCTTGCCTATGCCGAAGAGGAACAAGAAGTAGGTATTATTCAGGAGCTGATGGAAAGGGTTTCTATGGCTATGGATGAGGAAGTGTCGGCACATCAATTGATCGATTGGTTGAACCGGATGCTCGTGTTATATAAAGAGGCCGAGGATGCTTTGAAACGGGCTGGGGAGATGCAAGACAAGTTTTCCAACGGGGAGTATAGGACCTGCCTAGCCAATGAAGATTGGCCCCATATGAGATACAGGCTATGTTGGATGTCTCAGGATATCATGTCTCTCATGACGGCCCGGAAGCCGGATCAAAATGAAAAGTCTTGCACACAAACGGTCCGGGTAGACAGTGATATTGACGAGTCAAGTTGCTATAATGAGGTGCTCGCCCCGGAGGATTCAGTGAATGAGTTGGCTTTATCACCGCCACCCCCCATTGTAGTATTTGATTATATGAGTTTCCAAGTCCTCCCGACTGAACTCCCGAATAGTGAGCTGAAAAATGATGATGTTTTGGTAGAGTCCGTGATGCAAACTGAGTTGGAAGCTAGGAAAAGGGAGTTAGCTGCTGTTAAGAGAGAACTCGCGATGGAAATAGGGCCAGAGAAAGTCGTCAGTGAAGAGGTTCAGGTGGAGAGTGAGGTTGATGAATCGGCTTTCTATGAGGAGATATCTGAGCCAGAGATTGAGATGCAAGAGATTGATATGGGATCGCCCATCACTCCATTAGTTGATGATGTACCATTCGAGTCGGTGGAGAATTTTTATGAGTATGCCAAGCCACTTGTAGTGGAGCCTACCTCAGTTTTGGGTGAGCCGGAAGCTTTTGGTATTGCCATGCTCTGGGACATGGAGGATACCCATGATTGTAAAGTAAGGGAGGTGGAACTGTTGACTATCATACCATATCCCGACGATGACCATCATGACACCTTGATGAGAAGTGCGATAGATTTATTTGAGGTCGTCGATCCGGTGGGATTAGAAACGGAGAAGAAGATGGGACAGCTCATTCTGCCGCCTAGCTCACTAGTGGTTCGAGGTCATGTGGATGAGCCCATTATGTTGACACCCCCGGATAGATTGGTCATCTTTGATATACCGGTCCCGGATTATTACTCCCTTCCATTCTGTGCGGATGAGTTCTACGAGGTTAAGTTCGAAGTGTCCCGGGTGGAAGACACACGTAGAGGTGATAGAGAGGAAAGACCACGGTGGTGGGGTGATTCCAAGAAGAAGATGATGAGAGGTTTTGACAGAAGAGGATTCCCGAGTTGGGAGGAGGTTTCATCGAGGGCTATGAGAGGTAAGTTTCTAACGAACTCGGTTTTCATGATGCTTGCTATTTGTATTCTTCTTGAGTTGTTGATCTTTTTGAGTTCGGATTTCAGTTGATGGTTTTGATGATACTTGTTTGAAATGAAATAATTGAATTGTTGTTTTGAGTCTTTTATGGTTTGAGTCCGTTTTGGTGTCACTTGGTCGAGCCAACGACGTAAAACAAAGGCGCTCGGTGGGAGGCAACCCACCATTTGCTGTGTTTTGCTTGTTTTGAGGTGATGTTTTTGCTACCTTGCTCTTGATCCATGGTTGTAAGCCGTAAGGCGCGTACTTTTTCACCTTTTCATGCCTTCTGTGACTATGCCTTGGAATTGACTTGGGTTAAGATTTTATTTTGAGCACGTTTAAACGTGTTGGTTGTTTATTGTATGGTTGATTCGTATTTTGACTATCTCTATGCCATATGTTCAAGTCTTCTGACGTGACGAGGTCGTTTATTTTTATCACCCCTGGATTCTCCCCATATTATATGCTTTGGCACACGGACCATGTCCCGTTCATGTATTTCTTGGATGTTTTTCAATGACTAGGGATTCGGGATGGACTACTTTCACGACCGTTACGAGACTTGATCGTGCCGTTTTTCCGGGCTCATAAGCTAAGTCTTTCTTTTTCCTTCTCGTTCACACACCGAGGATGGTGCTTCATTTAAGTGGGGGGGACGACTTAGATTATTCGCTTGTTCTTAAAAGTATTATGCCGTGATGTGATAAACTTGGTTTTTACTCGTTTCCGAGTCGATTTTTAGGCCGTTTTTCAAAATTTTCCAAGATTTTAACACCACGTTATATGCATGTTGTTCACAATTGAGTGGTGAAAGGTCTTTAGTTTTGTGAATGTCTCACAGTGAGTCTATATTGTCATGATACGGAACACTTTTTAGTACACGTTTGACGACGGTTATGCTTATCACGATTACTTTACACACTGTACTTACCCCTAGTTTCGAGGCGAAATAGAAGGATTGGCCTTGGTAGGAACACGGGATGACAGTTTTGGCGTTCTTTTTTACCCTACTTTAGCCAAATAAGCCTAAGCCGAATGTTTGACCTTCGTAGCCCCTCTCAGCCTTGATAGAATGGTCCGACCACCATTCGCTTTATAGCCGTTTCGTTACATAGTCAGAAACCTACCCTTGAGCCTTATTTTGGTCACATTCCCTTCTTTTGACCCTATGAGTGGACTTAGTCTCTTGTTAAACCACACTTGCCAAGGCAAGTGTGGGGTGGGGGGAGATGTTGTTTTTGAGTCGGGTTGTTGTTTCCTCAGTTTTCGAGCTATAAGTAGAGGAGGAGCTCAGTGGGGCTGGATGCTCGGGTTTCATTTCAAAAAAAAATTTAAAATAAAAATTCAAATCAAATAATTGTGTTGTATATAGAAATAAAGGGTTGAAAAAGGCAATGAGCTTAAAGCAATGATGATGTTAGGGTTGGGATAGTCAGAGAGGTACTAAGTATTCGAGCTCACCCCACGACAGTTGAAACATAGTCGAGTTTGGCAATGAGTTCGGGTATTTTAGTGTCCTATAGTTCCCAAAGTGTTGAAAATGATCAAAAAGGAGTTTGGTGGGTTTGTTTGGTAAAGAAGACATGGTACGTGTTTGGATTATGTTCACTCATACTTCTTTTCTCCAGTTTCCCAAATTACCCTTTTCGATTAACCGAATTTACCCTAGCCTAACGTTATAACCATTCAAGTCCCGCCGGACCGTGTTTAACCTTGGTTAGTCCCGATTAGTGGAGATTCTAGGAAGGGCGAGATTGTGTAAAGTCATTTGTCCGGTATTCCAAGCCCGAAATCGTATTAAGCATAAGACGTCGTCATTCAACACACACTCACTCCGTGTCATGATCTAGTAGAGTCAAGGTAATGCATTCACTTAACTAAGTTCTTTTCACCTCGATATTTTGAAATGCATGCATGTACCGTAAGGTTGATTCCTTGGTATTGTTTGAACGCCTAATTTACTCGAGGACGAGTAAAGGCTAAGTGTGGGGTGGTGATAGGAACCAACTTTACAGTACATTTATGTACAGTTCAGCCCACGATTATCACATTTCTGGCATGTTTCGGGTGAGTTTAGACCCTATTTTGAGTATTAAATGAGGTTTTATTGCACGGCGAGTGACTGTCGGTTTTCCGTAAACTTGACCTTACTTTAGCATTTTATACTCGTTTTTCCCGAGCACCCGTAGATTGCGGGGTTATGCGTTTGCTTGTTGTTTTCATATGGATGCAGGACTAGGGTGTCTCGAGAGCCCGAAAGGCGAGAAGTATGAAGTTTAGACGTGCCCGAGGCGAAACACGGATGTTGAAGGTGAAAAAGTGAAGATTTTGGGTCACATGGGTCCGGACGCCCGTCTGGACACCTTGGACGTGCGTTAAGTGGCTGTCCGGACGGACAAAAACCTCTCATCCGGACTGCTAACTCTCTGGAAAATGGATTCTTGGCTGCAAAAGTTTGTCCGGACGGACAAGGTGTTGTGTCCGGACGGCTAACTCTCTGAAAATTGGGAAAACTTTGATGAAGAATTCGTCCGGACGGACAGATCCAGCATCCGGACGGACAAGAGCATTTCATCCGGACGGACATCTATGCATCCATCCGGACACCTGGAAAATCGAGAACAGTCCGGCCGGACATGGCGGATATCCATACGGACAGAAGACTTTCTATATAAAGCTGCCTCATTTTCTCATAGCCGCAAGCAGAAAATAAGGGGAGATAATATTATATAGGTTAGGCGATTTGGGGCGATTTTCTTCGTTTCTTAGAGTTAGAATTAGTGTTATATATCATTAGAATCCTCTTTCGATCTTCTCTTTGAACCTCTAACTTTTAGCTTCGATCTGTAACATTTCAAGTGACAAGATTTGTTATTTTGGAGTTCGAATTTGGTAGTTCTTCAAGTAATCGAAATGGGTATGTTTTCTTGTTGTTTTACCATTGTTGTGATGTTTTTCTTCCGTTTGTATTGTTTAGATTCAATTATGAGTAGCTGGATTTGTCGTATGGTCGAACCACGTGAATGCGGGTGAAACACCATTAGAGAGATGAACCGGGAGGTAGTGTAGCGCGTAATTTAACGTTCTAATTGATAATCTACATCACGAAACTTGTTTTGATTGTTTTAATAGCTTTGAATGAGATTGACAACCTTGTTCATTGTTGCACACACGTAGCTTATAAATGTATGTTGCGGCGACGTGTGGGAACGGGGTTTCGGGACCATAGAAGTTTTGGGCTTGAAAGGTAGTCTGACACCCACCCGTGTACTAGATTGGCGCCCTAGTCATCAAGTCCAGTTCCAATACGGGGTTTGTCCAATGAGTTATCGTTAGACGGCAAGGTAGAGTAAGGCACACTCCCGGGGCAATCTTTCTGAGGGTAAAGTAATCCGCTGAAACGTAGTTCGGCCATACCTCTTTTAATTGTTTAGAATTCCGAGTAGTGTAATCTTTCTTTTATGCAATAGTATAACTTCATATCTATCTGTTTGACCTGAACTGAGTGCTAAGTCAACTATGGTACTCAAAAACCAATCTCTGTGGGTTCGACCTCGGACTCCTCAAGCACTATCCTACAATCGACCCGGTCCACTGCCGGTTTGAAAGTAGATTTTGCTAAGGTTTCGAGTTTTTACTTGATCGACCAGACCTAGAAAATCCGCTTATCATGTACAAGGTCTAAGTTCCACAAGTTAAGTGGTGATTGGAACATGGTTATATTCAAAATGGTGTAATCTAACTTCAGAATAAAAAGTTAGATATAAGAGAAGTCAGCTGAAGTGTTTTAATAAACATAGCAACTTGGATTAGCTGACTTATATATATTTCAGCAGACTAATATCCTCAGGAACCCGCTGATATATATTTTGAATTATTCAAAGGATACATTGGAAGATTACAAAGAAAGGGACAGCTAACAACCTCTGATTTTATCAAACAAATCAATGGTTAAGATTAATTGGACGTTGGGGAGAAACAGAGGATTATCCAATGGATACAAGTCAAAGGGTGGACATGACCGCATAATCGTCAAAAAGTATGCTGACACTGTCAGTACTATGAACAGTGACAGAAAGCAAGTCAAATAGGACAAAATCTGAAACGGCTATGTTTGAATTTCAAACATAAGTCACAAGGATTCCTACCTATAAATAGAGGACTCCAAATTCAGATACAAGTGATGAGCATTGAGGAAAATTATGGATCCATCTTGAGCTATCAGATTTACATCGATCAAACACCCTGCTGACCCTAATGAGCATAAAGTTACTGATCCAGTAGACATCTTCAAGTGTAATCTGCTTTCAAGCTACATCAAGTTTACACACTTGAAGACTTCAAGCTGCTGATCATATCATCCTGATCAAGCTGCTGAAAGCTGAATCACTTACTTGATTCAAACTTTCTTTTACAAGGAATCTGCTGAAGATAGTGAAGCACACTTGTGTGTCAAGGACTGTTGTTTGTGGTGGAGCTGGTGAAGAGGCAATCCTACCCTTCAAGGACCAGTGGAAGACTTTAGAGCAGCAATCCTACATGTTCCAAGTGTTCAGTTTGTGAAGCCATAGTTATTGGTGAAGAACAAGCAACTTAGGGATCTTTGTAACTGCTACCTCAAGAATCTCTAGTGAATTACCTCCAACATCACAGGAGAATTTGGACTGACAGGATTACACCACCTGGAACCACTATAAAATCTGCCTACTTACTTTCTACATTTATATTCTGCACTTAGTATATTTAGCACATCAACCTACTGAATCTAGCAACTGAATCACACACATACATTACTGAGTACCTAATACTTGGTATCATATTTTATCAACAAGTAATAAGGCTTAATTTAAATATATTCCGTTGCAACAAATTCAGTAAAACTCAACAAATCAATAGACTATCGAGTATCGCGGACTACGACCGACGGCGAGGTCGTTGAAGTTGCTGAGTTTGTTAACTCCAAAAGTTTTAAGTGTTAAGTTTATTCACCCCCCTCCCCTCTAAACTTAACTAAAGCCTTTTCAAGGGACCAACATATATATATATAGTAACGTCCTTAGTGTCAAACTATGATAGAGAAACCATGATAGTGGTTATGGTTGATGAGATCTCTAATCACTCTAACAAGTTTGATACTTAAATGTCTCTAGTCGTATGTACTGTCAAATAGGATATTGATAGTATGATTAGACTAGCACGTATTGGATGTCTTCTATCTTATTGAAGATAGGGATAGATCTCGTCTATCGAAGTGTAAAGACACTTGGACTGTACGTGGAAGTTTATTAGAGAATGCGTACGTTAGACTGACCCACTTACATTATGTGTCACACTTTGTGGCGGTTGTGTAATTATCCTTAAGACCGGAGTCTTCATGGCATCACGGTGTGGATTGTCATGCTTTGACACTATTAAGATTTCCCCTACCCACGGGGCGATCATGAGGTAATGATTGGGTGTGATATTAAAGCATGCGGAGTATACATGTTTGGTCGTCCGGGAATCACGTATCCTATGATTGAGATTGAATATCCGAAATGGTCTTCTTATAAGGAATGTATTTTTCTTGAGAATCATTGCAAAGTGGGAGTAAATGTGTTATTCCGAGATAGCATGATATCCAAATTATAAGATACGGTCGTTAATGTTTTGAAACTTGAGATACGATGGTATGAATATTGTTACAGCGGTATGATTGTAATTTACACGGTAACTATTTCACATGAAATGTAGTAGTCATAGAATTTGACTCTTTCAATGATTGGGGGTCACGGTGTGTTGCTAGACGCTATCCCGTGATCTTAGGCATGAATGACATTTTCGTAATTTGCACTTTGTGTATACGGCCAACATATTCGGAAGCCTATCGGGTCACACACATATGAACATCAAGTCGGATTAAAATACGGTTATAGTTGATAACCAAATAAGAAAAATTTATCTCTAGACTATAAAGGTTATAGTGGTAACTTAATATAGTGGTATTTATTTATTATGAATAAATAAAATACAAGATATTAATTATACATAAATTATATTAATTAAAGAATATTCCGGATGCCAATTAATTGACTTTGGGAGGCCAACTTGAAGTGTATAAGATACACTTGGATTGTGCACTTTAATTAATAAGATTAAAATAATATTAATATTAGATATTAATTGATTTTGGAAAAATAGATTTATGGTAATAAGATAAATATATTCAATATAATATATTGGCAATATTTAGATTTTATTTAATACAAGATATTATAATAAAAGAGATGGGGTAAATGTTTTATTTAATATTTTCCTTATTTTATTGGGAAAATGTTTTTCTCTTTCATCTATCTTCTACGAAGCTTCTCCTAATCAGATTAGGGTATATGGGGTGCCACTTTCACCTATATAAGAAAGTGGTTGGCTAGCTCTTTTGTATATCACAATTCCAAGAGCTAATAGTTCTTGTATAAAATAGAGAGCTTCCTTTAGAGAGTTAGAGAGAGAGAGAGAGAAAAAGGCCGGTCTATCACCCGGATTTTTCTGATAGCAATCCAAGGAGGATTCCGGCAAGGAGTTCGTGTGGATAATCGATAGAGGCTGGACACGTGGACGGCTTGCGCACGGGACTACTCTCAGTTAACGGTCAAAGCGACGATCTTATAGATCATCCAAGGTATATTCCGTCAAACTACTTAACATGTTTTATTGCATTAAATGAAGACGATCTAGAAAAGGAAATCAAAATTTTAATTTCCGCTGCGTTAAACTAATGATTACCTAACAGTAAGACCAGCTGAGGGTTTACCCTTATTTGTCTTATATGTGTGATAGAAACATTATTTCCATTAGGTAATCCCATCTTTATTCTCTAATGATCCTACAATGTGATCTGTGGCACTAGAGTACAAGATCCATTGTATAGATCTTACTAAATTTAAATCACTTGTCCCTGTAGCTGGTGAGTAGTGTATCACAATCTTAGCAGGCTGGCCAATAGCAAATCCTGCATGTCTTGAAAGATCAGCACTCAGTAGAGCCATCGACTTATCAAGTTGCTGTGTAGTAAGATTTGGAAACCCTGGTCCAACAGACCTGTTTTGGGCCTGATCTTCTTCTAGTTGACTGTTCTTCCTCTACTAAATTAGCCTTTTTTGACTTGAAACCAGGAGGATAACCATGTTTCTTGTAACAAGTCTCCTCAGTATGACCATTGAATCCACAAAAACTGCATTGCATCTTCTTGGGATTTTTGAGTCGGAACTTGCAGCAGATACAGAGTTAGGTCTGCTGACAATCTGATTTTGCCCTTGGCCACTTTTCTGGGATAAGAAAACCATCGAATCTTGATTCTTGGCCCTATTGGCTATATACGACTTCTGTCTTTCAAATTTAATGGCCATTGTAAAGGCATCATGGATTTCTAGGAAAGAGACCATCAACATTGACTGTGAGACCATTGGCTCAAAATCATCTCTTAAACCTTTTAGGAATTTTATAACATGTTCAGCCTCCATATGATCCATTAGTGTGCTGATTGCATTGCAGTGACATTGAGGATCATAAGAACAAACTGCTACAGGCCTAAAAGTCTTGATTTCTTCCCATAAAACCATCAATTTTGTGAAATATTGATTGATAGTCACTACCTTGTTTCAGCAGATCGATACATCTCTTCAAGAAGATCTGAAAGCCTCAAGGCATCAACATTAGAGAATCTAGCTACAAGATTCTTCCAAACTACATGCACTCTTGAAGTACATCAAACACTGAGCAATGTTGTTCTCTACAGAATTCGGATACCATGCTTAACAATTGGCTATTGCTAAAATGCCTTGATGGATTTATAATAAAGAATGGTATAGGGAATCGATTCCTCATTCATTGCTTACCCAACTCTATTACAATTGTTATTGCACTATCGTTACAACTTCACATTATATCATCGTATAACCAACAAATCCAATTTTTAGCAGTAGTCATATAAATTAAAAAATGAAGCTAGTGTACCCTCGGGATTTTTTCCTCTCGCATCTCTCTTCTTATCTCGAGCCCTCTCGGTGTTCTCAGCTTGACGTCGGAGGCCATTGGCTGTCAGCGTCCAATTTATTTTTCCTTTTACCCTATTTTTATGTTCTTTTGTGGTTGTGTTCGTCGATTTGCTGCTGTGGACATCCTTTTTGGACCCTCCTTTAGTTTCTTTGCCTCATGTCCTCCGTCGATGGCTGTGCATGCTGTTTCTTCCGACAGTTTTGGGTATCTCGATGATATATCTCTTTCTTAAGAGTTCCTACCACCGGTCTCTTCCGTTTGGGTAGCGAGGTTTTTCCATGGAGCTTCAAGGTGGCGATTGCTCGTGGGTTTGCAGATCCGGTAGTCGTCCATCATTCTCTCTTTTGGAGACGACCGGAGTTTCTTTGCTTCAACCCATCAGGAGCCTTAGCTCTCTTCACACATTTTCTCTGCAAGTCTTTGGCTTGTATATGGTGGTAGGAGCTGGATTGGTGGTCGTCATGCTTGGTGGATAGCGGTGGCGCTGGGTGGTGAGAAACTTTCCGGAGGTTGAGCCATGACTGAGAAGAAGGATTTTTTTACTTTAGTCTTTTTCTTTTGGTCTATTGTTGGTGATGTACTCAGTGCTCTGTTTGTCCCCGCATCACGTCTGTAACGTCTGTTTCTTCCGAGTAGTTTGCTGTTGACAAGTCTTTTCGGTTTTAGTTTTGATGTATAGGTTTGTTCTTGCTTGCTGTTTTTTGTTTTAGTCCAGTTTTGTGCTGGGTTGTTGTCCGGTTGGTGTTCTTGTATGTTTGGTTTGTATTTTGTTTTAACAAAATGTTTCGTCATTCTGGAGGGAAAAAGTTCATCTAAATCAATTCATGTGTACAACACATTTGATCACGACATGTAACACGTCACATGATCTAACAACTAATTATGGTGGAATCTAAATCAATTCATATGTCTCACATTTTCATCAGTGGATGAGATTATATGCAGTGATACAATTTTGTGATTAAATGTGTTGTGCACATTTCATTTTCCATTTTTGAAGGCCACAATGATATTATATATTAAATTAAAGGAGGACTAATGGAAAAAGGACCAAAAAATTACAAAATAAATAAATAGGACACACTCATTTTTTTAGTTGCAAAAAGCACAAAAAAAATTTGAGACGGACAAAAATACCCCTTTTATAAAGTAGCACTGGGTTTGGCACGCTGGGTTTGGTACGTGCTGTTTACCTGCTTGTCTTACCTGTAGTGTTTTATTTGTTTTTTTTTTCAAACACCCCTAACTTTTTATTTATAACTCCGATTATCAAAAAAAATTTCACCAAAATTCATTTTTCTTCCTCTTTAATTTGAGCCCAAATACGATACCCTTCTGACGTAAATTTTGAAAGCCGAAAAATATTTGCATTAACCTGAGCGTTTTTCTTATAAACGACCATAACTTGTGATTTAGAACACCGATCATCATGATTGTTTCACCAAAGTTCATATTTTTTTTTTTTCATTTTGAGACCTCATTTGATTCCTTTTCGACGTAGTATTTGAAAGCCGAATTTTATCGCAGCGTTTACACTAACAGAGTAACAGTAACACAGTAACACATTTTATTAATAGACAAAATATCACCATTAACATTACATAATACAACAATCTATTAAAAAATGATTCATATCGTAATGAAACAATCTATCAAAGCATTATGGAGATGCAACTCCCGGGGAAGCAAGAGAATAAAAGCCTAATCATATTGGATATAATCAAAAAGCCTATCAGGAGAACTAAAACATTAATTCTTCAAGTTGTTGAAGACCAAAGCAGTCTGTTTTACCATCTATAGACATTTATCCTTCAAACCCGCACTACATCAAACTTCATGGAGGATGTATGAAGCAGAAAATGCATTAAATAGCATCATCTCGGCCTCATCAATAGAGAATCTAAGCTCCTCCATTTTTCTAAAGACAATAAAACACCAACATTGCCTCACCATTTGAATCAACAACCTTCAATCACCTAGGCCAAAACCACACCACAACAAATAGTGGAATGCAAGGAAAGATTAAAACCAAATAATGACATCATATGCCTGCAATAACACCTTTTACGAACAATACATAGCGATATTAACAGTACCACAGTAACACATTAACACAGTAACGCAACCAATTCTGTTTTACTCTTCAACTTCTCAAAACTCTTTTTAGTACTAATAAACATAGAAAACAAATATACATTGCATTTATTATCTATTAATGACTGAAATATCATCATTAGTATGCTTCTCAATGTAAGGGAGGGGGTTTTGAAGCACACTACAACCGATTCTTTTTTGAAAAAAAAAACATCGCAACATTGCAACTTTCTGTATATTTGAACAAAGTAGAAGAAGGCAACAACATGAAGTCAATAAAAGTATTTGAAGTTTTTCATGCCTGAAACACTTGGTTTTCTGCTCCAAAATCTATTTTTCAACCTTATTCTTGGTGTATATATGGCTGAAAATCTCACAACACAGTGATATTAACAGCAACACAACAACACCCCCACAACTAGTGTATTAAAAAGCTTAATGATATGAACCAAGTGAACAACACAATAAATCTTCTTTAAAACATCATAGATGC
The DNA here is from genome assembly GCA_036785695.1 of Gentiana straminea. Lineage (NCBI taxonomy): Eukaryota > Viridiplantae > Streptophyta > Magnoliopsida > Gentianales > Gentianaceae > Gentiana > Gentiana straminea. The sequence continues at coordinate 9,621,081 of JAVUPR010000300.1, read as the reverse complement.
ATCCTTAAACCAACCCTTAAACTGTGGGATCACCAATATTATCAACCACAACAGACTTACCATTATTTGTGTTCTCAACGGAACTATTAGTTTCAGCTCCATGGTTCAAAAGAGTTGACAATGGTAGCTTCAATATCTACCATGGCAGTTTCAATACCTGCCTTGGGATTCCCTTCAACCCCAGTTGCCCGAGGAACGGTCCCAGACTCAATACGCGAATTTCCAGAATTTCCAGACTCAATAGGCGAATTTTTAGAATTTATAACACTTGAAATGTCCAAAACAAGATTGTTTTTTTGTGTTAAACTCATATTTCTATACAAGATTGTTTTTTGTGTTAAAATCATAAACTTTGGTCACACGAAAAAGGGCTATTATTGCCATGTCAAGGCACATATACTTCTATAATCATATTACTCTAGATACCTGACTGTTGCAGGATTGGATGTACAAACTACGCTTTCAGGGGGCCTACGAAATAAAAAAGCCAGTAGACACCAGTTCATAAAAAAGAAAGGTTAACAGCATACAAGTTGATAGCACAAAACTACGACATCAACTTAAGGTGCAGAAGGCGCTTCAGGTGCGAGTAGGAACACTACTTGGTGCAACACTAGAAGCAGCCTATTTAGAAAACTAATCATAGGGAGAAGATATCACATGATTAGAACCAAATATTCCTTTATCAAAAGACTAATAAGGGCATTCACAGAACATACCGGGCTAGAAGATGTTGCACTTGACCCTGAGGATTTGCTCTGTACAAATTATAAGGCAACAAACAAGTAAACACACCAAGTGGTTGATCGATAATTTGATAATGCTATGATAACTATTTACCAACTGATATATGTGATATTATACGCTGTCTTGACGACCAAAAGCAGAAAACGTAACGATTACACAACGCAAGAAATTGAGTAATTAAACCTTGCTAAGCATCACTACAAAGAAACCATCTTCAGAAATCGTGTTTTCCATCAATGTGCTTCCGTCTTTGAGTACTTTCCCGTTATGAATCAGTAACTGCTGGCCACAAGGATAACTATCTTTGCCTGTATATCTTCAATCTTTTTCTTCACAGCCATTATCTGCATCCAAATACAAAGAGCCTCAAGTAGTTTGTACATAACAGAATTAGTACCTTATAAGGACTCTCCAAAGTTGCTACAGAAATAACCATATACTGAGTTTCAAGTATATCAAAACATAAATGTAAATGAACTTGCTCTACTAATAACTAAGAGATATGCATGCATCATATGCTACATCATACGCAATCAACAATTTATCATCAAATCTCTGGCTCATCTATGAATTCTACTGCATAGGGTTTTACTAGCTGATTAAGTTCAACAACGACAAACCCATTCTAAGAGAAAACTTAAAATTGACAAACCCACATTATCCTTCAGAATATAATGCTGAATGCAAAACATTCTTAAACAATTTTCCCCAACAAGTAACTCAAACGGGTGAAAAATCTAATACATAAACTCAAACTACAAAAGAATTACTCGATTCCATTCTTGTAAAGTAGATGGGGAAAAGAAAGAGAGGAAAGGGACAAACGGTGTCAGAGGGCTGAATCCTAATTTCGAAGTGTCTGCCTTTGAGAGTCTTCACAGTGAGCTTCATCTTCTCGATGTGCTACAACAATTCTCTTTGCTTTTAGATCAAATTTACAACAGCTTCTCTGTTATATTAGGGGTAATTTAGTCGGAAGGAAAATGTTTTATCCTTAAATCAACAAAAAAAAATGTGTGTGGATTAAAATTTATTTACAATGCAAAAAGTGGACTAAAACGTAATATTCTATAAATTAAATTGGATTCCACAAGGCAATCTTGTCGCTCATGAGTGTCAGTTTTGGTGACTTGATCTCTAAACTAAGAAATATCTGGCGGAACTAATCTGGGAAAACTGAGACTGAGTTTGATGGTCAGTTCAGTTAAGTTTATTCAGTTCTGTGAAAGTCAGTTTGATGAAGTGCAACTGAGTTTCTTCGAAGTCAGCAGTTTTTGGTCTGCTGCGTTTTGCTGAGTATAGCTGAGTGAGTTCTACATCTGAGCAACTGATTACAAGTCTGGGAAGTCAGTTTTGAACTGGGTTTCATCTGGTGGATAACAGCTGGAGCTGAGGGTCCACATATGGGGTATTTATGGTAGTTCCGACAAAGATCTATGGTGGTTAGGGTTTGGGACTTGTGTCTATAAATACCAATGTTGTAATCAATGCAATGCGTGTCATTCAAAGTGTTATTCACACACTTGTGAAAACCCTGTAACTCTGTGCATAATATAATATCTCCTTCTCTATCCGTGGAGTAGTCGGCACAACGCTGGAAACCACGTTAAATCGCTGTGTTCTTCTTGTTTCTGTTTATCAATTCCGCCATTCTTTACGTTTGCATTGGTATCCGTTTTTGTTTCTTTCTTAAACTGCATATTCCTATCTGTGTTTATAACAAACTGGTATCGAGAGTAAGGTTCAAGATTCATGAGTTGCAGGTGAACAGAGTTGATCTTCACCAAGACCGGTGACCGGTGCTAGGATTTTTGTGATCAAAAGTTTGTTCTTTAATTAGAAGGATGTCATCAATGAATGTGAAGATTGATAAATTTACAGAGAGGAACAGTTTCTGTTTATGGCAAATCAAGATGCGGGCCTTGTTAAAGCAACAAGGATTGTGGACTCCTTTATCATGTAGAGAGGATGCCAGTTCTGTAGATTATGCCATTCTGGAGGAGAAAGCACATTCAACCATCATGTTGTGCTTGTCTGATGATGTTGTCACAGAAGTTTCTGAGGAAGACACCGCTGCCAAGTTATGGTTAAAGCTTAAAAGCCTGTATATGACTAAGTCATTGACCAACAAGTTGCTGCTGAAGCAGAGGCTGTTCAGCCTGAGGATGCATGAGGGGGCTCAGTTGAGAGATTATCTTGATCAGCTGAACACAATAATACTTGATCTCAGGAATATTGATGTTAAGATTGAGGATGAAGATGCTGCTTTGATTTTGTTGGTTTCGTTACCAGCTTCCTATGAGAACTTTGTGCAGTCTTTCATAGTTGGGAAGGATACAGTTGCTTTAGAGGATGTAAGGTCAGCTTTACATGCCGGGGAGGCGAGACATAAGGCGGTGGAGCAGACATCGAGCTGCGGGACCGATAGTCGGTTGTAGCGATGGAAAAGAGCATGGCCGATCTAGGAAGAAAAGTTCCAAGAAGACAAGGTCCAAAGGCCCTAAATCCACGATGTCCGTAATTATTGTAAGGAGCGAGGGACATTGGAAGTCCAATTGTCCAAAGAGGAAGAAACAGCCGGAGAACAGTTCAGGCACAGCTGCTGTAGCAGCTGAGCATGATTCAGATGAGGACATGGTCCTAGTGGCAGGTGAGTCAACACATCAAATTGATATGTGGATTCTGGACTCTGGGGCATCCTTTCATATTTGCCGTCACAGAGAGTGGTTCTCAAGTTATCAGCAGATAGATGGTGGTCATATATCTATGGCAAACAACAAGGTCTTCAAGGCAGTTGGAATTGGCTCAGTTCAGTTGAGGACAGAGGATGGAAGATTCTGTAAACTTAGTGAAGTTAGACATGTTCCACAAATGCCAAAAACTTGGTATTTCTCAGTTCTTTGGACAACATGGGATTCAGTTTTAAGGGGGAAAGTGGTGTGTTGAGTGTCTATAAAAACTCAGTTGAGGTTCTCAAGGGACTCTGTATATATTACAAGGGTCAGTTGTTGCTGGATTCTGCTGCTGTGGCATTAGCTGAGATTCATCAGTCACAGCTTACAGAACTGTGGCACATGAGACTGAGTCACATGGGTGAAAAGGGGATGCAAGTTCTTTCTCAAAAAGATCTTCTTGGGGGATGTAAGGTCAAGAATCTGGACTTTTGTGAGCATTGTGTGTTTGGAAAGCTACATAGGAGCAAGTTCTCAAAAGGGATACACAATACAAAGTCGTCACTTGATTACATTCACTCTGATTGTTGGGGGCCATCAAAGGTGGAGTCATTGGGTGGTCACAGATACTTTGTGTCATTCATAGATGACTTTTGAAGGATGACTTGGGTGGTGCGGATGAAACACAAAAGTGAGGCATTCAAGAGCTTCATGCAATGGAAGGCTCTAGTTGAAAATCATTTGGGGAAGAAGATCAAGAGGCTTCGTACAGATAATGGTCTGGAATTCTGTTGGACTGAGTTTGATACATTGTGCAAAACTGAGGTTATTGCCAGACATCATACAGTCGGAATACTCCTCAGCAAAATGGTGTAGCTGAGAGAATGAATCAAACTCTTCCGGAGAGAGCAAGATGTATGCTTTCTCGTCGGTTTGTCAAGGAGCTTTTGGGCGAGTCGTTACCACGGCTTGCTACTTAATCAACAGGAGTCCTCACACAGGGATCAGTGTCAAAACACCAGTTGAGATGTGGGCAGGAAAGCCTGCAAATTATTCAGTTCTAAGGGTATTTGGAAGCGCGGTTTACTATCATGTCAGTGAAGGGAAACTAGAACCAACGGCCAAGAAAGGAGTTTGTGGGGTATGGTGATGGAGTAAAGGGGTACAGAATTTGGTCATCAGCAGAAAACAGAGTCATTCTCAGCAGAGATACAATTTTTGATGAAAATTCTATACTTAGTTCATCAGTGGGGAGGATAACTGAAACTGAAACCAGTGTTGAAACTGAGAAAACTAACAGTAAGGTGGAGCTTCAGGTGGAGTCAGTTGGAATGGAACAATCAACTGATCCAAGTCCGTTTTCATCGATCTGGTTGCTGAACCAGAGCTGAATCCAAGCCAGTCAGCTGAGCAAATGTTAGTTGAGCGTCAAACTGAGAACGTGGGTCAGCAGAGTATAGTTGTCAGCAGAGCTAGAAGATCCAATGTTGGGATACCTCCTAGAAGGTATGGGTTTGATGATATGGTTGGATACGCACTTCAAGTTGCAGAAGAAGTGGATGGTTTTGAACCTTCTACTTATAGGGAAGCAGTGACATGTTCTGATGCATCTCAATGGCTTGCTGCCATGGGAGATGAAATGGAGTCATTACTGAAGAATCAGACTTAGGATCTAGTTAAACATCCAGCTGATAGGAGAGTTGTTACATGCAAATGGATTTTCAAGAAGAAGGAAGGGATAACTGAGGCAGAAAGAGTTAAGTATAAGGCACGTTTGGTTACAAGAGGGTTCAGTCAGAAAGAAGGGGTGGACTTTGATGAGATATTCTCACCAGTAGTCAGATATACTTTAATCAGAGTGTTACTAGAAATGGTGGCGTATCGAGATCTTGAACTTGAGCAGTTAGATGTGAAGACATCTTTTCTACATGGTGAGGTAGACAAAGAGATATACATGACTCAGCCAAAGGGTTTCCAAGTTCCTGGTAAGGAAGATCTTGTGTGTAAGTTGAAGAAGTCCTTGTATGGACTGAAGCAAGCTCCTAGACAGTGTTATAAAAGGTTTGACAGTTATATGATCCAGTTGGGTTACAACAGAAGTCCTTATGATTGTTGTGTCTACAACAGTCAATTGGAAGATGGATCTTACATCTATCTTTGTGTTATATGTGGATGACATGCTGATAGCTTCAAAGAAGAAGTCTGATGTTCAGTATCTGAAAGACCTTCTCAGTGCTGAGTTTGAAATGAAAGATTTGGGTGCAGCCAAGAAAATTTTGGGGATGGAGATCTGGAGAGATAGAAATCAGAATAAACTATTCTTATCTCAGCAGGGCTATATACAGAAGATTTTGTCAAAGTTTGGCATGTCAACTGCTAAGCCAATAGATACTCCTATGGCATCAAATGTTCATTTGTAAGTTTTTGCTTCACAGTCAGCAGAGGAGAAGGAGTACATGTCAAGAGTTCCCTATGCTAGTGCAGTTGGCAGTCTGATGTATGCCATGGTGTGCACTAGGCCTGATCTGGCTCAGGCAGTCAGTGTTGTCAGCAGGTTTATGGCTCAACCTGGAAAGGAACACTGGAAAGTCAGTGAAAAGATTGTTCGGGTACCTTAGAGGTACAACGATGTTGGTCTCATTTATGGAGGTGATACCGAGAAATTGATCACGGGATATTGTGATGCGATTATTATGGTGATGTGGACGGTAGAAAATCTATGACCGGTTATGTTTTCACATTGGGGAATTCGGTTGTCGGTGGAAAGCAACTCTTCAAGCCACAGTGGCTTTATCAACTACTGAAGCTGAGTATATGGCTCTTACTGAAGCAGCCAATGAGGGTGTCTGGTTGAAGGGACTAGTCAGTGATTTGGGGCTACCTCAGGATCAAGCTGAGATCTATTGTGACAGTTTAAATGCAATTTTTCTACCTAAGGATCAGGTTCATCATGAGAGAACCAAGCATAATGATGTGAGGTATCATTTTCTGAGAAATGAGAAGAGGGTTGTAGTGAAGAAGATCAGCACCCTGATGATATGTTCACTAAACCAGTTCAGCAGAGCAAGTTTCAGTTGTGTCTGGACTTGCGAATATTCAAAGCTTGTAAACGAATTCTGGATACTCAGTTGAGGACAGATCAACTTGAGTAGATTCGAGGAGAAGTCCGTGCGTACATCCCGGCATTGACGAATGCATCGGTACACAAGTACATCGATTATGCAATTACGGTGACGTTGAATGAGAGTTCAACTCAAGGTGGAGATTTGTCGGTTTTGGTGACTTGATCTCTAAACGAGAAATATCGGTGGAACTAATGCGGGAAAACTGAGACTGAGTTTGATGGTCAGTTCGATTAAGTATATTCAGTTCTGTGAAAGTCAGTTTGATGAAGTGCAACTGAGTTTCTTCTGAAGTCAACAATCAGTTTTTGGTCTGCTGCGTTTAGCTGAGTATAGCTGAGTTCTACATCTGAGCAACTGATTACAAGTCTGGAAGTCAGTTTTGAACTGGGTTTCATCTAGATAACAGCTAGAGCAGGGGTCCACATCTGGGGTATTTATGGTAGTTCCGACAAAGATCTATGGCGGTTAGGGTTTGGGACTTGTGTCTATAAATACCAATGTTGTAATCAATGCAATGTGTGTCATTCAAAGTGTTATTCACACACTTGTGAAAACCCAGTAACTCTGTGCATAATAAAATATCTTCTTCTCTGTCCGTGGAGTAGTCGGCATAACGCCGGAAACCACGTTAAATCGTTGTGTTCTTCTTGTTTCTGTGTTTATCAATTCCGCCATTCTTTACGTTTGCATTGCTATCTGTATTTGTTTCTTTCTTAAACTGCATATTCCTATCTGTGTTTATAGCAATGAGTTTGCTATGCGCAGTTGGGCTTCTGACGCGTGGCAAACAATCTTAGAACTGTTTCAAAAGAGCTATGTAATTGTATAGCATGCAATTCTCGGCAGTCATAAGTTTAAGTTGGCAGTTTAATTATTGTGGCTCTTTGTCCCTACTCACTTCATTGCTTTCTCCATTATTATTATTATTCTATATTTGTAATTAGTTTTTATTGGGTGTTGCCTGTATTTTTCTTCTTTCTATTCGTCATTATTTTTTATTAATCATTCTTACTTTAACAACCTTAAATGCGTGATGTTCAATCCTTCCTCACCTAGAACTTTTGGCTTTCTATGCCTTTGCTGTAAGGGTTCTTTTTTGTGGAGTTTGTTTATATTGTATTGTTTTGGATTACACTTTGACAGATATTTTTATCATTATCTAACTAAGCTTTATTAATGTTTTTGTTAAACACATTGGAGGTTTTGTGTGCTTAATTAGTATTAATTATCATTTGTAGACCCGTCCCTGGCTATAGGCCAACAAGGCCACGGCTTAGGGCCTCCGAAAAATGATAAAAAATTAGGGCATTGATTTTTTCTTTTGATCCAACAAATTTATAACTCTAAACATGTGACATATATATTAAAAACGTTTATTCTTTTTTCGAAAGGCCCCGTTTGGATAACTTGGCTTAGAGTGACCCCAATGGTTACACCCAATTACACCCTTCAAACACATCGTTTTCGTTTCAGTTACACTTTTTCAACACCCAAAAAATAATTCACTTCAATAAACAACCTCTATACATCCCTTTAAAAATATTTTATGCTTACAAAGTGATATTTGAATACGTCGCACATCGGTAAAAAAAATAAAAAGATGTCGTATCCGTACACAAAAAGAGTTCAAAATAAAAAAAATAAATATTTGGACAGATTAATTTTTTTTATGGAAAAAATAGTATATATAATTTTTTTTTCAATGATGTATATCACCGTTGTGATACTACCGTTGTGTCCGTATCATTACTCGATACATAACGCATTATTATATAAATGATATTGATGTGTGAAATTAATTTATTGGGTAAAAAGAGAGATAAATTGTGCTACTGTTCATGTTAGCAGTCCCTTCATATTTAGGGTGAGCCTTAGTTTTATTTAATGATAGGGTGTTGGGTTGGGAGCCACTGTGGGTTTAAAGGTGAGTTACTCCATCTATATTAGTTTTAGAGGGGGGATAAATCCCCCCATTGGGGTCACTCTTAGGGCCTGTAAACACTTAGGGATGGCCCTGATCTTATCACGGACGGAGCCAGAATTTTAATCTGGGTGGGCTAGTGGCTTAGCCCTTTGTCCATATATTGGTTCCTTCCTTGATGGTTATATATATAGTAATCTCCATCTTTCACAAATTACGCCAACTTTTCAATATTCTGCAATTGTGAACACAAAAACAAGTCATAATGAAAATAAAGAAAACATTCAACTGGACAAAGTGTGCAGACAAGGTATTAGATCATAGTGTAGACAAACAAATAATATATTTGTATTTATTATAATCTAATACAAGGGCATCAAATGCATGACTACCCTGAAATTCCTAAACACGTAGAATATTAAAGAAACATGTAATATTTCGATTTTTAGAAAATGACAGACGTGTCATTTTATGAATTAAAACGAAATATTATATTTATTTTAATTATGGGTCAAAGTTTTATAAAAAGGAAATATTAAGATTGGTAATTAATATTAAGGGTTTTTAATGGGAAATTAATGTGGGGGTTTTATTTTTAGGAAATTAACCTCCCATTAACAGAGAGGTTATGTAAGGAGGTTTCGTCAGAAAAGAGAATCCATTTAGAAAAGTTCGTACTTTGTTTTTTAGAGCAAAAAAAAGACAAGAGGATTCTTCAAATTCCTCACAAGATTCTGGGTGGTTTTCTGATTCAAGTAGACCATGCAATCGTGAGAGAACAAGGATCATTTTGGTGTTAGCAAAGTTGAAGCTTGGAAAATGTTAGTTTTTGACCTAATTTTGGATTCAACAATATTTGATCATGTTTTGGTTGTTTGAAGTGCTGGATTCGTAGTTCTAATAGTTTAGAAACATTGATCACAATTGATTGTGGTTTAAATGTTGATCAATATAGGTTTTGGGTGAAGTCTTGTAGAAGTACTGCAGTTTTTCTTTGAAGCCTTCCTTGGATTTTGCTTGCTATCAAGTGAGATGATCTTCCTATTGATTTATTAAAGTTTTATAAAGACTTGGTTGAGTTTTGGTGATGATATGATGCTAGAAATCATGTCTAATTGTTGTTATTGAAGTGTGATATGTTATGGAATGTTAAATTTGAGATTTGTTGCTGCTTTTTTTTTGTGTTTTTAGGTCAAAATTGGTTACAACTATGTTGGAAATTGTAAAGTGTTGAGAAATCATGTTTGAGGTAGTTTTAGGGTTTTTGCGTGTGCAAAAAGCGTTTTGCGCGCGCCAAAACGAAACCAGAAAAGGGAATAAATTTGTAGAGTTGTTTTAGCGCGCGCCGTGAAGGTTCAATGCACGCCAAACGTGTTCAGAAAGCAGGCAGAAAGTAATGGGAGCTTTTAACGCGCGCCAAAAGTAAACCAGAACTGATGCAAAAAGTTCAGTGAGGTTTTAGCGCGCGCCAAAACCTCTGTTTTGTTGTTTAAGGTTGTTTTGAGCCTCGAATCTAGTTTCGAATGTTGTTTCTTGATCTAATAACATTAAATAAACATTAACAAGCCTTGATTAAGCTTCTGATGCGTTTAGTTCCGGCACCGAATGGATTCTTACTAAGTTGAAGTTCGGGACAGTCGAAAGAGCATGATTGGATTGTGCTTTGATGAATTAGTATTCAAAAATGTCTGTGTATGTGTTAGGACGTTGTGTCTAGTTATCTTAAATGAGGGAGTAGAAGAAGTGATTGAGCCTTTCTTTGAAAACACTTAGGTTCCTAATAATGATTAATAACGAATGTACCTGTGTAGTTTAAAAGCCTAAACATATGTCATTCTTGGTAAGGCACAAGTATATATTGTGATGTGTGGATGGTCAGTAAAAGTGAATAACTCCGTAGGTTACTAAGACCCTACGTACGAAAGGGATTCCGCCGAACGTGTACACTATCAGGCTAGCTCGTGGCTATTGGTTTGATCCACCCGTAAGTAGCACCCAGGTACTTCGTGGTGTGTAGCACCATGCGTATTGCCTTCGAATGCTGATGTAACAAAGATAAGCTAAGCTAGTAACAAGTATGATCTCACGACATGTTGATGAGCATGAAGTAAAACACTAGAGTTTAGTCGGTCATATAAAGATAGCCTAATAATGAAGTGAATCTTTCGTTTTGAAACTTATTAACTCAATAACTTCTACCTCTTTACTAAGTACATTTTTACTTACCCCAATTGCATTTTTTGTTTTGTGTTTTGGGGTTTGAGAAGATGAACATGTTGAGAGTTCAATGAGGACTTCGTGGACGACGTTTGATGATACCTTACTTGTTGTTTTCACTTCTCTTTTATTATATATGTCGTACTCGTGACTATGTATCTTTCTTTTCAAGACAAATGTTGTACTTTTATTTGAGGATATTTGTAAGATAACTTTGTTGTATTTGATTCCGAGACATCGTACTTGTAACTTTATTTCGTTGTTGTAAGATATTCATTTCTATCTTTAGTGTGGTTGTCTTACTATTCTAGTATCATTTATGGTTTCACCCGAGTCTTTTAGCTTCGGTTATACTAAACACGATACGACGACGTAGAGGTTTACGTATAATATTGAACTTATTTTATATTACATTTACCGAATATTTTTTCGGATAAGGACTCGGTATTCGGGAACGGGGTTATAAAATATTGGATCTTCTTGAAGCTCTTTCATCAAATATCTTGGAGATTTCTCGAGGGTTTACGACCTATCATTTGGGAGATCATACCAAAGATTCTGGATTCTACCTTGCATCATCAGACTCTTCTTGTTGTGTTGGTATAATCTTTTTTTTTTTAAAACCTCAGAAATTTTATTAATAAAAAACTGAAGTTTTACAATGGCCAACCCCTGGCCTAACCTCCAAAAGAATATGCGTCATCAATACATGTTTATCACCTCCTGAAACCCTTAGTCCGGAAAACCCATTGTGGGGAAAACCGGGTGCTAAGGGAAGAGTATGATCTCCCATGTATTGGAAACAAAAAACTAAGGAGAGCTGATACAAGAGATCAACAAAAAAGAAACGACAAAAACAAAGAAACTAAAAGCGAGTTTCATCTCGTGTGCGAGCATTTCCAAAGATATCCATCCACAAAAGATGCCCGTGGCACCTCCAAAGAATAGGATTGTAGTGTCCATGCAATCATCCAAATCAAACGAATATTGCTCCAAGTACTTGCAATCGCATAGGGACGGCAAACCACAGCACCACAAAAAGGAACAGAGAAACCAAAGGAGATCTGTTAAAAGTATACAACCTGCTTGCACCCTCCATATTGATGAAGGGTGCTTCCAAGTGGTGTTGGTATAATCTATTTAACCCCATATGCATCATATTAAAGTAATTATTTATCGAATACATAATTTACTGTTTCATTTTTGACTTTGATTTTGTGATTCCCCTGCTTGGTATGATATGATCATATGATCATAATATGACTGATAAGCATAGGACCCTCCACCATAGCCTAGAATGCCTTCGCACAAGCATTGAGGGAGTCGACCGGCGGTCGGGGGGGGGGGGGGGGGGGGGGGGGACACTCTTTATTAAATAGGGTCCGCGGACCCCATTAAATATAATAAATTAAATTCTACATTCTACCTATAAAAAAATGATTCGGACTCTGTGAAAAAAAAAATACCTTGAAAAAATATTAGAGACCCTGCTGAACAAAATTTCTAAATTCGTCACTACTAACAGTGGCTCTGTCTCCGATAGAAATGTTCCAATAATTAAATTCCAACATATTGTGCCTATCCAAAAACTAGATGCGTAATTTTTTAAGTGTTTAGCACATAATAACACATAACTTTAAATGTACAAGAATCGTTACTCTAACTTCCTCTATTCTTTCACATAAGGTTTAATTACTGGGTAGAAGGCTACCGCATTAATTATCAGTAGCCAAAATTGCAAAAAGTTTCGGTTTATTATGTCATTTACCCAATAGGTTAATACTAATGCATCAATTTCGTGATCAAAATGATTCAAAAAAAAATAAAAAAATTGTGATCAATTTCCAAAAATAACAATTTAATTTTCTAGAATACAAAGCTTAACAGGTGTTTAGGATGTAAAGCTTGATGTATGAGTTTTATTACTATTACTTTTACTATTATTATAAAAATAATTATTCCTTAAGAAATTATTATTACTATTATTATTGTTTTTATTTTTAATTTTTTTGGGAAAGTTGTTGTTGTTGTTGTTGTTAATTTTATTATTATTATTATTATTATTAAAGTTGAAAAAATAACTTCTTTTTTGTTGAAGAAAAAAAATGAATTCTAGTGATAAAAGTGTATGTGAGTATTAAGTATAAAAAAAATGTGTTTCTTTTTATTTAATTTTTTTAAAATGCGTTTCTACTTAGTGATAAAGTTTTCATTATTCGGTGAGAAAAAAATTGTCTCATGAAACGTCTTCGGTGAACACTCAGGGTCGTCACGATCTTGAAAGCTTTGGTGAGAAATATAAAAATTCATCACAACAAGTCATGCTTTACTGGCAAATATTAAGATAGGGCACGACATAACCCTTAGCGTCGCCACTTTGCAACGGTTCCGTGACGAATATTGTTCGTAGCAAATGCTTGTAAAGACGAAAATTAGCAGTTTTCTAGACGATTTATTTTGAAAAAGTTTTCTTAGTGTTAATACACGAAAATGAAAAATAAAAAAACGACATTTTTATTGCAGACCCCTTTACCTCAATACTTCGCAATTGGCTTCCTAAACTCAAAATTTTAGCAGTAAAATACCTTACTGCAACCCTTCAAGAAAAGTGCAATCTTGGTCAAGAATTACATAAAAAAAAAACATATTCAATAATTTGTACTGCAAAGAAAATACAGAACATCCTAATTTTTGTCATGGAATTTGAAATTAAGGAGAAAAATAGATGAAGGATTACCTGAATCGCCCTATTCCAAATAAATTTTTAAGGGTCTGCGTCTTTTGTGTTGATTATTTTGATAGCCTTAGTCTGAAAATCAGAACAAAAGATTATTCGTTAGGAATTCGGTTCTTCTTTCTCTTTTTTGATGGAAGAAGTTGACAGAGGGAGAGGAGAGGGAGTCGTACGTGATGAGACATTTGTGGGGAAATCCTACATAACAATTTCAAATGTCGATGAAAAATGGAATAAGGAATTGATATTATTGGAATGTAGTAAATGGGAAGATTGTTTTCATTGATGTGTAAATTATACGACCTTTGGAAGGATCTAGAGAATCAATAATTAATACAAATGAATCAATCAAATATCTTGTCCTGAATACAATATATTTTACATTAATACAATATATACTCTATTACCACCCCTCAAGTTGAACGAGGGCCGAGTCCCAACTTGGCGCGTTAATGAAGGAAGTTTGGTCGGGGTAATGATTTCATGAGTGAATCGGCCAATTGATCATGAGCGTTGATGTGCGCAACCCGTAAACGACCAGACTAAATGTTATTATGAATGTACTGATAGTAAATGGCAACATGTTTCATACTTGAGTGAAAGATCTGATTAGCATGAAATTGCGTGGTGCCAAGATTGCCACAATAATGGTAGGAATGTTTGTCATAGGGAAGCCGAGTTCATGTAGAAGGAAAGAAACTCAATGAAGTTTGGCAGTGGCAGCGGCAACAGAGCGATATTCGGCTTTAGTGGAGGAACGGGCAACGGTGGTTTGTTTCTTAGAGCTCTTTGAGATGGGGTTGCGACCAAAGTACATAAGGTAGGCACTGGTAGATGCGTAGTTATCCTTATCACCACCCCAATCAACATCTGAATAGGAATGTATATTGAACGGAGAGTGATGCTAAAATTGAAGTCCATAATGTGCGGTACCAACGAGATAGTGAAGAACTCGCTTGACATGGGCCCAACGAACATCCGTAGGTTGGTGCATAAATTGGGAGAGTTTTATTGACAACGCAAGCAATATCGGGATGGGTAATAATCAAGTATTGAAGACTACCGAGCACCATACGATATTGCTTCGGATCCTCTAGAGGTGTGCCAGTCTTGGCGGTAAGAGTAGATATGTCATGCGGTAGCAGGGTCGGGACCGAATTGGCTTCAAGAAAATTTAGCTTGTTAAGAAGCTCAATGATGCAGCGTTGTTGAGATAGTAACAAGCCATCATAGTTGTGAATGACTTCCACCCCTAAAAAAATATGATAAGTGTCCAAGATCATTCAGAGCAAACCAAGAAGCCCTATGATGGATGAATTTGTTAACGACGTCCGGATGAGTGCAAGTGACTATAATATCATTCACATATACCAAGACATACACATGGGTAGAGCCTTGTGACAAAATGAATAGAGAGGTATCTGCAGTTGAATTTTTTAACCCAACAGAGAGAAGATACTTGCACAACTCATCATACCACACCTGATGGGCTTGTTTAAGGCCATAAATCGCCTTGCGGAGTTTACACACGTAGTCAGGACGGGCGGGATCAGAAAAACCGGGTGGTTGGGAAAGATAAACTGTTTCAGATAGAGGTCCCTGCAAGAAATCATTATTAATATCCAAATAACGAAGCATCCACCCCTGCATAAGAGCCAAAGAAATAAAATACGAATAATAGAAGATTTCATGACAGGACTAAACGCTTCTACATAGTCAACACCAGGGCATTGAGTGAAACCCTTAGCGATAAGACGAGCCTTGTAGCAATCAATAGATCCATCAAGAAGGTGTTTAATACAATAGATCCACTTAGAGCCAACAATATTGTAATTAGGATCAGGAGGAATGTGTTCCCAGGTACTATTGCGCATCAAAGCATCATACTCTTTTTGCATCGCATTGCGCCACTGAGCATGTTTAAGGGCTTGGTGATGTTGGAAGGTTTAGTGTCTGCAGTTTGATGTAATTGAGTGTTAAGATTAAGCTTTTGGATGGGCTTATGTATATTGTTTTTGGCACGAGTGGTCATTTGATGAGTGCAATGAGGTGGGGAAGGGAGGGGGACTGGAGGAAGATGGGGAAGCAGACACAGGTGAATGGGAGTGGGAAAGAAGGATGAGTTAGTGGTAGGTGCTGGGGGGAGGGAGGTTGGGGATGAGGAGGAATGGAAGAGTCAATGGTAGGTGCAGGGGAGGGAGGTGAAAGCGAAGATCGGAAAGTAAAGACTTCTTCAATGAATTTGACATGTCAGGAGACATAAAGGCGGGAGTTGGAGAGATACAATAATAGGCACTCTATGTGAGGTAGTATCCTAGAAAGACAAACGGAATGGATTTAGGTTGCAACTTATGGTCCATGTAGGGCCTAACCTAGGGGTAACAGAGACAACCAAAGGAGCGGATTTTGTTGTAGTTAGGTTGTTCACTAAAGATGCAGAAGTATGTAGATTGCATGGAAAAGCTGGGTGTGGGTAGCTGATTGATAAGATAAACAACGGTGGAAAAAGCATAAGGCCAGAGAGTAAGGGGCATGGAAGCATGAGTGAGAAAGGAAAGCCCTGTTTCAACTATGTGTAAGTGACGCCGCTCAGAGAAGCCATTGTGTTATGGAGTGTGAGGTGGTGTGGTATAGTGGGATATGCCATGTTGATATGGTCGAAGGACCACATATTCTGTAAAATTGTCAGAGTAAAGAAATTTAATCGCTAAGTCAAAAAAAAATTCAACAAGGTTTTTAAATTTGATAAATGTAGGTAAAACATAAGATTTTTATGGAGAGGGTAGAACCACACATATTTGGTATAATAATCAACAAAAATAACGTATTATTTCAAACCATCCAAAGACAAAACGGGAGAAATCCAAACATCTGAAAAACTCATTTCCAAGGGGCGGGAAGCCCGTAAAGTAGAGGCCAAAAGTAAGTTTATGGATTTTATTTTCTAAACACGTTGAACAATGCATGAATGAAGAAGACACAATATCTAAAGCATTATTCAAAATAATTGACTAAAAAATAAATCTAGACGGGTGACAAAGTGTGTGATGCCAGGTGTGTTTGGTCGTATTATTGACAGCAAAAGGTAGTAAAGATGGGATGGCCACTCATAGAGCGGTCCATGTAGTAGTGAGCGGTTGGTCTGAAGATCCTCCATAACAAATTTAGATGGTAAGAATTCAACAGACAAATTATGATCATTGCAAAGTTGCGAAATGGAAAGTAAGTTACGGGTCATATGTGGTACACATAAAACATTTTTAGAGTAAGTTGCTGAGAAGGAGAAAAGGATGTTGAAACAGTGTGTGTGATCGGGAGGCAGGTGCCATCACCCACCATAATGTTGTCAAAGCCAGAGTAAGGTGCATGGAGTGATAGATTCTAAAGATCGGAGGTGATGTGGTTTGTTGCACCACTATCTAAGAGCCAAGGTGAAGATTTTGGAGTAGAAGCTTCCGAATGTGGGGCTGCAATATGAGCTTGATGAGAGAAGGGTTTCCATTGGTTTGGGGGACGCCATGGTGTAGGGATTGAATGAGCCAAGTTTGAAATAGCTTGAACTTTTGTTGTACGACCTTGCACCAAGCACAACTGACATTTACCTGGTGGTGGCGTTCCTGGTTTAGCTGCTTGACCCCGCCATTGCCGAGACATGGGATGAGAGAGAAGACCAGTTTGAGGGGGAGAGGAACAGGCTATTGAGGTTTAAAAGCGGTATGGGCTCGATGCTGGGGCGAAGATGGATGCCGGAGAGCTGCCGGTGTTCAGTGATGCCTCAAAGTTAAGCAATTTTCCAATAATTCTACAAAACCAATGGATGAATCACGAGCTTGAATGGATCGAGAAAGATCCTTGTAGGAATCTCCCAATTTGTCCAAAAATAATGTCAACAATATTATCCCGATCCATTTTAGCCCCCATCATAGCGAGTTTGTCGGTTTTGGCTTTAACCTTGTATAGAAATTCGGACAGTGGGCTATCACCTTTCTGCAATTTTTTGAGTGATTGTTTAACTTTCTTGATCCGTCCTCATGACGGGGTTGAATAAATGTCAGACAGGATTTTCCAAGGATCTCGAGAAGTTTTTGCGCCATTGATTATCGGCATGATGTTGAATGAAAGCGAAGACTATATAGTATTGAGGATAAGTGAATCATATCTTATCCATAGTTGATAATCAGGATTTGGCTATGTGTTTCCATAAATATGTCTAGAAATCACTAGTTTAACGCAGCGGAATTAAAAATTTGATTTCCTTTTTCTAGATCGTTCTTCGTTTAATGCAATAAACACGTTAAGTAGTTTGACGGTTATACCTTGATGATCTATAAGATCGTCGCTTTGACTGTCAACGGAGAGTAGTACAGTGCGCAAGCCATCCACTTGTCCGGCCTCTATCGCTAATTCACACGAACTCCTCACCGGAATCCTCCTTGGATTGCTATTGGAAAACTCCGGTTGCTAGACCGGCCCTTTTTCCTCTCTGTCCAACTCACTATAGGTGTAATATCCCGAAATTTTGACTTCCTAATTAATTAGTAAAAGATCTAGTTATTTGGGAAATTTTGGGGTTTATTAATTGTACGGAGAGATTTAGTAATAATTAAAAAGGAGTTTTAATAAGGAGTTTTAATCACTTAATAAAAGGATTTTCACCCCTTTTCTCCCTTATTTTCCCCAAAACAGAAATTTTCAGCCCAAAACCCCCTTGCCGCCGACCCCCTTGTAAGGAAGAAGGAGAGGAAAAAAAAAATCTCTCCTTGGTGTTTAGGAATTCGTCATCGGTGATCGCTGTTTTCTTTTTATAGATTCGGACTTCGTGGAGGAGCGATTTTAGCTCGATAGCAGAGGGTTCTCAAGAAACGCAACTTAACCGGTAAGAATATTTCTATGTTTTGTGCCCCGTTTGGATACTTGGCTTTGTTGTGTATGGATAGTGGTGTGTTTTTGCGTTGGTTGAAACCTATAGTTGATATGATGCTTTTGTATGGAGTTTCTGGGCTTAAAGTGTTGTTTTGCTTTCTGTGTGTTGTGGAGAAACGGCTCAGAAATCGCGTAGAGAGCTGTTAGGGTTCTAGTCCAAACCCAGGTTGGACGAGCGTCTGATTCATGCGGACGGGCGTCTGCCCTAGGTACATTTCGGACGGGCGTCTGGATTAGCTGGACGGGCGTCTGGGGTGTTAAATTTGTTTCAGGATGTAACAGTTCTTAGTGGACGGGCGTCTGGGTTAAGGGGACGGGCGTCTGGGTTACCTGGACGGGCGTCTGAGGGGTTGTTTTACATTCAGGATCTAACTCTGATGTGTTGGACGGGCGTCCGATGGTTTGGACGGGCGTCCAGTAGAGTCTTTGGACGGGCGTCCGGCCTTCCAAACGGGCGTCCGATCCTATATTGTTTCCTTCGTTGTGGGTTGTTGGCTAGTCTTACGAACATGTTCGGTGGGTTATGCTTTGGTGAGTTAAGAATTTTAGTGTCTTGGTGAGATTTGGATTTTGGGCATCGAAGTTCGTAGACCCGTAGTGGTTGGGCCGGATAGGGTAGCACCCGAAGCCGGGAACCCGGGAAGGTTTCCTTACGACTTCAGTGTCCTTAGTGTACTTGGGGAGTTGCAGACAGTGGTGTGGTCGGGCCGGATAGGGTAGCACCCGAAGCCGGGAACCCGGGAAGGTTTCCTTGCACCCCAGTACGTGGTGGTCCACCTAGTTATGGTACCATTGGGTGACCTCTAGGATCCTCCTCTCTGGGTTTTACCCTTTTGAGGGATGTGCACATTCGGGACCTTTAGGTGGTTAGTTGTGAAGTATGGTGTCCGTTATGGTTGGTCGTAACTTTTATTGATTTGTTGGGTCCTGCATAAATTGGGGGTACCCTTGATGGGTTGGCTTTACTTTATGTACACTAGATTTATTTTTACTCAACTTTGTAGTTGACGGTTTGTACTTTCGTTTGACCCTGCTATGATCCATTTATGGGGAGCAGATTCTTAGTAGGTATTCCTATGGATGTTTGCTTGTTGCTGGGATGTCGCGGGGTTTGAGAGCCACGTAGTCGCGGTCACATGTCGTCTACATTATTTGAAATTTCCAATTTTAAAGATTTTGACGTTCCGCATAATTTCATTTACTTCAGGATATTTGTACTCACTTTAATACTTTCTCTCAAAATAATGAATGGTGAATGTTTATTTTCTTTCTGTTGTGGAATGTTGAATGTTACCGCCACGACTGTGTGTCGTGATGAGTGGCACTACAGTGACCAATACCGGCGGCCGACGGGATTGGGAACCGGGATGTTACAATAGGATGCTCTCTATTTTACACAAGAACTATGAGCTCTTGCAATTGTGATGTATAAAAGAGATTGACACCCACCTCTTATTTATAGTGAAAAGTGGCGCCCCATATGGTGTGGAGGAGAAGAAAACCTTTTTCCCAATAAAATAAGGAAAATAAATTAGATTCATTTATCTCTTTAATTATAATTAATTTTGCCAATATCTTATATTGAATATAATTATCTTATTACCATAAATCTATTTTTCCAAAATCAATTAATATCTTATATTAATATTATGGTAATATTATTAATTAAAGTGCACAATCCAAGTGTATCTATATACCCTAGATGTGGCGCCCCAAATGCCAATTAATTGGCTTCCGGAATATTTTTTAATTAATATAATTTGTATATAATTAATATCTTGTATTTTATTTATTCATAATAAATAAATACCACCATATTAATTTACCACTATAACCTTTAGAGTCTAGAGATAAACTTTCCTTATTTGGCTATCAACTATAACCGCATTTAATCCAACTCGAAGTTCATATGTATGTGACCCGATAGACTTCCGAATATGTTGGCCGTAGACACAAAGTGCAATTTACTAAAATGCCCTTCATGCCTAACGATCACGGGATAGCGTCTAGCAACACACCGTGACCCCAATCATCGGAAGAGTCAAAATCAATGACTACTACCTTTCATGTGAAGCTATTACCGTGTAACTTACAATCGTATCACTATAATAATATCCATACGATCGTATCTCGAGTGTCAATACATTAACGATCGTATCTTATAATCTGGATATCATGCTCTCTCGGGATAACACATTTACTCCCACTTGGGCAAAGATTCTCGAGAGCTAGACATTCCTTATAAGAAGGCCATTTCGGATATTCGATCCCAATCATAGGATACGCGATTCACGGATGACCAATCATGTATACTCCGTATGCTTCAATATCATACCCAATCACTTCCGCATGATCGTCCCGTGGCTAGGGGAAATCTCAATAGTGTCAAAGCATGACAATCCACACCGTGATGCCATGAAGACTCCGGTCTAAAGGATAATTACACAACCGCCACATAGTGTGACACTTAATGTAAGTGGGTCAGTCTAACGTACGCATTCTCTAATACACGTCCACGTACAGTCCAAGTGTCTCTACACATCGATAGACGAGATCTATCCCTACCTTCTATAACATAGAAGACATCCAATACGTGCTAGTCTGATTATACTATCAATGTCCCATTTGACATCAAATAAGACTAGAGGCATTTAAGTATCAAACTTATTAAAGTGATTAGAGATCTCATCAACCATAATCACTATCATGGTTTCTCTATCACAGTTTGACACTAGGGACGTTACTATATATGTACAACAAATAATATGAAGATAAACAATATATAATAACATAAGTGCTTTTATTAATCATAATAAAGTAATTACATGAACTAAATAGACTGTAAAAGACCCGACCCGGTCGGATCCGGTCCAACCCGATTGGGTTTAGGAAACCTTTCCAACACAATAATAGTTGTGGTAGGTGGCCATGGTATTGAGAAGTCAACGTATCTGTTATGTCAGATCGATCAAGAAGTGATGTTGATTGTGAGTAAAGATAAGCAATTAACAAGTAAACAAACACAGAAACAAGAAGAACACAGATTTAACGTGGTTTCCGGCAATATACCGACTACTCCACGAACAAACGAGGATATTTTATTATCACGAGAAAGTTACAAGTTATAGTTAATATAGACAGTATTTATAGCCTTAGAAATCCAACCCTAACCGACTAAGCAACCAAAACAGATTATGACTGAAAAACCCAGAAGTAACTTTATCCAATACCGAAAACCATGTAGACTTGTTCCCCAAGTAATGTTGAGAGTTAACATCAGCAACCCAAGCATCATCAGGTTGATCAACCCTGCAGACTTGCCCCAGCTGAACACCAAACTTTAGCAGCCTATCCAATACTCTGCTGACCATATCACAGTTTCCACACAGACTTCAGCAGCATAGTTTACGTCACCAGTATAAATCTCCACCTTGACTTCAACTATATGCAAGCTGACCAGATTCACAACCAAGTGCCAAATTCCTTTTTGTCTTCAGATTTGAATACCTCAGCAGAACCCCCACCTTCAGTTGAGTATTCTTAGATTCAGATTAATAGCTTTGGATATTCAGCAAGTCCAGACACAATTGAAACTTGCCTCTTGGAACTGGTTTAGTGAACATATCAGCAGGATTAACATCAGTGCTGATCTTCTCCACTTTGACCCTCCTCTCATTCCTTATAAAATTGTACCTAACATCAATGTGCTTGGTTCCCTCATGATGAACCGGGTCCTTAGCCAAACATATTTCATTTAGACTATCACAATACACCCTGGCTTGATCTTGATGCAGACTCGAATCATCGACTAGCCCTTTTAACTAGATTACTTCATTTTCTGCTTTTGCTAGTGCCATGTATTCTGCTTCAGTAGTCGATAATGTCACTGTACACTGTAAAGTTGCCTTCCAACTTACCACAAAACCACCCAAAGTAAACACATACCTAGTCATAGATCTCCTACTGTCCACATCAGCAGCATAATCAGAATCACAGTATCCTGTGACAAAATATTGAGTACCTCCTTAGATATACCCCTAAGGTACCAAAATATCCTTTTCACGGCTTTCCAGTGTTCCTTTCCAGGTTGAGCCATAAACCAACTAACAACACTGACTGTCTAAGCTAAATCAGGCCTAATACAGACTATGGCATACATTAAACTGCCTACTGCACTAGCATATGGAACCCTTGACATGTATTCTTTCTCTTCAGCTGACTGTGGAGCAAACACAGCAGATAGATGCAGGTGGCATAGGAGTCTTTATAGGTTTGGCTGCTGACATGCCAAACTTGGATAATACCTTTTCAATATACCTCTACTAGACAAGAACAACTTACCCTCCTTCCCATCTCTATAAATCTCCATCCCCAGAATTTTCTTTGCATTCCCTAAATCCTTCATCTCAAATTTAGCATTGAGCAGGTTCTTCAGATCTTGAATATCAGACTTGTTTATAGCAGCTATCAACATATCATCTATATATAAAACCAAATAGATGATTGAACAATTCTTCAACTTTTTGTGATAAACACAACAATCATATGGACTCATGTTATAACCCTGTTGAACCATATAACTGTCAAACTTCTTATACCACTAGTCTTGGGGCCTACTTAAGCCCATACAAGGACTTCTTCAACTTGTAAACATATCCTTCCTTTCCAAGAACTTGGAAACCCTCTGGCTGAGTCATAAAATTTCCTTATCTACATCCCCATGTAGAAAGACTGTCTTCACATCTAATTGCTCAACTTCAAGATTCTGATGTGCCACTATTGCTCATAACACCCTGATAGAAGTATGTCTGACCATTGGAGGAAATATCTCTTCTTTGTCTATCCCTCTTTCTGACTGAACCCTCTGGAAACCGAACGTGCCTTATATCTGATGTCTTCAGCAGATGTCATTCCTTCCTTTTCTTAAAGATCCATTTGCAGCTGACCACCATTCTATCATGTGGTTGTTTGACTAGATCCCAGGTCTCATTCTTCTGAAGTGACTTCATTTCTTCTCCCATGGCAACAAGGCAATGAGATGCCTCAGAACATCTCACAGCTTCCCTGTAAGTGTTATGTTCAAAACCATCCACTTCTTCAGCTACCTGTAGTGCATATCCAACCATATCCTCCTCAAACCCATATCTTCTTGGGGGTGTAATATTGTTCCTTCTAGCTTTGCTGAGAGCTATACTTTGTTGACCAACATCAGTTGTTTGTGTATCTGCTAACCATTGTTCAGCAGACTGGTTTGGATCCAGCTCTGGATGTGCTGACTATCCTTTGCCTAGTCTTTCAATTCAACAGACTCTACTTGAAGCTCCATCTGTTTGACAACCTTCTCAGCTTCAGATCCAATTTCAGATTCAGATGTGGCCCTCACAGATGAGTTATTCATAGAATTTTCATCAAATACTACACTTCTGCTGAGTATAACCCTATTTTCAATTGATGATCAGATTTTATACCCTTTTACTCCATCTCCATATCCAACAAATAATCCTTTCTTGGCTCCAGGTTCCAGTTAACCTTCACTGACATGATAGTAGACTATGCTTCCGAAAACCCTTACACCGGAGTAGTTTGCTGACTTTCCTGACCAAACCTCAAGTGGTGTTTTGAGCTTGCGAGAGCCCCTATTGATTAAGTAGCATGCTGTGTTAACAGCCTCTGCCCAAAATCTTCTTGTTAGACCAGAATTAGAGAGAATGCACCTTGCCCTCTCTAGAAAAGTTTGATTCATTCTTTCTGCAACACTATCCGGCTGTGGAGTGTCTTTGACAGTATAGTGCCTAGCAATGTCTTCATTCTTGCAAAATTCATCAAACTCAGACCAACAGAATTCCAGTCCATTATTAGTTCTAGTCTCTTGATCTTCTTCCCTGTCTGATTCTTAACCAAGGCCTTCCACTACCTGAATTGCTTAAATGGTTCACTCATGTGCTTCATTATAACTACACAAACCATACTTGAATAATCATCTATAAAAGACACAAAGTATCTGTGACCACCTAGTGACTCCACCCTTGAAGGTCCCCAACAATCAGAATGGACATAATGAAGTGTCTTTTTTGTGATGTGAATTGCTTTTGGGAACTTGCTCCTATGTAGCTTCCCAAACACACAGTGCTCACAAAATTCTAACTCCTTGACCTTATGCCCCCCAAGTAGATCAGACTTAGATATAATTTGCATCGCTCTTTCACCCATATGACCCAATCTTATATACCACAACTTAGTCAGCTGTGACTGGTGAACTTCTGATTATGCCACAACAGCTGAACCTGATATAGTAGACCCTTGTAAGATGTACAATGTCCCCTGTCTGATACCCTTAAGAATCATAGCTGAACCCTTATAGACATTCACCACTCCACCTTCACCTCTAAACTCGAATTGTTTGTTGTCTAGAAGACTAAGTGACATCAAATTCTTGGTCATTTGTGGAACATGCCTAACCTCATTCAGTGTGCATAATTTACCATCATGTGTCCTCATTTGAACTGATCCAATCCTATCTATTTTGCTGACCTTGTTGTTAGCCATTACATTATGGCCTCCATCCACCTACTGATAAGTTGAAAACCACTCCATGTTTGGACACACATGATAAGATGTCCCAGTGTCAAGAATACACACATCTCCGTGCCCTGCTGACTCTAAAACTGCTAAGGCCAGATCTTCTTCAGAGTTGGTGTCTTGGTTTGCCAAAACAACAGTACCTTGCTGCTTTTTCCTCTTTGGACATTCATTCTTCCAATATCCATGTTCCTTGCGGTAATTATAGACATCCTTAGCTTTAGGTCCCTTGGAACTCTTCTTGGATTTCTTCTTTCCAGAGTTGCCTTGCCCTCTGCTGATTCCACTAGCCACCAATCCAGCAGACTGACTGTCTGTCCCAGTACCAGATGCCTTATGGCGTAGCTCTCGAGCATGGAGTGATGATCTCACATCCTCCAATGACACTGAGTCCTTCCCAACAATAAAGGACCGCACAAATTTCTCATATGATGCAGCCAATGATACAAGTAGGATCAATGCTTCATCCTCAACTTCAATCTTCACATCAATATTCCTTAGATCAAGCAATATTGTGTTCGGCTTATCTAGATGATCCCTCAGTTGAGTGCCCTCATGCATCCTTAGGCTGAACAGACGTTGTTTCAATAACAACTTGTTGGTTAGAGACTTTGTAATGCTCAGACTCTCAAGCTTGGACCACAACTTTTCTGATGTGTCCTCTTCAACAACCTCTGTGATAATATCATCTAACAAGCACAACATAATTGTTGAATACGCTTTCTCCTCCAAACTGGCTCTCTGAAACAACACTTCCTTCTGTTGATTTAGACAAGGGGCCCCATAATCCATGTTGCTTCAACAAAGCACGCATATTGATTTGCCACAGACTAAAATTGTTTCTCCTGTAAACTTGTCAATCTTGACGTTTAAATCCGACATATTTCTCACCAGAAAAGCATGCGTAGACCCCAAATTCTAGCGTCAATTATGACCTTGGTGCCAATCTATCTTGCTTAAAACAAATAAACAGATTTCTTGATGAACCTGGACACTCCGATACCAGTTTGTTATGACGGATTGATCAAGAAGTGATGGTGATTGTGTGAGTAAAGATAAGGAATTAACAAGTAAACAAACACAGAATCAAGAAGAACACAGATTTAACGTGGTTTCCAGCAATGTGCCGACTACTCCACGGACAAACGAGGACATTTTATTATCACGAGAAAGTTACAAGTTACAATTAATACAGAAGGTATTTATAGCCTTGGGAATCCAACCATAACCGACTAAACAGCCAAAACAGATGATGACTGAAATACCCTAGAAGTAACTTTATCCAGCACCGAAAACCATGCAGACGTGCTCCCCAAGTAATGCTGAGAGTTAACATCAACAACCCAAGCATCGCGGGTGATCAACCCTGATGACTTGCCCCAGCTGAACACCAAACTTTAGCAGTATGGACAATACTCTGCTGACCAGATCACAGTTTTCACACAGACTTCAGCAGAATAGTTTAAGTCACCATTATAGTATCCGTAGAGATCGAACCCGATAAGTAAGGAATGAATTAGTTTATGCCATGCTGAATAATTTGTTGACGTGAGCTTAAGTGGTAGTTGAAAGGTGGAGTTAAGGGCTACTACTTGGTTAGAGGTATTTGTTGTGCTAGTCATAACTGCAAAGAGAAAAAATGAAGAATAATGGTAGGAAGATGTAGGTGGAGGACACAGAAGATAAATGCACAAGAAGGAGGGAATGAAGCAGATTTTCTAGAAATGTTGCAAGGCAGAAGACATGAAGAAATGAGAGGAGAGGAAAAAAAGGAAAGGAAGAAGAGGGAACGACGTTATGCTATGGAAGAGTATGAGGAAGCTCTGATACAATATTGAAATGTAGTAAATGGGAAGATTATTTTCATGGATGTGTAAATTATACAAGGGTGTTACATATATACTACCTCCGGTCCAAAATAAAAGTCATCACATATTGTCCCACACTATAAGTCATTCTACAATGCAACATTTATTGCTCTTTCTCTATTTTACCCTAATTTATTATGAATCCAAAAACATTTCTTCACTTGACAACTGTTGCATTAATGATTGTCAAGGGATATTTTATACATTAACCTTCAAATTAATGACATTCAACCACTTCTTTAATCTGTGTGAAACCTCCTAGGATGACTTATGTTTTGGACCAGAGGTAGTACATCTTTTGAAAGGATCTAGAGAATCAATAATTAATACAAATGAATCAATCAAATATCTTATCATGAATACGATATATTCCACATTAATACAATATATACCGTCTATTTATAGATATTCATACATAAATTTATTAAATGAATCTAGACACTTTTTAATTCAAGATTAGTTGTTATTTAAATGTACTTGGAGACTTTTGGCAAGAATCGCTTCATAAATATGTACTATACTCTAATAGATATATGATTTATTTCTCTTCATTCTTATGAATTTTCTTTTGACTTGAAAATATTAGGATTTTTTTTTTGAAATTCTACCTAATAAACTAAATAGAAAATTGAATGTTTTTTTTACATACTTTTATACCTTAACGTGCACAAGTATGTCATGTCTTGTAAACATTGGCGGATCTAGGCCCTTTGTTGGGTGGTCTCACTCAAGACCACCTAAGAATTTGGGAAAAAAGTTAAATTGGAAAAACAAGTTGCGTCCTAGTTGAAAATAGGTTTCAAGACCACCATAATTTCCAATAAAAAAAAAAAAAAATTTAAAAAAAAAATTGACCACTATAATTTAATTTTCTTAATCCGTTAGTATTTGTAAAGCTTTTGCCGGACCCCGAAGTATACAGATAGTTATCGTTAAAACAAAAGACAAGTTTTATAATACAACCGTTGTACAAATGTTGTAGCAAGTGACATATATTACAACTTTTTATTTATAACTTCTCATACATGATAAGATTGTATTATGTGAAAAATAGAAAAATGAAATGTCTTATATATGCCAATTGATACAACCTTCCTACAACCGTTGCATTATAAAATCTCTCAAAATAAATCATTGGAAGTGAATGTTGTTGATCTAATTAATTAAAATGGAAAGAGTAAAGGATGATCCCTATTTTTTCAAACATGAAACCACCCATGATGTCATTTTTCCTTTTTGATGTCGTTTTACATTCTTATGAGAAAATCTATTAATGTAAACTAAAGCAGGATAACAATTTATTCTATAATGGCATGTTTGTTTCACGGGAATGAAATAGAATAGAATGACTTTTCATTCTTTTCCAATTTTTAATTACGATTATAAGGTAGTGCAATAGAATTGAATTTTATTCCAATGGAATTAAAATGTTCCTTCAAAAAATGTATGGAATGGGATGAAATGAAATGAATATTGACAAAACACATGAGTGTGGGAGTTGGGGTAAGAGTGAGATGAGGTTGGGGCGGGGTGAGGTAGGATGAGTTTGGGTGGATTGTAGGTAGGGTGGGTGGTAGGGTAGGGTAGGGTTACGTATAGTAAGGCTTGTGGTAAGGTAGGGTAGGGGGGTGGGTGAATGGCAAGGTGAGATATAATAGGTTGTGGTAGGGTGGGTGGGGTAAGGTAAAGTGTGAGAGGATAGGTTCGTGGGATGGTAAGGTTGGGTGAAATTAGGTGTATGATGTTTGGTCGGGTGGGGCAAGGTAAGGTGTGTGGTGGGGTAATTCTACCCCATCCACCCCACCCCACTTAACCCTACCCTACCCTACCCTACCCTACAACCACATTCTCCCTCATCCTACCCTACCACCCCATGTCATCCCCCACCACCCACTATCACTCAGTATTTCATCCCATTCAATAACATTCCAAACACACTCCAAAAAAAATAACATTCCACACACATTAATAAAATAAGTTTATTCCATTTAACTACAATCCATTCATTGGATATTATTTAGCTGGCTTCTATCGACACCATATTTTTTCTATCGGCTACAATTTTACTTCCACCACTCTTTAAATTACTTTTGACACCACCAAAATATTTTTATTTTTTTTTACTTCAAGCACTATAAAAAAATATATTACTTCTTGTACCACAAATCTTAAAAAATGCAATTGAGTCCTTCGATTATTTAAATGAAACATTATAATCCACAATTATTAACCTATATCAATAACAATCCACGAACATAATTTTCATCCAAATCATCATCAAAATTCATTTATTTATTCCAAAAAAATCTTTTTCATCATCATCATCAACATTCATCTTCATATTCATCTTCATCATCAACATTCATCTTCATCTTCATATTCATCATCAAAATTCATCTTCATCTTCTTTAACCTTCTACTACAACCTTTTTCATCACATCAAAATCATCACCCAAATATTATTTTCAAGCAATATTGAAGCACAAATAGAATCAAAATTCTTAATCTTGAGCATGTAATGAGATAACACTGAAACACCATGCTCAATGGCTTGAAACCCCATGAATTATGGAAAAAACTAATTTTTTACGAGTTTTCGATCGGCTATTAGAATCTCCGGCCGGCATCCCAACAAACATCAGCACGACTGACGTTCGTGTACAAGATGAACGTCAGCAGTGTTGACATTTTGGATTTCAGAACTGAAAATGCTTATGTTTTAAAAAACGCCAGCAATACTGACGTTGTTTATGTAATAGAAATGTCAAGTAGGGTGACGTTAGGGCCTCAGAACTGAATATGCTTTTGTTTACAAAATGCCAGCCACCATGACGTTGACCTTGCAACCATAACGTTAGCCATGATGACGTTTGCGCCACCAGACGTGAATGTGGTTCTGTTTTCAAAACGTCATCATATCTGACGTTGTCTGGATGAAACAACGTCACTTCTGAAGACACTTGTGTTAGTGTAATGTCATTAACCAAACACGATTCAAACAATGATCCTAACATTATACAAACAAAGATAACAACAAATATCCAAACATGATAAATAACGGTCATACAAACAATGATAACGACAAATATCCAAACATTGATAAATACAACTGTCCAAAATCTAATACAATGATTCGAAACGTAATTCAACTATCCAAACATTGATCCAAACAAAAATATCCAAACAAAAATGATCCACAAGTAATCCAAACAAAATTCAACATCTATTAGTTCAAAAAGTAATGAGTTGAATGGCAATGTCCCTAAAAATTGATCTTCAACATATAATAATCCAACACGATATGATCTTCTGTAGGCTGATAAATGAGTTCAAAGCAACATGTATCTCCAACTTTGAGCTTATTGTCCCTCAAGAAATCATTTAACCTTGTGAACCGAGCTTGTGGATAGAGTTCGGCACAAGCTACAAGTCTAGCCGGCCATGAATCCCATGTGGCACTTCGCAGCTCCACTGTCTTGACTCGCAGCATGTCATTAGACCTATGATGACGGAAAAATTCACCGTTATTATTATAACATTTCACCCCACTTCTGATACCATTTTGAGCATTTATGTATCAAATCAAGTCATTAATTTATAGGTTTTATCTAATTATATAAGTAGTAAGTATTATATAAAATATCGTATTTTTTTATCGTGTTTTTATATGTTTTTTTACCGATTTTAGTAAATCGGAATGTCGTGTCAGATTTACGTGGGTATTTGTGGTATTTTATTGCAGATGTATAAGCCAAGACCCCGAGAATCGACATTTTGAAGTATAATCATATCTCTAAAAGGATTTAGAGAGTGTCACGAGCTTAAGTGGTCAATCGAATTGCTTAAATGATTAAGTGGTCAATCGAAGTGGTCAAGTGGCTCAGTGGTTAGTGGTACCACTAACGAATTATATCTTCGACGAACAAATGGCTCATTAAAACAGCATTTTCTGAAGAAGTGTCCTTAATGAAAGTTGTAGATCTTTGAAAGAGCTTTCCAACGCATTTTGAATCACGTCAATCGGACTTCTACAACTCAAGTATCATTAAGTCAAGTGGTCAAGTGGCTAATCGATTTGATTTAGTGGTAATCGAGAAATATCTTCGACAAACAAATGGCTCATCAAACGACATTTTCTGAAGAAGAGTCCTTCATGAAAGTTGTAGATTTTTCCGAGAGCTTTCCGATGCCTCTTGAATCATGTAGTTTGGAGATCCAGAACTCGAGATATGAATTTTAGAAGTTTTATTCCAAAATATATAATTTTATCCGGAAAAAGGATAATTAAGGGGGATGTATGTCATGATTAGGCCGGACCAGTCCGGCATTTTCCCGGCCCGGTCCGGCCTTAACTTTGCCTATAAATAGGCTAATTGCTACAACATAAAAGGATGCCCTTGCTTTCGGCCGATTCTTTTCTCTTTCATTTTTTTTTCCTTTGTAGTAACATATATATATATATATATATATATATATATATATATATATATCAATTTGCCTTCCTTTTCTTTTTTTTTTTTTCTCGTCTTTCTTTTTTTATTTATAGTATATATATATATATATATATATATATATATATATATATATATATATATATATAACTAACTATCTATCTATATAGCTATATATATCTATATATATATATATATATACATATATATATTTATCTAGCTATCTATATATATATATATATATAGGCATTATGTCATAAATAAAATAGCAGCCGTAGTATTGTTGTAATTGTCGAAAGATCGTTGTTGTTGAAATCATAGCTATTTCCGGAGAATACGGTCTCCGAGACAACAGTTGAAATCTGAAATGATTTCAAGCAATCATACGATGATGAGAGGCTAAAGCACGTTGGAACAAGCCTTGTGAAACCGATTCTTAGCAACATCTCGATTTCGACTTTTGGATTATTTTGTGAGTTTTTATCAAAGTTTGTATCTTTATTTTGTTCTTATTGATTATGCAATTTAAATCGAGAGATGGTTGCTGTTTGATGTTTAACGTTTGATGAGAATCGTCGTTAAACCTTAGATCACCGTAGTAAAGATTAGATTTTTAACCTAAAAATAACGAGAGTTGTTAGGTTAATATCTAGATTGCGAAATTGAGAGATTTCACACCTTTGTTATGAAAGCGTTAATCTTTAAGATCGAGAGATAAAAGATTGATAGGCGAACTTTTCTAAGAGATTAGGAGTTCATACCTTCGATAGGTGAATCACAATTTTCGTTAAATCACCACAAGATAATCTAGAGTCGAAATTGAGGGTTGCGGGAATTGGTGGATCATTGCTTGTTCGTTGTTAAATTAATTGAGAAAAATCGTTTGTGCTGTTTTGCTTCGTTTTCATCGTAGTAACCGTAGTAAGTTTATTTTAGTTTTAGTTATAAAATAGGAACAACTTAGTTAGTTCGGTTCGTAATTATCTTTCCTGGCTTTAGATCTTTGATCTTCTGTCCAGTTTATTTTTGTTGT
Source organism: Gentiana straminea (assembly GCA_036785695.1). NCBI lineage: Eukaryota > Viridiplantae > Streptophyta > Magnoliopsida > Gentianales > Gentianaceae > Gentiana > Gentiana straminea. Next base: position 9,588,811 of record JAVUPR010000300.1, on the reverse strand, counting down.
TTCCGTTTTTAGTTTTGTTTTGTGTAAATTTTAGTAATAATAATAGTTGTGGCAAGGTTAGAAAAATTATTAAGAACTAGACCAACCTCGATTCCCTGTGGATCGACTCCGGTTTTTAATCGCTATACTACGATCCCTGCACTTGGGGTAAACCGGATTTATTTTATTACTTGTTATATTTTGCTTTGCATAAAATCCGAGACAACCTAGAAAATGGTACTGTAATAGTCTATCAATCACAACATAATTAAATAGTGTTAGAGAATGCAATGAGGGGAAAATATAAAACAAGAAAATAACTAAAAAACTTTTTAACATAACTCACCACATAACCATATGAAAAGGCCCAGTTTTCTAGTGTCGTCACAAAGTGGGGATTTAGATTCTAGTTAGCCGTGGGATCTCCTCCGGCATCATCATCTTCACTCTTGGAATTAGAAAAATTCTTCTCACAGGAAGAGTCATCAAACACAATAGTATCAAAAGTGAAATTCCCTTTGTGTTCAATTCATGAGCGATCACATATTCCTGATCGCGTGCAAAGCACTTACTAGCAATAGCACTAGGTCTATCGTAGTAGAGTACTGGAAAATCAAGGTCGATCCCACAGAGACTCGTAAGAATGTCTAATTATCAAGCTTGAGCTTGTCACGACAGTGGTCTACGACCAACTATAATATAGACAGTAGTAAAATTGGTAACAATCAACTATCAAGATTATGCAAGTTCAATGAAGCAAACTAGAGTTTCTAATGTATTAGTTCAATTATGAGTAACTAGTTATTCCTCCAACACATGCAACAGTCCTCCCCGTTGGTGAATTTATTCAATGTTCAGCTACTCCGACAATGGCGGTAGATAATCTATGCCCAAGCTACACTCCTTAATTAGTCCGTAATAGCCCATACGCATAAAGAACTAGAGCTGTCGATATTGAGCGCTAACTCATACCGCAAACCCGCCTAGACAGCTATCGACATTGACCAACACGTTTCTAGGGACCATCAAGATAATGTCCTAATTAACACTTCACTAACAGTCCTTCATGTTAATTTACGATAAGATGCAAATAGTTGATCAGGGTAAAAACATGTAAATTAAATATATCGATCCACGTAGCTGGTGCCGATTATCATGAATTAGTAATTTACTAGGTATTCAGATCTAGCGATATAGACCGTCGCAGATCTGAAGAACGCAACTACTATTTTATGATTTCTTCACCAACGAATTAGATCTATAACACATGGGGTAAAATAAACTAACTACTACATAATTAAACTAAATAAGCAATTAAAACATACTAGTCGAATATAACAACGATAGATCTACATCTTGGAAAAGACACAAAATCATACCCTCGAAGACGATCGTAGATCTCCCTCGGATCTCTCCCTAGGCGGCGACTCCGTCGTCTCTCCGACAAGAACTCATAAAATAAAGAACATTGAACTTTTTATTGCATAATGCTTGTAAATTGTATGGTACTATTGTTACATTTAGTTCTGAGGCGAAGCCTCTTATTTATAGATATCTAAAGCGACTTAGGAACATCTAGTTCGACCCCTCGTCCAAGAAAACACATTTCGTAAGAGTCTCGAGCCACGGTAAGTCGGCACCGCCTCCCGGGTCACCGGGGGTACTTTCGTCTTTTTCCTTCAACCGACTTAACTTGGATGCTTCTGGAATACCCTAGGCCCATTCTTTTCATTCAGTGCACTCCAGATTCGTCCATCATGCTCAGCCCAATATTCGTATCCTGAAAATAATCAAATAATATCGAAATAGGGAAAATAAACGCTAAGTGTATATTTCTCGACTCACGAACCCGACATATGCTATTCAACTCAAATGGTTCGTATTTATAGGTCGAAACAACTATTTTTAGCTCATAATTGATAGAATATTGATGTCGTAGGATAGATTATTTTAACCGTCATCAACTACCCCCCACTAGCCTTTTGCGCGTCCGCGAAGCGAGTATCAAGGCGGAATGTACCTCCAAGAAAAATCTCCATCAACTACCACATATTCAATAAAGATTTCCAGTAGAAACATACATTAAGCCACAATCCATAAGCTCCCCATTAATCACAACTTACCATGCATCAATGTGTCGTGTGATGAATCAGTCGTGATAGTGCGTTCGTGAGAAGAATCAAGTTGTATTAACCTCACAATCTTAATTTTCTTGCGCATACACTCGCTCATCTTGCCTTCAGACTTGGTTACACAACATGGTACCGTAATTGGGTCGGGCGGACTCGGGGACTGAGCATCGCTATTAAGTCCTCGTTTGTTTCTTTTTATGCGAGGGTCGTGCCCTTTTTACACGAGTTCGCTTCCCTCACTTCCTTTATTGCATGTAAAAAAAAAATTATTTTTTTCTTTTTTTTTCATCATTTTTTTCCTGGCAGATTTCCTCACTTTTTTCTCTTTCTCTCACAAGTCCGTTTGTCCCGGTTACCTTTCGTCATCCAAGTTGCTTCCCTTGTCTTACAACAATTTGTTAAAGTATATAGACAGACAAATAATGATTCCCGTTAAAACAACTCATCATCTAATCTTAAACACTTCTCACTCAGATTATGTGCTCAAATATTGATTGCAATGATATAATAATAATTAATAAGTTGCTACTTCATGCAATATAACATATGCTCATTCTTTCATACTAAATTGAATATGCTATGGTTCACTTCAAATTGAACTTGGGTTCCTTTTGTACCGATTCCTTACTCGAAAACGTGCAATAAGCAAGCAAAAAACATTTAAAATTTCAAAAATATTCCCTTTTTCGATTATCCAGCTAAGACGCCTACCCCCCACTTATTATAAACATTGTCCCCAATGACTAATAATAAGGAAAAAAAGGGACTTAGCTCTGGAATTGATCAGCTAAGTCAAAGCAAATCCCGGAGCAGAATCATTAGCTCCTAGGTCATTCCTCTTCCAAGTCGTTACCTGCGTCTCAAAATTCTTCCAAAAACTGTGAGTAACATGTGAAGGGCAATAAGAAAATAAGGTGGCGTAATTGTGCATACCAGAGGAATTCGCAAAAACAGTTTAAGCCACTTTATTCTTTTATCGGCCTAAGCAAGACGCGAAAACTTTTCTAGGGTATCACATGAGAATCATGAAGGAAAAAACCACATATATCTCTAGCCATGTGACTAAAGATATATATGATAAAAAAACCTTGTGATTGTCATGCTACTTTATTGACTCAAAATAAAATAAACAAAAACAATAAATAAGGGTTTAGAAATAGTTTTGAGTTTATAGTCGTCAGCTCGACTGTACTAATAGGGCTCCTTCATTCATATTCCGGCTCTTCTAACGTAAAGACTTCCAATTCAGGGTTATATGTGTGCTCTAGGTAATGTTTCAGCCTGTGGCCGTTAACTGTGAAAGTTTGCCCAGAGTGTTCATGTCTAAATTCAAATGCACCTGAATTGTAGACTTTTGTGACTACATGTGGTCCATACCATCTGGACTTCATCTTTCCAGGAAAAAGACGAAGACGCGAGTTGTACACCAGCATTTTATCTCCCACTTGAAATGTGCGGTTCAGAATCTTCTTATCATGCAGCCGTTTCGCTCTTTCCTTGTAAATCCTTGCATTCTCATATGCTTGAAGTCAAAGCTCTTCCAATCTATTCAACTATAGCATTCTTTTTTCACCGGCTAAATCCTCATCCATGTTTAGAAACCTTATAGCCCACAGTGCTCGGTGCTCGAGTTCTACCGGTAAATGACATGCTTTTCCAAACACTATCATATATGGTGACATCCCAACCGTGGTCCTATAAGCTGTTCTGTACGCCCAAAGAGCGTCATCTAATTTCAAAGACCAATCTTTCCTCATGGGATTCACAGTCTTCTCTAAGATCCTCTTAATCTCTCTGTTTGTGACCTCTACTTGTCCACTCGTCTGGGGGTGATATGCTGCTGCAATCTTATGTCTAACCCCATATCTTATCATCAACTTCTCAAACAACCTATTACAGAAATGACTCCCTCCGTCACTAATTATGGCTCTGGGCACCAAACCTCGTCAAAATGTTTTTCTTAAGAAATCTCAGGACAACCCTGGCATCATTAGTAGGTGAAGCTACGGCTTCCACCTATTTGGAAACATAATCGACTGCTACCAGGATGTAACGATTCAATTCTACGATGTGAATGGCCTAACAAAATCAATTCCCCATACATCGAATAACTCCACTTCTAAGATACTCTGCAGTGGCATTTCATTCCACTTAGAAATATTACCAGTCATTTGATAGGAATGACAGGATCTTGTAAACTCGTAAGCAGATTTATGAATTGTTGGCCAATAGAATCCGCACTGCAGTACCTTTGCTGCTGTCTTGTCTGGCCCATAATGACCTCCAGCTTCTCAAGCATGACACATGTGCAAAATACTTGGAATCTCATCATCGTGGACGCATCTCTTAAGAATGGCATCAGGGCACAATTTATATAGGTAGGGATCGTCCCAATGGTAATGCTTCAAATATGTGAAGAACTTCTTCTTATCTACATTATTGAATTCCGGTGGTAGGTATCTTCCTACTAGATAATTGACAATGTTAGCAAACCAAGGGTATACCTTGCCCACTCTTGATGTATGATATCGGGTTTGAGATTCAACCCGAGCTACCACTGAGACGGTAAAAAGTTGTTCATCAGGAAAGCTTTCCCTAATCTCAGACGGTTGCTCTTCTTCCAGCAAAGTTAATCTTGATAGGAGATCAGCCACCTGGTTCTTAGATCCCTTTTTATCTTTGATTTCCACATCAAAATCTTGTAAGAGTAGAATCCATCTTAACAGTCTCGGCTTGGAGTCGTGATTGGTTAAAAGGTATTTCAAAGATGCATGGTCAGTGAATACAGTGACTTTCGATCCTATCAGGTAGGGTCGAAACTTGTCAATTACAAAGATGACAGCTAAGAGTTCCTTTTCTATAGTCGGATAATTCCTCTGGGAACTGTTAAGGGTACGACTGGCATAATAGATAGACTTAAAGATTTTATCCTCTTTTTGTCCCAAGGCTGCTCCGACTGCCGTGTCGCTTGCATCACACATAAGCTCAAAAGATTTGTTCCAATCTGGTGTTACCATAATTGGGGCGGTTATAAGCATTCGCTTTAATGTGTTGAATGCTTTCTTGCACTCTTCTCCAAATACGAAAGGTACATCATTTGCAAGTAATTTCGTCAAAGGTTTAGAGACATGGTCAAGAAAGGCTCGCAACGTCTTCAAGTTTGTTGGAGGGGGTAACTTCTCTATCACCTCTATCTTTGCTCTATCAACTTCCATTCCTTTCTTAGAAATCCTATGACCAGCACTATTCCTTCTGTAAGCATGAAATGGCATTTTTCCCAGTTAAGTACAAGGTTGGTCTCTTCACATCTTTTCAACACTTTACTCAAATTGTCCAAGTATTTATCAAAGCTATCTCCAAGTACAGAGAAATCTTCCATGAAAATCTCTAGAAAATCCTCCACCATGTCCGCATGTAATGACATCATGCACCTTTGGAATGTTGCCGGTGCATTACATAACCCAAAGGGCATGCCATTGTACGCAAACGTTCTATAGGGACATGTGAAAGTTGTTTTCTCGCGGTCTTCAGGGGCAATATGGATATGATAATAACCAAAATATCCATCTAAGAAACAATAAAACGCATGACTGCTTAATCTTTCTAACATCTGATCAATGAATGGTATGGGAAAATGATCTTTACGAGTTGCATCATTCAGTTTTTTGAAGTCAATGCAAACTCGATGTCCAATAATTAGTCTTATAGGGATTAATTCATCAAACTCATTAGGTTGGACAGTGAATCCTCCTTTCTTGGGCACCACATGAATCGGGCTTACCCACTTGCTGTCTGCAATTGGGAAAATGATTCTCTTCCTTTACAACATCCATCAGTTGTGGCGTCAACCTCCTTTGAGGTTGTCCTACCGCTTTCTTCTCAGGGTCTACAGAGATCTTATGCATGCACACTGATGGGCTTATTCCTATAATATCTGCAATCGTCCACCCAAACACTCCCTTGTGCTCTCTTAGTACTCTTAAAAGTTTCTCCTCCTCTAAAGGTGATAATGATGCTGAAATTATAAAGGGGAGAGTATCATCGTGTAAGTACACATACTTCAGGTGAGATGGCAAAGGTTTCAACGTTAAGTTCCTTGGTGGTTCTTCTAACGATGATCTTAACAGCTTACCATCAACTGTAAGACAAAGAACTTGTGCCAGGAAGGTCTATGAAGGGTTCCTCCTAAACCTACAGAAGATATAGGCTCTATTTCTCGCACTTGACCTTCACTACACCCAGGCCATGTTTCCTCATAACTTTTCTCATCCCTCAGGAGCAAAGTCTCTGCTACTTCAGGGTCTAGTGCCACTTGCTGATATAATTCTAAAACAAGTTCGTCTATGGCATCTAGCATGTAGCATGCTTCTCCTCCATCTTGAGCATATCTCATTGAATTCATCACATTGAACACTACTTTGTCCTCATTCACTCTCAGAATCAGCTCACCCTTATGAACATCTATCAATGTTTTACTCATAGCTAGGAAAGGTCTTCCTAAGATCAGTGGAACATCGTGGTTAGCTTCCATGTCTAGCACCACAAAGTCCACAGGGAATACAAACTTATCAACTTTCACCAAAACATCCTCCACCGCTCCACAAGGTTGTTTCATAGACTTGTCTGCTAATTAAAGGGTTATAGATGTTTCATTTAACTCTTTCATGCCTAATTTATGAAAGATAGAGAGTGGCATTATATTGACACTGGCTCCAAGATCACACAATGTTTTGTTCAGGCATACACCTCCAATTGTGCATGGTATGAGGAAGCTCCCATGATCTTTACACTTGGGAGGCAGTTTGCGTTGCAAAACTGACGAGCATTCCTCGTTAAGGCAAATAGTTTCAAGGTCTAAGAATTTTCTTTTGGTAGAAATTGCTTCTTTCAAGAACTTTGCATACTCTGGCAATTCCAGCCAGAGCTTCTACCAAAGGTATATTCACTTGCAACTTTTTAAACATCTCTATGAACTTCTTATAACGCCATCATCATTATTCTGCTTATATTTCCTAGAGGGACAGGGTAAAGTAGCAGGATTGATAGTTACAGTTCATGAAGACTTACCTGCTGACTGCTGCTGCTCTGCCTGCTTGTCTGTTGAATTCTCAGACTCTCGGTTTACCGGAGTAGTGTCCTGGGTTACCGGCCCTTATTTTTCTCTAGATTCTACTACGTTCTGCTACTGACTGCTTTCTGATTCTACCTGGATAGTTGGTATAACGGTCCCGGAAGTTCCTTTCCGCTTCTAGTCATTATTGCATTTATGTCCTTCGGATTTTCTCAGTATTACTTGGCAACCCTGCCGGAGGACGGGCTGACACTTGTTCTGCAATCTGCCCCACTTGGTGCGACAGATTCTGCACTAAGGCTTCTTGATTGGTCAGTCTTGTATCATTCTTCTGACAATAAGTGGTGAAGTTTGTATTCAGCTCTGTCATGGATTTCGTAAGTTGATTGACCGTATCGGTCACAGTTGAGGACATTTTATCCATGGTTGCTTCCCAACCACTGGACTTGTTGAATTGAGGCTTGAATCCACCAGCTTGTCAATGTCTCTCTCCACCGTTAGAATCGCTTTGTCAAAAACCCCCAGCAGGGTCACCCAATCTAAAACCAGGATGGTCATGAAAACCTGGGCGATATCCGCCCCCATAAGGATTTCCTTGCATCCCTATATAGTTCACGTCCTCAGTGTTGGTTGCTTCAATCTCTTGAACTTTCTCAAACATGGCTATGCAATCTTGCATGCCATCTATCTTTTCATTCATCGCCATTAGCTGGTATAAGATCTTATGAGAAGTGTCTTCTCCAAATACGCCTACAGCTACTTTTGCGGTTTCAACTTGATGTGTTCCCCATTGACTTGTAAGTGCAATTTGCTTCAATTTATCTTCGTCTTCTTTAGGTGATAGCAACGCAAAACATCCGTTGCTCGAGGCATCAACTCTCATTTGTTCACTTGGCCGCAATCCGTGATAAAAACTATGCATTCGTACTGGTAAAGTGATATCATGATGAGGGCATCTCCTCTGTGCTTCCTTAAACCTTTCCCAAGCTTCTTCAAAGGTTTCAGTGGGTCTCTGCTTGAAATTCATGATTTCTTGTCTCATCTGTAGTGACTTCCTAGGCGGGCAGTACTTATTCATAAATTTCTGCAACAAATCGGTCCAAGTTTGAATCGATCCTGGTGCTAGATACAATAACCATATCTTCGCTTTGTTGACGTGGCCTTTTCTAGTGCTAACCGAGTCCTTAACCGACAAAGTGTATCGGGTCAACTCGTAGTGCTAGTATGGTGAGTCGAGTGTCGAATCCTCGGGGAACTTGGTAATTCTTCTAAGTGTGGTTAAACACCAAAGAGTCATTATTAACTCGATCTAAACCGCAATTTTATAACACGTATCACTATTATTCTACTTAACATAAAATAAATGCGTAATTTAAAAGTTATTCTAATATAATATATATAGATATATAAATATATATAGATGTACATAAATTGCAAAATATATATATAGATATAAATATATAGATACCAATATAAGTTTATAGAACTAGCCAAAGTTTATATAATTGATTTATATGATCTTTTCCAGTAAACTGAATGTGCTCGATCTTTCCTTTATTATTAGGTCCAATTGAGTAAATGAAACGGTGCACTCCTGAGGTTAACAATTCATCCTCACACGAGCGTATGAAATTGTCATATGTCATATGTCATTGTCATCAGTTCAATCTCCACAACTGCCCCATGCTAATCTCAGTTAGTCTGAACAGGTACCGAGTACAAATCTACCCCGGATAAAAGAGGTTATTCCATTTGTCAGACGGCCGATGTTATTCAAAAGGCTCCGGTTGTCGGGCGGATCGATTTAACTTTCCGGTGTTAGTTTCAATTAAACTCGTTGATTTTAACATTATTATGATCTCGAGCACAATTTTAATAAGATCCATCTCTCCCAAGACAAATCTACCCCCGGGTAGGAAATAGGATTCCGTAGTCACGCTTTCGCACGGCCAATTTTACCCTCCGGTTTTTCTATCTTTTATCTCATATCCTAACTTCTCGATCGCCCATCGTTAGGTTATATGGTGCGATTCATCTTGGTTAATTACGTCAATCCGAATATTATCAATACGTTACAGAATAGAAAAAGATTCAATTAACTCAATTTTAGTCAATTTTAATTAGACAACATTCCTTTACCGAAAAGATCGAAATAAAACGATTACATAACTTTGGCTAGTTATTAGATTTAGCCTAATATCATTATAAAGATGAAAAAGATAAAAACAAACATAACAAACATAGATACTTAAGAAATTTTACCCGATTACAACTGTTGAATCAGAGGTCGTATTCTTCCGGACATTACAACGACTTCAACAACACTGATTTTCTGATAATTTCTCGAGCATTACAACGATACTACTATTTATGGCATAAGGCCTATATACATACATACTACTACTAAGAAAAAGAGGTTAAGAAACTATATTGGTACCCTCTTGCATGTTGTATGAACCGCCCCTTTTATAGGCGAATTTTTCCGGGGCCGGATCGATCCGAGGTGATGCCGGATCGATCCGAGAATAAAAAATCTTATCCCCAGGATTATTCTCTCAGGACCACATGCTTGGATAATCATTATGTTTCCTCGGTTCGATCCGAGGTAAATCCGGATTGATCCGGGTAGCTTTTTATTCCATAACTTGATCTGAAACTTGATAAAATCATAACTTGAGCTCTAGATCTCCAAATGACATAATTCAAGAAGCGTTGGAAAGCTCTTGAAAAGATCTATAACTTCCATGAAGGACTCTTCTTCAGATAATGTCGTCTTGATGAGCCATTCGTTTGTCAAAGCTATTTCTCGATTACCACTTAATCGAATCGATTAGCCACTTGACCACTTAAGCAATTCGATTGACCATTTAAGCTCGTGACACTCTCTAAATCCTTCCAGAGATATGATTATAATTCAACATGTCGATTCTCGGGGTCTTGGTTTATAAATCTACAATAAAATACCACAAATACCCACGTAAATCTGACATGACACTCCGGTTATTGAACCGGTACAAAAGTTATATCTTTTTACTACTTTTACTGGATTTTATAGTATTTAGATTTATTCATAACTATTAATATTTCATAAGATTATCGTTATAATTTCTTATATCTTATATAAAAAGAGTTAATAAAGTATATATAATATCGTAATTTTTATCATATAAATGTTATACATCAACTACTCCCCACTTAGCTCTTTGATCGTCCTCGAGCAAAATAAGCGGTAATATATAAAAATTACAATAAAAATGATATAATTGGTATATTAAATCTCAAGAGAGTAAAATATCATTTCAATATCATAAATATATTAATTATATCTTTCTTAGAAATTAACAAGATAAAAAGTGTATATAACTTAGATAAATTATCTATCAAATATCATTCAAATGAAATTTCACATAATCTACTCAATAAATATAATTAAAATTCTAGAATTATTCTCCTATCTCAACTTATATGAAATATTTGGAATCAAGGACTAAGTCAAGTAGTTGACAAAATGGCTTCTCCGTTTTAGGCTCAGGGTATTGGTTTAATCGAAAGGAAAGAAAAGAAAATCAAAAGAGAAAGAAGCAAGTCGTACGCACTTACACCTTCATAATTTTGATCAAAAATACCTCGATTAATTCTGATATTATTTCACCCTTTTTTTTTTTTTTTTTTTTTTTTTCAGATTTTCTCTTTTTTATTTATTTTTTATTTTTTATTTTTTTTTATAAGATTTAAGAACTAAAAGCGTGCATGTATGTAGAAAATCAAATTTACAAGCATTGCTTCATCAAGATTGATCGGAGTAATACTCTTTCGATCGAAAATTACAAGTCCGGTTTCCTTAAACTTGTAATCATTCTTGAGATCTTATGATTCGACTTTTTCTTTTTTTCATTTTATGCCTTCATTCCCAGCAATAGGACATTTCGAGATAATACCCTAGTTGGACTACTATCATCAGGCAATCGGGAGCTTTTAAACCTCATAGTGATATAGGACACTTCGAGATAATACCCTACTGCACTCAAATCATTGGTAGCTACTACCGATATTTTTATTATTTTTTTTGTTGTCGATCAAATATAAGGAAGATACCTGGTATTTGATTAATTCTGTGTAAATATGGTGCTTCGTTCTTAATTCTTTTATAGAATATTAACATATCCGAACTTATTACCAAAATCGACTATCTTGCAAGCGTCATGAGGTAAGATCGAATATACTAATACTTATCTAATTTTTTTCAATCTCAGCATACACCATTCTTAGCTTTTGTGTCAACATCTCCTTTCATAAGTACGTACAAACTTGTGGGATTTTTAGGAAATGTAGACCAAAATAAGCTAAGGGTCGGTTATAATTAACAATGTCTATTTCGAGTGAGGTCTTGATCACTCTAATCAAGACTGAGGTAGGGACAAAAATTAGAAATTTATTTAGGTAGGCTATTTGGCTATAGTTTTTATTTTTGTGGTGCCAAAAATCTCATCATTCCTAATCCGATTCCATATTCATATTTCGTTTTGAAAAGAAAATTATTCTAACATTTCCTTATAGATATAAGTATATTCACTAAATTTCATATGAAAATTACTTGATAATATTTATGTATAGTTACATATACTTAAAATATTATAAAAATCTAAAATTGACATATATAATATAATTATAATATATCTAATTTACTTTACTTAATTAAAATCTATTCTTACCAATTTATATTGTTTTTATTCATATTAATTATATATTATCTAGTTATTTTGATTCAAGAAAAATTAAACTAAGTATTAAGCACTTAAGTATAAATTTATATGAGAAAATTTTAATTTTTTATTTACTAACTTACCTCTACTCCCCACTTACGAAATGTCATCGTCCCGATGTTCAGTGAGTAATAAAAAGTAGGTTTGAAAGAAAAATTAAATTTTTTTACGATTTTGATTTTTATTATTTTTCTCAACATATATTATTTTAATTAAAGAAAATGACATATGTATTAAACATTAAGGAAACTATTACAAACTTTAAAGAAAACTAATTAAAAAGCGATTAAACTGCTAACTTAATCGAGTACTAACTTAACAACAACAACTTCTAACTGATTTCAAACAACTCATCAAACCGTAGATGAACATCCGGGAGTATCTACCGGAAGTAATCCCAACTGAGAATCATGAGATGGAAAGATCTCGTCAGTAGTAAACTGAGACACTTGATTCAGTTGGACACATAGTTGAGAGATAACCCAGGCAAACGGTAGTGGTCTTCCTCTATTACGCCTCTCTACTGCAAAATTAATTGCCGTTTTAAACATCAAAATCCCCCAATCAATGTATGCTCCCACGGTCGGTGCATACAACAATGCGAGATCTCATCATCCGTAACCCCAAAAAGATCTCTAGTTGGATAGATCCGGGAATTAATGAAGCGTTTCCACGCCCTCAAATGAAGGGGTAAAGCCAAAGTTGAAGAATCATAGTTATGATCAAACAGTGGAAACACGTATTGAAAAACTTCGCAAAGACGATTTACAACATTATAAGCATTTCCGAGTTCCCATAAAAACTCGAAGTGTGGGTTTTGATCAAAGGTAGATGGTGGGATTTGAAAGATTTGATTTATGATGACTGGCGAAAACGATATAACGATGCCCCTAACAGTAATGAGATGAGAAGAGGCTGCTGTCGTTATATAAGTAAGGGATGCATAAAAATCTCTAACAATTGAAATGTTAATTCTACCTCTGCCGAGTCTAATTAGCTTTCTCCATCCGCAACCTCGGATTAGATTTCGTCCCCACTGATCGATTTTTTCTGTATTTAAGCCTTTCTCCATCAGAATAGGAGAATGGACGAAATTTAGACGTCTCGGAACGTCATTATGAAAACACGAGGCATGGCTTTCGGGAACCACACCATCAGGTGTATGTGGTTTGTAACTATTAACCGAGGGAGAGGTGTGGTTAGACATTTTTTATTCAGATAAAGAAAAGTACTTAGAAGAAGGAAGAAATGAGCACTTAGATTTGCTGGTGCTTTTTCCATTTATAGGAAGGTAGCAAACATGCAAAAGTAGAAAAAATCTACTTTTTTGGCGTTTTTATGCTTTCCGGATCGATCCTGAAAAGGGCCGGATCGATCCGGCCTAGCAGCTAGAAATCTTGTCAGGTCGGTACACTCACGCCGGATCGATCCGGGGTTAGGTCATATCGATCCGGAAACTCACTATTCATGGACAGAGTTGTTTTAGCTTGTAAAATGCCTAGATTTTTTTTCTAGGTGATATGTTTTCTCCCTAACTTCGGTTCATTTTTATTATGTTATAACGATAAACTTTACTACACGGTGTGTACTAATTATAAAATCAAACGAAAGTAAAATAAAATAACATAAAATCGTAATGAAATAAAATCCTAAAATAAAACCAAAATAACCTAAAATTGTACGAAAATGAAGTAACATAAAATCGTACGAAAAAATAAATTGTTTTCAATGTCAATAATCATAAAATGGTTTAAATCAATCCTCCTCATCACTCATCTCGACGTGGCTCGAACTAGGCATGGCTCGAGAACTGTCCGGATCATAAGTCGAATCATGAAATGGTTCTTGAAAATGTGTCGACATCCTAACCGAGCTATCTAATCCCATCGAGCTCATCTCTCTCGTGACATCGGAAAAAGTGCTTCCCCATCCCGTCGTGGTATGGCTAAATGATCCAAATCCTGTCCAATCAGATGTCGCAGCTGCCGTAGTACCTGTCGAAAAAGCCCCTATACCACTAGTTTGAAATCCAAAAGAATGTGGCATTTGTTGGAAGTTTGATCGAGGTGGCATCGGTGGAATAAAGTCGGGCAAGGTATACGGTGCGGATTGACAATGCGGAATATCCATCTCGGCATAGGTAGGGTGCTGCAGTAAATTCATCTGATATATACCTCGCATGCCTTGACGTAAATCTTCAGACCACAACCTATTCCTTTCCGCAAAAACAGCCATATTGGCATTGGCACGATGAACATCATAGGCCAAAGATTGAAACATGTCGTATGTGATGGTGTTTGGAAGTTGAGTTTGAGTTTGACTAGATGATGGAGGAACAGTAATGGATTGGGAAACATGTGGAGTAGGCTGAGGTCGTTGGCGGTTAGGGTTCATAAAATCTATCCTTCCTGCCGGCCTAAGTGGTAAACTAGGACCTATAAGTGTTTCGTCAACCATAATCAGATTATCATTTGGAAGCTCAGGAACACCTATCTGGCGACACAAGGAAGAAATAAAACAAGGAAAAGGCATGTGATTGCCTGGTTTAGCAGTTGAGACAAATTCCTTGGCCCTTCTATACATAACCCTGCCTACATCTACAGGTATATCATTGACCATAGCCCAAGCAATGCACAGATCCTCTTTACCAAAAGATGTCAAATGACGAGAAGGGTAAAGAGTCGAACTGATAAAACGTTTAATAGCTCTCATATCCCTTATACATTTTCCATAGGAAAACCTTCATGCCATATAGCTGTGGGATCTAACTCGTGCTGGGCTGTCGAGACTATATGGTCAAAGTCTGTAGGCTCATCTAAATTCCATACCGTATAATAATCCTCATTTTCTGTTATATCAGGGATACCATAAATAGCATTTATAAACTGGGGATTAAACGGCACTGTTCTGGTTCTTAAGCTGACAGAAGTTAACTCACCATTCTCTGTTGCATTATGAGTTGCTACCAGAGAATAAAATTCAGCTACTAAGGTTGTGTTAACTTCACCTGCCCTTAAACTGGCTAACTCCAACCACTGTCGCCTTTCGAAAATCTCTTTCACCTCCCTTCCCAAATCCTTGAAATCCAAACCCCTCTCTACTGCAACTAAACACTGTCCAAATTTATTTTTTAAGGCTTTTCTAGCCGCTTTGCGTACGCGGTTCTTTCAAAACTAACAGCCAATTCTTCTTCTGTTAAAGGCCTAGTCTCTATGACCGGGATTTGGGTAGGGATATGCGGCTTACGTTTTTTACTGGCTTTTGATGATTCGGCCATTCTACGATAGTGACACAATAACAAAACAACAACAAAACAAACAAAACAACACAAATGAGTAACAAAATAGTTGAAATTAAATAAAAAGTTGCTAAAAAAAACGAAATTAACAAAATAAATCACTACAATGTTACCTTCTAATGCTTAAAAGGTTGAAATTTGGCCGGAAGATATGAAAATTCGCCGGAATGAAAGTTGAAGCTTTCCCTTGAAAAATTCTTCAATTTAAATGAAAATTTGAAGAGAGGAGAGGAAAATGAGAAGAGTTTAAGAATTGGGGTAGTTTAATAGTAATGTTGTGTGATGATTTGAAGAGAAAAAATTCGAATGGGGGAAAAGGGGAGGGGCGGCTGTTTGAAGAAAAATGAAAGAAGAAGAAGAAGGAGGAACCCCGTTCCTTTTTTTTAGGTTTTTCAGTCTCCGGATCGATCCGACCAAATTTATCTTTTTTTTTTTAAATCCTTTAAAACTTAAAAATATTTTTAAAACCTGCTAAAATTAAAACCTTTTATAAAAAAAATTTATAAAACTTTTAATAATTTCATAAAGATCCTTTATATAAAATTTTCAAAAGTTATATAAAAATTTTATAAATATTACAAAACTCATAAGGGTCCTAATTCCATTATTTCTAAATCTTCCAGGGTTCTAACATAACGTTCTATCAACCTAACCTTAAGAAATGAGGCGTTCGAATTTTCTCTTTGATCTCCATCGGGATTTTCGGATAACCACCTAATCGTTCCCTTCTTAACAACATTCAAACACTCATCCTGGGATTTGGTTGTGCTTTCCCTGCATTTCCCATCATGCTCACTTTTTCCATCATCAGAAACTTTGCCCTTCTCTTTATTGAACTTCTCGATTTTCCATTACATACTTCTTTCAATCTGATCTCTCTCAACAATTGCTTGTTTTTCTCAAAAACTGAAGCTTCTATTTTAAACGCGACATCTTTATCCAGGCCTAATTTCAAAAGCAAAATAAAAACTCCTATTCTATCTAAAAAAGACATCCATTTCTTTTACGTCTATCCGGTAAAAGACGAAACTAGTTCAAACATATAAAACATAGAAAAGTAGAAGAAAGATAGATAGCACCTGATATTCGGCTGATTTCAGTTCCTCTGCTTTTCAAAATTTGATTTTTCTGCTTTTTCAATTTGTCGGGGGATCGCCGCAACATTACTTCTCCCTTTAGTGTGATTCCTTCTCCTCCACAAATAACTTCACTCTGTGGCCATTGGCTATAAAAGTCGTATTTCCATCGGTTAGTTCAACGACTCCGATTTGTAAACCCGTGTTACTTTAAATGGACCTCGTCCATCTTGATTTAAGCTTTCCTGGAAATAACTTTAAACGTGAATTGTACAAGAGCACTCGATCACCTACATGAACTCACGACTATAGATTCTCTTATCGTGAAAAGATTTCGTGCGTTCCTTGTAGATTCGAGCGTTTTCATAAGAATCGAGACGAAATTCTTCTAGTTCCGTCAATTGAAGCAATCTATGATCACCGACAAATTAGGATCGAAATTCGAAATCTAATAGCCCGAAGGCTCGGTGTTCTAACTCAACTCGGGAGATGACAAGACTTACCAAAGACTAACTTACAGGGAGAACAACCAATTGGTGTCTTAAAAGCTGTTCTGTACGCCCATAATGCATCGTCTAATTTAACTGCCCAGTTTTTACGATTTGAGTCCACTGTTTTTTTCCACGATTCTTTTGATTTCTCTATTAGACACCTCTACCCGACCACTGGTTTGCGGATGATAGGCGTTCCTAACTTATGCGTTACACCATATTTTTCAACTATCTTGGTAAATGGTCTATTACAAAAGTGTGACCCTCTATCACTAATGATAGCCCTCAGAATGCCATAACGGGTAAATATATTCTTTTTAAGGAATCGTATGACAACTTTGGTATCATTAGTGGGAAGAGCTTCAGCTTCTACCCATTTTGAAACATAATCTACCATTACTAGAATAAATCTTTTTCCAAAAGATATAGGGAATGGTCCCATGAAATCTATACCCCAAACATCAAATAACTCACATTCTAAAATAGGTTGCATAGGCATTTCATGTTTTTTAGATACATTTCCCCATTTTTGACAAGACTCACAAGATTTAACATACTTATAAGCATCTTTATATAGTGTAGGCCAATAAAAACCACATTGTAAAACTTTAAAAGCAGTTTTCCAACCTCCATGATGACCTCCCTCGCCTCACGATCATGACAAAATGACAAAACACTTAAAATTTCATTATCGGCACACATTTTCGATTATCCCATCCGAACATTTACGGAAAAGGTCCGGTTCCTCCCGGTAATAAAATTTTAAGTCATAAAAGAACTTCTTTTCTCGTTGCCAAGTCCAATGAGACGGAATATAATCACGGTTAAGTAATTAATGATATCTCCAAACCAGGGTGACGTTTCCTTGGAAGGAATTCTATTCTTTAATAACCGCATGGTTGAAGGAGTATCTATTCTAAACAATTGTTCATCGTAGAAATGAATCTTTAATTTCAATTCCTATTCCTTCATCATTTTCCATTCTACTTAGATGATCTGCTACTACATTCTCACTTCCTTTTTTATCTTTAATTTCAATATCAAATTCTTGAAGTAAGAGAATCCATCTAAGAAGACGAGGTTTAACATCTTTCTTACTTAGTAAATACTTCAGGGCTGATTGGTCTGTATAAATTATTACCTTAGATCCAACAATATATGATCTAAACTTATCTAAAGCAAAAATTACAGCCAACAGTTCTTTTTCTGTAGTTGCATAATTAAGTTGAGCTGCGTTTAGTGTGTGAGATGCATAGTAAATAGCTTTGAGAATTTTGTTATATCTTTGACCTAAAACTGCTCCTACAGCTAAATCACTCGCATCACACATAATCTCAAACGGCAAACTCCAATCTGGTGCTACTAACACTGGTGCAGTAGTCAACCTCGCTTTTAAGGTCTGAAAGGCTTCCATACATTTACTATCAAAGTTAAAAGGTACTTCCTTTTCAAGTAAATGACTTAGAGGCTTTGCTATTTTCGAAAAATCAGCAATGAACCTTCTATAAAATCCTGCATGTCCGAGAAATCCTCTTAGGGTTCTTAAATTAACTGGTGGAGGTAATTTTTCAATTACTTCGACTTTAGCTTTATCAACTTCGATACCTTCTTCAGAGATTCGGTGACCTAAAACAATTCCTTCTGATACCATTAAGTGACATTTTTCCCGAGCTTTAGTACTAAATTGGTATCTTCACGACGTTGTAACACTCGTTCTAAGTGTAACACACAAACATCAAATGAATCTCCGTAAACACTAAAGTCATCCATAAAAATTTCTAAAAATTTCTCAACCATATCAGGAAATATAGCCATCATACACCTTTGAAAAGTAGCTGGTGCATTACATAAACCAAACGGCATTCTTTTATAAGCAAAAGTTCCATAAGGACAAGTGAATGTAGTTTTTTCCCTATCTCCTGCTGCAATGAATATTTGTAAATATCATGAATAACCATCTAAGAAACAGTAATACTTATGTCCACTTAAACGTTCCAACATCTGAACTATAAATGGAAGTGGATGATGATCTTTCTTAGTATGATCATTTAGTTTTCTAAAATCAATGCACATTCGATAAACTGTAATCTCTCTAGTCGGAATCCATTCATTCTCTTTCACTGTGAAACCTCCTTTCTTTGGTACCACTTGAGTTGGACTTACCCATTCACTATCTGATATGGGAAAAACTATCCCCATTTCTAATAGCTTAATGACCTCTTTCTTAACAATTAACTGCAAATTTGGGTTGAGGCGGCGTTGCGGTTGAATACAAGGTTTAGCATCTTCCTTCGAATTATCTTATGAACGCAAATCTCGTGGCTAATACCTCGAATATCGGCAATCGTCCATCCAAAAGCTTTCTTATGCTTTTTCAACATTCTAAGTAATTGATCTTCTTGTTGCTCGCTTAAAGATGATGAAATAATAACCGGTAATAGATTATCGGTTTCAAGAAAAGCATACTTCGATTTAAAGGTAGCGGTTTCAATTCCGCATTCTTAGGTGGATCTTCCAGTGATAGGTTTAAGAACCGGTCCTTCTAGTTCTAATTCCAAATACTTATGCCATGATGGTTTAAAAGTAAAACTTCCTTTATCTAGAGAAAGAATTATCTCTTTCATTTCGGTGTCTTTCTCATCTTCTTTATAGATAGACAGAGCTCAGCATTCTTCTAATCTGTCTTCAAAAGTTGGTAACTGATTATCATAGACAGAATGAATGTCTTCTATAAAAGAACATAATTCTGGTGATCTGTATGGATGGTTCATAGCTTTGAAAATATTGAAAGTAACTTCATCTTCATTGACTCTCAGAATTAACTCTCCTTTCTGGACATCTATTAAAGTTCTTCCCGTAGCTAGAAACGGTCGACCTAAGATAAGTGGCGCCGAATATCCTTCTTCCATTTCCATAACTACAAAGTCTACTGGAAAATAGAACTTGTCTACTTTAACCAATACGTCCTCAATAATTCCTTTAGGATATTTAATCGATCTATCTGCCATCTACAGAGTCATTTCAGTTTTCGTAAATTTCCTATGCCTAGCTTCTTATAATCCTCATAAGACATGAGATTTACACTAGCTCCAAGATCACATAAGACCTTCTTAAACAGAAATCATCCAATTTCACATGGAATGGTAAAACTTCCAGGATCTTTCAGTTTAGGTGGTAACTTATGTTGCAAAACTGCAGAACATTCTTCATTTAGGCATATATTCTCATATTCCTCTAATTTTTTCTTATTTGACAGAATATCTTTCAGAAACTTTCCATAAGCAGGCATACTAATTAGAGCTTCGATAACAGGGATATTAATATGAATATGACGAAAAGTAAACGAGCATACTTCTGATCAGTTTTAATCTTTTTAATTTGATCTTTAGGTGGGTAAGGTAAAGATTCTAAATCTACAACCTTTGATCCCAAAGTCATTTTCTCTTTTCCTTTCTCCTTAAACCTCTGAGTATTACTTGATCGCCAAGTATCATGATCTTGAGTTTTTTCTTTTAAAACATTCCCTGAATCAATCTCTACTTCAAATTCCTTCAGTTCTTCTTGTTTCTCATCCTTGTTTTCATTATCCTCTATTCTAACATGTTCCTTGAATAAATTCCTTAAATCTTTATCCATGGGATCTTTCAAAATCCTAGGGATTTTTACCCATTTTTCACCTTCATTTTCAGGTTCCAAACTTCTATTCCTTTTCAAGAAATTCTCTATAATTTATTCTTCCTCATCAGTGAATTCAAGTTCATCTTTAGTTTCATCATTCTTTCCATCTAAATCATTTTCTACTTCATTATTCCCGAAGTTTTCTACTCCATTACTACCACATAGTTTTCTACTTCTCGTAACTACAACATTTACCTCTCTTGGATTTCTTTCAGTATTACTTGGTAATCCTCCAGGAGGTCTACTGTTATTACGTTCACCTTCCCTACTCAAATGATCTTCCATATTCCTTAATGAGGCTTCTATCGTTCTCATTCTGGTATCATGTCCACTCATAGATGTTTTCATTGTATTCATATCTTTAGTGGTTTGTACCAATAGAAGTCATCATTGTTTCCATATTCTTAGCTTGAGTAGACACTACACCCATCATATTTTCCATTAGTTTTTCCCATTTTTCAACTCCTTTTGCAGTTGAGTTGAACTTTGAGTTACTTGTATATACTTTGAGTGGTATGCGAGGATAGGATCTAGGTAATGATTGTAAATTCTGATTAGATGTGTTTTCTTGATAAACTTGATTATTATTCATATTCCTATAAGGAACTGGATATGGCGGTTGTCCTTGCTTACTAGGGTTTTCAGACCATCGATAAGTAGGATGATCTCTTCTAATAGCATTAAACGAGTTTGAGTATGCATTGTTCAAATTCCTATCTTTCGAAGAAAACTCACCCCCTCTCTTGAATATCCTGTGGGTTCTTCAATCCCTAATGGCATATTATCCTGATTTGAGTATTCAGTTGGTGTACTATTTTCTGAACTTTGGTTTTTGTTTGATTGTAGGCCATCAAATTTCCTACTCAAATTTTCTAAATGTGCTAGAACTTCCGTATTATATGTACATTCTCCTGCAAAAGCTACTTTTCTGGTGCTAGAACCGGTTTCCCACATTCTGTTATTTTTGGAAATCTTTTCTATAGCATCGTAAACTATTTGAGCTTCACTCATCATTAAAAAACCACCACATGCATGATCTACATCCGCACGTGAATCTTTTCTTAATTTACGACAGAAAAGTTGAATTTGCATATCTAAGGAATAACCATGATCGGGACAAGCTCTTAACAATTTTTTAAATCTTTCCCGTGCATTCCCAAGTGTTTCTTCGGATCCTTGTCTAAAGTTAGCAACCTCGACTTTAAATTCCAAATTTCGTCCGGGAGTGAAATATTGTTTCGTAAATTCGGTTTGAATCTCCTCCCAACTTGTAAGTGAATGATGTGGAAGAGACATAAACCAATCTCGGGCTCGTCCTTTTAAAGAAAAAGGAAACATAGTCATCCTCGTTAGTTCCTTATGAGCACCTTGACTTTTGGCTGTGTTGCACAATTCTTCAAAAAGATAGAGATGATGATGTGGATCTTCATCATCCTCTCCTAGGAATTGGGCTCTTGCATCAATTAAACCAAAAAGATGAGATTTAATTTCGAAATTGTTTGCTCCTTCATTAGGTAAAAGTATGGGATTATTAGTCTGGTTTTCTTCTTATGGTTTGATCACAGATAGGTCTCGGGTTTGGTGGGTTATTACGATTATTCTGATTCCGATTCTGATTATTTCTATTATTATTATTATTATTAGGGTTAACGGGGGTTCCGTCCATGCCCTAGAGCATGTTCTAGCCCTTGTTCAGGTGTTTCATCACTGATTTCGGCCATTCTCGTATTTTTGTTTGAAGATGATTCTTGGTCAGGATTTCCCTGACTATTATGACCACGTTTACTCTATACTCTTAACTGCCTTTCGTAAGTGTTTATGTCAGGCTTATAAGGAGTGAGTGGGGCCTTACCACTTCTGGTCATCAACTAACGAAAATAGAAAATAACGTGAAATTGATAGTAGTAAAAATTGGTAATTTACCTATAAGGTAGGTACCAACGAAAAATAAAATAGAAATGAGATAAGAAAAGTGTTGACTTATTCTCGAGAATTTTGAGCTAATACAAGTAGTAACCATAGACACAAAAAAAGAAATTAGCGTCGTTCCCCGGCAACGGCGCCAGAAAGCTGACGTGGCCTTTTCTAGTGCTAACCAGTCCTTAACCGACAGTGTATCGGGTCAAACTGTAGTGCTAGTATGGTGAGTCACAATGTCGAATCCTCAGGGAACTTGGTAATTCTTCTAAGTGTGGTTAAACACCAAAGAGCTGTTATTAACTCGATCTAAACCGCAATTTTATAACACAGATCACTATTATTCTACTTAACATAAAATAAATGCGTAATTTAAAAGTTATTCTAATATAATATATATAGATATATAAATATATATAGATGTACATAAATTGCAAAATATATATATAGATATAAATATATAGATACCAATATAAGTTTATAGAACTAGCCAAAGTTTATATAATTGATTTATATGATCTTTTCCGATGAAACTCGAATGTGCTCGATCTTTCCTTTATTATTAGGTCCAATTGAGTAAATGAAACGGTGCACTCCTGAGGTTAACAATTCCTCCTCACACGAGCGTATGAAATTGTCATATGTCATTGTCATCAGTTCAATCTCCACAACTGCCCCATGCTAATCTCAGTTAGTCTGAATAGGTACCGAGTACAAATCTACCCCGGATAAAAGAGGTTATTCCATTTGTCAGACGGCCGATGTTATTCAAAAGGCTCCGGTTGTCAGGCGGATCGATTTAACTTTCCGGTGTTAGTTTCAATTAAACTGTTGATTTTAACATTATTATGATCTCGAGCACAATTTTAATAATATCCATCTCTCCCAAGACAAATCTACCCCCGGGTAGGAAATAGGATTCCGTAGTCACGCTTTCGCACGGCCAATTTTACCCTCCGGTTTTTCTATCTTTTATCTCATATCCTAACTTCTCGATCGTTCATCGTTAGGTTATATGGTGCGATTCATCTTGGTTAATTACGTCAATCCGAATATTATCAATACGTTACAGAATAGAAAAAGATTCAATTAACTCAATTTTAGTCAATTTTAATTCGACAACATTCCTTTACCGAAAAGATCGAAATAAAACGATTACATAACTTTGGCTAGTTATTAGATTTAGCCTAATATCATTATAAAGACGAAAAAGATAAAAACAAACATAACAAACATAGATACTTAAGAAATTTTACCCGATTACAACTGCTGAATCATAGGTCGTATTCTTCCGGACATTACAACAACTTCAACAACACTGATTTTCTGATAATTTCTCGAGCATTACAACGATACTACTATTTATGGCATAAGGCCTATATACATACATACTACTACTAAGAAAAAGAGGTTAAGAAACTATATTGGTACCCTCTTGCATGCCGTATGAACTGCCCCTTTTATAGGCAGAATTTCCAGGGCCGGATCGATCCGAGGTGATGCCGGATCGATCCGAGAATAAAAAATCTTATCCCCAGGATTATTCTCTGCAGGACCAAATGCTGGATAATCATTATGTTTCCTCGGTTCGATCCGAGGTAAATCCGGATTGATCCGGGTAGCTTTTTATTCCATAACTTGATCTGAAACTTGATAAAATCATAACTTGAGCTCTGGATCTCCAAATGACATAATTCAAGAAGCGTTGGAAAGCTCTTGAAAAGATCTATAACTTCCATGAAGGACACTTCTTCAGATAATGTCGTCTTGATGAGCCATTCGTTTGTCAAAGCTATTTCTCAATTACCACTTAATCGAATCGATTAGCCACTTGACCACTTAAGCAATTCGATTGACCATTTAAGCTCGAGACACTCTCTAAATCCTTCCGAGATATGATTATACTTCAACATGTCAATTCTCGGGGTCTTGGTTTATAAATCTGCAATAAAATACCACAAATACCCACGTAAATCTGACATGACACTCCGGTTATTGAACCGGTACAAAAGTTATATCTTTTTACTACTTTTACTGGATTTTATAGTATTTAGATTTATTCATAACTATTAATATTTAATAAGATTATAGTTATAATTTCTTATATTTTATATAAAAAGAGTTAATAAAGTATATATAATATCGTAATTTTTATCATATAAATGTTATACATCAACTATCTCCAGAAAGTTGGTGATGTGTACACTAGGATCTTTGTTCATTACTCCATGAAAAGTAGTGTAATTAGTCACCCTTTGTATCACATTCGGTTTTGGGTAAAATACCTCAGCTGCTTCCTCAGGCTGAACAATTTCTATTACGAATTGCTCAATCGTAGGCATTGCATAACTCTGTAGAGTCCTCCTATCTTCTTGTACCACAACTCCTGCTCCATTCTGTCCGTTCTGTGCCATGTTGGTCTCTATATCTTCTTCTTCTCTCTCGCTGTGATTTCTTTCATGCGAAACCACATCGTCCACCGGCCTAACAGATTTCTCTCGAGTTTCCTTTCTCTTTTGTCTAGCAAACTTTTCAATCTCAGGTATGAATCTCTCGAGTTTGGCAGCTAAACTTCGTGCAGCGTACTACAAGACACAAAAAGAATAAAAAGGTTAGTAACTTGCCTCACCGCCTGTTACACACGCCTGGCAGACTATAAAATACAAACTCTGACTACTGACTCGACTCTGAACTAACAGAAACGATTCTGGAAAAATTGGGACCCTCGGTTTACCGTTGGTAACCCCTAGTATACCGGTCGTACCTTTTCCCTCAGATTTTAATAGGACTGACTCTATATGACTCCGGTATAAACAGATTATAAAATAGACTCGATTAAATAGACTCAAATATATACAGAAAACTCAATCTTAAATAAAAAGTATTCTTGACACGAGTCCCCGGCAACGGCGCCAAAAATCTTGATCGCGTGCAAAGCACTTACTAGCAATAGGACTATGTCTATCGTAGTAGAGTACTGACAAATCAAGGTCGATCCCACAGAGACTCGTAAGAACATCTAATTATCATGATTGAGCTTGTAACAATAACGGTTTACGACCAACTATAATACAGATAGTAGTAAAATTGGTAACAATCAACTAGCAATATTATGCAAGTTCAACGAAGCAAACTAGAGTTCCTAATGTATTAGTTCAATTATGAGTAATTAGTTATTCCCCCCACACATGCAACATTCCTCCCATTGGTGAATTTATTCATTGTTCAGCAATGGGTACAATCTAACCCTATCTACTCCGAAAATGGTAGTAGATAATCTATACGCAAGCTACCCTCCTTAATTGGTCCGTAATAGCCCATACACATAAAGAACTAGAGCTGTCGATATTGAGCGCTAACTCATAACGCAAACCCGCCTAGACAATTATCGACATTGACCAGCACGTTCTTAGGGTCCATCAAGATAATGTCCTAATTAACACTTCACTAACAGTCCTTCATGTTAATTTCATGCAAATAGTTGACCAGGCTAAAAACATGTAAAATAAATATATCGATCAACTAGATGGCGCCGATTATCATGAATTAGTAATTTACTAGGTATTCAGATCAAGCGATATAGACCGTCGCAGATCTGAAGAACGCAACTACTATTTCATGGTTTCTTCACCAACGAATTAGATCTATAACACATGGGGTAAAATAAACTAACTACTACATAATTAAACTAAATAAGCAATTAAAACATACTAGTCGAATATAACAACGATAGATCTACATCTGGGAAAAGACAAAAAATCATACCCTCGAAGACGATCGTAGATCTCCCTCGTATCTCACCCTAGGCGGCGACTCCGTCGTCTCTCCGACCAGAACTCATAAAATAAATAAAATAAAGAACAATGAACTTTTTATTGCATAATGCTTGTAAATTGTATGGTACTATTGTTACATTTAGTTCTGAGGCGAAGCCTCTTATTTATAGCTATCTAAACCGACTAAGAAACATCTAGTTCGATCCCTCGTCCAAGAAAACGTGTTTCGGAAGATTCTTGAGCCTCGGTAAGTCGGCACCGCCTCCCGGGTTACCGGGGTACTTTCATCTTTTTTCTTTAACCGACTTAACTTGGATGCTTCTGGAATACCCTAGACCCATTCTTTTCATTCATTCCACTCCAGATTCGTCCATCATGCTCAGCCCAATATTTCGTATCCTAAAAATAATCAAATAATACACGAAATAATATCGAAATAGGAAAAATAAACGCTAAGTGTAGATTTCTCAACTCACGAACCCGACATATGCTATTCAACTCAAATGGTTCATATTTATAGGTCGAAACAACTATTTTTAGCTCATAATGGATAGAATATTGATGCCGTAAGATAGACTATTTTAACCGTCATCAATTCCTGCCAGCCATCTTCAAAGAAATGAAGAAGTCCATCGTCGGTACTCCAACCCTCACATCCCATGTACCAATTCGGCTATTGAGAACATACATATTTAAGTTCAGCAGCGTGTCGTTCTAACTTTGAACGAATGTTGGAGGTAGTTTCTATGAAGAAAGAAACATATCAAGTTAGTTCAATCGTAATATAAGCGATTAAAATGTAAGTTAATAATGATGTACCAAACTTGCTGTGAAACCGCCCATAAGAACTTTGAAAAAACAGTCCATTTTGCTTCACTATAGATTAAAAAGGAATGAGGAATCATAATTTGAATTAGAATCAGTCCGCATGCCATTCCAAAATAAGACAACATGGATACTCAAGCCAAACATAACCAATCACACAATACATGACTAGTACCTTAAGTTTTAATCATACATGAAGTTCTTTTACAACAAGTGTTGTTTTATACCTGAAATACTTCTACTATGAGTTCTTTTAATTGTTGAACGTGAGGAGGACATCAGTCCTTTTTAGGTAGACAATGGCTAGCCTGAAATAGTTCATTAAGAAATGGATATCCTTGACATATCATGGAAGATATCAACAAATGGATATACTTGGTCATTTCTTAAGGGAACTGATTCAGGTAAGCCAGTCTACAAAAAAATCAAAAAGATCCTAAGGCTTTATAAACGGTTGAAAATTCGATAAAGCAAAGATATCACACAGCTATATATTATCATGGTCCAAACAACACACATAATAAGTAGCACTTCTCATAACAATTTCAAAAGATGGGCAAAACACTCCTAAGTATACTTTTCATTAAAAAACTAACATGGTTACATGGCCAAAATTCTCCCATATATACGGTCAATCACACACTAAAACAATTCAAGTCAATCACACATACAATGCAAGACACATCATCATGTTCTTCAATCTTTGAGTAAATATCTTTTCAGACCACTTATGACTAAAACTTCAAAGCAACTGATGTTGGAAAGGCCTTTACAACGTCAGTGTTACTGACATTAAAATAC
Source organism: Gentiana straminea (assembly GCA_036785695.1). NCBI lineage: Eukaryota > Viridiplantae > Streptophyta > Magnoliopsida > Gentianales > Gentianaceae > Gentiana > Gentiana straminea. Next base: position 9,561,004 of record JAVUPR010000300.1, on the reverse strand, counting down.
ATAACAAATTTTGGTTTTTGATTCTATAACGACAGCTGCTCTGACGTTATAAATGCAACATGAACATCACCCTGGCTGACATTCCAACAATTAACACATTAAACTCTCTAACGTTTCCTGATCTTACGCTGGAATTGCATCTTAACGTTGATGCTCCTGACGTTATGGTTATAACACCGGTTTTCCCGTATACTGTGTAACATCAATATATCTGATATTCAAGTGGCCAAACCAACGTCAGAGTGGCTGACGTTTTAAGCCCGATCTTCTTCCTCGACCGGTTACGATCTTGCTGGTAATATTTTCGAAAAAATGCCTCAAATCTGAAATTTTTCTACCAAATACCATTCGAAATCAAGTAATAACATTAAACCATCAACACTTACGTGATTTGGTTGAATGTTTGGCTCGTTTTACCTTCCACCGGTGCTATTTTCACTTTTTCAGGCGATGCTCCTCTTCTCCGGAGAACTTCTCCGGCTAAATAGAAATTTTAGGTTTTTATTGTGTTTGGTATAAATGAAAAAACAAAGTGACGAGGAAAATTATATATTGATCCAATAGTTAAATAAAAAGATTGAAGTATTAATTTTTTTATTTTCACAAAATTCAGGGACTTAAGTGTATATTTCTTAAAAGTTATTTATTGACGTAGTGCCACGAGTGATTTGGTGGTGTGCTGAAGTTAATTGAAAAATAATGAATTCAAATGTGCCAATAGAAAATATGTGGTGCTGATAGAAGTTGCCATTATTTATTCTATTCCATTCCAGCGAAGGAAACCTGCCACAAAAAGGTATAACTAGTTTTTTTCGTCAACAGATGAAAATAATAATAATTGTTTTCTGGATGCAATAATAAATTTTAAATACAACATTTCAATTTTGTTTGAAAAATAAATATTTAAAAAAAGTTTTTAAGCAATCCTGCAAGCGATGGGTGACCAGAAGAAGATGGAAAATTCTTTTATAGCCAGTCCACTGAAAGAGGGCCATAATGTTGCATCATTATAGTTTGTTTGTGGTTGACCATTGAAATACTACCTCTTGGTTTATGGAGGGTCGATCCCGTGCTGTAAATATACATACAACAGGTTGTAGTGATACAGGGATGAGGTTAAACGACCGAGTTTTTGTTTAACCTTAAAAAAGTCAAAATTTGTTTATCACCTTCTCACATCACAATTGACAGCACACATACATCAAAGGATCCCAATTGTTGTTTAATGGGGAAAATCATTACAATGCTTTCCATGGGGAAAAGTTTCTAATTAATCATTACAATGTTTTTTCATGAGGAAAAAGTTGGAAAATTCTGATACAGTTTGTCCATTTGAAGAGTGACACGATGTGTTGTCACTTGTCATTCTAATCATAAAGCGTGTTTGATGATTTTATTAGAAAAACAAACAACCGTAATACTACACGTATCACAAATACTCACAAAATCTTCCTCTTGACGCGCAACGGAATTAAACGAGGTAGTCCCAACGAAGATAAATCATAAATTAAGCGAAACGAAAACACCAGAAACAACACCACAATTTTAAAGTGGAAAACACCTCCCGATATGAGAGAGTAAAAACTACAAGGCCGAGGCCCAATAAATCTCCACTAATCAGCAAAAGATGATACAAAAGTATTCCAAACACATCAACCAACTCAACTACACCAAAGAATCAACTATGAATGCCAAATACAAGAGTTGTTTTGAAACATATCACCGAAAACGCAGCTGTCGCAGCAGTCAGGTCGCGGATGATTTCCAGAAAAATGAACCGTTGAAACACAAATTCCACCGTTCAGATGGAATAAGAATGAGAGACGAACAAGCCCTCAAAATTTCATGTCGATCGGAGTCCCTTTCGATATCCGATCGTTGTCGTAAAGTTACTGTTGCAACACCAAAAACTGCTACGAATTTCCTTCTCTTTTTGCCTCTATTTTTGTTGTGAAAATTAGAGGAAAATTAACATAATTTGTTCTCTTAAATACTACTTGACATATTATTATTTATTCAATTATTTTGTGGGCTTGGGCACCACAAAGGAGTTATCCACCCAACAAATCTCCCCCTCACGACATTGTGGAGGAATTCGCCATTCCCACAATAGAACGACATATCTCAAGCTTCTCCCTTGTCAACGCTTTTGTCAACATATCCGCACCATTGTCATCCGTGTGCACTTTTTCAAGTGCTAGCAACTTCAACTCCAACACATCCCGAATCCAATGATAACGAATATCAATGTGCTTGGTCCTAGAATGAAAAGCTGCATTCTTACCAAGATGAATAGCACTCTGGCTATTACAAAGCAACACATACTGATCTTGCTTCAAACCAAACTCCTGGAGAAACTTCGTTATCCACAACAACTCTTTACATGCTTCAGTTGCTGCAATATACCCAGCTTCAGTAGTTGAAAGCAACATATTTTTGCAACCTCGACTACCATGACACAGCCCCCCCTGCAAATTTACCCAAATATCATGAAGTAGACTTGTAAGAATCAACATCTCCAGCCATATCAGAATCAGTGAAACCAACCAACACCGGTTTTTCACCATCAAAAGTAAGGCATAAATCTATAGTACCCCTGAGATATCTCATAATCCATTTCACAACATTCCAAGGACACTGTTTGATACTCAACTTGAAATGAGATGCAAGTGGACTGGACACTGCTTTAGCATCACTCATGCTAAATCTATGAAGCACCTTATTTATGTACTTCTCTTGTGACAAATAAATTTTCCCAGCCTTTCTGTCACGAGTAATCTACATCCCTAAAATATGCTTTGCATGGCCCAAGTCTTTCATGGCAAAAGACTTGCTTAATTGCTGCTTCAACTTGTCAATCCTTGAAGCATTCTTGCCAACAATCAAAATATCATCAACATAAAGTGAAAGAATGATAAAATCATCCTCTGAGAATCTGCTAATAAACACGCAATAATTGAAGTAGTCTTCCGATAGCCCTGCTCCCTCATGACAGACTCAAATTTCTTATACCACTGTGTAGGCGCTTGCTTCAACCCATAAAGACTCTTCTTCAACTTGCAGACAAGATCCTCTTTTCCTCTTTTCCTTTCACCTAAAAACCCTCTGGATGCTCCATGTAGATGTCTTCTTCCAAATCACCATGAACAAAAGCTGTTTTAACATCCATCTTCTCAACCTCCAAATCAAGACTAGCTGCGAAGCCAATAATAGTCTGGATAAAAGACATTTTCACAACAGGGGAGAAAATCTCACCAAAATCAATGCCCTTTCTCTGACCAAAACCCTTGAGTAATAATATTTCCTTATACCGAGGTGTATAATTACCGTCTTCATTTTTAATTCTGGAGACCCACTTATTCTTCAAAGCTTTCTTCCCCTTAGGCAATTTCACCAACTCATATGTGTGATTGTCATGCAAAGACTCCATCTAGTCTTTCATAGCATCAATCCATTTAACTTTATGTTCATAATCCATGGTCTCCTCAAAACATTCAGGCTCTCCACTATCTAAGAGCAAAACATACTCAGTCACTGCATATCTAGTAGAATGTTGTCTTTCTTTAGTAAATCTCCTGGGAATAACTGGTGGAGCCTCATCTGGTACTGGTTCCTCAATCATATCATCGTCAATGTTCTGATCATAATCAACTGCATCTTCTGCATCATCCTGCTGATTACCCTGGTCATCAACTGCACCATGCTCCTCTATAGGTGTAGGAGAAATTATCTCCAAGTCAGCTGAACCATCATCAACCTGAGGTGTTGAACTCTGATTTTTATCATGCTGCAAAGTCTCATTCTCTGCAAACACAACATCTCAGCTTCTAATCACTTTCTTGTCAACAGAATCATAAAATTTGTACCCAAACTCATTTTGACCATAACCCATAAAATTACACTGTTTAGTCTGAGCATCAAGATTAGACCTCTCATCTTTAGGAATGTGAACATAAGCTTTAAAACCAAAAACTCTTAAATAATGGTAAGATACATCCTTACTTGACCATACCTTCCGAGGAACATCGTTCTGCAAAGGAACACATGGAGACATATTTAGTACATGGACCACTGTACTCAAAGCTTCACCCCAAAAGGATTTAGGCAATCCGGCTTGTGAAAGCAAACATCTGACTCTCTCCACTAACGTTATGTTCATCCTCTCCGCCAAGCCATTCAACTACGGAGCCTTTGGCAGAGTTCTCTCATGTCTGCCTGCTGCTTACAGTAATAATGAAATGGACATTTGTATTCACCTCCATTGTCAGTCCGAATACACTTCAACTTCTTTCTAGTTTCTCTTTCAACTGAAACTTGAAACTGCTTGAACATGTCTAACACTTGATCTTTTGTCTTCAAAGTGTACACCCATATTTTTCTTGAGTGATCATCAATAAAATTCACAAAATAGTGGGAACCACCAAGCGTCATTGTCTTCGTAGGACCACAAACATCAGAATGAACAAGCTCAAGTACTTCTGACATTCTTGAAGGTGGATTTGATTTAAAAGAAACTCTAGTTTGCTTCCCTGCAAGACAATAAGCACACTTTTCCAAATGCAAACTGTTTGAACAAGACAATAAATTTTTCTCTTCACGTGACTCCACTGCATGAGCCTCGTCAACTAAAACTTTGGCTTGAGTCAAGAAAAGTGTAGATGTCTTTGTACCTCTAGCCACAACTGAAGACCCTTTTGTGAGCTTCCACTTATCACAAGAAAATGAGCTATTATAACCATCATCACACAGTCTGCCAACATAATTCAAATTCAATCGGACCCTTTGAACATGCTTAACCCGTTTAAGAATCAGTCTGGTACCATTTGACGTCTCCAACCTAATATCTCCAACACCTGCACGCTTTAAGATAGAATCCTGAGCCGTCCTCACATCACCAAAGTCACCTGGAGTGTATGATGTGAAAAACTCTCTTCTTGAAGTAGCATGGACCGAAGCACCACTGTCAACAACCCAACTAGTCATATCATCAGCAAGAATAATATCATCAACCTCTTAAAACACAAGAAAATCATCAGAAGAAGATATATTAACTTTATCTTCCTTCTTCTCATCATCTTTCTTGTCAGTGTTTTCCTTTTTCCCCCGTTACAATTGAAAGAAAAATTTCTTGATGTGTCCCTTCTTGCCACAGGAATGCATTCAGAATTTTTGTACTTGCCTTTGGATTTACTTCTACTCCGATCTTTATCTTTAGAAGCGCTACTTTGACTGCTCCCCCGTGACTCAGTAACCAAGACATCCGACTGTGAGGAAACACCATGTGCCTTCCTTCACGTCTCTTCTTCCAACAAACTAGTCTTAGCAAGATCGATGGTCATAGCACCATCTGGGGTAGAATTAGATAGAGAACTTCAAAAAATTTCTCACGATTCCGGTTAAGAGCCAAGAAGCATCCATCCCTGCACTTCATCGTCAAACTTAATACCCATAGCATTAAGTTGGCTCATAATACCCAAGAAAGTATTCAAATGATCATCCATAGGAGTTCCATCATGATATCTCAAATTCATCAATTTATACATCAAAAGCATCTTATTGTTTCCAGTTTTCCGGGCATACAAGTCTTCAAGTTTTTTCCATAAAGACCTAGCATGTTTCTCCTCCCTAATGTGATTTAAAACATTATCATCAACCCATTGTCTAATATAACCACAAACTTGCCTATGCAACATATTCCACTCTTCATCTGTTTTATGATCAGGTTTTTTAGCACGGAAAACCGGCAAGAAATAATTTTTCACATACAAAAGATCCTCCATTTTATTTTTCCATATGGCATAATTAGACCCATTCAAAGTGATCATTCTATTCAAGTTGGCTTTCATTTCACCAATAAAAAAAAGGTTCACCAAAAACACTTCAAAAACCAAATCAACTAACCTCGCTCTGATACCACTTATTGCAAAAACAAATAACCGCAATACCACACGTATCACAAATACCCACAAAGTCTTCTCCTTGACACGCAACGGAATTAAACAGGCAGCCCCAACGAAGATAAAGCACAAATTAAGCGAAACGTAAACACAAGAAACAACACCACAATTTTAAGGTGGAAAACCTCTCTCGATGTGAGAGAGTAAAAACCACGAGACCGAGGCCCACAAAATCTCCACTAATCAGCAAAAGATGATACAAAAGTGTTCCAAACACATCAATCAACTCAACTACACCAAAGCATCAACTAAGAATGAAAAATACAAGAATTGTTGAAAAATATCACAGAAAACGCAGCAGAAACGCAACAGTCAGGTCGCAGACGATTTTCAGAAAATTGAACCGTTAAACGCAAATTCCACCGTTCAGATTGAAGAAGAATGAGAGACGAACAAGACCTCAAAATTTCGTGCCGATCTAAGTCTGTTTCGATGTCCGATCGTCGCCTTAAAGTTGCTACTGCAACACCAAAAACTGCTGCAAATTTCCTTCTCTTTTTGTTGTGAATATTAGAGATAAATTAACCTAATTTGTTCCCTTAAATACTACTTGACATATTATTATTTTTTTCAATTATTTAGCGGGCTTGGGCTCCACAAAACAGTAATCCACCCAACAGATTTTAAGTTTGTGATCATTGAAGAATTATGCAGAAAAGTTGCTAGAACATGATTACAGAGTTCAGAAATACAAAATTAGACAATATACACACAAGGGCGGACCGACGTATACCTAAACCAGATGTGCGGCCACCGCTAAAATAATAAATTACTTAAGTTTTATCTATAAAAAACATTTAGAGACGCCGTTGAGAATAAAAATTTGTTTTTTTCAAAAGATTTATCGGTCCCACTAATGAGTAATATCGTCTCCGCCCGGGCATACATAATCAACAGTCTAAAACCTATATACAAATATTTTCTCACCATTTCATTGTCTGAATAAATATAAAATTGTTTTCCGGATCTCATTTTACACCTTTAACCATAACTACATCAATTTTTAAATGTTTTTCCAAGTAGGACAAAGGTAATGATCGGTTTACTTTATCAAGTCGACACTATGTTTATACCCTGGAAAGTTTTTTGGTTGTGATTGTTTCAATTTCGTTAAAAATTTACAAAAAAATATATATATTGTGAGATGATGATAAAGTAAAAATGTGTAGATTTAAAAGAGAAAACTTTCTCTCTAACCGGCACAAAACAATGAAGAATGTCGGATTTAATCATTCTTCATATTCTTTTTCCGGCTTTATACCAATGTGAACGTAACAAAATGCGGCGAGTATTAATTATTGTAAATATTAATGTATATGTTAATGGGCGAATAATGATAACAATAGTACATTCCAACTATTTTATTTTATTTTATCATGACAAGGGTAAAAGGGTTTTCTGATAGCTGAATTTAGCGACGTGACTTTTTTCAATGCGTTTGCCAAAAAAGTAACAGGATTAAACAACAAAAGGAAACAATAAAGGATAAGTAAATAGTTACTCCTCCATTAGGGTATAATGATTATGTTTTACTACTTGCAAATTAACAAAAGGAAAAAAAAAATAAAAATGTAGAGATATATAGAAAGAAAAAGATCGATCATTATATCTTAATTAATGCCAAAGATAGGCCACGCCGTCAATGGGATACTAAATGAAACTATGGAAGTAGCTAAATGAAAAGTTGAACTTGATTGCTTACGGTGGCGGAACTATCGAAAGCCAAGGGGCAAATATCCTTCCATGAATCCGAAAAAATTACTAATATATATATATATATATATATTAAAAATTTTGTTTGCCATTCCTTAATTTCTTTAATTGCCTCTGTATCGTCATGTTCCCGAATATCGAGTTCTTATCCGGAAAAAAACGTTCGGATCATATAAATTAAATAAATATAATATTATACGTAAACATTTATGTGATCGTATCGAGTTAAATAATCAGAAGCTAGAGAGATTTTGGTGAAAATAGTAAAAGTTACTAGAATTATAAGGTCATCCGACTTAAAAGATAAAAAAGGAAACTTACAACGACGAAATGTCTTACAAGGTACGGAATCTTACAAAAAAAAAAAGCAACATTATCTCACAAAAGCCTTAAAAAAGAGAAATGCAACAAGTCTTGAAAAGAAAAGTACAACATGTTTTGAAATTAGAAACTAAAACATAGATCAAGGTTTAACATAATTTGTCAGTTTTGTGACTTGATCTCTAAACTGATAAATTGATAAACTGGTGGAACTAATCTGAATGCCCGCTGAGTATGATGGTCAGTTGAGCAAGTGTGTTCAATTCTGTGAAAGTCAGCTGTGAAGTGAAGCTGAGTTTCATCTAGGGTCAGTTCTCAGTTTTCTATGAACTGCTGGATACAAATGAGTTCTACATCTGAGTTGGTTACAAGTCTGAGAAAGTCAGTTTGAGTCTGAGTTTCATCTGGTGGAATCAAGCTGAAGCTAGGGCCCATAACTGGGGCATTTATGACATTCCGATAGAGATCCTTTGGCGGTTAGGGTTTAGGATTTGTGTCTATAAATACCATCTGTTGTAATCATTGTTGTGTAATTGTTTTCAAGAGCGTGAAAAACTTTGTAACTTTTGTGCATAATAAAATATCTCATTTTCTGCCCGTGGATTAGTCGGCACAACATCGGATACCACGTTAAATCACCGTGTTCTCTTTGTTTCCGTGTTTTATCAATTTCCTTCATATTTACTGTTAGATTGCATCTATTTTTATCTTTCTTAAACTATAAGTTTCTCATCCGTGTTTCAACAAACTGGTATCGGAGCCTGAGGTTCAAGATTCAGAGAGATTTGCAGGTTGAACGGAGTTGATCTTCACCATGACCGGTGACTGGTGCTAGGATTTTGTGATCAAATGTCTGTTCTTTAACAAGAAAGATGTCTGCAATTAACGTAAAGATTGATAAATTTATAGGGAGGAATAGTTTCAGTATGTGGCAAATCATGATACGGGCCTTGTTAAAACAACAAGGATTGTGGACTCCTTTATCCGGTAAAGAGGATGCCAGTGCAGCAGATTATGCCAGTCTGGAGGAGAAAGCACATTCTACCATCATGTTGTGCTTGTCTGATGATGTTATCACATAAGTTGCTGAAGAAGACACCACTGCTAAGTTATGGTCAAATCTTGAAACACTGTGTATGACTAAGTCATTGACCAACAAGTTGCTGCTAAAGCAGAGGTTGTTCAGCCTAAGGATGCATGAGGGGGCTCAGCTGAGAGATCATCTTGATCAGTTGAACACAATATTACTTGATCTCAGGAATACTGATGTGAACGTTGAGGATGAAGATGTAGCTCTAATTTTGTTGGTATCACTACCAGCTTCTTATGAGAACTTTGTGCAATCCTTCATAATTTGGAAGGATACAGTTGCATTGCAAGATGTAAGGTCAGCTTTACATTCCAGAGAGCTGAGACATAAGGCAGCTGGGGCAGACAGTCATGCTGTTGGACTAGTAGTCAACAACAGTAGTGGAAAAGAACGTCGACAGTCTAGGAAGAAGAAATCTAAGAAGACAAGGTCCAAAGGTCCTAAATCCACAGATGTATGCAATTACTCTAAGAAGCAGGGACATTGGAAGTCCAACTGTCCAAAGAAACAGAAACAGTAGGAGAACAGTTCTGGAACAGCTCTTGTTCCAGCTATGTTTGATTCAGATGAGGACATAATTCTAATAGCTGGAGATTCAGCACATCATGCGGATGTGTGGATTATGGACTCTGGAGCATCTTATCATTTTTGTCCACACAGAGAGTGTTTCTCAAGTTATCAATAGATAGATGGTGGTCATAAAGCTATGGCAAACATCAAGGTCTGCAAGATAGTTAGGATTGGCTCAGTTCAGTTGAGCACAGATGATGGTAAATTATGTATGTTGAGTGAAGTTAGACATGTTCCACAGATGACCAAGAACTTGGTACCTCTCGGTCTTTTAGACTGCAAGAGATTCAGTTTTAAGGGTGAAGATGGAAAACCGAGTGTCTGCAAAAACTCAGTTTCTGTTCTCAGGGGAGTCAAAAGGGGAACCTTGTATATTTTGCAAGGATCCGCTGTGTCTGGATCAGCAATTGTAGCATCTGCTGAAATTTATCAGTTACAGCTTACAAAACTGGCATATGAGACTGGGTCACATGGGTGAAAAAGGGATGCAGATTCTTTCTCAGAATAATCTTCTTGGAGGATGTAAGGTCAAGAATCTGGATTTTGTGAGCATTGTGTGTTTGGAAGCTTCACAGAGGCAAGTTCTCAAAAGGAATACACAACACAAAGTCCTCGCTTTTTTACATTCATTCTGATTGTTGAGGGCTTTCAAAGGTGGAGTCATTTGGTGGTCACAGTTATTTTGTGTCATTCATAGATGACTATTCAAGGATGACTTGGGTGGTGATGATGAAACACAAGAGTGATGCATTTACTAACTTCAAGCTGTGGAAAACTCTAGTTGAAAATCAGTTGGGAAAGAAGATCAAGAGGCTTCGTACAGATAATGGTCTGGAATTCTGCTGGACTAAGTTTGATACATTTTTGCAAAACTGAGGGTATTGTCAGACATCACACTGTAAAGAATACACCTCATCAAAATGATGTAGATGAGAGAACAAATCAAACTCTTCTAGAGAGGGCAAGATGTATGCTCTCTAATGCTGGTTTGTCAAGAAGATTTTGGGTAGAAGTTGTAAGCACAGCTTGTTACCTAATCAATAGGAGTCCTTACACAGGGACCAGTTTCAAGACACCAGTTGAAATATGGTCAAGAAAGCCTGATGATTACTCTGTTCTGAGGGTTTTTAGAAGCACAATTACTATCATGTCAGTGAAGGGAAGTTGGAACCAAGGGCCATGAAAGGAGTGTTTGTGGGATATGGTGATGGGGTGAAAGGTTATAGAATCTAGTCATCAGTAGAGAACAAAGTTATTCTCAGCAGTGATGTTGTTTTCGATGAGAATTCTATGATCAGCTCATCAGTGAGGAAGATTGCTGAAACTGAAACCAGTGCTTTGAAAGAGAAAACTGACAGTAAGGTGGAGTTTCAGGTGAAGTCAGCTGGGATGCAACACTCAGTTGAACAAAGTCAGTTTCCATCTGATTTGTTTTCTGAACCATAATTGGGTTCAAGCCAGTTAGTTGAACAAGAGTCAGCTGAGCGTCAAACTAATATTGGTCAATAAAGTATAGTTGTCAGCAGAGCTAGAAGATCCAATGTTGGGATATATACCTCTCAGAAGGTATGGGTTTGATGATTTGGCTGGATATGCACTTCAAGTTGCAGAAGAGGTGGATGGTTTTGAACCTTCTACTTACAGGGAATAAGTGACATGTTCTAAGTTATCTCAATAGCTTGCTGCCATGGGGGATGAAATGGAGTCATTATTGAAGAATCAGACTTGGGATCTTGTTAAACATCTAGCTGATAGGAGAGTTGTTACATGCAAATGGACTTTCAAGAAAAAGGAAGGAATGACTGAGGCAAGAGGAGTCAAGTATAAGGCACATTTGTTTGCTAGAGGGTTCATTCAGAAAGAAGAGGTGGACTTTGATAAGATATTCTCACCAGTAGTCAGACACACTTCAATTAGAGTGTTATTAGCAATGGTGGCACAACAAGACCTTGAACTTGATCAGTTAGATGTGAAGACAACTTTTCTACATGGTGAGGTAGATAAAGAGATATACATGACTCATCCAGAGGGATTTCATGTTCCTGGTAAAGAAGCATTTGATTGTATGTTGAAAAAGTCATTGTATGGACTGAAGCAGGCTCCTAGACAGTGGTATAAAAAGGTTTGATAGGTTGATCTAGCTTGGTTATAGCCGAAGTCCTTATGATTGTTGTGTTTACAACAGTCAGCTGAAAGATGGATCATACATCTATCTTGTTTTGTATGTGGATGATATGCTGATAGCTGCAAAAAAGAAGTCTGATATTCAGAAATTGGAAGACCTTCTTAGTGCTGAATTTGAAATGAAAGATTTTGGGTGCATCCAAGAAAATCTTGAGGATGGAGATCTGGAGAGATAAAAGTCAGAAGAAACTGTTTTCATCTCAACAAGGCTATATACAGAAGATTTTGGCCAAGTTTGGTGTGTCAGCTGCAAAGCCAATGGATACTCCCTTAGCATCAAATGTTCATTTGTCACTTTATGCTTTACAATCAACTGAGGAGAAGGAATATATGTCAATAGTTCTCTATGCTAGTGAAGTTGGCAGTCTGATGTATGCCATGGTATGCACTAGGCCTGATATGGCTCAAGCAGTCAGTGTTGTCAGCAGGTTTATGGCTCAACCAGGAAAGGAACACTGGAAAGTTATGAAAAGAATGTTCAGGTACCTTAAAGGTACATCTGATGTTGGTCTCATTTATTGAGGTGATACTCAGAGTTTGGTCACATGATATTGTGATGATGATTATGCAGGTGATGTGGACAATACAAAATCTATGACTTGTTATGTTTTCACATTGAGGAATTCAGTTGTCAGCTGGAAAGAAACTATTCAGGCAACAATGGCTTTATCAACTAATGAAGCTGAGTATATGGCTCTTACTGAAGCAGAAAATGAGGGTATCTAGTTGAAGAGACTAGTCAGTGATTGGAGGCTACATCAAAATCAAGCTGAGATTTATTGTGACAGTTTAAGTACAATTCCTCTAGCTAAGGATCAGGTTCATCATGAGAGAACCAACATATTGATGTGAGATATCATTTTCTGAGAAATGAGAAGAGGGTTGTAGTAAAGAAGATCAGTACCAAGGAAAATCCCGCTGATATGCTTACTAAACCGGTTCAACAAAGCAAGTTTCAGTTGTGTTTGGACTTGCTCAACATTCAAAGCTTATAATCCATTTTCTGGAAACTCAGTTGAGGGCAGGTCGGCTGAGTGGATTCTGTGGAGAAGTCTGGTACAAGTACATCCTAGCATTGACAAATCCATCTGGTACAAGTACATCTGAATTATGTAATCTATGACGTTGAATGAGAGCTCAAGTCAAGGTGGAGATTTGTTAGTTTTGTGACTTGATCTCTAAACTGATAAATTGATAAACTTGTGGAACTAATTTGAATGCCAACTGAGTATGATGGTCAGTTGAGCAAGTGTGTTCAATTCTGTGAAAGTCAGATATGAAGTGAAGCTGAGTTTTATCTAGAGTCAGTTCTCAGTTTTCTATGAACTTAGGTTGCTAGATACAAATGAGTTCTACATCTGAGTTGGTTACAAGTCCGAGAAAGTCAGTTTGAGACTGAGTTTCATCTGGTGGAATCAAGCTGAAGCTGGAGTCCATATCTGGGGCATTTATGACATTCCGATAGAGATCCTTTGGCGGTTAGGGTTTAGGGATTTGTGTCTATAAACACCATATGTTGTTGTAACGCCCCGTTCCCGGATACCGAGTCCTTATCCCGAAAGGAAGCACGTATAATATTAAGTAAATTCAATATTATATGTAAGCCTCTGCTACGTCGTATCGAGTTTAGCAAACGGAAGCTAAAAAAACTCGGCACTCTACTAAGAAAAGATACAAACCAACTAAAAAGGTAGGTTATCCTTAGAACAACGAAAAGAAACTTACAACATACGATGTCTTAAAGAAAAGAACAACAAACTTGTCTTACACCCTTGAAAAAGAAATAAAAGTACAACACGGTCTAAAAGAAAATACATCATAGTCTAATACAACGTCTTTGAAATTAAAATGAATTATCATAGAAGCATAATCATGGCATCGTCGTCCTCAAACATCAGCAAACTCCTAATCGAGCTCAAGATTTACATGTTCATCTTCTCACCCCACAAAGCATACAACAAAATGCAATGTAGGTAAGTACAACGTACTTAGCAAGAGTAAGAAGCTAATGTATAATAAGTCTTACGATGAATGGTTCATTAGTTATTATTAAATTATCTTTATGAGACCGACTCGATTCTAAGGTTCACTTCATGCTCATCAACACGTCGTGACTAACTGTTTATAGCTTAGCTTATCTTTGTTATATCATCATCCGAGGGCACTACGCATGATGAATATCCACCACGAGATATCGTTTGCAACCTATCAGTGGATCACATCAATAGCCACAGAGGAAAGCCCGGTAGCGTACATGTTCGGTGAAGTCCCTCCGTACGTAGGGTCTCAGACTTACGAGGTTAAGTTCCTCCATACTTAGGGTCTCAAAGACTTACGAAGTTATCCACTTTATTTGAACGCCCACACGTCGTGATATAGACTTGTACCTTACCAAGAATGATTGATGTTTAATCTTTTACTACACAAGTATGTTTGTTATTATGTTGTTAACTAACCACCTTATAAGTATTTTCAAATAAGCTTCTTCACAACTCCTACTCTTTTACTTTGACCCCTAGACACGAACAAGCTCTAGCACATACAAAGACATTGATGACATCTAATTCATCAAAGCATAAGCCAATCATACTCTTTCGACGGTCCCGAACTTCAACTCCCTTGAAGAGTACATTTGGTGCCGGAACTAAACGCGTCAGAAGCTTAATCAGGGCTTGTTCAAGTTCATTTAATGTTATTAGATCAAGAAAGAACATTTAAGACTAAATTCAGGCTTAAAAACAAGCTAGACATAAAAAACAGGGGCAGTGCGCTTTCATTGGCCAAACAAGGGTTTTCTGCCGAGCCAGTGCGCCCGCACTGAGGTCTGGAGTGCCCGCACTGGCATCAGTGCGCTTGCACTGGCTTCTAGTGCGCTTGCACCAAGCCCCAGAACGTAAAAATAGACTTTTTGCCTCCCAGTACGCCCGCACCAAGCATAGAAACTCCCCAAAAACTCACTTTTATGCATCTAAACGATCTCCACTCAATCCCAAACAAGTTTAACACCATTAGGCACAACGAAACAACAGAAAAACCTCACTTTTACATAACTAAACATCACATACTTCTCTAACCCAAGTAGGCATGATTTCTAGCATTAAAACACCACAAATTATACCCAAAACACAACCTTAAGAACATAAGACCTTAATTAAACATTAGGAAGAGCCTCTTACTTGTTCAAAGCAAAACTCCAAGACAAAACCTGCAGTTCTTCTAGAAACTTCAACCAAAGCCTAATTGATAATTACACTTGAATTAATTGATGATCAAAAGCTTCTAAACTATTAGAACTACGAATTCACCCTCTTAGACCAACAAAACATAATCAAACCTTGATAGAACCATAACTAGGGCCGAGAAACAAACCTTAACAAACTTCTATCTTTCTGTATAAACACGATCCTCTCTTCCCACTGATTCCGTTTCTATATTTGCTCTTGAAATCCGATGAGAACCTCGTGAGAAATTGAAGGAAATCTCCTTCTTTTCTTTCTTTTGCTTTTCTCTCAATTTTCTTTCAAGTTCGTGTAAGTTTTCTTCTGCAAACTTCCAAACAATAACTCCTACTTAATGGGAGGTTATTTTTCCTAAAATAACTCCTCCCCTTTATTTTCCATTAAATCCAAATTAAACCCTCTTTTTCTTTTAATTACCATTATTTCCAGTAATTGCCAAATAAGCCCTTTGCTAATATATTTATATATATATATATATATATATATATATATATATATATATATATATATATATATATATACCAAGAAAACACATATTTATATATTGCTTTAATCCATAAAGATAAAACATAGTATTACGAAATTTACAAAATGATAGGTCTGCATTTTCCTAAAGTTCGGGATATTACAGTTCTAATCTTTGTTGTGTGTGTTTTCAAGAGCGTGAAAAACTTTGTAACTTTTGTGCATAATAAAATATCTCATTTTATGTCCGTGGATTAGTCGGCACAACGCCGAATACCACGTTAAAGCACCGTATTCTCTTTGTTTCTGTGTTTTATCAATTTTCGCCATATTTACTGTTATATTGCATCTGTTTTATCTTCCTTAAACTGCAAGTTTCTCATATGTGTTTCAACATAATTAAAAGAAAGCATCAAGTCCTAGTGTAGAATGATCAAATATCATCCCCATGGTCGTCATCATACTCCGGTTCAACCTTCATATCTTCTCACACAAATCAAACATAAATAAATGCAAAGAGGTAAGTACAAACGTACTTAGTAAAATGTAGAAGCTATTGAACAATTAACCTTTATAATGGAAGGTAAACCAATTATTATTATTAATTAAGAGTTATCTTTATGAACACGACTCAAACTCTAAAATTCACTTCGTGCTCATCAACGTGTCGTGAGATCCTACTTTGTTTCTAGCTAATCTTATCTCTGTTACACCAAATATTAAAGGGCATTATGCATAGTCCTGCTCACCACGAAGCATCTGGTTGCAACCTACTAGTGGTGCTACACTAGTAGCCACGGCCTTGTCCTGATAATGTGTGTGTTCGGCGGAGTCCCTCCGTACTTGGGGTCTTAGTAACCAATAGAGTTATTCACTTTATATTACCACACCAAACATCGCGATATTGTCTTGTGGCTTACCAAGAACCTTGATGTTTAGGATTTTAACTACACAAGTTATTAGTTGTTAACTAGCCACTTAAGTGTTTTCAAAGCAAATGCTCACTTGCATTTCTACTCCGTCACCTAGAAAGCTAGACATTAACAAGGCCTAACAAATACACTCACATTGGTGGACACTAACCCACCAAAGCACAAGGTCATTCATACTCTTCCTACGGTCTCGAACTTCAACTCTTAGGAAGAATCCATTCAAGGACGTTGATGTGTGTTAAGATAGGGGGTCTAAGCCCATCCCAATAAATTATTTATGCCTAAATATTTTATATAAATTGACATTATAACGTAGTAAAATATGTATATCAGCCCACCCGATCATCATAATATAGTTTATTAACCCATCCGATCAACATAGTATAGTCTGCTAGTCCATCCGAATGTAATTTCCTGGCTCCGTCATTAAATCCATTTAGTGCGAAAATTCTGAAAATGCCTTATATTTTAGGACGGAATAGTAAAGTGAAGGAAAAAATACCGCAAATTAAGAGTTGGCCAGATGAGGTACGATGAGACAACAGTTATAGTGAACAAATCAAGAAAATATCCTTAAAGTGATTTGCTTGATACACTTTGTTCCTCCATATGCCTTTTTTTAAAATGAAAATATAAATATTGCGTGCAAAATCTTCTTGTGGCCTATTCTAGTAGCTATGAATTAGAAGCCCCTTTTGTAAAGATTTGCTGAGTCCACTTTTCAGTATGCACGCCCATGTTATGAGAACCATAACCATTGGCACCATAATGGGGAGAAAAATATACTTCCTCTAAAAGGCTTCATTCATGTGTGGTTGTAACATTATATATATGATATAGTACCCATTGGGTTCTTTTTGCGCGCGCGCACACATATATTTATACTCATAATAAAAATGCTATTAGGTGTTTCCTTCAAAAAATGTTTCATATTTTCGGTGTTTTCTTCAAAAAGTGTTTCCTACTCTCGCTGTTTTCCCCACCTTTTTATTTATTAAAATTTATTATTATATTATTATATTGATACTACGGTGGAAGACCACCTTTTAATACTTATCCTAACCCTATTTCTATTGTCTTTTTTATTTTAATTTTTATTACGTATTTTGTTTTTAATTTTCAGTAAAAAATATTGTGTTCATATCCATATCCATATCATAAATACATTAATCGGTTTTATTTTATTTTTACATGCATTGCTTTAGCACCTGCAATCAATCAAGATAGTTTGACAATTGACATAGTTTATTATTATTATTTTTTTAATCTTAATCGACATAGTTAGTACTCAATCTTATTTTTTTTTTTTTTTGACAAAATCAAGATTTTTTTAATTAAATATAATTTCATCAATGAAATAATTACATTACGGCCAACAAAATAATAATAAAATACTATACATACCACCAACAATTAATAATAAAATATTATTTTATTTATAGTAAATTGATTTTATGAGGTGTTTCCCATATTAATTTTTAGTTTAATTAATTTAGTTGATCAACTATGTAATTTCATTTTCATACATTCAATACAAGTATTTGACAAATATTCATGATAACATAATACAACTACTTGACAAATATTAATAATAACATAATACTTCTCTATAGATTACGATTTATCAATTATTCATTATTCACAAACTACAATGGTATTTTATTTTGTTTTCATGCGTTCAACACAACTACCTCATAACATAGTAGTTCTACATATATTACGATGTATCACTTATTTAAGAACTGTAGTTTTATAATTGTATTTGATTCTGTTTTCATACATTCAATACAACTACCTGACATATATTCATAACATAGTACTTCTGCATAAATAACTGCAAAGTATTAAACACATTTGCAACAAGTACTACAAACATTTATGAGGCACTTGAAATTGCAAACGTGATGGACCTTAATGGAAAACGTCATTCTCAGAATTCAAGCACGCAATTCCCTTCCATACTTTTATCCCTATAACTATTATTTTAATCCATAAAACAATAATGATGTGGAAAGAGTTAAGCTCATTGGTTGATTCTTGATTTTGTCATACTCTTTTTTAGATATCCGAATTAACTCGAGGTTATGTTGGTCTAAAAGAATGATTGAGCCTGACATGCTTCGTTTGTACATTGTAGGCTTACCAAGCATTAGCCGAAATTATACATCGTATGGTTTGTTCGGTTGAAATGAGAGCATATTTGATTGCCTTCAATATGGCCACCATCACAATTGCTTCTCCCCTCATGCCACCATGAGAAGGTCTACCACTTCTGTTGCCCCTGCTATTTGAAGGCACAAACAGAGCTTCTTTTTGCTCACATCTTTCATCCATTAACATTAACATCATATTGTAGAACGTGACTCTTTAAAGCCGAAAGAATACTGATGAGCGTGTTTTTCACCAAACAAATTTATAAAATACTCAAGACAACGGTGACTAAACAAGCTCTCTAACCGGCAGTGTACCGGGTCGATTGCGAGTAAAGCTACAGGAGTCCGAGGTCGAACCCACAGAGAAGATGTGCTTGTAAGTACCAAAGTGAACTTATTGCTTAGTCTAGTCAAACAAGTTGTTGGAATGTTTGTACACTTCAATTAAACTAAAGTAAATTAAACTAACAAGTCTAAAGGGAGAAAGGGACATAGCCGAACCATGATCAATGTGACTAATCTCAACCCTAAGGTAGACAAAACCGGGAGTGTGCAATATAACAAACGAGCTCTTGCATTCAATTTCACGGGTGCGAACTCCTAAACCCGGTGCTAGCGTCGAACAACTCTCTTCTAACACCTTATGCCATGTTAAGGTCCGAACAACTCTCTCCTAACAAGTCATGTTTTGCACTCGAGCCGCTTAAACGTATAAACGAGTAACCTCACGATGAGCTCGGTTTAACAACTAAACGAGACTACACCGCGATCCTAGAACCCTTTTCCCACACCCCTCTCTCGAACAACTCTCAAGAGTGGTGTGTGTGATGTTTGACCTAGGTGATCAATCTAGCCCAAATCCGTTATAACAAGTTCTAAGACGTGAAACATGCAAGAAACAACAATAAAACGCAACACCCACTCCCAATTTCATCACCCAAAGGGTGATTTCATCACATTTCATATAGTTTGGCTATGGGGAGAAATTAGCTACACATTATACAATCTAAACAACAAACAATGAAGGAAAACATAGCAATAACAACAAAAGAACAAGCAAACATACTTACTTGATTGAGATTTAAAAGAGAGAAAATTCGTGCTCCAAAAGATCAAATTTTTGCCAAACTAAATGTTACAAATCGAAGATATAAGTTAGAGAATGAAAGAGAGGATCGAAAGACGATTCTAATGATATATAGCACTAATTCTAACTCCTAAGGATGAAGAAAATCGCCCAAAATGACCTAAAACTACTCCTATGCGCCGCTCCTCCCTTTCGTGTGAAATTTGCAGCTTTTTATAGCAGGAAATGACCCAAACGCACGTTTGGAAGGTTCCCAAACGTGCGTTTCATCCCTTTACTCTCAGTACAGCGAAAAAACAGTCCCAAACGCACGTTTGATAGGTCCAAACGTGCGTTTGAAATGCTGCTGTTTTCTCGCTGCGGTAAAACCTTCATAACTTCTTCGTCCGAGCTCCGATTGGGGTGATTCAAGATGCGTTGGAAAGCTCTTTCAATTCTCTACAACTTTCATGAAGAAGTCATGACCAGAAAATGCCTCCATCATAGGTAAAAATGCTGCTGAACCAGAACATAGGGGTTGAGATACTAAAACTTCTCACCCCTTTTCTTCATCTTTCTTCTTCTTTGGCTCATTGTTGCACCTTGACCATGCTTCTCATCATAATTCTTTGCCTTCCGGGTTCTCGAGACACCATTTCCCTACATCATCACAACAACCAAAAACATCCAAAACATTCCGAGGGTAAAAGTGCTCGGGAATAGGGTCAATATCACTAAAAAGAGGTAGTAAACTATCAAAGTGACGGATTTACTCCCCGTGCTAATAATTCACGATATTGCCCCTAAAACGTTCTAAATCACCAAGAAACGTGCTAAAAGTGGGATAAACGGGGGTAAAAGATGCACCGGAATCATGTAAAGTTGACTCCCATCAACCACCCCACACTTAGCCTTTGCTCGTCCTCGAGTAAAGTAGGCGTTTTAAAACAAACCAAGGGATTCAACTTTATGATGTAGGTGCTACTACTCACACTCTCGAGGTGGCCCCAAAGTAAGAAACACGAACATAAACATACCGATACAACATTATCAAGAAAATGGAGTGTGTGTGGTGCCAAGCTAAAACCAAGTGCTCAAAATGATTGTCGGGGCTTGAATCCCAACCAAAAGTCTACCAACCGTTTCATAATCACGAGCCTCTCCACTAATCTAGTTTACTAAGTTTGGACACGATCGGGCAGGACTTGAGCGGTTATAACGTTAGGCTAGGGTGATTTCGGTTAGTCGAAAGGGGTATTTTGGGAACTAGAGAAAAAAGTACGAGTGAACCTAATCAACCAAGTACTAACTCATCTTTATCATGCAAACCACCCAAAACTCCTTTTTGATCAACTTTGACATTTTGGGAACCATAGGTTACCAGTGCACCCGAACTCATTGCCAAACTCGACTATGTTTCAAGTGTCGTGAGGTGAGTTCAAGCACACTAGCACCTATCTCACTATCCCAACTCTAACATCATAAAAACTTATCATTGAGCTCCTTACTTTGACTCCACGCCTTTATTTCTATGTACATCCTCTCTCTTTTTTTTTTCTTCCTTTTTTTTTTTTTAAGGAATAGATAGAAGAAGATATTTTCTTTTCTTATGGCCCAAGAGCCGAACACCAAGCCCAAACGAGCTCCTCAACACTTTATAGCTCAAAACGAGAAACAACAACCCAATCAAAAACATCATCTCCCCCACCCCACACTTGCCTTAGCAAGTGTGGTCTAACAAGACTAAGTCCACTCGTAGGGTATAAAATGAAGGAAATGTGACCATAATAAGGCTCAAGGGTAGGTTTCGACTAAGTAACAAAACGGCTATAAGCGAATGGTGGTCGACCATTCTATCAAGGCCGAGAGGGGCTACGAAGGGTAAATGTTCGGCTTAGGCTTATTTGGCCAAGGTAGGGTCAAAAAGAACGCCAGAACCGTCATCCCGTGTCCTACTTAGGTGAACCTTAAACATTTCGCCTCGAGACTAGTGATATGAGAGGTGGTAGCAATCAAATTGTGCACAAAGTGTAGCTTTCGTGAAATTAATAAGACTCCATTCTCAAGATAATATCAAACCACAATGTACATGTTCGGGATCCCGACTAAAGTGATCACCACTCAAATGTGAAAATAACACATACAACACGGTGTTAAGACCCTTGAAATTTTTTTAAAAATTACCCAAAAATCGACTCGAGCCCGGTCATAGGCCAAGTATACCACATTTATAGCACATTTAACAACGAAAACAAGAAAACAAACTAAGTCTCCCACCCCACACTTAAACGAAACACCGTCCTCGGTGTGTGAGAGATAAAAAGAGTAAAAAGACTTAGCCGTTTGACCAAAACCCGGCGAAAAGGCGCACTTTAGCCCACGTGACATCTTCTAGTAAGCTCCATCTCGAATACCCGAACACCATGTAGACGGAAAACAAGGCAAACACATGCACGGGAAAAAATCCACGTGCCAAAAGATGGTGATAGATACGAGATATATAAAAATAGAAGCCATGCCACAATCAATGTATCAAAGCATATCAACCATACTAGACGGGAAGTGCACTTGGATGTAAAGATAATCAAAAGAAACACAGAGCATCCACGCATAAAATAAGGCCACAGAGGCTCACATAAAAACATCCCCGTCTATGTACAAAGGCCAGAACCAAAAGGAAATTCTCATCCCACACTCTCTTTTAAGCAAAACTCTCCCCTCTTACAACCAAAAACTACTTCAAAAACATAATTATTACCAAAAAGGTGGGTTGCCTCCCACAAAGCGCCTTTGTTTTACGTCGTTGGCTCGACCAAGTGGCACCAAAACGGACTCAAACCAACTCAAGACAACATTTTTAATTCAATCAAAAATCACCAAAAACCATCAACCGAAATCCGAACTCAAGAATATCAACAATTCAAGGAGAATGAGCATAGCAAGCATAGGGGAAAACGAGTTCACTAGGAACTTACCGCACATGGCTCTTGGGAATCCCCTTTCGTTGAAATCCGCCATCATCCTCTTCTTGAAATTACCATCCCATGGTAGTTGTTCCCTTTCATAAATCTTGTGAGCTTTGTCTACCGGAGAGTAAAGAATGTAGTAGTCCGGGACCGGTATGCTAATAACCTCCAACTCTTCCGGTAGCTCAACCACGGATGTCATACCAAGCTCATGAGATTTCATCACACACTCCAAAATTGCATCATCATACACTTCAATCGGGAGTGATGGTGAAATGGGCGATCCCGTCTTCTCTTCAAACCCAGAATCCGGTTCTTCAAAAAGTGCGCTCAAATCTATCATACACTCCTCCAAGTCATCGTCTTGCATTTCTTCGGAGGGCGGTGTAATAGACAAACATTGCACCTCTTCCATCTCTTCTTCATCCCAAAATGAGCTACTTTCATCACCAAAGATTTCATGTTGAGTCTCAACAATGGTTGGTTCCACCATACATTCCACCAAGGCATCATCAATGTTCTCATCGGGAAGTGAGGGTGTAATTGGAAGAACGTGAAACCTACCATTGTCAAACTCCACAAGAGGAGACTCTAGTGACATGGGCGATCCCAACTCAATCTCTAGCTCGGAAAACGCTTCATCTAGATAAAAATCATCATCCTCTCTCTCCGTTTTCCTTGAATGAGCCTCTTCTCGCTCTTTTCCCACGGCTTCTAGCTCCTTTCTTGTTTCTTCTTCTTTCTCAAACCTCCTCTTTTCATTTAGTTGCACTACTCGATCTTCAAGATTTTGCAAAGATTCCTCTTGTTGGTCCAACAATTTCTCATGGTGTGCATCTTCAATCTTTTCCCCTACCGACTTCATCTCACTCGGTTTCTTGCGTCTTGGCCCTCTTCTTGTCTCGGAAACATAAAGTCTTGAAGTTTCCACAATCCGTTCAATTTGGTCAAACGCTTGATCAGGTTGTAACATCATTATATCACCACCGCTTGAAGCATGAAGTCGGTTTTGCATATCTTGATCAAGTCCCCGCAAGAAACAATGGACTTGGTCCCCAAGAGTGACTCCATGTCCGGGACATTGGCGCAACAAGGTCTTATACCGTTCCCATGCCTCGAGTAGTGACTCGTCTTCATAAGCATCAAAGGTCATGATTGCCTCTTTCAAATCAAAAACTTTTCCCGGTGGATAGTATTTAAGTAAAAATGTGCGCACCACCTCGGTCCAAGTGTGTAGGGAGTCATGCCTTAAGGAGTCATACCACGCCCTTGCTTGGGCTTTTAGAGTGAATGGGAACAAAAGTAGCTTGATTGCCTCTTCACTAACACCTTCCATCCTTATAGTCCGACACACCTCGAGATAATGATCTAGGAAGAAATAAGGATTTTCGATTTCCGTCCCTCTAAAGGTTGAGTTGTCCCTAATCATATTGATAATATTTTGCCCAATACTCATAGTGTTGGCGGTGATCGGGGCAACCTTATCGGACTATGCCCCACCAAGTCGGCCCGTGGCATGACCAAATCTCTACAAGTCCGCACATCTCCTTGATTCGGTGCCGGATTGGGAGTTTGCATATGAGCTTGCATTAATGCTTGAAATCGCTCTTGTACTTGATTCATGAGCCAATTCATAGCATTCGGGTCCATTGGTGGCATTGCTCCACCTTGTCCTTTCCCTTGACAGTTTACCCTTTGTTGAACATTGTTACTTAAGGATTGGCCTTGAGCTCGATTAGTAACTCCTTGACCTCCCCCGATAGAAGGGTGTTCCACAAAAACTTGGCCTCCACGACCAACTTGATTAGTGTCTTGGTCCATTCCCGTTTGTTCCGGACTCAAACCTTCAAATCTAGCAATCAAATTCCCAACTAGAAGGCCCCTTCCTCTTTGTTTAGCAAAGGTCTCCATTCTAGCAATGTAAGGTTCAAGCGGTTCTCAAAAACTCCGGGCAATGCACTACAAAACACCAAACAACAAGAAAACAATAAAATAAAACCTAGGCCCAAGCCTTCGGTTCACTTGCAAGATATCACAAATAGCACACATCTTCCCCGGCAACGGCGCCATTTTGATGAGCGTGTTTTTCACCAAACAAATTTATAAAATACTCAAGACAACGGTGACTAAACAAGCTCTCTAACCGGCGAGTACCGGGTCGATTGCGAGTAAAGCTACGGGAGTCCGAGGTCGAACCCACGGAGAAGATGTGCTTGTAAGTACCAAAGTGAACTTATTGCTTAGTCTAGTCAAACAAGTTGTTGGAATGTTTGTACACTTCAATTAAACTAAAGTAAATTAAACTAACAAGTCTAAAGGGAAAAAGGGACATAGCCGAACCATGATCAATGTGACTAATCTCAACCCTAAGGTAGACAAAACCGGGAGTGTGCAATATAACAAACGAGCTCTTGCATTCAATTTCACGGGTGCGAACTCCTAAACCCGGTGCTAGCGTCTGAACAACTCTCTTCTAACACCTTATGCCATGTTAAGGTCTGAACAACTCTCTCCTAACAAGTCATGTTTTGCACTCGAGCCGCTTAAACGTATAAACGAGTAACCTCACGATGAGAGCTCGGTTTAACAACTAAACCGAGACTACACCGCGATCCTAGAACCCTTTTCCCACACCCCTCTCTCTGAACAACTCTCAAGAGTGGTGTGTGTGATGTTTGACCTAGGTGATCAATCTAGCCCAAATCCGTTATAACAAGTTCTAAGACGTGAAACATGCAAGAAACAACAATAAAACGCAACACCCACTCCCAATTTCATCACCCAAAGGGTGATTTCATCACATTTCACATAGTTTGGCTATGGGGAGAAATTAGCTACACATTATACAATCTAAACAACAAACAATGAAGGAAAACATAGCAATAACAACAAAAGAACAAGCAAACATACTTACTTGATTGAGATTTAAAAGAGAGAAAATTCGTGCTCCAAAAGATCAAATTTTTGCCAAACTAAATGTTACAAATCGAAGATATAAGTTAGAGAATGAAAGAGAGGATCGAAAGACGATTCTAATGATATATAGCACTAATTCTAACTCCTAAGGATGAAGAAAATCGCCCAAAATGACCTAAAACTACTCCTATGCGCCGCTCCTCCCTTTCTGTGTGAAATTTGCAGCTTTTTATAGCAGGAAATGACCCAAACGCACGTTTGGAAGGTTCCCAAACGTGCGTTTCATCCCTTTACTCTCAGTACAGCGAAAAAACAGTCCCAAACGCACGTTTGAAAGGTCCAAACGTGCGTTTGAAATGCTGCTGTTTTCTGCTGCAGTAAAACCTTCATAACTTCTTCGTCCGAGCTCCGATTGGGGTGATTCAAGATGCGTTGGAAAGCCCTTTCAATTATCTACAACTTTCATGAAGAAGTCATGACCAGAAAATGCCTCCATCATAGGTCAAAATGCTGCTGAACCAGAACATAGGGGTTGAGATACTAAAACTTCTCACCCCTTTTCTTCATCTTTCTTCTTCTTTGGCTCATTGTTGCACCTTGACCATGCTTCTCATCATAATTCTTTGCCTTCCGGGTTCTCGAGACACCATTTCCCTACATCATCACAACAACCAAAAACATCCAAAACATTCCAGAGGGTAAAAGTGCTCGGGAATAGGGTCAATATCACTAAAAAGAGGTAGTAAACTATCAAAGTGACGGATTTACTCCCCGTGCTAATAATTCACGATATTGCCCCTAAAACGGTCTAAATCACCAAGAAACGTGCTAAAAGTGGGATAAACGGGGGTAAAAGATGCACCGGAATCATGTAAAGTTGACTCCCATCAAATACCTCAGAGGGTGTAAGCAACTTGGTGCCCCCAAGAAATTGATCCCGAATCGGATCTTATTGAAGTTTCAATCCAACCAAGAACCTAAATACAACCATATCATTTCTTTGTTTTTCCATGACCACCACATCAACCATCAATGGTAGGTATGTAATTCTGTCCTCCTAAATACTATTTGCATAGGAGATATTTTTTCTAAACATGGACCTTTTTCCATAGTAAAAAGTTGTTTGCATACATCATATACTCAGGTTAAATGTTTAGAAGATGTTGCAACCTTACCCACACATGGTTTACCATTCACAGATAGAGTAAAGTGGTGCTTATGTCTATTTCAATGATGTTTAGCATCAATGGCATTGCCATTGCATTGTCCTACTTCTATAGTGATGCTCGAGGACCATTACTAACATTTGGTATTATAGTCATATCATGCCTCTATGGAATCTCCAAGGACGAGTTGTGGAAGAAGATGCTCATGTTTGCATGGAGGATGTTCATAGATGTAATGTGAAAATTGATGCGGTGCATATTAAAATGGACTTGTTCTGGTCATCTATGACTTCATATAAGTTGCCATGAAAGTTTAGAATGATTCCACGACATCTGTGTTACAAGCATGGATGAAGAAAATTGATAGTGTGGATGAGACGTTTTCACAAACACATTCTTCGTCATCACGTTAGACTGGAACTCACCCATGACGGCTTGCTACCTATGCCACATAGGTATGAAGCTAACTTTAAATTTGATAGAAAAAGGAAATTTGAGGCGGGAGTTAAGGTTCCTAAGGTCGATTTCCCCCAGTTTGATGGTTAATCTCCTAAGGAATGGAAAGACGTACTGAAAGATACTTCAAGATGCATGATGTTTTGGATGATCAGTGAGTAGGCTTAATAGAAATACATATTCGAGGAAAAGAATACGTGTGGTTTGGAAATCTAAGATTCAGTTTTCCAATATAAATTGGGCATTACTAAGAGAAGAAGTTATGAGACGATTTGGAGGTAGGTCATTACAACTGGCAGTAGATGAATTCCATCTACTGAGATAAAAGACCACTGTAGAGGAATATATTTTGGAGTTTGAGGCATTAAGAAGCTTTCTGAACTTACAAAATCATTTGTTGATAGAGACATACATTATTAAATGAATTATAAGAGGCCTTAAGACTGAAATTAAGTCTACGGTGAGATTGATGTAGCATGGGGACATGTATGATGTCATTATTGCTGCCATATGCCATGAATCTATTATAATGGTTGATTGTGTAGACAAATTACTCTAGCTCTGACCAGTCTAGGTTCTCTCCATTCAACATTGAGGTGACTAATAAAATACCCATCCTTGAGAATAATCCAATGATAAAAAGGCAATTAGTTCTAAGGAGTT
This sequence comes from Gentiana straminea, assembly GCA_036785695.1. Classification (NCBI taxonomy): domain Eukaryota; kingdom Viridiplantae; phylum Streptophyta; class Magnoliopsida; order Gentianales; family Gentianaceae; genus Gentiana; species Gentiana straminea. Next base: position 9,533,147 of record JAVUPR010000300.1, on the reverse strand, counting down.
ACGGGAGAATAGGGCCAAGGGGTTATGTTTAAATGTGATGAAAAATTAACCCGACCATGTGTGCGAGCAGAAACACATACATCTTCTCCTAGCTAAGGATGATGAAGTTTTAGGAGAGATTACAGTAGACAATGTGGATAAAAAGGATATGGTAAGTGATACTGGACCATCTAAGACTATTTAGTTATCAATGTACACCTTATATAGTTAGGTCACCTCTAACACCATTAAGACTAAAGGCCTCTTGAAGAAAAAGCCAATTACCATCCTCATAGAAAATGGTGCATCTCACACTTTCATAGACCAGTAAGTAGCCAAGGAGATGCAATGTGTGACATAACCAACTCACCTTATGTTAATCACAATAGTAAATGGAAATAGAAATGTGAGTGAATTTAAGTGTCCTGACTTGCCATGGATCTGCAAGGGGTTAAGTTATAACAATATGTGAGATTGATCAAGTTGAAAGGCCGTGACATGATATTAGGGGTGGATAGGATGAAAAGGTACATTCTTATGGTCTTTGACTTCAACAAAGAGCTGGGTTTTCACTAATGAGGTAGAACAAATTAAGCAGAGAAGTTACACAGAAGAAGCTCAGCTTAAGATTGTCAGTTCCAAATCATTACTAAGAATTTGATGAAAGAAACCTATGGACTCTAAGGGTGCCTCAATTTGATATGTGTACAAGCTCTGAATCCTATGCCCATTCACTACAAAAAAACAGCATTTTTGCGACGGAATTTTTGCGACGGACTTTATTTCCGTCGCAAATTTACGTTTGCGACGGATGTTTTATTGTTTGCGACGGGACATTTGGCGGGACCAATTTTTCCACTTGGCGGGCAATTTTGCGACGGAATGTTTATTAAATTGCGACGGAATATTTAATAAAATTTTATAAAATTATTTTATTATTCTGAATTTTGATGTTTGCGACGGAATTAGGGTTATTTTGCGATGGACATTAAATTCCGTCGCAAAACGGCGGATATCGGTCCGCGATCCCTTTTCTTCCTCATTTCTCTTCTTCATTCCCCCTCTTCTCACCCGCCGCCCCCCCCCCCCCCCGCCGAAGCTCTTCCGGCGCCACCTCCTCCCACCACCGCCGCGGCCACCCACGGGTATGCTCTTCCCTCCCCCTCCCACCCCCTCTCCCCGGACCCGATTCCCCCCCTCCCCCCACTCCCCGGCCGCGTATATATATGTATGTATATATATATATTTTTTTTTTTTCGTTTTATATATATATGTATATGTATATATATATTGTATATGTATATGTATGTACGGTTTTATTTTTTTTATATATATATTTTTTTCAATTTATATTGTATATATATATTGTAGTATGTAATTTTTGTATATTGTAATATGTAATATATTTTTTCGTTTTTTTTATGTTTTTTTTTTAATATTTTTTTATATAGTGTATCATATGTAGTATAGATTTATAGATATATATGTGTAGTAATTATAAGTTAGAAAATGCTTACTTATGTGTATTAGTTAGATAAGTTAGGAAAATGCTTAAGTATGTGCAAAGCCGGATGTTGGTTGAATTGGTTTGTTGAATTGGTTTGTTGAATGCTTAAGTATGTGCAAAGCCGGATGTTGGTTGAAAATGCTTAGTTTAGAAACCGGATGTTGGTTGAATTGGTTTGTTGAATTTGGATTGAAATGATGATAAGTATGTGCTTACATGATAAGCATAACATACATAAGGTCCTCAAAGGGTCTTGTTCCTACCCGTTTGGAAAATGGTACTTGGGGGTACTTTGTTATTCGGCAAAGCCTCCGAATTATTTTGACGTCGAACCTTTGACCATGAATCGAAAATTTAGGTTATAGTGTTGTTAGTTTCATAGTAAGTTGAGTAAAACCTGAGTTTGCAAAAGTGTTGAGACAACCTTCAAAGACTATTGTTAGTCTCATATTTTGTATGATATGATGTGTAGGATTGAAAATGAAGAGAATCGAACGTAGTTGGATGTACGAGAGGTTGGATGCTAACAAGAAATTTAACCCGGTATTTGTGAATGGTGTGGAGGAATTCATAAAACATGCAAAGCAGTTAGATTCATTTCGGGCAAATAATGAAATGATGAAGTGTCCATGTAGTAAGTGTAAGAACACTAAATTTTCGATCGAACATGACGTGAGATTACATTTAACTAAATATGGGTTTTGCGCAAACTACTATGATTGGGTGTGTCATGGTGAAGAGTTTCCCATTCCGATCAACGTTCAGCAAGAACGGAATGTGAACCCTTATCAGGACATGGTTAATGACGCATTACGTGATAGGATTGATCACGTAAGAGAAGAATTTCTTAACCAATAGGAGAACAATGAGACACCAAACCCGAAGTTGCATCATTTTTTGAAATGCTTTGAAAAACGCAGAGGAACACGTATGTGATGGAAGTAGTGTCTCCGTACGCAAGCGGCTTCTAGGTTGCTCACTTTGAAATGTGATCACAACCTCTCTCACAAATGCGTTGACGAGGTTACCGGTTTGATAGGAGATATTCTTCCGAAGAATAACTTAATGACCTCGAACTTCTATCAAACCAAAAAGTTGTTAAAGGCATTAGAGCTACCCCACGAGAAAATACACGTGTGTCCCGCGGGGTGTATGTTATTTTGGGAGGAGGACGCGAATCGGACAAGTGTCGGAAGTGTGACCATGATCGATATAAACCGAAAACGAACGCAAGAGGTCAACGTGTGCCTAACAAAGTGATGACTTATTTCCCGATTGGACCTAGACTCCAAAGGTTGTACGCCACGAAACATATAGGCAAGGAAATGAGGTGGCACGCGGAAAACCCCAGGGACAAGCGGTATAATGGCCCACCCAAGTGACGCCGAAGCTTGGAAGCATTTTGACCAAATGCACCCCGAGTTTGCTAAGGAGCCTAGAAATGTGCGGTTAGGACTTTGCACGGACGGTTTTGCACCTTTTGGTAATTTTGGGAAGAACTACTCTTGCGGCCGGTCATGGTTACACCATACAATCTTCCGCCCTGGTTGTGCATGAAAAGACAGTTAATATTCTTATCAGTGCTTGTACCGGGGCCGAAAAATCCGAAAGGAAACCTCGATGTTTATTTGCAACCATTGATTAAGGAGTTGAAGCAAATTTGTGGGAAACGGGGTTGTTTACTTACGATGTATCCACAAAACAGAATTTTCATATGAGGGCTGCACTAATGTGGACTATCAATGATTTTCCTGGGTATGGCATGTTATCCGGGTGGACTATGGCTGGTGTGAAAGCTTGTCCCTATTGTGGTGATGGAAACAAGTCGTTACGGCTCAAACATAGTGGTAAATGCACTTGGTTTGATTGTCATCGGCGCTTTCTCCCGAAGACCATATTTTTCGCACCGATAAAGGTTTTTTGAAGTCCAAACAGTATGAACACGCGACTCCACCCCGTAGATTGAGTGGTGAGGAGGTATGGGAATTTGTACAACACCTACCAAGCATCATTGATGGCTCGGATTCGGACTTGAAACGGCTTAAAAACTCCAAGAATGGTTGGTGGAAAAGAAGCATTTTTTGGGATCTTCCGTATTGGAAAACATTGCTTTGCTTCGACATTGCCTGGATGTGATGCATATTGAGAAAAAATTCTTTGAAAAACTGATTGACACGGTTATGGACGTTAAAGGCAAAAGCGCTTGTGGTCCAAAATCTGCTAAAGATTTGAAAGAGCTTTGCGAGAAAGCGCCCCGATTGTACACTTGTTCTTGACAAGCGAGAAAGAAAAGTGTTGTGTGAATGGGTCACCAAGTTGAAATTCCCCGACGGTTATGCTTCGGACACGAGTAGGTGCGTAGATCATGATCAATACATTCTACGTGGTTTGAAAAGCCATGATTGTCACGTTTTTATGGAACGTTTGTTGCCGCTTTGCCCTTCGAGAATTGATTCCGAAAAATGAGTGGAATGCATTGACCGAGATAAGTCCATTATTTCGAGACTTGTGTCTTGCTACCCTAAAAATAGAAGACGCGATTCGTTTAGAGAATAACATTGCTTTGAGATTATTTGCAAGTTAGAGAAGATTTTGCCTCCGGCGTTTTTTAACTCGATGGAGCATTTACCGGTACACTTGCCGTATGAGGTCGAGTTGGTGGTCCCGTGCAATATCGATGGATGTATCCATTCGAAAGGTTTTTGAATCACTTAAAACAAAATATTGGTAACAAAGCTTTCGTAGAGGGATCAATATGCAATGCGTATTTGTTGGAAGAGATTTCAAACTTCTGTTCTATGTATTACGATGATCATATTGAAACAAAAGCAAAGAATCTTGCTTTGGTGAGACTTCGGCATCAGCAATCATTTCCAGATTTACCTGAGTTATTCCGTGATCATAATGGTACAACAACTGGAAGTGCAAGACGAGGTTCTTGGATAATAAAGAATATGACTTTGTGCACAAGTACGTATTGTCTAACTGCGAAATCATGAAACCGTATGAACTGTAAGTACCTCATTACTACATATATACAATGCTTAACAGTTTTTTCTGAACAAATATACATTAACTGACAAAATGATTCATTCTTAGATTGTTCGAGCAATTTATTCGTGTTCAACAGCCTCAATTGACCTCGACAGATATTTGGAATAAACATGAAAATGAATTTACCAAATGGTTTGCACAACAAGCATCATTGTTGAATGATGATTTGCTAAAAGCTTTGGCAAGTGGTCCTTCTCGTCAAGTCAAAACTTGGAAACGTTATTCAATTAACGGCTACAACTTTCGGACATTCAACCGGGCAACTGATATTGGTAAATCTTCAGTCAACAACGGAGTTTGTGTCAGTTCCACGGAAGGTGCCGACAATTATGGCACTTTAAATGAAATCATTGAGTTGGTGTATTATGGAGCTTCGACTGTCTACAAAGCCGTATTGTTCAAATGTGATTGGTTTGATAATTACGAACGGGGCATGAATGTGCATAAAGATTATAAGATAGTTGAAGTTCATCGTGGTAGGAAATATGGCGCTTATGATCCATTTGTTCTGGCTTATCAAGTCGAGCAAGTCTACTATGCTCCATATCCAAGTTAGAAAAAAGACAAAGATCAATGGTCGGTTGTTTTCAAAACAAAGGCAAGATCGACTATCGATGCTCCCATCGAGGAAACCGTTTTCCAAGAACAAGTGATCAATGATGTTTCCCGATTATCTGATCCTCTTAACATTGTCCACCAAGATCTTGATGTCGATGTTGACTCCGATGTTGGGGATAATGACTTGGATGATGATGAGATGGCGGATTTCATTCAACAAGAAGATGGAGAGGAAGAAGAATCGGTTGATGATCTAGATGCGATGAAGAGGAGGAAGAACTCTTCCATTCTAGTAGTGATAGTGAATAATAATGTATTAAATATTTTATTTTGTCATCATTGCTGAATAATAATGTATTAAACATTGTAATTTATTATTAATTAGTTTAAACGCCTTTTTATTATAATTGCATTTAGATTAGTATAAACGTCATTTTCTGTGTCAAATAGATGTCAGGTAGAGGTAGAGGTAGAGGTAGACGCGGTAGGGGTAGTTCCCCCTCCCCCGGAGCGTCTTCCTCCACACAGACTCACGGTTTGGATGATGAGATACACCAGATGACCGAGGAGGATTTGGGTGTCATTGTCAATGGTGACCTTGGATTGCCGGTTTTGGATCCCGAGGGGAGATGGTAAGTTAATACATATCTTGCTTTAATTTGTTTGTATTTTTATTTATATTTTGATTAACCAAATATATTAACAACTTATTGTTTTCAATATGACAGTTTACCGACAACTATGTCAAGAAAATGGCCAAGACCGCCATAATCGCGGCGGCTTCAACACTTTTGACACCACGTGGCATAATGCCGGCCAGGGAGCGAAACGGGAAGGTGGTGGCACGCATTTAGGGTACGTCGTTCATATAAATATAACTATATATAAATATAACTATAATTATAACTATACATATAACATATATATAACTATGTTGCGTGGCTCATTTCGGCTTCGAGTTACGCCACGAGCGCCTGGTTAGGGAAGCTTTTGAGCGGTATGCTATCAACAGGGTCCGTGATTATATGTATCGGGCTCAAACAAACCCCCGTGCTCGGCTTTGGATGACCCCGGATATTCTCCGTCAGTTCGAGGAGTGGATTGGGAGTCCCGTAAGCAATTATTCAATATTTAATTAATAATACTTGTGTTTTATATATATATGTATGTACTAACTTGTTTATCTTATGTCGGAATAGGCATTCAAGGAAACATCTGCGAAAAAGAAGATAAACCGAGCTTCTGGATCCGGTGAGGAAGGGAAGATCCCTGGGACACATGCTATGGGCAGACGCGGCGTTATCGATTTCGCTCGGGCATGGAGGACAATAGAGAAGTGCCCCTATCAGTCGGAGACCTGGTGACTAGTTCGAAGAAGAAGAAGTCGGGCAACTTCGTCTCGAGGAAGTTTGAGAAAATCTTGGTACGTTATGTATTCTAAATATTATATATACATTCTATATATATATCATGTAATTATTGTTACTAACAAATTTATATCATACTTTACAGGACGTCTTCACCTCGAAGAAGGCGAAAGCCCGGGAGACGCGACTCGACACCCCCGTCGACGAGTCGCGTATTTATTACGAAGCCGCCGGTGGTTACGACAAGAAGGGGAGAGTTTTTGGCATGGGGTCACCGCCTCCATGTACTACGACAGCTCACTCTTCGCTCGACACTCATCCGCCGAGACATAATCTCCGGGCATACTCACCCGTCTCACCCGGAGATGGCGAGAGAAAGACAGATTAATGCGAAACACAAAGCGAGGTTGGAGGAGCTAGAGAGAGACGAAAGCGTCGGGGAAGACGGACTAGCGCGAGATGGAGGAGTGGATTACCCGGCGGTTAGGCGGCATCCTCCGGAGGATGCAACCCGGGTACGAGGCAGCACAGAGATGACCGATCTAATCACGGACCTGGAGGAAGTGACATGGGTTTAGGTAGTACACCGGGTCTGACTGTGTGACATATTGCTTTATACATTTTTATTTATTTTGGCTTATCGTATCCCCTTTGACATATCGTTTTATCCCCTTTGACATATCCCCATTGACATATCGTTTTATTTATTTTGGTATCGTATCCCCTTTTATATTGTTGTTGTTGATAGCCGGTAGCAATTGTAATGCTACCGGGGAAAATTATGGCTGTTTTGCGGCGGTGGTTTGGCCGGCTGCTGCAAAACAGCCATAATTTTCTGATTAATTTTAACTTTTGCGACGGAAATATTCCGTCGCAAAGTTGTATTTGCGACGGAAAAGTGTATTTGCGACGGATATGTAAGGATCTAAAAATAAAAAAAATTATTTAATAAAAAATATTTGCGACGGATTATACAATTTTTGCGACGGATTTAACAATTTTTGCGACGGTTAATAAATTTTTTGCGACGGATTATAAATTTTTTGCGACGGATTTTACATTGTTTTGCGACGGAAACTATATTTTTAAAAAAAATAAAATACGTTATTATCCGTCGCAACATTCGTCGCAAATAATTTGCGACGGATAAACCGTCGCAAAAACTCGGTTTTGCGACTAAAAAATGCGACAAATAAAAACCGTCGCAAATTAGGATTTGCGACGGAATAAGCCTAGTTTGTGACGATAACCTTCCGTCGCAAAAAGCCCAGTTTTTTGTAGTGATTGAAGAAGAGTATCATGAGGTTTTTTTGAATTCCCAAGGATTTCTACCAATGAGGGCTATGAGCATCCCATCACTTTAAAAGAATGTGTTGAATATGTGAAACAAAAACCTTGTAGACATGCTTACTATCAGGAGGATGAAATAGAGCAGTTGGTAGATAAAATGCTACAACGGGGATTATACAACACAATAATAGTCCATTTTCATCACCCTTTCTCCTTGTGAACTAGAAAGATAAAACCTGGGGATTTGTGAGGATTACATAAGGTTGAATGACTTGACTGTCAAGGATAGTTACCATTCCCTTAATTGATGAATTATTGGATGAGTTGGAGAGTTCTAGGGTATTTTCTAAAATAAACTTAAGGTCTGGATTCTATTAGATTTTGATGAATGAAGATGATGTCTAGAAGACAGCCTTTGTAACTCAATATGGCCAATTAGAATTCAAGGTTATGTCATTTGGGCTCATATATGCCCCGACGACATTCCAGAGAAGTATGAATAAGACGTTAAGACCTTACTTGAGGAAGTTTGTGCTGATATCTTTTGATGACATCCTAATATTTAGCCCTACCATGACTTCCCACATACAACATCTTAAAGTGGTTCTAGAGGTTGTGAAGAAGAAACCAATACTATGCTAACCCAAGCATTATTCAAGCCATGTCGGATTCGCCCCAAACATATAATGTGATTGAATCAGGAGGGTCATTGGGCCTAACAGGTTTATACAAGAGATTTGTGTCCCATATGGGATTATTGGTAAACCATTGAATATTTTTAAACTCGGTATTACTCATGTGACACAATTAATGATCTATGTATCTATGATTATTTAGCTTGATGGACAATAAATTATTTGACAAATTAGGGTATTTGCAGTTGTAATAGAATTTGGTATAAAACTATACGCAATTAAAACATTACATGGTTTTTCGGACACATCACATTTTGATGATTTTTTTTAGGTTAGGAAAAACTTAGAGAGTATCTATAGATATACAAGTTACTTGAGACAAATCTTCATTTGAAAGCAATATAATACATGATTTATAACTAAAAAAATAATAATTTTTAAAAGAATGAAAAGGTAACATGGCGAGTTTGATCCAATACGTACGAGTAAGAGAAATAAAACAATTCTACTAAGCATAAAATCATTGTATATATAATACTACATCTGTCCCAAAATATAAGTCTACTTGGACTTTTTACACAGTTTAAGAAAGTGGATGGTGATATACTACCTCCGTCCTATATTATAAGTCATTATACCCCTTTAGGTTGGTCCCACAATATAAGTCATTTTACATTACTAATACATCATTTATTACTCATTTCTCCATCTTACCCCAAATTTATTATCAATCTAACAACTTTTCATTATTTGACAAGTACTGCATTAATGATACTCAGTGGGCATTTTAGACATTTAACCTTCAAATTTTTGACATTCAACTATTTTTTTAATTTGTGCAAAAACACCCAAAATGATATATAATATGGGATGGAGTTAGTAAATTTTAATGATAAAAATCAAAAATACCATTTGACTATAATTAATTCAAGAGTTATAAATAAAGTAATGAAAAGTATGTGAATTGATGATAAATCATGGGTAAAATGAAGAATAATAAAATAAATACTCCAAAACAAATAATTTATACGGATTAATATTTTGGAAATTTCGGAATTGAGGTAGTAATTGTCATTTTTGAATATATATTTATTTTATAAATTAACCGTATAGTCGAAAATATAGATATAATATTAAAAAAATTAAGAATAATAATTTAGCCGAACACGTGCGAAATACGTGCATTTTGCTAGTATATATATATATATATATATATATATATATATATATATACATATATATATATACATATATATATATATATACATATATATATATATATATATACATATATATATATAATTCCATGAATATTACATAATAAATGAACTAGAGTAGATGATACTCTCTCCATTTTTTTTACCTGTCACATCTGATGTCTAGGTTCATCTAAAAATGACTAACCTTAAGCTAAAAAGTGGCCAGATTCATCCAAAATATTATATCAAATGTGATGGTTAAAAAAAAAGGAGGGAGTACTACCTTCGTCCCAAAATATAAATCATTCTAGGAGTTTCACACATATTAAGAAAGTGGTTGAATGACATAAATTTAAAGTTTAAAAGTCTAAAATAACTCATGACTATCAGTAATGCAATAATGGTTAAGTAATGAACAATGGTTGAATTGATAATAAATTATGAGCAAAATAGAAAAAGGAGCAATAAATGTTGTATTGGTGGTGTAGAATAACTAATATTGTGGGACAAATCAAGAAATGTAGAATGTCTTATATTTTGGGAGGGCAGTACAAAGTAGTCAATAATTATTTTTATTTTTGTGTGAGACGGGCAAGAAAGGTTTTAGGCTATTCTTACACAGAAAAGAAATGAAGTAAAATCTATTCTATTGATTCATCAAGCATTGTGAATGTTACACCCTTATATCCCCAATACAGTTATAACTACTGACACACTCCAATGACAGAATCTTACACTAGATATTATCTATCATATGAGGTGGCACATAATTTAACACAACCAATCATTAAATAGCACATGGCACTTCTATCTTTATTCTTTTACTGCACCTCTCTAACGAATATGTGGGTGAGTCATATTGAGTTTGTGTCTAAAGATGTCAAATGTATTGACTGGCAAGGCTTTTGTTAAGCTGGTTGCAATCTGTTATGCTGAGGGTATATAACCAATCATCAGTTCCTTGTTCAGCACCGTGTTTCTGATAAATGCACATCAACTTCTATGTGCTTTGTTCTTGCATGATACACTGGATTTTGAGCTAAGGAATTTGCCCGGTGTTATCACACCAAAGCACATAAATAGTGGGCAGCCTAAAGTTTATCTCATTCGGCAGCTGCTTGATTTACTTCACTTCTACTGCCATATTTGCCATTGACCTGTATTCTGACTCATAGCTGGACCTAGAGACAACAGTCTGCTTTTTGGAACTCCATGATATGAGTGATTCACCTAGGTATACCCAATATCCACCAGTTGACTTCTATCAATAGGACACACAGCTGATTTTGTGTGTAGCTAGCTTACTAGCAATAGGACTAGGTCAATCGCGGTATATACCAGGCGAGTCAAGGTCGAATCCCACAAAGACACATAAAAATGTTGATTAATTCTAGATTGAATATACAAATTGTCACGATTACGGTCTACGACCAACTATATAGTGGAAAAGTAAGAATGGTGGTAATAAAAACTTGCAAGACACTATGACGAAACCAATGAGTTTATAAGTATTAATTCGACTATGAGTTATTAGTTATTCCCCCCATATCATGCATCAATCATCCCCGTTGGTAAATTTTAGATTATTAACAGCTATGGGTGCTATCCTTATAGTCATCTACTTCGTTAATATGACAGTAGTTGTCTATGTGCGATTTACCTCCTTCATTGGTTGTATCAATCCACATGCAATAAGAACTAGGACTAGCCGGCAAACCGAAAACCTCCTAAGCAGCTATCGTTAATATGACTTGAACGTTCCTAGGATCGATCTAGAGATTCGTCCAAACTACCACTTCACTTATCGTCCTTCATGCTAATTTACGATGACATGCAAATAGTAGATCAGGCTAAAAATATGTAAATTAAATCTGTCGATCAGAAGTAGCTGGCGCCGATTAATCATAAACTAGGGTTTTCTTTGTATTCAGATCTAACGATAAAGACCATCGCAGATCTGAAGAACGCAACCACTATTTCATAATTTCATCTGCCAACGTTTCAAATCTATACATTATAGGGGTAAAAATAATCTAACTACTGCATAGCAGAATTAAATAAACAATTAAACCATACTAAGCACAAGGAAAATAACAGATCGATCTTCATCTAGAAAGCCGGAGAAGCATACCCTCAAAGACGAGTGCAGACCCTCCATGGATCGCTCCCTAGGCGGCGAATCCGTCAGATCCGTGACTAGGACTCATAAGAAAAATAACTAAAGAAAAGAAACTTTTATTGAGTGAAACTTACAATATTTTTTGTACATTTAAATCTGAGGGCGAGGCCTCATATTTATACTAGTCTAAACCGACTTAGATCACCTAACTTTACTCCTCAACCAAGAATACGCGTAAATCGAAGCCTTCCGACTGGCACAAGTTGCGGCAACACCTCAAGAAATTGTGGGGGTAATTTTGTCTTTTTCCACTCCGCCGACTTAACTGAAGGTTCTGGAATACCTAGGCCCATCATCTTCATTTAGTCCGATCCAGAATCAACTCCAAACGCTGGCCCAATATTTGTATCTTGAAAATAGTCCAACAAAGCACGAAATAATATTGAATCGAGGGAAATAAATGTTAAATGCAAATTACTCGACTCATGAACCCATCATATAACATTCGACTCAAATAGTTCATATAAATGGTCGGAAACTACTACTTTTAGCTTAGAATGGGTGAAATGTTGATGCCGTAAGGTGTATCATTTTGAGCGTCATCAACTACCCCCCACTAGCCTTCTGCAGAGTATCAAGGTGGAATGTACCTCCAAGAGAAATCCCCATTACAACTCATTCAACAAAGATTTCCGTCAGAACATGTATCATGCGACGATCCACAAGCTTCCCATTAATCAGTACCTACCATCACATCAATGTGTCATGTGATGAATCATTCGTGATAGCAGATTCGTGAACAAAATGAAGTTATAGCGACCTCACAATCTTAACTTGTCAATGTGAACACTCGCTCTTCTTGCCTTCGACTCAGGCAAACAATCATGAAACCTTAATTAGGCCGGGCGGACTTGGGGACCGAGATTTTACTCATTATCCACGTTTGTTTCATTTTTTGCGAGGGTCATGCGTTTTACGCTCCATCGAATTTTCTTCCCTCATTGCCGTTATTTATATATATTTTTTCTTCTTTTTTTTTCTCTTTTTTTTCTTTTTTTTTTATGCAAGAGCCGTGCTTTTTACGCTCCATCGGCCTTGTTTGGCAGATTTATCACTTTTTTCTTCCATTCACTCGCAAGCCTATTGTTGTCCCGTTTTACATTTTGGGGCAGCACGGTCGCTACCATCGTCCTACAACAATCAGTTAGAGTATACCCACTGGAAAATATAGACTCCCGGTCTAAGATAACTCTTCTCGTAGACTCAAACACTTCTCAGTCAGTTAATATGCGCAAAAATTGAATGCAGTGATAATATATCAATTAACAAGTCACTAATTTATGCAACATAACACATGCTCATTTTTCCATGCTAAGTTGAATACGCTATAATTAACTTCAAATTATTCTTGGGCTCCTTTTCTACAAATTCCTTACTCAAGACGTGCAATAGACAAGCTAAAAAAATAGTGTTTAAAAATTTCAAAAATCTTCCCCTTTTTCGATTAACAAGCTAAGGGCCCTTACCCCCCCTTATTATAGGCATTGTCCCCAATGACTAATAATAAAGAAAAGAAAATGTACTTAGCTCTGATTGCGGCTATCCAGCATCTCGGTAATCATGGATTGTGATTGTTGTAAACGTGTTCCTCGTTGCTCCCTCATCCTGTATTGCACACTTCAAAAACATTCAAATACATGCAGCGGGAAATAATAAAATAAGGTGGTGATACTCGAGTATACTCATGGAATGCGCAAAAACAGTTCAAACCACTTTATTCGTAATTGACTGTCGCAAGACGTGAAAACTTATACGAGGGTATCACATGAGAATCATGAAGGAAAAAACCACATATATCCACAGTCATATGATAAGAAGATATATGTGATGAAAAAAACCTTTCAATTGTCATGCTTCTTTATTGACTTTAATACTTGAAATAAACAAAAATAATTAAATAAGGGTTTAGAAAAATAGTTATGAGTTTATAGTCTCTAGCTCGACTGTACTAAAAGGGCTCCTTTATTCGTAATAAGGGTCTTCCAACCTAACGACTTCCATCTCGGCATCTTTGTTCTCTTGGTAATGCTTTAGCCTATGGTCATTCACTGTGTAAATCTTCCCAAAGCGTTCATCCCTAACTTCACATGCACCGAACCGAAATACTTTAGCGACGACTGTTAGTAATATCATCCGCAGCGGAAGCGATTTAAGGATCTAGATCTATAAAATACACGTAATAAAATAACTAGATCTAAATCTACAAGGGGGTTGTAGAACATACCTCTTGGATCTCAAAATCCAAGTTGAAGAACCGCAATAGGATGAACCAACAAGGTGTGAAGAGCACCACGATCTTCCGTACGTGTGATCCAAGCAACTCCCGGTGGAAGGAAATTCTCGTCTCGAATCCTTCCGATATGCTACCCGGAAAAATCTCCAAGATTTTCCCCTTAAACCCCTTGGCCGAATTTTTGCTCCTTCTCTCTAAGAGAAGTCGAAATTTATCATGTGTGTTAAGGCTTGGGAGAACTCTTTTTATATAGGAGAGTAAAACTTAGCCTCCAAGGATTTAATAATTAATAAAAAATCAATTATAATAATCCCATTAAATAAAAGATAATCCCATAATATTCTAGAACAAATTTAGAATAATATTTATCTTTATTTCTTACCATAAATATTTATCCAATAAATATTTTATGCACATGTCTTATTAATACACAAGAAAATAATTTCTTGTTCCCAAAATAAGCATGGGGGGCGAAAATTACAACTATTGACCTAGTCAATATTAATTTTGCCATTACACAATAATTGGGCCAAGATTATGGAAAATGTCTTTTCCACATATTTAATTATTTAGCCCAACTAATTTAATAGTCCACTAAACAATTAATTCACATATCGTTTTAATAAAGTCCAACAAGAACTAAATTAATATTATTAGGATTCGACGTACGAGAATAGCTATGCTATATTAGGAGGCACGTCGGGGACCATGGACTAATAATTAGCGGCTCCGATAAATCAAATAAATAATTATTTTACGAACAAAATAATTATATTCGATAAATCAATCACAGGAATATGCCACCATAATCCCGTGACTGCACTCCTCCGATTATGAGATTATATTTATCTCCTCACGAGAATAATAATAAGCGTCCATTGATATAATCATTACATATGGATTAATCCTCCATAGACTGTTCATTCTAAATCGGGAAGTTACCGTTAACCCTTTCTAGAACCTATTATCCTTATTTACCATTAACCCCCTAGTGATCAATTAATTCATACAACTCACTGGTAGCTAATCAGTGTAATATGAACTCCATGGATCGATCGCTTTCTAGGATTAACAAATAAGGGAACTGTCTATCTACTTCCATAAATGGAAGGAATGGATTCCGTATCCGTGATAATACGTACTACTCACTCAATCCAAGACAATGCCAAGATGGGGTAATTCGGACCACGGACTCGGTGTAATCCTTAACCGTCAAGTCAAACTTCATACCGATTCAAGCGGTTGACTCGTGATCACCTCGGGATTAAGATATATCCATAAATATGATCATCCATTGATTCGATAAGACTTCTCGATTACGGAATTATATCGTGAACTCTAATCAAATCGGTCCACCCCTATATGATATATCTATCATATATAAATGCCCCATTAGGTTCTCTTAACCGAAAGTCCGGATAAGACAATCACACCTATTGTGTTCTGGGCGCATTAATAGCACGTTAAAGGGGAGACCCGATACTCTCGATTAACTTCACTACGGGCTAATTGTATTTTAAGTACATCTTCACTAACTCAATCCTCCCGTGTATATACCATACACTGAGTTAAGTGATTACATAACCGATATACTTTAGGGTTTTCTGTAGTGTAAATACTATTGTCACTTCGGTGATTATGAGAATAATAAATATGAATAATAATATCATTTCATTTATTAAATAAAACAATTACAAAATTGTCTTTCGGGCATCACACCTAACAACGACATATGGTCCAAACCATCTAGACTTCAAATTTCCAGGAAAGAGGTGAAGACACGTATTGTACACCAACACTTTGTCACCAATTTTGAATGTGTGATTCAGAATCCGCTTATCGTGCTGACGCTTCGTCCTTTCCTTATATATCTTAGCATTTTCATATGCTTGAAGTATGAATTCTTCCAACTTATTAAGCTCCAATAATTTTTTCTCTCCGGCCAAACCTTTATCCATATTCAAGAATTTCGTGGCCCGAAGGGCTCGGTGCTCTAATTCAACCGGTAAGTGGCACACTTTTCTAAATACAATCATGTACAGTGACATCCCAATCATGGTCCTATAAGCAGTTCGGTATGCCCAGAGAGCGTCGTCTAATTTCAAAGACCAATCATTCCTTGTGGGATTAACCGTTTTCTCCAAAATCCTTGTAATCTCTCTGTTCGTGTCTTTCACTTGTCCGCTTGTTTGGGGGTGATAAGCTGCTGCAATCTTATGTTGCACCCCATATCTTAACATTAACTTCTCAAACAACCTATTACAGAAATGGCTCCTTCCGTCGCTAATAATGGCTCTTGGTACCCCAAACCTTGTCAAAATTTCCTCTTAATAAACCTCAGGACAACCCTGACATCGTTTTTAGGTGAAGCTAATGCTTCCACCCATTTTGATATATAATCGACTGCTACCAGGATGTAACGATTATATTTGACGATGTAAAAGGTTCAACAAAATCAATTCCCCAAACATCAAATAATTCAACCTCAAGGATACTCTGCAGTGGCATTTCAATCCGCTTAGAAATGTTACCAGTCATTTGACAGAATGACAGGCACTAGTAAAATCGTAAGCAGATTTAAATATTGCCAGCCAATAGAATCAACACTGCAGTACCTTCACAGTTGTTTTATCGGGGCCATAGTGACCTCCAACTTCTCTTGCATGACAATAGCTCAGAATACTTGGAATCTCATCATCATTGATGCATCTCCTGAGAATGGTATCAGAACACATTTTTATAGGTAGGGATCGTCTCAATAATAATGCTTCAGATATGTGAAGAACTTCTTCTTATCCGCATTTATGAATTCCGGTGGTAGGTATCTTCCTGCAAGATAATCCACAATATTTGCAAACCAAGGGTATACATTACCTACTCTTGATGTGGTTTGTTAGAACTGAGAGTCAATTGGAGCAACTACTGAGATAGCAAAAAGTTGTTCATCGAGAAAGCTATCCCGAATCTCAGTGGGTTGCTCTTCTTTTAACAGTGTTAATCTTGACAGGTGGTCAGCCACCTCATTCTCAGAACCTTCTTATTTTTCATTGTATCATCAAACTCTTGTAAGAGTAGAATCCATCTTAATGATCTCGGTTTGGAGTCTTGCTTGGTAAGTAGATAAATCAAAGCTGCATGGTTAGTGAATACAGTGACTTTAGATCCTATGAGGTAGGGTCTAAACTTTTCAAAAGTGAAAATCACAGCTAAGAGTTCTTTTTGTTGAAATAGTGTCCTAAGCCCAATCGGGTTGAACCGTATTCGACCGGGTCGGATCATTTCGACTATTTCTTTATGTTTATACATATAATAAATGGCTTTTATGTTGTCATATATTTGTTCTTTTTAAAGAACCAATTATGAATTGTTATATGATAACGTCCTTAGTATCAAACCGTGGTAGAGAAACCATAATAGGCGATTATGGTTGATGAGATCTCTTATCACTTTAATAAGTTTGATGCTTAAATGTCTCTAGGCTGATGTACTTTTAAACAGGGCACTGATAGTATAAACAGACTAGCACGTATTAGATATCTTCTGTCTTTAAGGGGCAGGGAGATAGATCTCGTCTATCGAAGTGTAGAGACACTTGGACTATACGTGGACGTGTATTAGAGAGTGCGTATGTTAGACTGACCCACTTACATTAAGTGTCGCACTATGTGGCAGTTGTGTAATTATCCTTAAGACCGGAGTCTTCATGGCATCACGGTGTGAATTGTCATGCTTTGACACTATTTAGGTTGCCCCTAACCATGGGGCGATCATGCGGTAGTCATTGGGTGTGATACTGAAGCATACGGAGTATACTTGTATGGTCGTCTGGAAATTGCGTACCCTATCAGTAGGTTGAATATCCGAAAGGGCCTTCTTATAAGGAATGTCTTACTCTCGTGAATCTTTGCAAAGTGGAAGTAAATGAGTTACTTCAAGAGAGCATGATATCCAGATTATAAGATACGGTCGTTGATGTTTGACACTCGACAAACGACCGTATGGATATTATTACAGGGATAGGATTGTAAGTTATACGATAACTGTTTCACATGAAAAGTAGTAGTCATTGCATTTGACACTTCCGATGATTGGGGGTCACGGTGTGTTGCTAGACGCTATCCCGTGATCGTTAGGCATGAAGGGCATTTTCGTAATTTGCACTTTGTGTCTACGGCCAACATATTCGGAAGCCTATCGGGTCACACACATAAGAACATCTAGCCGGATTAAAAATGCCATTATAGCGATAACCAAATAACGAAAGAATTTATCTCATACTATAAAGGTTATAGTGGTAAATTAATATAGTGGTATTTATTTATTATGAATAAATATAATCCGAGATATTAATTATGTTGATTAATTAAATATACACATAATGTATGTGTGTTGAAATTTAATGTGTATTTTGATACACATGGATTTTGCAAATTAATTAATCATAGTATTATATTAATTAAAGAATATTCCGGGTGCCAAAATATTGGTAAAAGGGACGCCATATTCACGCCATATTTAAGTGTATTGGATACATTTGAATTGTGCAATTTAATTAATAAGATTATCATAGTATTAATATTAGATATTAATTGATTTTGAAAAAATAGATTTATGGTAACGATAAATATAGTCAATATAAGATATTGACAATAGTTTGGAAATATTTAATATAGGATATTAAATTAAATGAGATAATTCAATAAAATATATTTTCCTTATTTTTTTAGGAAAAAAGTTTTCATTCTCCCCAATTTACTAGGCAGCTTCTCCCAATCAGATTGGGATCACATAGGGGCACATGTCATCCTATACGTAGGAGGGCTTGGCTAGCTCTTTTGTACAACACAATTCCAAGAGCTAATAGTTCTTTTGAAAAATAGAGAGCTTCTTAGAGAGTGTTTTGAGAGAGAGAGAATAGGCTGGTCTAGCAGCCGGATTTTTATAGTAGCAATCGAATGGTGGATTCCGGCGGGTTGTTCGTGTGGACTAGCAGTAGAGGCCGAACACTTGGGCGGCTCCGTGCACAACTACTGTCCTTAGACGGTCAAAGCGTCGATCTTTTAGATTAAGCAAGGTAACCACCGTCTACTAGCTTGTTTGTTTATTGCTTAAACGAAGTCGATCTTGGGTAAAAGGAAATCAAATATTTTGAATTCCGCTGCGTTCCGGCGTAGATTTCCTAACACTTTTTAGTAGTTTCATAGTTCTTTCAGGCACTATTGAGCGTACGAACTGGCGTACTAGATAGGTTTAAAGATTTTGTCTTCCCTTTGTCCCAACGTTGCTCCAACTGTTGTATCACTAACATCACACATAAGCTCAAAAGGTTTGTTCCAATCTGTGGCTACCGAAATTGGGGCTGTTATTAGCCTCTTATTTAACATGTTGAATGCTTATTTACATTCTTCTCCAACGATAAAAGGTACATCCTTCGCTAGTAATTCCGTCAAAGGTCTTGAAATCTTAGAAAAGTCCTTGATAACCCTCCTATAAAATCCTGCGTGGCCAAGAAAGGCTCGCAACGTTCTCAAGTTCATTGGAGTTGGAAACTTTTCAATGACTTCAATCTTAGCTTTGTCCATTTCCATCCCTTTCTTTGAGATCTTATGTCCCAACACTATTCCTTCAGTGACCATAAAATGACATTTTTCCTAATTAAGCACAAGGTTGGTGTCTTCACATCTTTTCAACACCTTACTCAGGTGGTTCAAGAATTCATCATAGCTATCTTCAAATACAGAAAAGTCATCCATAAATATCTCCAAAACTTTTTCCACCATGTCCGCAAATAATGACATCATGCACCTTTGGAATGTGGCTGGCGCATTACATAATCCGAAGAGCATGCGGTTATACACGAATGTTCCATATGGGCATGTGAAATTAGTCTTCTTGTGGTCCTCAGGGGCAATGTGTATTTGGTAATAACCAGAATATCCGTCTAAGAAACAATAATAAGCATTGCCGCTCAATCTTTCTAACATTTGGTCAATAAAATGGTAAGGGGGAATGATCTTTTTGAGTTGCATCGTTCAGTTTCCTAATGCAAACTCGATGTCCAGTAATCAGCTTAACAGGGATCAACTCATCAAACTCATTAGGTTGTACTGTGAATCCTCCCTTCTTGGGCACCACATGAACTGGGCTTACCCATTCACTATCAGCAATTGGGAAAATAATTTCCATTTCCAACATCTTAATAATCTCTTCCCTTACTACGTCCTTCAAATGGGCTGTCAACCTCCTCTGATGTTGAGCTATAGCCTTCTTCTCAGGGTCTACAGAGATCTTATGCATGCATACCGAGAGGCTTATTCCTTGAATATCTGCAATAGTCCATCCAAAAGTTCCTTATGCTCTCTCAGTACTCTTAATAATTTCTCCTCCTCTAAAGGTGATAATAACGATGAAACTATAAGGGGGAGAGTATCTTCTTGTAAGTATACGTACTTCAGGTGAGAGGGTAAAGGTTTAAGCATTAAGTTTCTTGGTGGCTCTTTTAGTGACGACTTTAATAACTTTCCAGTCAATTGTAAGTCAAAGAACTTATGCCATGAGGGTCTAAAAATAGGTCCTCCAATACCACAGAGGATATAGGTTCGGTTTTAGTACTTGACATTCACTGCATCCAGGCCAGGTGGGTTCATCACTTTCTCCTTCCTCTTCCTTTGAGATTAAGGTCTCAGCTACTTCAGGATCTAATGCTAATTGTTGTTGGAGTTTTAGGACAAGCTCATCAATGGCATCCATCATGTAGCATGCATCTCCTTCATCTATGGCATATCCCATCGTTTTCCTTATATTGAAGACCACTTCATCTTCATTCACTCTTAAAATCAGTTCACATTTTTGGACGTCTATCAGAGTTCGGCTAATGGCTAGAAAATGTCTTCCTAGGATTAGTGGCACCTTATTGTTTACTTCCATGTCCAACACCACAATGTCTACAGGGAATACAAACTTGTCAACTTTAACTAGAACATCTTCCACAACTCCACATGGTTGCTTCATGGAACTGTCTGCCAATTCAAGGTTATGGATGTTTCATTGAGTTATTTCATGCCTAGCTTATGAAAGATGGCAAGTGGCATCAGGTTGACACTAGCTCCAAGATCACACAGGGCTTTGTTTAGGCATACTCCTCCAATTGTGCAAGGTATGAGGAAACTTCCAGAATCCTTACACATAGGCGGCAGTTTGCGTTGCAAAACTGCTCAGCATTCCTCATTCAAACAGTTTCAAGGTCTAATAATTTCCTCTTGGTAGAAACGAATTCTTTCAGAAACTTGGCATACTCAGGCATTCTTGCCAGAGCTTCTAGTAAGGGAATATTAACTTGCAACTTTTTGAACATTTCAATAAATTTCTTATAATAAGCATCATCATGTCTAGGCTTATATTTCATAGGGGGATATGGTAAAGATGCATGGTTAATAGTAATAGTTCGCGAAGACTTACTTGCTTGCTTGCTTCGTGCTCCCCGATGTTCTGCTAGGTCTTCAGACCGGCGCAACTGCGGATTGCTGTCCCGCAGGTGCGTCTCCCATGATGCTTCATTTTCTGCTTTTTTTTTTTGGTTCTGGTTGCTTTCTGCTTCTTCCTGGATAGTTGGCCTAACTGGTCCAGACAGCTTCTTCCTCCTTCTTGTCATAATGGCATTTACATCCTTCGGGTTCTTCTCCATATTGCTTGGTAAACCTCCCGGAGGATGGGCTGATACTTGTTCTGCTATTTTCCCCACTTGGTGTGACAAATTCTGCACCAATGCCTCTTGATTCGTCAATCTTGTATCATTCTTCTGACAATATTGCGTGAAGTTCATGCTTAGTTCGCTCATGGACTTAGTTAGTTGACTGACCGAGTCGGCCACAGTTGAGCTCATCTTGTCCATGGCGGCTTCCCAACCACCGGGCTTGTTGAATTGAGGTAGGAAACCACCACTTTGTCTTGGTCTCTCACCACCATCAAGATTGCTATATTTAAAACCAGGGTGATCATGAGAACCTGGGCGATATCCGTCTCCATAAGGATTTCCTTGCCTTCCCACGTAGTTCACGTCCTCGGTGTTGGATGTCTTAATTCCTTGTACTTTCTCTACTTTGGCAATGCGATCTTGCACGCCATCCATCTTCTCATTGATTATTAACAGTTGATATAGGATCTGTTGAGAGGTATCCTCTCCGAATACGGTTTCAGCTGATTTTGCTGTCTCTACTTCATGAGTTCCCTACTGACTTGTGAGTGCTATTTGTGATAATTTATCTTTAGCTTCTTCAGGTGATAATGTTGTGAAACTTCCATTGCTGGATGCATCAACTCTTATTTTCTCACTTGGCCGTACTCCATGATAAAAATAGTGCATGCTTATAGGCAAAGTAAGATCATGATTTGGGCATCTTCGTATTGCTTCCTTAAATCGTTCTCATGCCTCCTCAAAGTTTTCTGTTGGTTTATGGCTGAAATTCATTTCTTGTCTTCTTTGCAAAGACTTCCTAGGTGGGCAGTACTTATTCATAAATTTTTGTAGCAGATCCATCCAAGTTTGAATGGATCCTGGTGCTAAAGACAAGAGCCATTGCTTCGCTTTTTCCTTCAGTGTGAATGGAAATAGTTTAAGCTTGATGTTATCCTCCGGCACTCCTACTCCTGGTTTGACTGTGTTGACTTTTTCAAGAAATTTCGTGACATGTACACTTGGATCTTCATTAGGCACGCCATGAAATGTAGTATAGCCAGTCACTATCTGTATCACATTATGTTTTGGATGAAAAACCTCGGCGGCATTCTCCGGCTGAACAATTGCTGGTATGAATTGCTCGATTGTTGGCAGGGCGTAGCTTTGTAGTGTTCTTCTTTCTACTTGCACCAGAACCCCTACTCCGTTTCTTTCTCTATTGACACCATTATGTCCGTTTCGTCCATTCTGTTGTCCGTTCGGTAGTAAATCAGCCATTGTTTTGTCTAGATCCTACAATGGTGGAGTCTCATCTTCCTTCTCTTCCTCACTATGATCAGTTTCGTGTGAACTCACGTTGTCCACCAGCCTTTTTTCCCTTTCTCAGGTTTCCTTCTGCTTCTTCTTTGCAAACAATCCGATCTTTGAGATGTACTTGAGTTTGACTGTAGAACAACGCGTACCGTACTATAAGACTCAAACAAAAAGAAAAGGTTAGTTGCTTGCCTCGGTGGCTATTACACTCGCCTGGCAGACTCAAAATATACATACTCTGACTTTGACACAACCTGGACTAAAAAGAAACGATTATGTCGATTTTCGAACTCGCGCAGTTGCGGGAGTAGGTCTCACAACTTCATGGCTAAAAATCTCTAGAAAATAACTGAAACGACTCCCTACGACGCAAATGATTACAGACTTCTAAACAGACTCAATAACAGAAAAACATAACAAATATATACAACTCGATCTCAATCTAAATTAAAGCATGTTTTTTACACGAGTCCCCGGCAACGGCACCAAAAATCTTGATCTCGTATGCAGCTCGCTTACTAGCAATAGGACTAGGTCAATCGTGGTATAATACAGGCGACTCAAGGTACAGAGACTCGTACGAACATAGATGAATTCTAGATTGATTATACAAATTGTCACGATTACGGTCTACGACCAACTATATAGTGGAAAAGTAAGAACGGTGGTAACAAAAACTTGCAAGACACTATGACGAAACAAATGAGTTTATAAGTATTAATTCTAACTATGAGTTATTAGTTATTCCCCTTATATCATGCATCAATCATCCCCGTTGGTAAACTTTATATCATTAACAGCTACGAGTGCTATCCCTATAGTCATCTACTTCATTAATATGACAGTAGTTGTCAATGCGCGATTAACCTCCTTCATTGGTTGTATTAATCCACATGCAATAAGAACTTGGACTAGACGGTGAACCGAAAACCTCTTAAGCAGCTATCGTTAATATGACTAGCACATTCCTAGGATCGATCTAGACATTCGTCCAAACTACCACTTCATTTATCGTCCTTCATTCTAATTTACGATGACATGCAAATAGTTGATCATGCTAAAAACATGGAAATTAAATCTATCAATCAGACGTAGCTGGTGCCGATTAATCATAAACTAGGGTTTACTAGGTATTTAGATCTAACGATAAAGACCGTCGCAGATCTGAAGAACGCAACCACTAGTTCATGATTTCATCTACCAACATTTCAGATCTATATATAATAGGGGTAAAAATAATCTAACTACTACATAGCACAATTAAATAAACAATTAAACCATACTAAGCACAAGGAAAATAACAGATCTACATCTAGAAAGCTGGAGAAGCATATCCTCGAAGACTAGTGCAGACCTTCCGTGGATCACTCCCTGGGCGGCGAATCCGTCAGATCCGTGACTAGAACTCATAAGAAAAATAACTAAAGAAAAAAAACTTTTATTGAGTGAAACTTGCAAGATTTTTTGTACATTTAAATCTGAGGGCGAGGCCTCTTATTTATACTAGTCTAAACCGACTTAGATGACATAACTTTACTCCTCGTCCAAGAAACCGTGTAAATCAAAGCTTCCAGATTGGCACAATTGCGGCACCGCCTCACGCAATTACGGGGGTAATTTCATCTTTTTCCACTCTGCCGACTTAACTGAAGGTTCTGGAATACCGTAGGCCTATCATCTTCATTTAGTCCAATCCAGAATAAACTCCAAACACTGGCCCAATATTCGTATCCTGAAAATAGTCTAACAAAGCACGAAATAATTTTGAATCGAGGGAAATAAACGTTAAATGCAAATTACTCGACTCATGAACCCAACATATAACATTTAACTCAAATGGTTCATATAAATGGTCGGAAACTACTACTTTTAGCTTAGAATGGGGGAAATGTTGATTCCGTAAGGTTATCATTTTGAGCGTCATCAACAGCCCAGTTTGCATATGAAAATCCATAAACTTCAAGTGTGCTGGAAGGTTTAAAGAATAATCCCATGTCAAGAGTTCCCTGAATATACCTGAGTAATCTTTTCAATGCCTGCCAGTGTGTTGCGTATGGATTTTGCATAAACTGGCTCATGGTGTTCACTGTAAATGCTATATCTGGCCTTGTTAATGTCAAGTATTATAGTGCACCTATTACACTTCTATAAGTAGTAGGATCTGATAGTGGTTAACCTTGTTGTGGTAAGAGCCATTTTCCAGGTACCATTGGTGTTGGACACGAGTTTAAGTGTTCCAGTTTCAGTTTTTAAAGTACTTGACATGCATAGTAGAATTGAGTAAGATGTAGACCACTAGAATCGCTAGTCACATGCATCCCCGTGGAATTGTGACACAAGTCCCAAGTCTTTTAATGAGAACTTGGAATCAAGCAGGTTAATGAACTGCTGGATTAGTTTGGGTGAGTTCCATGTCAACAATAGGTCATCAACATACACTAAGGCAAATAAGATCTGATTCTCAAGTCTGAACATAAATAAGGATGTGTCACGGGTGGAATGTGTAAATCCCCAGTTAAGTAGCTGAGTTTTTAGAGCTTCAAACCATGCCTCGAGGGCTTGTTTTAATCCATAGATTGCCTTGTTCAATTTACAAACATATCCTGACTTCTAGGATCTTCAAATCCTTCTAGTTGATCCATATAGACATGTTCCTACAGTGGCCCATTCAAGAATGGATTATTTATGTCTATTTGATTGACAATGATGATCCTGACAGTTGCAAGTTTTCCTACTGGACTGAATGTTTCAAGGAAGTCTATACCATAACTCTGAAGATATCCATTGGCTACCAACCTTGCCTTGTGCTTCAATTTGCTCCCATTAGGTTTGAACTTCGACTTGAACACCCATTTGGAACCCACAATACTCTGATTAGGACTGGGTTTAACTAGATCCCATGTTTTGTTGTGGACAAGTGCCTTGGGTTCATTCATCATAGCATGTTTCCATTTGTCACTCAGCAGGGCAGCTGATACACTGGTTGGCTTAGCAGGAAAAGTGTGAAACTTAACCACTCTTTGACCTTGTCTGCATGTGATGAGTTTTAACAATGTTTTGCGTGGCACTGATTTTAGGAATGGACTGTGTATTAGTGGTGACTTCAGTGGTTGGTAATTATGTGTTATGTGATGACTCAGTAGGGTATGATGACTCGTAAGAGTGTGATGACTCAGCAGTGGTTGTGACAGATGGTGACGCGGTAGGGTGTATAAAAATTGGTGTAAGAGATGCAGTAGGCGGTGCAGTTGTAGTTGTGTGCTTAGGTGCATGACTAGACATGAGAGAATTACCATTTGATCTTTGATGGATTTGCTCAATAGTGCAACTCAAGTCTAGATCTAGCTCAGTCACATGCTCAACAGTGTCTCTGATAGAGTCGGACCAAAGGGAAGAGGATTGGTGAAAACATCAGGAGTACACAAGACTTGTTTGGAAGGTCCTTGAGCGAATCCTTTCATAAAGGCAAACTGGAGTTCATTAAACTTCATATTTTTGGAAATGTAGATTCTCCCTGACCTATCAAGACGCTTATACCTTTTGTGATGGGAACTTAACCCTAAGTTGACACACTGGGTGGTATGATACTGAAATTTAGTGGTATGGATGGGTCTAAGGTAAGGGTAAGTTGCACAACCAAACACCTTAAATGTGGTGTAATCTTTTTTCTTGCCAAAAATACACTCATAGGGAGATTTGAGACTCAGTACAGGGGTTGGAAAACATGTAATGATAGATACAGAAGCTTGAAAACTATGCCACAAAAAACTGAGAGACACGGATGCTTGGGCCATCATGGTCAATCCTAACTCCGTTATGTGTCTGTGCTTTATTTTTGCTCTTCTATTTCGAGCATGATCATGAGGACAAGAGTGTCTAAAATCTATACCATGTTGTAGGAAAGGTTCAAAAACTCTGTACTCACCCCCCAATCGGATTGGACACATTTTATTTTAGTCTTGAATTGTGTTTCCATTAGGGTTGTGAAGTGAGTAAACATAGAGAGGGATCAGATTTGGCTTTAATGCGAAAATCTAGGTGAACCTAGTATTAGCATCTATGAAATAGATGTAATACATGTGTCCTTCTGTGGATTTAACTGGATCAGGCCCCAAATGTCAGTGTGAACTAAATCAAACAATAAGGCAGCATGAGAACCAGAATTTAAATGAGGTAAAGCATGGGATTTCCCAAATTGGCAAGCATCACAAAACAAAAGTTTTCCATTGATAACAGAGTTACAATCATTTAGGATTTGACACAAGATTATACTAGAGGGTGGCCAAACCTCCTATTACACAAATTATGATCTTTATTAAGGTCAAGAACATCTAGGGACTTGACATTTCTAGACTCAGTGGACATTTCACCAAGAAAAGAAGCAGATTTCTTGAACTGTGGTTACTTGGATTGAAGGGAGGTATCATCTAACTCACTATCCAGTGGCATTATCTGATAGATCCTATACTTGAGTTGACCCCCGAGCAATGGTCTCCTTGTTGCATATCCTTAACAAAACAAGAGTTGTCAGTGAATTGAGCAAACACATTATTATCAGTAATTAATTTGGAAAGACTAAGCAAATTTCTAGTGATTTGGGGAACATGAATAACAATGTTTATGAATAAGGGTCCAATGTGTGTGTGAAGTACATTGTGACCAATGTGCTCAATATATAACTGTTCACCATTCCCTACTGTTAGTGTATCACTTCCATGGTAAGCAACACTCTGATTAAGATTACCCAAGTCAGATGTCACATGATTTGTTGCTCCACCGTCTAAGTACCAAGCATTACTGTGAACTGAAGGTTGAAAATCTGTCTCAAACCTATGCAAATAGATTGCAACTATATGCCCATTCTCGCCACAAAGTTGACACTGCACCTTAGCATTTCCTGTATTCCTGCCACCACTTCTTCCACCTATATTTCTTCCTTGTCTTGAGCCTCCACCACTACCTCTGTAGGAGTTTTGTCCCGGTCCTGTTGGTCTAGCATTGGACCTGCCTGGCCCTGAAGCACCATTGTAACAGGCTAGATGTGCCACAGGATTTACAATAGATCCATGTGGTGAGGGATTGAACCTAGCCAAGAGCCTCTCATGAGTGATGAGTTGTGATTATCCAATCCGAGCAGTCAAGTTGACAATTACAGCTTCATAATCTTTATCTAGCCCCCCAGGGTAGCCGACACCAGTTCAGATTTGGAGATAGGGTAGCCTACGGTTGTTAGGCTATCACTATAAGTTTTGATGGTTTTCAAATAGTCTGCCATGGATATTGACCCTTTTTCAGCTTTGGTAAGTGCACTTTTCTACTCCAACATCCTGAATTCGGACGGATTGTTGAATAGAACTTTTAGAGTATACCAGATTTCATGTGAAGTGGAGCATCCAACCACCTCAGTTAATGCCTTCCCTGTCATCGAGCCAAGCATTCATCCAGTGAGTAGAAAATCCACTGAGTCATCCTATTGTGCTACAACTGGATTTGGTGGGAGCCCTGGTATCTCCGGTGGCCGTGGTTTAGATCCAAATAGATAACCAACAAGTTTATAGCCTTTGATTACCGGTAAAAGATTATACCTCCATAGTAGGTAGTTATCTCTTGTTAATTTAACAGTGGTGGACTGACTCAAATGGCCAGTGAAAGGAACTAGATTCAGTTTGTTGTACGGTGAAGTGGGGCTAGCAGATCGGAAAATGGGTGTAACATTCTCTGACCTACTGAGCAAGGGAGAGTGGGTCAATGAGGGAAGAGTATATCCAAGGCTCAAACCTAAAAGAGAGGAGACATCATGAAGAGGATTAGTTCCGGTGAAGGTTGGAAAAGAGTTGCCTGGATAGAACATAGTGGAGATGAAACAGGAATGCTGGAAATGGTAATTCCGGTGACAACTTCTGGTATAGTTGTTGAGACGGTATGTTGCTTCCTACTATGAGTGCAGCTGAGCTTCCTGCACCTCCGATTTTGGTGATAGGAGCGGATCACGGTGGTGGCTCCGCCATAAGCAGTCTCTCTTACCAAGAAAAGAAATTAAGCAAAATCTATTTTATTGATTCATCAAGCATTATGAATGTCACACCCTTATATCCCCAATACAGTTATTATTTATCATATGAGGTGTGACGATGATAAATTATGTCACCTAAATAATCTGGGCCTGAATAGATCTAGTGATGAATACTCAAAACCCTAATGCCTTAAGAACGTGTTGTGGAGTTTAAGATTTGTGGCTGAGTCTAAGAGCTTTTCTTAGATTGCCTACGTATCATGTATCTTCCCAGGAATCAAGCCTTACGTAGTTCCTGGAACGTGGTATTTATAATGATAATGCATGCCCTAACCCTAATATTAGGTCGGTTAGGCTATTGTCATATTTAACCTTCATGGGCCTTGCCCCTTGCCCAAGTTACCATGCTGATAACGGGCCTTCGTAGCTGGTGCGGATTCTGTCATCTACGCCGACTTAACCGACTTGCGGTGGTCGATATGGGACTTTCGTCCTACACTGCTTAACCATCGATTGTCGTAGCTCCGAGTCCGGAACTCGACGTGCGTGCCTTGACATTTATTCGTATTACGGGGACCAACTGTCAGACGACACGTGGAGGGATGACACTCGGTGTCGTCAAGATGGCATATAATTTAACACAACCAATCATTAAATAGCACCTGACAGTTCTGTCTTTATTCTTTTACATACACACTAGCATAAATTTAGTTTAGATAAATGTTATTCCGGATTTATTCTTATATATCTCTACTATATTAAAATTGTGAGTTTGTTTCCTCTTAAAAATGTTTTTTTAATTAATTTAATAAAATAAATATATAATAATTAAATCAAAATACGTAAAATAAAAAAAGGGTAAACATGCTGCCGCTATCAATCGGAGAAAGCAGCTATCAATTAGCGTAAAAATTTTCGCCAAAAATATGTCTAACCACAATTTATTTATTTCATTAATAAAATGTTATCATAATTTGATAAAAACTGTAATCATAATTAAATATTAAATAACTGAATATATTATTCATTGCATTTAAGTGGGACAAACATTTTTATGATATAAATATTAGACATAATGAACTTAATAGGTTTTTTTAGAGAATGAACTTAATAGCTTGAGTTAATCGTTTTAGGTCAAAACAAATATGATTAACCTAAATAGTTATTTGATCTACTATGTTATAATAGCACGCAAGACCTAAGTTTTAGGCGTTACTGGTGGTATCATAACACGCTACATAATGGAACCAGTGTCACACCATTAGAGATGATGAATGTCATCTGTGGAATCCTCTTGTATGGTTTTGATAGGATGCCGATTCCTTAGTAGGGGAGAATGCAATATCGAATAGAAAAAAATAGAAGAAACATTACTGGGATATAAGACTAAGACATGTTGAACTTGGTAAAATGGGTCAACTTAAGGCCGATTGAGAATGATGAACCTAAATAGCAATTAGTTAATTCATTATGTAAAAATCGGTCTTTTAATCCTCATCCTAATATAGATAAAATTTTACCAAGATAAAGATAACAAGATGAAAAAGTAAATTTTATCGTACCGTCAGACAAACGTTTTGATAAAAATACTAATTAACCTTCACATAATATGAAATAAGTGTTGGTGTTTTATTTATCTAGATCATTGAATCATATATTCATAAATTCAATAGGTGGCTTCTACTGACACTCATATTTTTTATTTATTGGCTTCGGACACCATAAAATAACTCTTAACTCATCACATGTAAAAAAATTGTCGAGTAGAAAAGTCACACGTCCCGACTCTTTTGTCGAGTCAAAATTATTGGGTCTGAAGCATTTTTGTGGCGCCAATAGAAAAATCATTTCATACTCAATTAAAATATATCACATCATGATAGAATGGAGAATGAACAATGGAACCCTAAAGTTCCAATAGTCTTTACCAATAAGCCAGATTCAATTTTGAAAAAAATATAATGGTCATTATTAATCCTTATAAAATTTTAAATGCAATAAACTTAATAGTTTGAGTTAATCGTTTTAGGTCATAACAAGTATGATTAACCTAAATAGATATTTGATCTGTTATGGTATAATAGCACGCAAGACCAAAGTTTTAGGCGTTACTGGTGGTATCAGAACATGCTACCTAATGGAACCAAGTGTCACACCATTAGAGATGATGATTGTCGTATGTGGAATCCTTTAGTACGGTCCTGACAGGATGCCAATTCCTTAGTAGGGGAGAGTGTAATATCTAAAAGAAAAAAATAGAAGAATCATTACCACGAATAAGACAAAGACATGTTGAACTTGGTAAATTGGGTCAATAGTTTAAGGCCGATTGAGAATGATGAGCCAAAATAGCAATTAGTTAATTCATTATGTAAAAATCGATCTTAATATAGATAAAAATACCAAGATAAAGATAACAATGTGAAAAAGTAAATTTTATCGTACCGTCTGACAAACGTTTTGATAAAAAAATAATAATTAACCTTCACATAATATGAGAGAAGTGTTGGTGTTTTATTTATCTAGATCATTGAATCATATATTCATAAATTCAATAGGTGGCTTCTACTGACACCCATATTTATTTATTTATTTGATTCGGGCACCACAAAATAACTCTTAGCTCACCACATGTAAAAACATTCTCGAGAAGAAAAGTCACACGCAACGACTCTTTTGTCGAGTCAAAATTATTGGGTACCTCAATTAATTATGGTGTTTGAAGCACGGGGCTGACCCTGACATATTTTGGTCTTAAGGACAAGTCCTCGAATTGGGCCTTTTTGTTGAAGTTGTTTTTTTTTTTTGAATAACATACTTATCGCGTTTTTAACATTTGTAAATATAAAATTCAATTTATTGATAGTCTCAAAACATACCTACAAAGTAGTCTTTTGGGCGAAGTAATTTTTTTTATTGGGACATTTTGTTAGATATTTTTTTCATAAATATTTTTTGTAATCTCTTGCATATGATTTGCCGAACGAAATATTGTTTTCGCAACGAAACGGGGTTCAACCTGCTCGGTCAGGTCGCGGTGGGTCGATGGGGCTTCGCCAACTCGTGGGGGTTCGGGGGCAACACCCCTGAAACCTAAACGAATACATGCATCAATTAATGAAGGGTGTAAAAAAATTTGGGTCTTTATAAAAAAACATATTATATTAGGTTGGATCGGATTGAATGTACACGAATTTTTTCTTTCTTTTAGCGAAACATGTACCGTTGGGCCCTCCCGGCGGGATTAAGACCGCGGTCTCTCTGGCCTCACTATAGGGCCGGCCCTGATGAAGCATTTTTGTTGCGCTAATAGAACAATAATTTCACACTCTATTAAGATATATCATTGCAGGTTCTTAGATCTAAACGAGTTAGATCTATGCGCAGCGGATGGATCACGATTTATATGACACAATTCATAATTAAAGGACTTAAGTTACTACAAGGGGGTTGAGGTTACCAATATAGGGAAGAGAAGCCTTGATCTTCCGATGTGTTCCCCAAACGGCGGTTGGTGGACACCCTTCTTGATACACGAGCCTCCTTGATATGCAACCTGAAAAATCCGAAGATTTTTCCAACTCGAACCCTAAGAATAGAGGCCGAAATTATTCGGCCAATTTCTCTCCGTGAATAGTGACGTGAATAGTACCCCTTGCCATTAGACTTGGGAGAACTCTCTTTATATAGGAGAGTAATCAATGTCCTCCAAGGATTAAATAATTAAGTGATAATTATCACATTAATCCTTTTCCAAATAAAAGATAAATAAAATGATTATCCTAAACAAATTAAGATAAATCATATTATTATCTATTATTCCATGAATTATCATTTAACAAATAAAAGATAAATCACATGTTAAATAATTATCCAAGAAATCTAATTTCTCTCTAATTATTAGGACATTAATGGCGCCACATATTGGGTCAAAAAAGCCCACATAAAATGTCTTTGATGTGTATTATATTATTTAGCCCAACTAAATAATATCCATGCATATCAATTAATTAGCCCAGCCAATTAATTATCACTGAGGCCCAAATAACAAGATTATTAGTCCGAATTACAGAAGCCACACCGGGGACCATGGACCTATAACCAGTAGCTCCAATAATTAATTATTCATCGAACAGAAAGTACATTAATTATTAATTCCGGGATTACGCCACCATAAACCCGAAACTGAACTCTACCGATTATAGATGTATACTTATACTCAACCCATAGAGTGAATAAGCGTCCATTGATATAATCACTACATACAGATTAACCCTCCATAGACTGTCCATTCTGAGAGGGAAGTCTCCGTGAACCCGACTCAGAATATCTTATCCTTATTTACCATCAACCCCCTAGTGATCAATTAGTTCACATATCTGACTAGTAGCTAATTAGTCTAAATATGAACTCGGCCGATCGATCACTTTCTTAGGGCTAACAAATAGGAGATCGTCTCTCTACTTCCCACAGGAAGGAATGGATTCCATGTCCGTGAAAATCGAACTACTCACTCATCCTGGAGATAGTGCCAATGAGAAGTGGCTTGGAACACATTATTTAAGTGAACCGTAACTAACACATCAAACACTACCCCGGGACAAGCAACACTGTGATCACCTCGGGATTAAGGTTGATCCATATATGATCATCTAATGATTTAATAAGATTCCTCGATTACGGAATTATATCGAGAAATTCGATTAAATCGGTCCGAATCCTATATGAATGCCATCATATATAAATGCCCCACGTAGGTACCCTCTACCGATAGCCCGGATAAGTCTATCACACCCTAAGGTGTTCTGGGCGCATTATTGGTGTTTTAATCAAGAGACCCTAAACTCTGATTAAGTTCACCACGGACTAACAGTTTAAGTATATCACCACTAACTCAATCCTCACGTGTAATCCATATACTGAGTTAAGCGGTTACATACTGATATACTTAGGGTTTGCAGCAGTGTATTACTTACAAGCACAAAGCAAGTAATAAGGTGAGATAAATTCTGTCATCCATTAAAAACAATTACACAAATTGTCTTTCGGGCACTACACCTAACAATCATATCAAGAGAGAATATGGAGAATGAACAATGGAGCCCTAAGTTCCGATTGTCTTTACCAATAAGCCAGATTCATAGATTTTGTCACTAAAGCTTTTGAAGTTGGTCACTTTGATTCCAAGCTCAACCAAACCCTTTTTTCTTTGATACCTAAAACAAACCCCTATGAATCAGTTGCTCAGTTCAGGCCTATTGTCATGACCAATGTCTGTGTAAAAATCACGTCAAAAGTTATTGCTAATAGACTACAAGGTGTCATTGGGAAAATGGTGTCTCAGACCCAAGTAGCTTTTGTACCAGGCAGAGGTAGTATTGGAAATATTATTCTAGCTCAAGAAATGCTCCACCATTTCAAGAGCAAAAAAAGGAAAAACTGGTGAAAAGATGTTGAAAATAGACCTAGAGAAAGCCTATGACAGGGTTAATTAGAGGTTTCTTGAGAGAATTATGACAAGCATAGGCCTTGCCCAGAAGATTGTCCAGCTCATTTTGTTCACCCTGACATCCTCTCAACTTGTCATTTTGTGGAATGGTAATAAAATGTAGCCCATCCAACTTGAATAAGTGATCAGACAAAAGGACCCTCCGACACCCTATCTTTATGTACTATATATGAAGGTCCTTATTTAACACATTGATAAAGCTATTCATGATGGAATCTGGAAACCCTTGAGGATTGAAAGACATGCACTCGGCTTTCACACATCTTTTTTGCAGATGATCTGGTTCTTCTTGGAGAGGCAACCACTGAGCAAGCTAATAGTATCAAACAGGTGCCTGAAATATTATGTGCTATCTCTGGACAAAAATTGGGCAGAAACAAGTCTAGGTTTAACGTGTCTAAAAATACTTAAAACCAATTGAAATAAATCTTCAATCGTAAACTAGGTATGCAGTATTACGAGGATCCTGGTCACTAAATGGGTGTTCCTTTGTTCCATACAAGGCTAACCAAACAGAAGTATGAGTACATTATGGATAATACAAAGAAAAAACTCTCCAACTAGAAGACTAATTGCCTCTCTAGAGCTGGAAGGATGATTCTGATCAAGTGTTCTCTTGACACTCACCCTTTTTATGCCATGCAAACAATTAAGCTCCCTCAAGGGAGCATTGATGCAATATAAAAGATGTGTAGATAGTTTTTTTAGAGGGGACTAACAGGGTGCTGGAAAAATGCATTATGTGTCCTAGGATAAACTTTGTCAACCAAAAGATAATGGATGACTAGGGTTTAAAAACCTCCACTTCATGAACATGGCTCTTCTTGGCAAACTTGTATGGAAAACTTTTACTGATGATCAGTATATGTGGGTCCAAACCCTTACTCAATAGTATGGCAGCCCCTTTCGGACCAATAAGCTCAAGCTCCCATACTTGGAAAAGTATATGTACAACACCTTTCAAATTTGATGTTGAAAATGAAGGGATAATATGGAAACACAATAATAGAAAGAAGTATACCGTTGCAGATGGATATGCCTACCTTAGTAACCCTGGAGTTAATACATGAGAACAAGAGTGGTTGAATGTGTGGAAAATGAAGGGACCTACTAGATTGAATTCCTAGTTATGGCAAACTTCTCATAATGCACTCCATTGTATGGAAGTTCTCTGTCAAAGGTATGTGACCACCACACCTATATGTGGACTCTGCAAGATGGAAGAAAAGACCAACTTCCACTCTTTGAGAGACTGCAGAACTTTCAAGATGATCTTGAAGAATTTTCTCCCAAGAAGAGCCTGGATTACTTTCTTTGCACACTCCTTAGTCAAAGAGTGGATCAGCAGCAACCTTGAAGACTCCTGAGACAATATAGTTTGGCCTTACCATTTCAGAGATTTGGCTTACTGTGTGTGACACTAGAGAAATCAGATTTAACATAGGCCCTGCAGTTTACACCATACCATTAATGTTTTGATCTCCAAGGGGGAGACTATAATTGGAAATCTATGTTTATCTTGGGGCTTGATGTGATTGTGTTTTGAATTTTTTACTTTGATTATGGTTTTCCACTTGATTCTAATAAAGAAAGAACATTTTTGTAGAAGAAAAAAAATCCATGGCCTGCTCCGCAGATCGGAGCCGCCCCACATTTCCAACCTACAACAATCTGTCAATAATGTCCAAAACCAGCCATCTGTCACCCATAGCATCCAACCCGATTCCCCACCAGTCAAACCCTTTTCGAGCATGGATGACCCGACGAAAGTCCTTCAACAGCTTCTTTTTTGTCAAACAACCAAGTAAAAAGAAGCTGACCAGACCATGGTTGAATTAACAGTTTCTTTTTTTCGTTGAATGAATTAGATTCTTTTTTTTTTTTTTTTTTTTTGCTCATCTTCCCCGTTGAATGACGAACAAAAACATTAATATCCTAGCCGGTCCTTCATCATTATGTAACATAATCCAAAATTATACAAAGATTAAAATATAATCTTCCATTCTCATGTAACACGAATAAAAATTCTTTTCAAAATACACATAAACTTAGTCAAATTGAAGCAAAAACTTGTTATATTTATCCAGCTGACAATACACATTACAAACTAAATACAAGAAATTATGAATTAAGAATTATTTTATAAGAGAATGATAAATATATTGCGTAAATGCATCCAGAATTTCAAAACAGAAATAAAATGCAAATTATTATTTTGTAATTTATATTAATTAGCTTATTTATAGTTAATGTATTAGTACGTACTTGATACTATTATTATGTAATATTAATTTTTTAATTTTAAAATTTCAATTTAAATGTAACATGTGCAACGCACGTGTTTTTTTGTTAGTTGTTATTAGAAAAAATTAGGTTGGGATATTCGTGAGATTTTTTTGGGGTATGAGATCGAATAAAATACATGTTAATTATGTAATATAAAATATAAAATAAAATTTGAAAAGACAAATCACATTTAAGTGAAGTGAACGTCTTTTCACACAAAATATGTTTTTACATATTTTAAAGGTGAGAGTGGGCTTCGTTTTGACATTTAACACACATATCATTCTGACCCAAATTGAGTCAGAAATTGTATATTATTCAGACAATATTACTGAGACATTATTATGTACGTTTTGACATTTTGTTTTCCAGACCAATTTTTTGTCTGAATAAAGAGACATTATTATGTACGTTTGAGAAACAATATGGATCATTTTACAGGCCGGAAAATAACGTTTTCCGCTCCTATTTAAAGTTAGAATATGATCACGGCGCTATGAAAATTTCTAAGACGTACCGGACCATTTTAGAGGCCGAACATGTAATGTTTTCCTGACCACGTCAGGTCAGAATAAACTAAATTATTCTGACCACATTTGAGTAGTATAACCTTATCTCAAGTTAGAATATACAAACGTCACTATTAAAATTTCGAAAATGTATCGGACCATTTTAGAGGCCAAACATGTAATGTTTTCATGACCATTTTTGGGTCACAATAAACTAAATTGTTCTGACCACATATGGGTAGGTATAATATTTCGCATTTTGATCGAACTCCGGTCAGAATGTAGACGCGTGTGAAAAGGATAAAATTGAAAAGTAATTGTTGTGCATTAAAACAAATGACTTTGTGAAAAGACATTTCCTAAATGAAAACCAAGCATCAATATTCCCAGCTTGCAAGCTGTAAAGATTATGAAAAGAGTGAGGAGTTGAGGGAGTGGGCTGATGTGGAGAAGAATGACATGTAATTGAGGTCACGTTTTAGATTTGCAGACAATAGAAACCCACAAAACCACGCTTGTGTTCTGCCTCGCCTTTTTCATTGTTTACTTTATAACTTGGATTATTTCCACACAACGTTGGGCCTGAGCCCCAAACAAGTTAATATCATAGTTACCTACATGTAGTTAAGTTACATAATTTTTTGTATTCGGATATCGTGTGGATAAAAATCAAATGGATAAACGTGTGATTGGGCCTCCAAAGCATGACGAACAAGAATTTGAGTGAATTTGCGACATGCTCAATTCAATACGTTATAGATAATTTGCTATTTTAACTGTGAGTTTGGTAGGTAAATGTGGGGAAGTTATTGGGTGCACCCGCCATATGCGGAGTGCATCCCATATGGCGAGATCTCAACCTTTTATTTTTAAATTGAATCCAAACTATATGGTACAGATTTGTTTATCTGTCAATTCAGTGAATGTGGATATACCACATAAAAACTTCCCGTAATGGTGAACGTACCTGAAAACTGATCATTAGGTGCACGTTTGATGTAGTAGGTGACAATCATGAAGTAGTTACAATTCATGGTATAATGCTCCGATGCTCATTTAATAGAGTGTAACGGTTATCTGAGGACTGAGGGCGACTT
The DNA here is from genome assembly GCA_036785695.1 of Gentiana straminea. Lineage (NCBI taxonomy): Eukaryota > Viridiplantae > Streptophyta > Magnoliopsida > Gentianales > Gentianaceae > Gentiana > Gentiana straminea. The sequence continues at coordinate 9,494,743 of JAVUPR010000300.1, read as the reverse complement.
CCATCACGTCGGCTATAAGGAATCGATGACTACATGTGTCATGTAGGTCGATTGATAGAAAAAGCAACCTGCACCATTTTGGAGATGAATCATGTTGAAGGCCAGGCCCTTCTTCTGTTAAATGGGCTCGAGATGGAACTAGAACCAGATCAGCCAACATGCCAACATGGCCTTCGTTATTCAACTGTGAGTCTCGATGAGTGTCATGTGTAGGTTGTCATTTATCATTATAAGCCGTTAATCAGAAAACTCCGAGCAATTGCATTTAATAAAGATTATCAAAACTAAATAAAGAAGGAGAAAAATGAAATAAGATGAGGCACAAGTTGTTCAGTCGATGTGACAAAAGTAAGCCCTTTAGTGGCAAACATTGTGTCACTAAAGCTGCTACTTTTGTCAATAGATGTTTTCGTTACAAATTTTGTCGGCACTGCTGGTCGTTGTATATGCGATAACACTAAAGGGTTCTACAGTGACGAATTTGTGTGTTTGTAACCAAAGGTTTAGTGAGAAAAAACATTGTCACCAATGGCGCTATACATGACAGAAAATTTGTCACCAAATAATCGACTAATCGTCACAATTATTGTTGTCACAAATAGCCTGAATCCATTTTCAATATATTCGCCACCAAAGTACGAGCTTTCGTAACAAAAACAATTGTCATTAAAATTGTTTTGCATGAAGATTGTTTTTGTCACTATAAGATTTGTAATTTCTACTCAATACTTGTCACGAATGGTTTTTTTTTTAAGTATTACTCAATACATGAAGTTAATCAACATCTACACAAAATAAGCAAGAATTACATAAGAGTAAATGATTATTTATTTTTTGGAGAAAAGACTTAAAGATTCTGAGGTACTTTATCTCCATCTTGAAAAAATCATATGAAGAATGTGCATCTGCACTATGCCCGATCTCTTTGGCTCCGAATTGGAATTGGAGATTCAAGATCCAATCTTCCCCACCGGTAACAAGCTCAAGGGAAACCGGCCAAATCTAGAGCAACGGCTAGCAGACCATCTATATAAGGAAGCAACTCAAGAAATGATATGGGTATTGATGGCCTTGTGCCATTAATCTTGGAGCTCTTTCTCCTTAATTTCTTGCCATATTAATTGATGATTACAGATGAAGAATCGAATACAAAGTTCAGTCAATTATACAACAACAACAACAACAACAACTCATACTGAAGTATAGTTGTTCAATCGAGTTTTACTCAAGAATATGGTTTAAATCGAGTTGAATTTTTAACTTGAATCAAACTCAATTCTTGTGATATATATAGGAAGTTGAGAATAAGCATATTGATGAGTGAATTAATAGTTACATGCACAAATTATGTTGACGTCAAGCTCAATTGAAGATTAAACTGATCAACTAGATTATTGAAAAGCCTAGTTGAACTTGGTGCTATGGGCTCTATGAAGAAAAAGTTGTATTATGAAGCTCAATTGAACTCATGTTCGAAGCTTTGTTGGTACGTCTTGATGTCTACAAAAGAGTTGAAAAATACATAAAATAAAACAACCACCTCATTGTTGAGTGAATCAAGCAAAACAGAGTTGCATCAGAACAAGTTGATTGCTTGTTAAAATGAAGAAGAGCTGCAATATTCAAGCAGAGATGGTTTGAAAAAATTATCCAAAGATCTCTTACATAATCTACTGGGAAGTTGAGTTGGAAATTGGAATTAAGAGTGCAATGATGATGAAGCTTGTCCTTGCTGTAACAATACGATCTGCGTGCAATGAAGGCGGAATTGAGGATTCTTGAATAGGCTTCCCCAGAAGTTACAATAGAATCGATAAAACACGTTAGCAATCTTTGAAGTGGAATCATTAATGCACAAGTGATGAAGATGATCATTCTCTATTGGAAAATTTACACAGATAAAGAATGAACAGACTGGATGAAACCGCAAGGCACACAATAAGAAATGTATTTTTAAGAGACGTTTCGTCCCTTCAATAGTTACTCAAGGGAACTATTGAAAATCTCTCTCATGATACAATGGACGTGTTTTATTCAAAAGTGACTTGTTTGAATAAAACTAGAGGACACTCACAAAATTAATTTGATCATGCTTTCAACATGCGTGCATTTTCATTTGCAGCCTAGTGCCTTTTATAGGCCAAAGGTATCCCAAACACAAAATGAGGTACTCCTACACAAAAGGGTAGTAATCATCTTAGTTCGGCCAAGAGCTATAATTCTTTGGCTTCGTTGAGGTACATCACTTCGCATGCAGAGGTACATCCTTTTTGTGCAGAGATATGTCACTTTAGCTAAAGGTCGAACTTTGTTTTGTTACGGCAACTCAAATGCAAACGATAATAAAAATGTACTTTATTAAAAATAATCTAACAATTTTCCCCTATTTTTTTCAAAAAATATTTTGATGTGTAAAAAATAATTCAATGAAGCGGTTGCATCACCTAAGTCATTGCCTACGTACCCTTGTGGAGATCAAGCCATCGTAGTTCATGCAGACACGGACTAAGAATCATCAGAGGAAATCATACATAAAGGAAAGTTGCTTTTTGGGTTTGAATTTTCACTTAGTGTAAATAACTCAAAATTTTATCTGGTGTGCTATAGTGAAATCGTCTTGAACCAAAGACTCCGTCGTGATGTAACCGGAGTTATCACACATACTATTCCGATAAAAGAGTGTCACTTTTTTCCAACGCATTAATGGACATCCGTTATATCCCGAAATTAACGTGTGCTCTAGAGTCAGTCTATATCTCAGGGTTTTTGTGTGTTTGGTAGGCAGACGATGTCATAAAAGCTTTGGTGCCTAGTATGACGTATACAACTTTGTGGAATATCTTAGCAAGTATGTTGGATATTAGTTACTTACCCATGGAGGAAAAGTGTTTGTATCCAATCATGTTGCCTTCTAAAGGAAGTCTCACTTCCAAAAGAAATAGTGGAAGTAAATTGAGATCTTAAAAGAGTTTAAGAACCAAAAAGAGATATTCAACCAATGGAACATGAGCAGGCACCACATAGCGATGAGGTGTAGAACACTGCTCAGTGTACACAAGTATTCTATGAGTCTAAAGATCACCATAAGCCCGAGATGGCTAATGGTGTATTCATCTCTAAGAATGAAAAATACATGACTTATATAGGAATCTTGAGAGGCAAGATTAAAATATATGGCTTGGAGCTATAATGTCTGAAGTGGATTACATGTGTGACAACCGGGTTATTAACCTAGTCTAACTTACCTGTCTAACTTACCTAAAATGAATGTCTATGAAAGGTGTACCATGTCTTTATGAAAGACTAACATGGATGACAATACAATTACTAGTTAAGTTGAGTTGATGGCTAAAGGTTACATGGAGTAAACCTTGTAATTACCTTTATACTGCTAGCTATGTTTAAATTTGTTCAGATTATTATTGTTATAGTTACGTATCATGATTATATGGTAATACAAAAGATATTGGCTTGATGTATGTAGATGTTAACATGATATGTGAGCCTATGAGATCCATTCATGGACTCAAACAATTTCTCTATATGAGTTCTTCAATTTGCTAATCAAACGAGTTTGATTTGATCAACATTAAAGATATGCCTTATGTGCAAAAGGGTTAGTGGAAGTGTTACGAATTGCATATCCTTCTTAGGAATTGATGCACCATGTTACAGTTGATTAATGTTTGGTAGTTCAAGATCTTTTTGAAAGTTCTTGGATGTTGTAGTTCTTATGTCAAAAGTGACTTGATCTCTACATCTGGTGGAACTAAATCTAGGGTCAATTGAGAATGATGGTCTTTTGAAAAAAAGTATTCAAGTCTAGGAGGTCAGCTGTGTGAAGTACAACTGAGTCCATCTGTCAGTACAGGCTATTGAATTTTTGAATACTGATGAGTTCTGCAATCTGGTCTGCTTGGTTACAAGTCTGGTAACTCAGCTGGAGTTGAGTTGCAGCTGGTGGAGTCAGTTGCTTGAGCTAGGTCCACATATGGTGCATTTATGGGAATTCCGACAGGACTTAATGGCTTTTAAGGTTTAAGATTCCTAGGCTATAAATACCCCGTGATGTAATCAATGTAAATTGTAGAATCTTCATGAATTTCTATGCATAGTAAAATATCTTCGTTTCTGTCCGCAGAGTAGTCGGCATAACGCCGGAAACAACGTTAAATCAGATGTTGTTTTATTTTTGTTATTTTTCTGTTGCCATTAATCTATTAATTTTGAGTTGCTTATGGGTTTGTTCTTTCTTGAGTAGCAAGATTCACACCATTTTTTTAAACAAACTGGTATTAGAGCGAGGTTCTGTATGGATTTGCTATTGAACGGAGTTTAATCTTCACCAAAACCGTGACCGGTGCTAGGATTTTGTGATTAAATGTCTGTTCTTTAGAAAGAATGATGTCGGTAATTAACGTTAAGATTGATAAATTTACAAGATGAAACAGTTTTAGTCGGTGGTGGATCAAGATGGGGCCTTGTTAAACAAAACGAGGGTTTTGGACACCTTTATCCGGTAAAGGGGATGTTTGTTCTGATGATGCTGCCAGTCTAGAGGAGAAAGCACATTCAACCATCATGTTGTACTTGTCAGATGATGTTATCACATAAGTTGTTAAATAGGACACTGCTGCCAAGTTATGGTCAAAGCTAGAAATCCTGTATACGACTAAGCCATTGACCAACAAGTTGATGATGAAGTGGAGTCTGTTCGTCCTGGGATGCATGGAGGCTCAGCTGAACACAATATATCTGGATTTGAGGAATATTGATATGAAGATTGATGAGAACTTTGTGCAGTCCTTCATAGTTGGGAATGATACAGTGGATTTAGAGGATGTAAGACCAGCCTTGCATGCCAGGGAGCTGAGACATTAGGCAGCAGGCCATATAGTCAGGGTTCTTGACTAATGTCAGAAGCAGTAGTGGGAAAAGGCATTGGGAAGTCTGGAATAAAGAAGTCCAAGAAGACAGGGTCCGAAGGTCCTGAGTCCAAAAATGTCTGTAATTACTATAAGAAGCAGGGACATTGGAAGTGGAATTGTTGAAGGAGAAAGAAACAACATGAGAGCAGTTCTGGCACAGCTTCTGTAGTTGCTGGGCATGACTCATAAGAGGATTTGGTTTTGATGGCATGAGGATATGTGGATTCTAGACTCCGGATCATCCTATAATATTTGTCCACACGGGGAGTGGTTCTCAAGCTATGAGCAGATAGATGGAGGACATATTTCTATGGCCAACAACAATGTTTACAAGGTTGTTGGGATTGGCTCAGTGCAAGTGAGAACGGTTGATGGTAGATTATGCACATTGAGGGATGTTAGACATGTTCCACAAATGACCAAGAAGGGGTTCAATTTCAAGGGTGAATGAGGAGTTTGAATGTCTACAAAGGTTCAGCTGTGGTTCTCAGAGTTGTCAAGAGGCTGACCTTGAATATTCTATAAGGGTTTATTGTGTCTGGGTCTGCTGCTGTGTCATCTGCTGAGGTTCACCAGCCAAAGCTGTCTAAACTGTGGCATACGAGACTGGGTCATATTGGTGAAAAGAGGGTGCAGGTTCTTTCTTAGAGTGATCTTCTTAGACTGTATGTTTGGGAAGCTCCATAGGGGAAAGTTCTCAAAAGGGGTACACAGCACAAAGTCATCACTTGATTACATTCACTCTGATTTTTAAGGTCCATCAAGGGTGAAATCATTAGGTGGTCACAATATTTTGTGTCATTCATAGATGACTATTCATGGATGACTTAGGTGGTGATGATGAAGCACAAGAGTGAAGCATTCAATAGTTTCAAGGAGTGTAAGGCTCTAGTGGAGAATCAGACAGGGAAGAAGATCAAGAGGCTTCGTACATGTAATGCTCTGGAATTCTACTATTTTGAGTTTGTTGAGTTCTTCGGGAATGAGGGTATTGCCGGACACCATACAGTCAGGAATACTCTTCAGTAGAATAGGGTAGCGGAGAAGCTAAATCAAACTCTTCTGGAGATGGCAAGATCCATACTCTCTAATGCTGGTTTGTCAAAGAGATTTTGGGCAAAGGCTGTAAGCACAACTTGCTTCTTAATCAACGTGGGACCTCACACAGGGATCAATCTCAAGACACCAATTGAGATATGGTCAAGTAAGCCTACTGACTACTCGGTTCTAAGGGTTCTTTTGGAAGCACAATCTACTAATACGTGAATGAGGGTAAGCTGGAGCCAATGTCCAAGAAGGGTATGAAGATGGGTTGATGTTAGGATCAAGTGTATACCATTCTACTAAAACAATTGATGTTAGTAAACGTGCTACAATATTTCCTTAACCACACCCTGGAAGCACCATGGTTCAAACCCGTGCAAGCGGGAAGAGTGCTGAACACCAACAATCTCCCCCCAACAACTGCCAGCTATAACTCGCGGCATTTACATAGCATGTTGTTGCCGGGATTCGAACCCATGACCTCAATCTGATACTAGTTGTTAGGACCAAGAGCTTACCGTTCTACTAAAATCAATTGGTGTTAGCAAAAGTGCCAATATATTTCCTTATACCACACCTTTGCAGCGCCATGGTTCGAAACCGCGCAGGCGGGCGGAGTGTTGAACCCAAACACGTGAAGGACTATTGAATTCGGTCATCAGCAGGTAACATGGTTATTCTCAATAGAGATGTTATTTTTTATGCTCAGCTCATCAGTAAGAAGGTCTGCTGAATCTAAAACTACTACTGAATCTGAGAGAGCTGACGGAGAGGTAGAGCTTCAGGTGGAGTCATCTAAGCCGCAACACTCAGCTGATAGTCCGCACACATCTGGTCTGGTAAGGCATCTACCAGAATTTGATCCAAGCCAGCCAACTGAACGGCGGTCAGCTGATAATCAAACATGGGATGTTAGTCAGTAGAGTATAGCTGTCAGCAGAGACTAATGTTGGGATACCTCCCAAGAGGAATGGGTTTGATGAAATGGTTGGATATGCACTTCAAGTTGCAGAGGAAAATGATGGTTTTGAACCATCTACTCACAAAGAAGCGGTGACATGTTCTGAGTCATCTTAATGGCTTATTGCCATGGGAGATGAGATGGAAACATCACTGAAGAATCAAACTTTGGATCTAGTCAAATTTCCACAAGACAAGAGGGTTGTTACTTGCAAATGGGGCTTCAAGAAGAAGGAAGGAATGACATCAACAGAAGGAGTCAAGTATAAGGCACGTAAGGTTGCAACAGGGTTAATCAGAACGAAAGGGTGGACTTTGATAAGATATTCTCACAAGTGGTCTGACACACCTTAGTCAGAGTGTCACTAGCAATTGTGGCACAACAGGACTTTGAACTTTAGAAATTGTATGTGAAGAAAACCTTTCTACATGGTGAGGTAGATAAAGAGATATACATGACTTAGCCAGAGGGGTTCCAAGTTACAAGCAAGGAAGGGTTTGTTTGTAAGTTGAAGAAGTCCTTGTATGGACTTAAGCAAGCTCTAAGGCAGTGGTATAAATGGTTTGACAGTTATATGATCCAGCTTGGTTATAAAAGAAGTCCATATGACTGTTGTGTTTATCACAGTCAGCTGAGAGATGGATCACTCATCTATTTGGTGATGTATGAGGATGACATGTTGATAGCTGTAAGGGAGAAGTCCGATATTCAGATTCTGGAAGACCTTCTTAGTGCTGAGTTTGAGATGAAAGATTTCGGTGCGGCCAAGAAGATTTTGGGGATAGAGATCCTTAGAGATAGGAGTCAGAGGCAGTTGTTCTTGTCTCGGATGGTTATATACAATAGATTTTGGCTAGGTTTGACATGTCCTCTACAAAACCAATAGATACTCGTATGGCATCCAATGCTCATATGTTTGATTATGCTTCACAATCAACGGATGAGAAGGAATACATGTCAAAAGTTCCCTATGCTGATGCAGTTTGCAGTCTTATATATGCCATTGTCTGCACTAGGCCTGATCTGGCTCTTGTAGTTATCGTTGTCATTAGGTTTATGGCCAACCTGGAAAGAAACACTGGAAAGCCATTAAATGGACGTTCAAGCACCTGAGAGGTACAACTGATGTTGGTCTCATTTATAGAGTCGATACTTAGGGTCTGGCCATAGAGTATTGTTATGCTGATTATACAGGTGGTGTGGATAGTAAGAAATCAATGACTGGATACATATTCATAATGGGGAATTCGGTGTTCAGCTGGAAAGCAACTCTGTAGGAAACAGTAGGTTTATCAACTAGTTAGTGCAATATATGCTCTTATGAGTTTCGTAATGATTGTCGCGGTTGCTACGAACTATTAGTGTTATTAGTTACTTTCCCACAAAGGCTTCTACATCAATCTTCCCCAACAACGTGGTAAATTTTGTAGTTCTTGCTAAGTTTCTAATGATTCGTTCTAACTATGTGTTATTAGTTAATTTCCCCAATTTCTACATCAATCTTCCCCGTGGTGAATTTTAGTTCTTTAACAGCTACGGGTGCTAACCCCTAAAATTACGCTGCTTCCATGGGACGGACAGTAGGTGCCTATATGCAGTTAACCTGCTTCGTTGGTTGTATTAACCCACATACAATAACATCTAGGGATAGCCGTCTCAAGACTGAGGACCTCCCTAAACAGCTATCGACAATGACCAGCACGTTCCTAGGGATCAATCTAGACTATGTCCGAACTAATACTTCACCTTGCAAGTCCTTCATGCCAATTTACGATGACATGCAAATAGTTGATCTAGCTACTAACATGTAAATTAAATCTATCGATCAAACATAGCTAGAGCCGATTATCATGAACTAGGATTTACTACATCTGTCCCAAAATATAAGTGCATTTGGGGTTTTTCACACAGATTAAGAAAGTTGGTTAAATTGGTTATATGTCATTAATTTTGATGAAAATGTCTAAAATAACCTTTGATTGTTATTAATGGAAAATAGTGAAAAGTGAGTGGTTAAATAATAAACGAGGTGTAATAAGAGAAATATGTAATAAATGCTTCCTTGGTTATCTAAATGGACTTACATTATGGGACAAAAGAAAAAATGCTAAATGGACTTACATTTTGGGACGGAGGTAGTACTAGGTATCAAGATCTATCGATAAAGAATGTCACGGATCTGAATAACGCAACCACTATTTCATGATTTCTCCACCAACGATTCAGATCTACTCATAAAAAAGGGTGAATAAACTAACTACCACATAGCAGAACTAATATAACAATCAAACCATACTAATCACAAGGAAAGAATGACAAATCTACATCTAGAAAGCCAAAAAATTATACCCTTGATGCCGAGCATAGATCCTCCGCAGAACTCTCCGTAGAAGGCGAATCTGTCGGATCCATGACTAAAACTCATAGAAAATAAATAAAAGAAAAGAAATATTTTTTATTGCATATAACTTGTAATATTCAAGGTACATTGAAACTGAGGCATGATGCCTCTTATTTATAGTGTCGAAACTGACTTAGCTAGCTCATAAAACTACCCATCATCCAAGAAAACATGTTTCCTGAAGCATCTAGGATGCTCGATTTTGCGGCGGCGTGCTCGCATTTGCGGGGGCGATTCCGTACATTTTCGTCTGCCGACTTACCGTGGAACCTTCTGGAATGCCCTATGCCTGATTCTTCATCTTGTCCGCTCAAAACCCGTCCTTAACACTTGGACCAAATCTCGTTACCTGAAAATAGTCTAATAACACATGAAATAATACCATTTCTGGGAATAATAATGCGAAATACCAAATACTCGACTCATTAATCCAACATAGATCATTCAACATAAATGGTTCATATAAATGGCCGAAAACAACTAATTTTAGCTTATAATGGGTGAAATTATGATGTCGTAGGATGTATCATTTTAAGCGTCACAACTACTCCCCCCTCACTGGACCTTTGCTCGTCCTCGAACACAGTATCAAGGCAGAATGTACCTTCAAGAACAATCTCCATTAACTACCACATGTTCAACAAAGATTTCTAGCAAAACATATGTCAATCAACAATTCATAAGCTTCCCATTAACGAGTATTGATATACCTGTTAGTAATACCATCCGCAACGAAAGCGATTTAAAGATCTAGATCTATAAATTACACGTAATAAAATAACTACATCTACAAGGGGGTTGTAGAACATACCTCTTGGATCTCAAAATCCAAGTTGAAGAACCGCAATAGGAAGAACGAAAGAAAGTATGAAGAGCACCACGATCTTCCGTACGTGTGATCCAAGCAACACCTGTGGAAGGAAATTCTCGTCTCAAATCCCTCCGATATGCTACCCGGAAAAACCTCCAACATTTTCCCCTTATTCTCCCCTTGGCCGAATTTTATTCTTCTCCTCTCTAAGAGGTAGAAATCGAAAATCACTATGTGTTTTAGGCTTGAGAGAACTCTCTTTATACATGAGAGTAATCCTTGTCCTCCAAGGATTTTATTTTGCAAATAAATAAATCCAATAAATAAAAATAATCACATAATATTCTAGAACAAATCTAGAATAATATTTATCTTTATTTCTTACCACAAATATTCATCCAATAAATATTTTGTGCACATGTCTTAAAACAATTTCTTGTTTCCTAAAACATTGCTCTTGGCCGTAATTTTGCATTGACCTAGTCAATGTTAATTTTCGGCCATAACACATTAATTTGCCAAGATTATGAAAAATATCTTTTTCACATATTTAATTATTTAGCCCAACTAATTCAATAGTTCACTAAACAATTAATTCACATATTGTTTTAATTAAATTCTAATAAGAACTAAATTAATATTATTAGTCGACGTCCGAGAATAGCTATGCTATATTGGAGGCACGTCGGGGACCATGGACTAATAATCAGCGGCTCCGATAAATCAAATAAATAATTATCTTACGAACAGAATAATTATATTCGATAAATCAATCACAGGAATATGCCACCAAAATCCCGTGACTGCACTCCTCCGATTATGAGATTATATTTATCTCCTCACGAGAATAATAATAAGCGTCCATTGATATAATCATTACATATGGATTAATCCTCCATAGACTGTTCATTCTAAATCGAGAAGTTACCGTTAACCCTTTTTAGAACCTCTTATCATGATTTACCATTAACCCCCTAGTGATCAATTAATTCATACAACTCACTGGTAGCTAATTAGTGTAATATGAACTCGCGCGATCGATCACTTTCTAGGATTAACAAATAAGGGAACTGTGTATCTACTTCCATAAATGGAAGTAATGGATTCCGTATCTGTGATAACACAAACGACTCACTCAATCCAGTACAATGCCAAGATGGGGTAATTCAGATCACAGACTCAGTGTAATCCTTAACCGTCAAGTCGAACCTCATACTGATTCAAGCAGTTGACTGTGATCACCTCAAGATTAAGATATACCCATAAATATGATCATCGATTGATTCGATAAGACTTCTCGATTACGGAATTATATCGTGAACTCTAATCAAATCGGTCCAGCCCTATATGATATATCTTTCATATATAAATGCCCCACTAGGTTCTCTTAACCGAATGTCCGGATAAGACAATCACACCTATTGTGTTCTGGGCGCATTAATAGCACGTTAAAGGAGAGACCCGATACTCCCGATTAACTTCACTACGGGCTAATTGTATTTTAAGTACATCTTCACTAACTCAATCCTCCCGTGTATATCCCATACACTGAGTTAAGTGATTACATAAACGATATACTTTAGGGTTTTCTGTAGTGTAAATACTATTGTCACATCGGTGAATATGAGAAATTATAAATATGAATAATAATATCATTTCATTTATTAAATAAAACAATTACAAAATTGTCTTTCGGGCATTACACCTAACAATCTCCCACTTGCACGAAAGCATGTGATTAATTGTTTTAGAGCACACCCTATTATTTAAAATACAACAAACTACATCTCCCACTTGCTCTAAAGCAATGGAGACCCATCCAGTATTCTAGTTCCCATTAAGCATATCATAACCATTGCATATGACAAAGTACACTCCGAGTGTGCCGTCGTAGGATAGGTCAGTGACTCGGGGAGTACCTACATCTAAATATCATGGGTCTTAATGATTAGTCAGGTTGTAGGCTCGAGACGATCCGTATAATCGAAACGTTACCGGTCCATCTAATCATGTGGTACTTTCCCAATATGCTTTTGACCTCTAGTGATTTCGAAAAACCTTATAAGCTACCTCTTCATCGTTTGCAATGGTTATGATATGCTTAATGGAAATCCTTGATATATGTTAAATTTATAACTAAATTTTATAACATTTTACACATATTATTGATTAATTTTATCTAAATATTTTAAAAGATAGTAAAATAACTTATAAAAATCTAATAGTATAAATAAATAACATAATACAAATTATAACTTTTGTTATCAGATTTACCTGTGGTTTTGTTGATTTTGAATTATGCAGGTATTATGTAATACAAAATAGAAAAATCGGAATCGAAAAACATAAAAATCTGATCAAGTGGCTGATATTTGACAAATCCGGCGCAGGCCGGAGGAAGCCGGTTCACGCCGGATTATTTGATGATTAACCCATGTTACTCCACATGCGTCTGACAAAGTGTACTCAATTTCGTTTAATCCGGCGCACGCCGGATCAGTCTCGGCGTACGCCGGATCAGAAAACACTGCCTATAAATAGCCTCATTTATGAGAGAAAAAAAACACCCGTACCAATATATATATCTCTATCATTATATATATTTTCTTATCTACTCTCTGTAAATATTATTTCAGTAGGCATTCTGCCATAAAAATAGTATTAGTATCGTTGTAATATTTAGAATAATTATCGAAGGTTGTTGATTTCATAATCGTTCTTACATTCGAGAGGACAAAGCCCACTTCAAATATTTTAATGTTATTATGTTTTGTTGTTTATGTAAAACTTTAATTAGTTTAATAATGACTATAGGCTAATTGCAACTAAAGACATGTAATTGAACTATATTTATCTTTTAGGAAAATGGATGATGACTATGTTAAAATTTGATTAAAAATTGAATATGATGAATCTTTTTCTACTTGAACTAATTGACAGTCTATATTGACGTAATTAACCAGTATGGACAGAGACATAACCTAATCATGAACTGACCAGAGACGTTAGGCTATGAGAAAAGGGTAGAAAGACTGGAAGGTAAAATTGGCCGTCTGACAAACGGAACCCTCTTTCTTATCTAGGGATAGAATATTTATACTCGAGAGATTATCATGTCAAATCATTAGGTTTAATCGCGGTTTTACCAAGGAGGAGGCATAGAACAAATTCGTGCACTCGTATGAGGGGAATTTGTTAGCTGAGGAGTATACCGTTTCACATAATCAATAACACCTTAAAACAGGAAGTTCGATCACATCCATTAAACTAAAAGAGAACTTAGTTCAATAATATTGTCTTGGTTAGTTCTTATTATTTAACTATCTATATTAATTATATTGGTATCTATATATCTATATAAATATCTACTTATTTATTACATTAGTATCGTATTAATAACTCTCATTGGTAAGGACTGCGACTTAGATCAAGATAATAATAGCTAATTGGTGTTTAACCACATTTTGAATTATATTTTCATTTCCCTGAGGGATACGATCTTGATTCGCCAGACTAGACTACAATTTGACCCGGTACACTGCCGGTAAGATTGGACACCCAGTTAAAAAGACCGATCAATCCTTAAGCTATTTCGCCTCTCTAGCTACTACAAAAGCCGCTATTCACCCAACTAGTTAAAGTCGAGTTGGCGTTGCTGGATTCCTCCTGGCAATAGCTTCAACACAAGAGTAAACACTGAGCCCGAGATCGACTTAACGATCATCCTCAATCTGACTTAAAATCAAAATCAGTGTATCACACATATCCAAGTTCACACATGAATATGTCCGCATATTATTCCTCGTTCTCTTAAAGATACTAAAGGACATACTAAACTTGCTTTGTTAACCGCCGAATCTAAGATTCGATCAAAGTTGACGTTCAATAGCCTGACCATCTCTTACTAGAAAGAGAATCTATCCCATTTCTCTTGATCCGAAGATTTAGAGAGTCATTCCTGAGGCATAGGGTAGAACTTCCTCGTTGAATGTTGCATACACATATGCATAATCTTAACCAATAAGATGGATAGGAAACCAGTGACTGATTCTAATGAATTCGACCGAGTCAAACTCTTTAGGATGTTGTCCAAATCTCTGTTGCAGAGAATTGTGGCATTGTCAGATTCTGACTTCAGATAACACACCCATGTTTATTCCAACTGGTGCAGTGTTATCCTTCATAAACGCTAATGTATGTATATATTCACTACTATACTAAAATTGATATCCAGTCTACAAAAGACTTATCAATATTCTGGTCAAATCCACATATTGTAGAAATATATGACTTCCAGTGAACGAGAGGTTTGCTTTTTATCCACAAAGGATATAAGCCTTGACAGTTATCCTGTCATAAGTTCATAAGGCAATACCCTTCTGTTCCGAATAAATCTAGACTCCGTTTGTTCGGCAAGAAAGTCTCAGGGAATCACCCCTATTTTTTGCTTTTAAACGAAATCATGCAATACTAAGTGGTAAGAGAGTCCAAGGTCTGATTAACTCTCTACTTCTTAGGGAATTACCCCTAGACCACTCAATCTTTGCTCTGAAAGATAAACTTTCCTATTCATTCTACTCTTTTGTGTGTAGATCCAATTACTCCCACTGGGCCTGAGACGCTCAGGTGGTTCTATAAGAGTATGAACAGAACTGGAGTACCGAACTCCATTCACAGGGTTATGGCTATTAAACTAACCTCTATTATCATAATCCAATACTGCTCACAAAAGAGACATAGGTCATCAATCGATCCTCAGACTACAAAGTCTGCAGAACCCGTAATGGGTAATGGATAAACCATACTCCCAATACTTATTGGGTGGATCGAAATTCTGATCTAGTTTAGTAGTATTTAGTGTTATCACCAACAACCGATGTTGGATGTGGTCTGATTTTAATCAGTTAGTAACTACCTTGAGTAAACGTACTTCAAGGTTCAAAGTTTTGCTGTTCATGGACTCTATCAGAGAAGATGCAACAGTATAACTGTCCCTTCCCGATTTCAAGAATCCTATATCTAACCTTTATACACAATAGCTTAAAAGATATATCACGAATGGTCATTGACCGAACGTATGTGTGAAATTCCCAGTCTTACCTTCAAGCACCGTGTGCTAAATGCTTATATTTATGGAAGTGGGGTGAACCGAGTCCACACCTTATCCGTAAATTCTAAAGCATATTGTAGGTAGACTTCTCGGTCTTACATTTCAATGTAAACCGTTATTTCGCTTCCAATATCTTTATTGAGTTAAGCAGTGTATTGTAGCACATCTAAAACTATATAAGGCAATTTAACGGTTTCTTACTTAGTGAGAACGTGTCACAATGAGGCAGGCTAAGCATCAGTCTCAATGACTATGAATGGCCTATTCTGAGTATAGAATACTCTATCTCTGTTGAAAACAGAGAAACCTCAAAATATTTTGGATAAACTTACCGGAGTATTTGAATAGTTATCAGACAAGAAGTCACTACTCGGAAGCTCCTACTAGCTTGTATCTTTCATCAGACCCCGAAGGTCGTCATGAACAAGCTATGTTACTTCTTTATAACCATTATCCTTTCCCGATTGAAAGGAAACTTAGTCATTGAACCTTTGAGACAATACAACCAGACTGGGAGAAAGAAATCACCCTAAGCCAGTCTTCAGGTCTTGTCTTTTAGGGACTATGTACTAACTATGGAATATGAAGAAGCGTTTATCTAAATATCGAAACCAATTGCTTTTAATAGTTCTTAAGATGTGTTTAATATACATATTTCAGCACTTGTAAGTGGTTTTGACTTTATCAAACAAATGTCCAAGTCTTGGATTCGTACTACAAATGGTATATTCACTTTCTATATGACAAACAAATTATCGAATAGAAGGTAAATCCATTCGTTCCAACGAATCTTAAACATAAAATAATTTTTCCGCGATATCCAAGGATTGAATCCGAGATTCATTTCCTTATATCTCTCCCACTATTCTAGCTAAAATTAACTGCCCGTTGTTTACTCTTTTAATCGTTAAATGCACTGCTACCTTGTTCTTCCAAAGAACTTAGCTCGAGAAAATTGCCAAGGTTTCATAGGTTGGTGATCCAAAATCACTGTCCTTATCCAATGATTGTCAGTTAATTAATTTTCGGTTCAGCCTTAAAGTTTTCTCAGTTTTGATGACTAACACTTTTAGACATATTCTCTCATTCTTGACTTTCCGTGAATGGAAACAGTCTTGAACTAGCGGTTCGTTTGAGTAGACACTACTCTTGAACCGTGGGATGTCTATTTCGAGTGTTACTCATCGGGACTTCTCGATTTTTTTTTAATATACCAGAAAAAACAACAAATCATAACATTAAAGCTCCCACTAGTTTATCGGTTCCAAATACCGTCTAACGAGCAATGCTTTATTTTTTATGATTTTCCGATTTTTTTCGATTTAGAAAATCTTTCCTATATAGTTCCAATGTTTCCAGAAAAACAAAAAATCATAAAACTCCCACTAGTTCATCGATTCCAAATATCGTCCAACTAGTAACATTTCATGACGTTCCGGTTTTTCAATTAGAACGGTTACGTGTGTAGTCAGTTACACTTTTCTAATGTTATGGAAAAACAACAAATCATAAACTCCCACTAGTTCATTGTGGTGTGAATAGAAGTGGGCACGAGCAATCCAGCTTGGCAATTTATCATGGATGAAGTGGCAATCGAGCTCGATGTTCTTCGTACGCTCGTGAAAGATGGGATTTTCCACTATGTGACATGCTCTTTGATTGTCACAGTATAGTGGTATGGGTATAGTGCTCTGTTTCTTGTCTTTTCACGAAACAAGCGATTTACCGAGGAAGATACACTATCCCGTAATAGATCGGCGTGTGTCAAGACACCTGGCTCAGTCGGAGTCGGAATATGCTGATATATTCGGTAGGGAAGCTGATCCGTATCTAATCAGAGCAGATGAGGGCACATCATTGTTGGTTTCAGCAGGGTAAAGCAGTCATTGGCCTGGAGAATTTTTGAGGAAGCGCAACATTCGTATAGCAACTTGTTGGAGGTTCACGGCGGGGCAGTCAAGAAAATTTGACGATTGTTGGACGGCAAAGCTTATATCCGGCCACGTGAAAGTCAAATAGATTAATTTTCCGACGAGGCTATGCTATGCGGTGTTGTCTGACAACAAGGGCAAATCGTCCTTTGCTATTTTGCTGCATGTTATCATCAGAGTGGATGCTGGTTTACAAGTAAGAAGGCCATACTCTGAAAGAAGATCCAATTTATACTGGCGTTGTGACAAGTTAATACCTTTCTTTCCTCTAGTAACTTATACCCCCAAGAAGTAGCGTAATTTTCCAAGGTCTTTGATTTTGAACTCTTTGTCTAAATTTGTCTTGATTTCTTGAATCAACCCTTGATTACGTCCAGTTAGGATAATATCATCAACGTAGACTAGTAATGCCACAAATGTAATGTTATGACCCTTGGTAAACAAATTGTAGTCACTTCTTGACTGATGAATCCAAGTATTTGGAGGTAGGAAGTAAGTTTGGCGTTCCATTGACGCCCTGCTTGTTTTAGCCCGTATAGAGACTTCTTGATCTTGCATACAACATTTGGAACATGTGTGTTGTACCCCGGAAGTACCTTCATGTAGACTTCTTCTGATAAGTCTCCATAGAGGTAGGCATTATTTTTAACAAGTTGTTCCAAGTGCCAATTTTCCATGGCTGCTAAACCCATGAAAACCCTTATAGTAGTGTGTTTTGCAACTGGCACATAGGTATCATTGTAGTCAACTCCCGATTGCTAGGAATATCCTTTGGCCACGAGTTATGATTTATAGCATTCTATGGCCCATCAAGCTTGTATTTGATCCTGTAGACCTACCTGCATCCAATAGGAGTCTTCCCTTTAGGTAATGAGACAATGTCCTAGGTCTGATTTTGTTGCAGTGCCTCTATCTCTACTGTCATAGCATCCATCCATTTAGGATCCACAACAGCTTGTTGATAGCTTGTTGGTTCTTAGTTAGGTGCAACCAAATCATAACACATGTACTCTTGAATGGGGTACCTGGGTTGTGTGGTTTCTTGGTTGCAAACATAATCTTTAAGGTATGTAGGTGGTGCCTTAAGTCTGGTAGAGGTTCTAACGGGTATTGTTGGAGTGTTATTATAGGGAGGAGATGATTGGGGACTGAAAGTTATAGATTGTTGGGATGAACTTGTTGGTGATTCAAAACAAGATGTTTGTGTGGCATGTGTGTCTGTGTGGTCAGGATAGGGATATGGGACACTTGCTGGTGAGTATAAAGGAGATGGTGTCTGTAAGGGTGAAGAGGTAGCAATAGGTTGAAGGTTAAAATGTAAGTGTGTATTGTTTGCTGGCAAAGGGAAAGAGTAGGAGCTGGAATTGTGAGGCCTGAAAGTGGTGAGAAAAAATGGGAAAATGTTCTCATGGAATAGAACATGCCTTCAGATAAGGATAGAACATGCCTTCAGATAATGATAGCTTTAGTTTGTAAGTTCAAAAGTACATATCCTTTTACATTGGGGGCATATCCCAGAAAAGCACAGGGAAGGCTTATGTCATCAAACATGGTTTCGTTGACACTAGGGTTGTTGGCAAAGGCTAAGTACCCAAAAACCCTAAGATTAGAATAGGTTGGAGGCTTGTGATACAGTCTTTGATAAGGTGTCTGGTGTTGGATTTTGGGAGATGGAGTTAAGTTAATCAAAGTGACAGCATGTTGAACACAAAAACCCCAGTAAGATAGAGGAATGTTAGATTGGATTTTGAGGGCTCTAGCCACATTAAGGATATGTTGATGTTTTCTTTCAACTATCCCATTTTGTTCAGAGTGTGGACACATGAGGTTTTATGAACAATTCCATTTATGCCATAGAAATCTATCAATTTAAACTCTAGTTCATTTTCTGATCTTATTGTTTTAATGTTCTTTCCAAAATGAGTTTTGACAAAAGCACAGAACTGATTTACTAGATTACTGACTTGGGATTTGACTTTAAGTAGGAAGATCCATGTGTATCTGGTGTGATCATCAACTATTGTTAAAAATAATGCTCATTATACACAGTGGCCTTCTTATAAGGTCCCCAAATATCCATATGTATAAGATCAAAGGCTTCAGCATCCATAGAATTACTTAAAGGAAATGATAGCTTTCTTTGTTTAGCAAGGTGACACATAGTACAATCTCTAATTTCAAAAGAAAAGATAGTTGGCTCAATGAGCCTTACGTCATTTATAACTTTGTTTGTTATATGCCCTAACCTAAGATGCTATACATAGGCATCAGGCTTACCAGAAGATTTAACAGAGTTGACTGCATTAGATGTAGCTATAGAATTGGACTGATGTTGACTTTCAAGACGATTAGATGTGGTGATGCTATAGGTCCAATTGGTCATAAGATCCCGATGTTGACTTTAACAAGACGATTTAGATTTATAACGTATATTTTATAATGAGACCGTGGTGATGCCAAATGAGTTTTAAAAGTCTTTAAGTGTCCAATCTTCTTCTTGGTCATAAGATCCCGAATAACACGGAGAGATGTTAGATGTAAAGGTAACGAGCATTTGAAGACTCGGCCCGACTCGGAGATTTGAAGCACCTTGGACGGGCGTCCAACACTGCGGACGAGCGTCCGGGCCACCGACTTCGCGAAACCGACTCTAAAACCTATAAATAGTCGCGTGTTGTCAACCCTAGAACATACCTACTGATACATATTGATAAGAATTCGACCCTAGGTGGCTCCAGCCCCCTTTGGGGCGGCTGGGGCTGCGGTTTTTACACCAAGAAACACTTTTCTTTCTCTTTATTTTATTTTGTTCGATCGTGATGATGATTAGAGGCTAAGCAATTCGAACAAGCGTGTGAAACCGATCATGCGATGCTTTGATTTCGACTTTGGATTTGGTTTTGTGAGTTTTAATTAAAGTTGTTTCTTTTCTATGATTATTGATTTTGCAAATTTATATCGAGAGATGTTTTGCTATTGATGTTTACTATGTGACGAGAGTCGGTGTAAACCTAGATCACCATAGGAAAGATTGGATCTTTAACCTATAAGTAACGAGAGTTGATTAGGTTGAATATCTAGATTGTTAGATTGAGAAATCTTGCACCTTGGTTTGAAAGCGTTAATCTTTAAGATCGAGAGATAAAAGATTGATAGGCAAACTTTTCTAAGAGATTAGGAGTTCATACCTTTGATAGGTGAATCACAATTTTAGTTAAATCATCATAAGATAACCTAGAGAGGAAATTAAGGGTTGCGGGATGGTGGATCATTGCTTGTTTTATGTTTAGTCGCTACAGTCATTATCATGCTTTTATGAGTTTTATTGTTTTTCTCGTTTATAGTTTAGTTATGTTCGCAACGATCTTTCCTGGCTTTAGACTGACAATCCTCTGTCCAGTTTATCTTTTCGTTTTGTTATTTTAGGCTTTAATAATAATGGTATCAAACTTAGGAAAATTAATGAACTAGATACCCCGATTCCCTGAGATCGACTCCGGTATTAATCGCTATGCTACGATCCCTACGATCTCTATGGAATTAGTTGGGCTACTGATACATATTGATAAGAATTAATGAACTAGATACCCCGATTCCCTGAGATCGTAGATTAGGGTGAGATCGTAGGGATCGTAGCATAGCGATTAATACCGGAGTCGATCTCAGGGAATCGGGGTATCTAGTTCATTAATTTTCCTAAGTTTGATACCATTATTATTAAAGCCTAAAATAACAAAACGAAAAGATAAACTGGACAGAGGATTGTCAGTCCAAAGCCAGGAAAGATCGTTGCGAACATAACTAAACTATAAACGAGAAAAACAATAAAACTCATAAAAGCATGATAATGACTGTAGCGATTAAACATAAAACAAGCAATGATCCACCATCCCGCAACCCTTAATTTCCTCTCTAGGTTATCTTATGATGATTTAACTAAAATTGTGATTCACCTATCAAAGGTATGAACTCCTAATCTCTTAGAAAAGTTCGCCTATCAATCTTTTATCTCTCGATCTTAAAGATTAACGCTTTCAAACCAAGGTGCAAGATTTCTCAATCTAACAATCTAGATATTCAACCTAATCAACTCTCGTTACTTATAGGTTAAAGATCCAATCTTTCCTATGGTGATCTAGGTTTACACCGACTCTCGTCACATAGTAAACATCAATAGCAAAACATCTCTCGATATAAATTTGCAAAATCAATAATCATAGAAAAGAAACAACTTTAATTAAAACTCACAAAACCAAATCCAAAGTCGAAATCAAAGCATCGCATGATCGGCTTCACACGCTTGTTCGAATTGCTTAGCCTCTAATCATCATCACGATCGAACAAAATAAAATAAAGAGAAAGAAAAGTGTTTCTTGGTGTAAAAACCGCAGCCCCAGCCGCCCCAAAGGGGGCGAGCCGCCTAGGGTCGAATTCTTATCAATATGTATCGTAGGTATGTTCTGGGTTGACAACACGCGACTATTTATAGGTTTTAGAGTCGGTTTCGCGAAGTCGGTGGCCCGGACGCTCGTCCGAGTGTTGGACGCCCGTCCAAGGTGAAAGACTTTTAAAACTCATTTACTCAATAATTCGATTAAACCCTTAATTTCTATGCAAATAATACGAATATGAAGGAAATCATTATAAAATATAACATTATAAATCATATAAAATCACCCTTAACATAGATAAATTGGTGTTGTGTAATATCTTGCTAAGTGAGAGTAAATTTTGTTTGAAAGAAGGTATATAAAGAACATCAGACAAGACTAATTCAGGTGTAATTTTCACAATTCATTTATGTGTTGCAGTGATTTGGTTCCCAATGGGTAAGGTCACATTGGTATAAGGAATAGACTTGTAGGTTAGAAAAACATTCAGAGTACATGTTATATGGTCTGATGCACCTGAATCTATAATCCATTGCCTTGAATTAGAATGGACAAACTTACCAACAAACTTACCAGCAGCTGGAGATCCAAAATTAGCACTCACAACTAGGGTGTACACGGATACGGATTATACGAAAACCGAACCGAACCGAGGTCATTTGGTTCAATTTGGTTCGGTTAATAATACTTTCGGTTCGGTTTAGGTTAGTATTATAGAAAAACCGGAATTTTTGGTTCGGTTACGGATAACTCTATAAATTATATGTAATCGAACCGAAAACCAAACCGAATTGTTAACTGAAATTGAATAGAAAATTGTAACCGAAATGTCTATAATTAACTTGTATTACTAGTTTTCATAACCAAAATATTATAAGCGTTCATGAAAAATTGCATATAACCGAACCGATGTCCGAACAATTTTTTAACCGAATTAAAAGTTCGAATAAAAACTAAATTGTTTATAACCGAATAGAATTGTTATTTTTATTTCAATTTTTGGTTAACCGATCCGAACCAAACCATATATTTCGGTTCGGTTCAATTATGTTACCTAGAACAAACGGTTCGGTTTCGGTATCACATTTCAACCGAAAATTTCAGTTCGGTTTCAGTAAGGCCATTAACCGACCCCGAACCGTGTACACCCCTACTCACAACAGTGGCTTGGTTTATCAGGTGCTCAGGTTCATTCTGAGTAGAGGAAGTGGTAGGAGCTGTATTCACCATGTTCCTCAGCTCATCTAGCTGTTCTTGTGTGAAAACAGTAGTAACACATTGGTGTGCAGACTCAGTCATTGATGTTTCAGTGGTATCAACCTGATTGGCAGCAATCCTACCACCACCACCTCTTCTTTGACCATTTGTACCCCTTCCCCTACCTGTTGGTGGAAATCCATGCTTCCTATATCATATGTCCTCTGTATATCCTTGTAAATTGCAATAAGTACACTAAAAATTTCCGTTACCAGACATTGGCCTTTTAGGATACTATACACTGCCATTTTGTGCAGTGTTTTGGCCAAACTGACTACCAAATTTTCCATAAGCATTGGACCTTTGTGCAGCCATGACATGATTGTCAATCCTATCAGATGCCCCAACCAATAACTGAGTTGCCTCTCATGCTTCACAACCATGCCAAAAACCTGGTTAATTGATGGTAGAGGATGCATAAGCATCACTTGTGCTTTGACTGGAGCAAAGTTTTCAGTTAAACCTTTGATAAATCTGATAGCACATTCTGATTCAAAGTAATCTCTGTAAATCCTCACAGCTCCACAGTTACATGTAGGATTACAGGTGCAATTAGGATATGGCCTAATGATTAGCAGCTCTTCCCATAGGATCTTGATTTTAGTGTAGTAATCAGTCACACTTAAATCATGCTGTTTAACATAGTTTACCTCTTCAATTAGATCTGAGAGTCTAAAATGATCACCATGCGAAAACCTCTCCTGCAAATCTGTCCAAACTTCCTTGGCTGAGTTGAGCCACATCACACTGTGTGCTATAGATGCGGATACTGAATTTAGCAGCCATGAGAACACCATACTGTTGCATTGCTCCCAGGCGTGGTGATCCACATCATCTGCAGGTGGTGCTTCCAAAGCACCATCGATAAAACCTAACATGTTTTTTGACATTAGTGCCATGCGCATTAATCAGACCCAAGCATGATAATTGTTTCCATCTAGAGGTGGTTGAACTAGAACTAATGAAGGATTTTCATTTGGATGCAGGTAGTATGGGCTTAATAGAACGATTTGTTGTTGATTTTGGTGAGCCATTGTTGCAGGAACAGGAAAAAGAGCAAGATCGAGCTATGCTTGCTCCGATACCATGTGGAAAAAGGTGTAAAAAGACTAATACTTTTTGTTTTATTATTTCAGAATCTGAGTATTTGTACAGTACATTTTGGGGGTATTTATACATTGCTATTGGGTTCAAAAGGTCTTCTAGGAATATTCCTTGAATATTCTAGTCAGCTGAGAATATTCCCTGAATATTCCGGTCAACTGAGAATATTCCCGAAATATTCTTTTTATTTGGCAACTGCTAATCTTGTGTGACAAGTTTGGGTAATTTTGCTGTGTTGGTGTACTTGTTGCTTTGGACTTTCAGACTTTCTTTATCTTTAGCTTTATCAGTTATAGCAATGTTAAATCACAGATATTAATGTCTAAGCCTCTTATTGATGTTGCTACTGCTTTTTCAATGGCTATACAGCATGAAACATAGATTATATATTCTTCAACTTCATGAGAGAATATGGCTTTGAAAGTTAGTGCCGGTTCCAGAAACCTACTCAAGATTATCAAAGGACTAATTAGTATGGAGGGCAGAATCTTAGTAAT
Source organism: Gentiana straminea (assembly GCA_036785695.1). NCBI lineage: Eukaryota > Viridiplantae > Streptophyta > Magnoliopsida > Gentianales > Gentianaceae > Gentiana > Gentiana straminea. The sequence goes on along the minus strand of JAVUPR010000300.1, from coordinate 9,470,308 downwards.
GAGATTGGTAGAGGCATGGCAAGAGGAACCAATAAGAACAATGGAAGAAAGATGCAATGTTCTTATTGTGGTAAGGAGGGCCACACGGTGGAAAGATGTTATCAGAAATATGGATACCCCAATGGCAGAGGTAGGGGTAGAGGCAGAGGTGCAATTATGGCTAATAATGTTGGTCTTGAATCTGGTTTTGTCCCTGAATACTATAAAGATGCAGATGAAATTGAATCTAGTCATCATGTTGCACCAGTGTCTGAGGCAACTAACACCATGACCAAATCTCATTATGAACATATTATGAACATGCTCAAGAATGTCCGGATCAAAGATTCAGATCCTTCACCTGCTCAGTCTCATCATCCAGCAGTCTTGACTGCTAATGTCTAGTTTTGGAATGATGCAAATTCATGTAACCCTTATCATTGGATTGTTGATTTAGGAGCCGCATATCATGTGGTTTCCGGTGTTAGCATAATGAGTAAGTATGTATCTATTAAGGGCCTGACTGTTAACATACCAAATGGTGTTAATGCTATTGTTTCATATGTTGGTGAAGTAGTTTTAAATGATCATCTGACTCTTAAGAATGTGCTATGTGTGCCTGCATTCTCTTACAATTTATTATCTGTTAGGAGACTTATTGATAGTACTCCTTGTTATCTATTGTTTAATCATGCTGACTGTGTGATACAGGATACAATGACACAGAAGATGATTGGTTCAGCTGAACTTGTTCAAGGCCGGTATATTCTGAAAGCAAAGTCTGTCAAATCATTAGTTTGTACTGATGTGTCTGATTCTCTGCTTTGGCATTATAGATTAGGCCATTTATCCACCCAAAGACTGAAAGTAATAAAGAAATCAGATGTTTCTGATGTAATATTACCTTTAGACAGTGAATGTCATGTTCGTCCTCTTGCTAAACAAAAAAGAATGATTTTTCCACATAGTGTCTCTGTTAGTAAATGAGTATTTGACTTGATTCATGTTGATATTTGGGGCCTTAACAGACATGGTAAATAATGGTGAATAATATTTCTTGTCCATTGTTGATGATTTAGTAGATATTTGTGGGTTTTTCTAATGAAAACCAAAGCCGAAACTAGAACTTTACTTAAAATTTCTATGAGTGGATTTATACTCAATTTGATAGACATGTTAGAACAATAAGGACTGAAAATGGACTTGAATTCCAGTTATCAGATTATTATGCTAAGAGGGGTATAGTGCATGAAACCTCTTGTGTACACACACCTCAACAAAATGGGGTGGTTGAGAGAAAACATCAGCACATACTAGCCACAGCTAGAGCATTAGGATTTCATGACAATATACCAATGATCTACTGGGGTTTTTGTTTAAAACATTCAGCATATCTAGTTCACATTTCACCTACACCATTGCGTGATAACAAATCTCCATATTCTGTGTTTTATGATCATACTCTTGCTTATAATGCCCTAAAAGTTTTTGGTTGTCTAGTTTTTGTTGGAACTAATGTGCAAGGCAGGGGAAAGTTTGAGGCAAGGAGTAAGAGATGTGTGTATCTAAGGAATGCTGCTCATACAAAAGGATACATAGTACTTGATGTGACCACCAGACATATCACAATTTCCAGGGATGTAGTGTTTCATGAACATGAATTTCCATTTGCAAGACCTACACCTGAAGATCCAACTCTAGTAATACCAACTTCTACATGTCAAGATGTATATGAGGATTCAATTGAGAGGGGGCTAGTACACATGATCATGATCAGATTCTTAATGCCATAAATGACAATGAACAGAATCTTGATAATTCTCAACATCAATCACTGACAGAACCAGTAAGGAGATCATCAAGAACAAGAGTTGCACCTACATACTACCTCATTAGACAATGACAATGAACCAACAACTTACAAAGAGGTTGCTCAATTTCCAGAATGGCAACAAGCCATGAAAAGTGAATTAGATGCTCTACATCAGACTAACACCTGGACAGTAGTTCATTTACCAACATGAAAAGTTCCAATAGGTTGTAAATGGGTATTCAAGATCAAAAGGAAATAAGATGGATCCATTGAGAGATATAAAGCAAGGTTAGTGGCAAAAGGGTATACTCGAACCGAGGGCATTGATTTCATTGAGACCTTTTCACCAGTGGCTAAGATGTCAAAAATCAGATTGTTCATGAGTTTAGCAGCAATGAAGAAGTGGCATCTGCAGAAACTTTATGTAAACACAGCCTTTTTTACATGGAGATTTAGATGCCACCTCCTGGATTACAAGTACAAGACTCACATTCAGTATGTAAGCTCAACAAGTCCCTATATGGTTTGAGACAAGCTAGCAGACAATGGAATGCCAAGCTCACCCACACATTACTTCAAACTGGTTACATTCAGTCAAAAAATGACCATAGCCGTTCATAAAAGTACATGCACTGATTTTCTTGCCCTCCTAGTCTATGTGGATGATATTATAGTAGGCCGTCTGAACTTGCAAGCAATTCAGGATCTTAAATCATTACTCCACAAAGCTTTTACCATTAAGGATCTAAGAGAACTTAAATATTTCCTAGGCTTTGAAATTGCTAGATCCAAGCAAGGGATTGTAATGAACCAAAGAAAGATTTATTGACTGAGTTTGGCAATTTAGGGGCCACACCATCTTCTATTCCTATGGATCCCACTGTTACCCTTGAAAAGGAAGATTCACCACCCTTAGCCAATAATGCTTACTACAGAAGTTTAGTGGGCAAACTCATCTGTTTAAGTAATACAAGACCTGACATAGCTTATGCTATCCAACATTTAAGTCAGTTCTTGGATCATCCTACAGAAAAGCATTTTGCAGCAGCCCATAAACTCCTAAGATACTTAAAAAGTGCACCTTGTCAAGGTATTCTGTTTCCCTCTGAAGGTTCACCTATCCTATCTTCATTTTTTGATTCTGAATGGGGCAGATGCAACATCACCAGAAGATCTGTTACATGATTTGCCCTTTTCTAGGGAGATGCCTTGATATCATGGAAGTGTAAAAAGCAATAAGTGGTCAGTAGGTGTCCCGGATTTTATCTATACAAAACAACAAGTAATAAACCGGTTAACCTCAAGTGCAAGGATCGTAGTAAAGAGGCTATGCCGGGTCGATCTTACGGGGAACTAGACAGTTGTTAATCCTAGCTTTTGTTTTCAACTAATTATGTCACGAAACTAAACTAAACAAAGGATTATACTAAACAAATGTGCGAAAATAAACTAGACAGAGGGGGATTAATCCAATGCTAGGAGAGATTGAAAGCGATAAAAAATAAACTAAAAGTGCGGGAAAAATAAATTAACGATCTAAACTAAGCTACGAGGGTTGTAAATCAAGTTTATAAAAGACAAACGAGGATTGATCCACCTATCAACATGCTTTGATCTATTATCTCGATTTTACGTGGTATTTACTTAGGTTGTGATTCACCTTACCTAAACATGAACTCCTAATTCCTTGGGCAATCCATCTATTAACCTAGTATCTTCCAATACTAAATTAACACGTTAAAAAGATCAAAGGTGTCAACTTTTACGTTAACGATCTAGTTTTTAGACTTACTAACTTCCGTTAATGTAGATCTAATGAACTATTCTTATCTATGGTGATCTATGCTATTCAAGACTTCCATCAAACAATAACATATCAATCATACAACATATTTTCCAATATAATTGCATTAAAACAAGAATACGCATAGATAAGAAACAACCGTAGTAAATACTCACAGAAAAAGTCGAAATAAATAGATCAATTCGATGCTGATGGCTTCACAATTCTCGTTTGAAGGAGGTTCTAGCCTCTAAGCATCCTCAAAGAACCCGAAAAAGCGGGAAAATAACATAAAACTAGCCTACTTTGATCGAATTTAAAGTTGCATAAAACTGGAAATAAAAAGTGTAAAATCGCAGCCAAAGCTGCCCCTAGAAATTTAGGGTTCGAATTGTGAGTGTATGATCCTCTTGTGTGGAGAAAACAGCCGACTATATATAGATTTTAAAGTCGGTTTCGGTAAGTCGGCTACCGGACGCCCGTCTGGATCCTTGAACGCCCGTCCATTCTTCATATGAACTTCAAATCGGGCCGAGTCATGACCAAACGCTCGTCCCGACGGCGTCCACTTCGCGTCCAAACATCCCGAATCAACTTCCCATCTCCGGACGCTCGTTCGGTTCCATCGACGCCCGTCCACCGGACGGGACTCGGACGCCATCCAATATGACCGGATTTCGATTTCTTTATCTTTATCTCCTTTTCATTCAATGTAAATCATCATTATCTCTTCCTCTTTAATCAAATCCGACTTGATCATCTTTGAATCACCTCTTGAGCTCGAATTTGTGCTTCTATGACACATAAAAATATCGCAAAATGTAATATCGCTCAAATAATCATAAAAACATAATAAAACACATAAATTAATCTATGTTGCGAATAACTTATTTAAAATACCATTTGCTCGATAAATCCATTAAACGCTCGTTTCTTATACAAATTCATACAAATATGAGGGAAAATAACATAAAATATAGCGTTATAAATCGTATAAATTCACCCTTAACAACTCCCCCACACTTAGCTTTTGCTCGTCCCGAGCAAAACAAAACAAAAACTAGGCTCGGAAAAAAAAACAGACATCTCAACATATATAACATATATCCAATAAATCAGAAGTTCACCAGTGCGTGTGTGCAAAACCATAGAAAACTTCCACTAAATCCAAACTTGAGGAACTCAAAGTAAAACTAGCTAATACCCCCTCGTAGACTAGCAATAAAAGATACTTATAAGATGCACCCTACAAACGTGACATATCCCGAAAAGAATGATCGAATATATCTAGGGCCTTTCTGAAATACTCAGAGGATAATCCCTACAACATATCTATCAGTTTATACTGGGGATAAGATTAACGAAAGACTAAGTCTCATTTCATTCTTTTCATACCAATTCCTAAGTTGATTCAATTGATTTCACATTTAAACACACATCAGAATAAGCTATTGCTCATCATAGCAGAATAGGACATACGTGGTATACCCTACCTTACTCAAATCATAAAGCGAATTTTCTTCGATCGTCGTGAGCTTTTGGTCATCATAGTGGAATAAAACATTTCGAGATAATGCCTTACCGCACTCAAATCATCGACCGACTTCCGACACACACTATTGATTTCATTATTAACTCAACTTTTTCAAAGGACATTAGCTAGGTATTACTTATCACATTCAAACTTCTAGATATTCACAGTACATCGTACTTGGAACTAAATACAAACTATCATAAGTCTCACGATATGTACGTAGCACTAAGCACACGACTTATAAGACAATCAGAAATCACTCGTCCAAGAGGGGTATAACTTATTAAATTAGCTCATCATTCACTATGGCACGTGAAAAATAAATCTTGGTGAAACATCTAACCTATGGAACATATGGCATAAGGCATCGATGAATATAACAAACCGAACAAAAACATGCATTGCTTACTCGAGACAAATCAAAAATTTTGAAAATTTGGCTCATTTAGCTTAGCATAGAAATAATATCATGTAAGCAAATGTGTAGATACATATAGCTTATTCCCCTCCCCCACACTTAAATGACAACATGTCCTCATGTTGTGCAGAATGAAAAAAAAAGAAAGTACTTAGCTGATTGTAGTTCGAAAGTGGCAAGTCTGGAAGTGGCCATGGTCCAGAAATGCTTGAGGAAGTCAGTAGACTGTGGACCATCCACCGGAAAACTGATATCATCTGAAACTCACAATTGCTATCGCAAGTATCCTGCATACATGAAAAACAACACAAAACGTACCTCGGGGGATAGGGGGAAATTATATCATATGAAACAAAAGTGATAGAGATAAAGATAAGAGGAAATCGTAAACAAAACAACACTTCGACCCTTTATAGGACTGGGACGGCTGACTGACAAAAACAAACACAATCCTAATAAAACTGAACTAAAACAACGAAAAACAACTAAAGAAAGAAACTAATATAATAAGGGATATCTAGGATGCCTCCTAGTAGTGCTAATGGTTATCGTCGTTAGCTCGACACATTTGAAGCTCAGCCTGGATCAGGCCATTTAACCTTTACGCCGCCCACTACCTCGTTTAAGCTCCGGTCCGTAGTGTGGGCTGCGTAAACGCATCTAATGCATGGGGTTAAATCTTTGAACGCTCTCCATACCTTTTTAAGTTTCCCCATGGTTGTGTTCTTTCTCCTCCGACTCCTCGATGACGTTTAAGTTGTCGCTCCCTCTCAAACTCTTCCATATCAAGCACTACCTGCTAGAACTTCTTCGTACGGATCACTACCGTCATCCTCGGAGAACAAGTCGGGTGACAACTCGTCAAATTCTTCGACTTGAGTAACACCACATCCGAGAATATCGAGAAATTTAACAATCAAAGGTTTCTCTTTAGGTTCACCGATATAGTGCTTGCACCTTTGTCCATTAACTCGAAACGGTTCGCCGCTATAACCGCGAAGTTCTAGAACGCCTCCAGGAATGATTTGGAGAATCTCAAAAGGACCGGACCAACGAGTCCTCAACTTCCCAGAAACAAATGTAACCTAGAATTGTAAAGAAGAACTTGTTCGCCGACTTGGAATTCTCTCTTCTTAATCTTAGCATCGTGGAGTAGCTTCATCTTATCTTTGCCGATCCCGGCACTTTCATATGCCCGGAGTCCGAACTCGTCCACTCATGTAACTGCTTTGAAGTCGATGTCGTCCACAAGTTTGGGCATCAAAGTTTAAAAACTTTGTGGCCCAATAAGCTCTATGCTCTAGCTCGACAGGCGGATGACATGGTTTCCCGTAGACCATTTGATATGGCGATGTACCCATAGGGGTCTTATAGGCGATCCTATATGCCCAAAGTACATCGTCCAACTTCAAACTCCGGTCTTTTCTATGACTATTCACCGTCTTCTCTAGGATTTTCTTAAGACTCGGTTGCTTCGCTCAACCCGACCACTAGTCATCGGATGATATGGTGTGCCGCTTTATGGCGAACACCATACTTCTCGAGGACTTTTTCCAAAGGTCGGTTGCGTAAGTGTGTCCCTTCATCACCGATCAAGGCACGTGGACATCCAAACCTCACAAAGATGTTCTTCTTCGAAATTTCATGACCGTTTTATGATCATTGTGAGGAGTGGCAATTGCCTCCACCCATTTCGAAACATAGTCAACGCGAGACTAAGATGTATTTGTTGCCACAAGATGATGGGAATGGTCCCATAAAATCGATGCCCCAAACATCAAAGACTTCGCATTCAAGGATGGGTTTCAACGGCATGTCAAACCGCCTTGTCAAAGCTCCGGTTCTTTGGCAACGATCACAAGCTTTGCGTAAAGCTTCGCGTCCTTAAAGATCGTGGGCCAATAGAAACCGGATCGGAAGATCTTCGCAACCGTTTTCCAAGGACCAAAGTGCCACCTGTGGGTCCACTATGGCATTGCTCGATTATATCACGTTGCTCGGATTCTGGAACACATCTCCTAAGCAAACCATCTTTGCAGATCTTGAAAAGATAAGGTTCATCCCAAACGAAATATTTCATATCAGAGAAGAACTTCTTCTTCTCTTGATAAGACATTTCAGGATCGAGATAACGGGCATGAAGGTAGTTTACAATGGAGGAATACCAAGGAACATCTGGAGAGCGGCCATCGATCAACATGATGTTTTCTAGAGGAAAGTAAAGATCTATATCATCAGGATCACCCTTTTCCTCACTTAACATCCTAGAAACATGATCCGCCACTACGTTCTCACTGCCCTTCTTATCTTTGATTTGAACGTCAAACTCTTGGAGGGTCAGTATCCAACGCAGTAAGCGCGGTTTAGCTTCCTTTTTGGTCATGAGATACCGCAAAGCAGCGTGGTCAGTCCACACAATCACTTGAGCGCCCAACAAGTAACTACGAAACTTATCCATAGCAAAGACTACGGCTAATAATTCCTTTTCAATTGTCGTGTAGTTAACTTGAGAAGGATTCAGTGTGTGACTGGCATAATAGACAGGCTGGAACTTTCCATTAAGCTTTTGCCCTAAGACTGCACCAACAGCATAGTTGGATGCATCACACATAAGCTCAAAGGGTAGGTTCCGGTCGGCGATATAAGAATTGGAGCGAGAGATCGCCTACTCTTAAGCTCCTCAAACGCGCGCTTGCAATTCTCATCAAAATCAAAAGTAACGTCTTCTTTGAGTAAAGTAGACAGGGGGCTTGGCAATCTTTGAAAAGTCCTGGATGAACCTCCTATGAAGCCGACATGTCCGAGAAAACCTCGGACCTCCCGAACATTCTTAGGATAACTCATCTTCTCAATAGCTTCAACCTTGGCCCTATCTACTTCTATACCTTTGGCTGACACTTTGTGGCCAAGAACTATGCCTTCATCTACCATGAAATGGCATTTTTCCCAATTGAGCACTAAGTCCTTTTCCACACATCTAGACAACACCTGATCAAGATTATCGAGGCAATCGTCGAAGGATTGACCAAAGACCGAGAAATCATCCATAAAAATCTCCATGCACTTTTCAACTAGCCCGTCAAAGATTGCCATCATACACCTTTGAAAGGTGGTCGGGGCATTACGAGAGACCAAATGGCATCCGCCCGTAGGCGAATGTCCCATAAGGGCAAGTGAAAGTGGTCTTCTCTTGGTCAACAGGATCGATGGGTATCTGGAAGTATCCTGAATATCCATCCAGGAAGCGCAGTAGAATGCGTGCCCCGCCAGACGCTCAAGCATTTGATCAATGAATGGAAGGGGGAAATGATCTTTCATTGTGACCTCATTGAGTTTTCTGTAGTCAATACAGACTCTATAGCCTGTAACTAGCCTCAATGCTATCTCCTCTCCCTTCTCATTCTTCTCAATAGTAATTCCCCCTTTTTTGGGGACTACCTGAGTCGGGGACACCCACTCACTATCAGCAATGGCGTATATGATACCCATATCTAGAAGCTTAATGATTTCCTTCTTGACTACTTCTTGCATGTGAGGGTTAAGCCTCCTTTGGGGCTGTCTTACACGTTTTGCACCCTCCTCGCCTTGATCTTGTGCATACGGATGTCGGGAGATATCCCTCGGATATCTCCCACCCGCCATCCAAAGGCTTTCTCATTTTTGCGCAAGACGTTTAACGGTTTAAGCTCTTCTATTCGAGATAGCTTGGCGTAGAGATGATCAAAGGAAGCTTGTCACCTTCTCTCAGAAATACATACTTAAGATGTTTAGGCAACGGCTTCAGAACCAAGTCTACAGGGGGTTCCTCTAGACTTGATTTAAGATCTCCACTCCTCAACTCAACATCGTCGAGTTTACTTAGTGGCCCTACTGCCAAAGCTTCTTCTCGTAGCCCATCCTCAAATTCAGCTGCTAACTGATCTAGATTAACCACACCATGGCTATTCAGATTATCGATCAATCGCTCATATTCCGCTTCTACAGCCAAGACTTGCTTATCCATGAAGTCATTGAAGTCATCAGACGTCTCCTCAATGGAACAGCCGGTTGGAGAACCGGAGGGTACTTGAATAGATTTAGAAACACTATAGCTCACCTCTTGGTCACCAACTCGGATAGTTACTTGCCCACCATCGCAATCGATGAGGGCTCTAGCTGTGGACAGGAATGGTCTCCTAAGAATCAGGGGGACTTTCTCATCTTTTCCCATATCTAAGACGTACCAATCAACAGGAAAGGTAAATCTATCGATCTGGATTAAAATGTCTTTCAGAATCCCCGAAGCTTTCTTAGAAGATCTATCGGCGAACCGAAGGTTCATGGAAGTGGGTTCTAGAAGACTTTGTAAACCCAAATTTGCTCACACACGTACAATGGCATCGGTCGATGGATGCACCCAAGTCACATAAAGAATTTGGAAAGACTAAGCCTCCCATCTGCAATGTGAGCACGAATTTTCCGGGGTCACCTCTTTTGATTGGTAAGTCTGGATAATTGATCATTGAACAATCCTCACCAATTGCCTGATCCATTTCTGCTAACTTTTTCTTCGAAGACACAACATCCTTGATGAATTTTGTATACTTAGGCATCTCGACCAAGACCTCGGATAATGGTAGATTTACCTGAGTATTTTTCAAAAGGTTAAGCACCTTTTCATATTTCTTATCCTCACTCAGAGGGATGTTGCTCTTTCTAGGTGGAAAGGGAAGCTTTTTCAAATCCTCCTCGGAAAATACTTTCTTCGAGGGCGAACTAACGGCCTTGTCTTCCAAATCTTTCCATCGAACCGTCTTTTCATTCTTTTTGCTAGTCAGTGGATCGCCCACCCGACTATCATTTAACTCATCACTCCTCGTGGGATCACCACCCGAGGATCCTCAAATATTTCACTTCTCGGGGAACAAACCACCGAGGACTTCCAATTGATTCTTTAGTCCTCAAGGGATCAACTACTTGAGGAATCTCAACTCTTTCTTCTATCGTGGGATCGGCCACCCGATTTTCCTTCTCGCAGCCAAGGGGGTGATGGGTGCTCAACTTCCCCTCCCGCCTTACCAATGGCGGGGAGGGGCTAGTGGTTTCCCCCGGAAGCCGGGGGGACCACCAACTTGAGAACCACTTCTCAAATTCATTGCACCGGCCTCTTCTCTACCGTATGGAGGTGAAGGTACCAGTCGGTGCATTGATCGTCGCTTAAATCGGCGTGAGCGACTTGACCGCCTTTTGGGTTTTTCTCGCAAAACCGGGCGTATGCCCCGGGGGTCTTGACGCTAGGCCGCTCGGCCCAATTGCCCTATTTGTCTCTCAAGACTTTTTATTGTCCTGCTTTGCTCCTCCAACTTGGTTTCGAAATTGTTGGATTGGGAGGGTCCTTGAGAGTTCTGATGATTTTGAGGGAGTGGCTGATTGGACTGATTTGGAAATGTAGAATTAGAATTGGCGGGCCAATTCTGATTGAACCTTTGCTGTGGATTGGAAGAATTATAGCTTGGGTTCTGATTATAACCAGGGTTTCTATTGAAGTTCGAATTAGGATTAAATCCCGAAGATTGATTAAACCCTTGGTTTTGGAAACGTTCGCCGAGAATTGGTTATTGAATCTCTCGATTTGTCCGGCCGGAGAAAGCATTGACTTCCGCATTCGCCCAATCATGGGACGAAGCGAGCGAGATGCCCCATGCCGTCACATACTTGGCATGTGATTGGATTATGCCGTCCATAGTCATGAACATCATTGACTTGCCGAGCGAGAGGGGAAGAAAATTGACATTGGCCGCTCATATGGCCGGTCGACAAAGATGCTTCACAATACGTAACTTGAGAGTTCTCGTGAAAGTGAAGGAGCCCGATAACTCGGGTAGGGGCCGGTGTGAGAGGTCGTCGGTTGAGAAGGTGCCATCTCGCTTTTGCGCATATGGCAACAAGACTTTGCATAGTCACCTCTTCGACCTTGGGAGGGGAGGAGGTGCTTGGATGGCTTGATAAGAGGGGGCGTAGTTATATTTGGCAATGTCCTCGAACAACGCCCACCCTCATCGTGTGTTTTCTTGAGAAATTCCCCACCGTAGGAACTATTGACCATGCCCTTGGTGAGCTCGGTCAATCCACCGAAGAAAGTATGGACTTGCCTTTGCTTTGGCAAGCCATGATGGGGACACTTGCGCGGGAGAGACTTAAACCTTTTCCACGCCTCAAAGAATGACTCATTTTCCACCGACGGAATGTGAAGATTTCGTTCGGACGGTGGGCTGTTTTTGAAGGAGGAAAGTATTGACTTAGAAATTCCTTCTCGAGCTCCGCCCACGTAGTGATGGATTCGAGGGGAGAGAGTGATACCACTCGAGTGCCTCCCCCGTAAGGAAAATGGAAATAGTTTAAGCTTGATGGCGTCCTCACTTACACCTTGGATACGGGTAGTGACGCATATTTGCAAGAATGTGTGTAAGTGAGTGTGGGGGTTTTCAGATGGGAAACCATGGAAAATTGATGCATGCTGCATCATCTGTATAAGTCCGGGTTTAAGCTCGAAGTTTGGAGCAAGAATGGTAGGCATGACGATAGCCGGGTTGATGGTGACCGTACCGGGCATGGCATAGTCGGCCAACGTCCGTCTATCTTCCGCTGCCATTATTACTATTCTTTCGGTTTCTCCTGAAAGATATTGCTCAAATTCTTGATCTAGAGCGTTTCCTTCGTCAAAACGAAGTCTCCGCCTATTGGGTCGGACTATGGTCCGCTCGGGGTCAGGGGAATAGATTAGTGGTCCCTTATGACTACGAGTTTGCATAAACCGAACACCAACTCAAGGTGTTGAGCAAGAAAGGATAGAAAGTGACGAAAGGACAGATCGTACGAGAGGAAAGGATAACTAAACCTAGAGGAATCAAAAACTACGAAACTTAACTACGAAAAATTTAAAAACAGAAAAACAAGAAACACAAAAAACGTGTTGAAATCTTCTGAGCCCAAAATGGAAGGGAAAACAGTGGATTTTGACCTCGAAAACGGTGTCGGACGGCCTCCGGCAGTCTGCCGCGTCGTCGGCGTCGGAACGAGCTTTCCGAATTGGGGTCCTGCGCGCCAATCCGACACTCGAGCCGAAAGTTATGGCCAAAATACTATCAAGTGCTGAAATGGACCCTTTTATCCTAAAATTTGATTGTGAAAGGTGTGGAGTCAGATGATTCAACCTAAGAAACCTACCTACGACACTTACCTACGAAAAACAAAAACCTAATTGAAATAAAAATAAAAAACGATGGCGAGACAGACGTACGGGCGTCCAATTAATCGGACGTTCGTCCGACTAGTTTTCGAGAATGGACGGGCGTTCAAAATATGAACGCTCGTCCGTTTTTTTTTTTTTCGTAACTCCTTTGGACGGGCGTCCGAGGTATGAACGCTCGTCCGACTAGAGCAAGAACCGGACGGGCGTCTAGTACAACGGACGCTCGTCCAACTGGGCAGAAACGATTAGAAAACAGAGTACAAACACAGAAAAACAGAGTCTAGACTAGAAGCAAAAAAATTTATATTAACTACTCACAGAAATACAAATAAAACGACAGATAAACGAACAAAAACAACTAAACTACTAACAACAAACAGAGACTGAAAAGATCTAACCTAAAAACAAGAATTTAAAACAAACAAAAAAAAACAAAAACAAAAACTAGGCAACCGTCCGGTTCCCCGGCAACGGCGCCAAAAACTTGTCCCGGATTTTATCTATACAAAACAACAAGTAATAAACCGGTTAACCTCAAGTGCAAGGATCGTAGTAAAGAGGCTATGCCGGGTCGATCTTACGGGGAACTAGACAGTTGTTAATCCTAGCTTTTGTTTTCAACTAATTATGTCACGAAACTAAACTAAACAGTGGATTATACTAAACAAATGTGCAGAAAATAAACTAGACAGAGGGGATTAATCCAATGCTAGGAGAGATTGAAAGCGATAAAAAATAAACTAAAAGTGCAGGAAAAATAAATTAACGATCTAAACTAAGCTACGAGGGTTGTAAATCAAGTTTATAAAAGACAAACGAGGATTGATCCACCTATCAACATGCTTTGATCTATTATCTCGATTTTACGTGGTATTTACTTAGGTTGTGATTCACCTTACCTAAACATGAACTCCTAATTCCTTGGGCAATCCATCTATTAACCTAGTATCTTCCAATACTAAATTAACACGTTAAAAAGATCAAAGGTGTCAACTTTTACGTTAACGATCTAGTTTTTAGACTTACTAACTTCCGTTAATGTAGATCTAATGAACTATTCTTATCTATGGTGATCTATGCTATTCAAGACTTCCATCAAACAATAACATATCAATCATACAACATATTTTCCAATATAATTGCATTAAAACAAGAATACGCATAGATAAGAAACAACCGTAGTAAATACTCACAGAAAAAGTCGAAATAAATAGATCAATTCGATGCTGATGGCTTCACAATTCTCGTTTGAAGGAGGTTCTAGCCTCTAAGCATCCTCAGCAACCCAGAAAAGCAGGAAAATAACATAAAACTAGCCTACTTTGATCGAATTTAAAGTTGCATAAAACTGGAAATAAAAAGTGTAAAATCGCAGCCAAAGCTGCCCCTAGAAATTTAGGGTTCGAATTGTGAGTGTATGATCCTCTTGTGTGGAGAAAACAGCCGACTATATATAGATTTTAAAGTCGGTTTCAGTAAGTCGGCTACCGGACGCCCGTCTGGATCCTTGAACGCCCGTCCATTCTTCATATGAACTTCAAATCGGGCCGAGTCATGACCAAACGCTCGTCCGTACGGCGTCCACTTCGACGTCCAAACATCCCGAATCAACTTCCCATCTCCGGACGCTCGTTCGGTTCCATCGACGCCCGTCCACCGGACGGGACTCCGGACGCCGATCCAATATGACCGGATTTCGATTTCTTTATCTTTATCTCCTTTTCATTCAATGTAAATCATCATTATCTCTTCCTCTTTAATCAAATCCGACTTGATCATCTTTGAATCACCTCTTGAGCTCGAATTTGTGCTTCTATGACACATAAAAATATCGCAAAATGTAATATCGCTCAAATAATCATAAAAACATAATTAAAACACATAAATTAATCTATGTTGCGAATAACTTATTTAAAATACCATTTGCTCGATAAATCCATTAAACGCTCGTTTCTTATACAAATTCATACAAATATGAGGGAAAATAACATAAAATATAGCGTTATAAATCGTATAAATTCACCCTTAACAGTAGGAGTTCAGTAGAAGCTGAGTATAGGGCTATGGCAGTCACTGCCTGTGAAATTCAATGGATTTTATATCTTCTAGTAGATTTTCAAATCCAACATTCACAGGTTGTTCCCCTTTTTTGTGACAGGAAAAGTGCTATATACAAAGTGGAAAATCCAGTTTTCCATGAATGTACTAAGCACATAGATATTGATTGCCATTTTGTACGAGAAAAGTATCAAGCAAAGATCCTTAAACCTATGCCAGTTAAGACTCAAGACAACCTGGCAGATATTCTAACTAAACCAGTTGACAAGAGCACTCTATATAGGCTACTACCTAGATAACCTATCAAAGACATTTATCAAGATAAAAAGACATGAGGAAGAGAAGAATGAAGTCAAGTTGCAAGCTGTAATGGACACTCCCTTCCACCTTGAGGGGGGGTGTTAAATATATATGAGGAAGAGAAGAATGAAGTCAAGTTGCTCTTTTAGTCAATAGGTCGAACATCTTCCATAGGTGAGTTAGTTAGTTTGTTAGGAAGCGGTTATTGGGAGTTGAGTTGTTAGTTGTAGTATATAAACAACACAAACAGCTAACAGAAGCTCAAGAGTAAAAATCATATTGTATCAATAAAGATCAAGTTCGGTTTGTTCATGAATATTTTTCCCGCCTAAATTCTATTTTGAATTCTTCCAATGAAGTTCGTCCATTCTTGTTCTATAGTTTGATTCTATTGTGATTGTTGAAGTTGTTTATAATGTTCAATCACTGATTTTAACAATATAAGTAAAAGGAGATTGGGCCGGACGGGCTTAGCACCTCAGCCCATCAGATAACTCCGTCTCTGTAAAAACTTCTACAGTCCGTGTATTATATCTTTAGGAAATTTCTATGGATTGAAGTCAGACCGTAAAAGTTTCTACGGTCTTATTAAAAATGTATCTATTTCCAAATCAATGGCTCTTGTATTGTGCCTATAGAAATTTCTACGGTTTACCATTATAACATAGATACTTGTGTTAGGTGTAGTGCCCGAAAGACAATTATCTAATTGTTTTAGGACAGAATTAATAATTCATCTTATTATATGCATGTATGCTTATAATTAAGACACTACTGAAAACCCTAAGTACCTCATTTATGTAATCATATAACTCAGTGTATGGCTATACACAAGAGGATTGTGTTAGTGAGATGTACTTAAACTTAACTTAGTCCGTAGCGTTTATTAATCTGAGTATGGGTCTCAAGATTAATTTGCTAATAATGCGCCATGAACACTTTAGGTGTGACAGTCTTATCCGGACTGTCGGTAATAGGATACTTAGTGCGGCATTTATATATGATGATAATCATATAGGGCTGGACCGATTTGATTTGAGTTCTCGATATAATTCCGTGATCGAGAAGTCTTATCGAATCACAAGATGATCATATATGGATTAATCTCAATCATGAGGTGATCACAGACAATGTAACACCCCGGTTTTCCAATCCCGTCGGCCGCCGGAATTGGTCACCGAAACGTCACTTCACGACACACAGTCGCAGCAGTAATACTCAACATTCCACAACAGAAGAAAAATAAACATCCACCATTCATTATTAAAAGGGTCAAAGTAATTAAAATTTCTTGAAAGAAAATGAAAATATGTGGAAACGTCAATAAAATCTTAAAGTGCCGGAAATCCAGTAAAGTGAAAACGTAAGACTGCGACTACGTGGCTCTCGATACCCCGCGACATCCCCGCAATCGGCAAACGTCCAAGAGAAAATACCTGCTAAGAATATGCTCCCCAAAACGGATCATAGCAGGGTCAACAGAAGTAACCGGTCAACTAAAAGTTGAGTAAGGATAAATCTAATATACGTAGAATGAAAGTTAACGACAATTTAAGGGAACTTCTCTACAGACATCAACCATCACATAACAAATACGACCAAACTATAACTGATACAACCATTCCATAGAAGATATGAAACACCACAATCCATCTACACCTAAAGGTCCCGAATGTGCACATTCCTAAGGGTCATCCAATGGTACCATTATTAAAATGGTCCACACGTACTGGGGTGCAAGGATTTCCTCTCCCGGGTTATCGGATTCGGAGATACCCTATCCGGCCCAACATTACATCCGTCCGCAACTCCCCAAATACGGAAGGTCATTAAAGTCGTAAGGCGATTCCACTCCCGGATACCCGGCTTCGGTAGCTACCCTATCCGGGCCCAACCACTACGGGTCTACGAACATTCAATGCCTCAAAAATCGGGTTCCACAATGATAACACCATCCTTAACTCATCAAAACCCAACTTACAAAGCATGTTACTAAGATTTAACAATAACTAACAAAGAAATAAGGACACTTAAGCCGGACGCCCGTTTAAAAGGGTTGGACGCCCGTTTGGATAACCGAACGCCCGTCCAAAAACTCGGACGTGCGTCCAAAAGGACTCCGTTACATCCCGAATCCGCTTTTACACCCGGACGCCCGTCCATTATGCTTGGACGCCCGTCCACTAAAATAAATTTACATCCCGTATCGAAAACGCTTTCGTACGCCCTTCGACGCCCGTCCGAGTTGAAACCAAGACGGACGCCCGTCCATTAAGGCGTACGCCCGTCCCGGTCCCGGGCCGCAACCGGAACCCTAATAATTTTCAACGCGATTTCGGGTTGTTCCTCAACAAAACAAGAAGAATAAGAATATAATATGTACAAAGCAAACCTCATATCAAAGTACCACAATGTCCACAAATTTTAACCCCAAAGCCAAACACATTTTTATGGACGTTTAACACCCCAAAGTATGACTAACAACGTAACGATTTTAACAAAAGATTTACGAATTGTTTTATGTTTCCACGCATAAACACAATGGTCTATACACCTTAAAACACAAACCTAGCAACCCCCAACTTATACTCAAAACCTTGATCAACAATGCTATACGACCCAAACCACCCACACAACCCTACATGTTATTAAAAGCTCCATCTTTCGAACTAAACGAACACGCAACTTAGAATTATTCTTACCGATTGTGCAGCGTTTCTTGACAGCCCTTGCTAACGAATTAGAATCGTTCTTCCACGAAGCCCGAATCGACGACGACGGCGGAAACTCTCACACCAAGAAGGAGGTTTTCTCTCCTTCTTCTTCACAATGTATGGCGGCAAGGGGGAGGGTTTTCTCTTGAGGTTACACGTCTCTTTTGAGAGAAGGAGGAAAAAGGCTAATTGATTAATTGGGAGGTTTAGAAAGGATTAAAATCCTTTTAATTACTACAATCCCTTTTTGTTTTTTTTTTTTTTTTTTATATATTTTTATTATCAATTAAATAGGGAATCAAAATTTCGGGATATTACATCCTCCCCCCCTTAAGACAAAACTTCGTCCTCGAAGTTCGGGTTCGTACCGGACGTTGTTCCACCCCCCTTAAAACAGCCTTCGTCCCCGAAGGTAAGAAAAGGATTCTACGTACAAGGCTTGAAGATTGCTTACCTTAAGAGAACAAATGCGGGTACTTCTGTCGCATAGCACCCTCAGCTTCCCATGTCGCCTCCTCGGTGGCATGGTTAGACCATAAGACCTTGACGATGCTAACCTCACGTCCCCTTGTTTTCCGTACCTTAGTATCTAATATCTGCACCGGTACCTCCTCGTAAGTCAAGGACTGATCTAGCTCAACCACCTCCGGTTCAATCACGTGAGAAGGATCACTCACGTACTTGCGCAATTGAGATACATGGAACACGTTATGCACCTTATCCAACGCCGGTGGCAAGGCTAGTCGATATGCTACTTCACCTACGCGGTCCAAGATCTCATAAGGCCCCACGTACTTGGGACTCAACTTCCTTTCTTGCCAAAACGCATTACTCCTTTGGTTGGTGATACTCGTAGTAGTACCTTATCGCCCACGGCGAACTCAATATCCCGGCGGTGTAAGTCTGCATAACTCTTCTGGTCTATCTTGGGCAGCCCTCATCTTTTCTCGGATTGTCTGTACCTGCTTGACCGTGTCTTCGATCATCTGTGGTCCCAAAATCACTGCCTCGGACGAATCGTCCCAACAAACCGGACTCTTGCACTTCCTACCATAAAGTGCCTCAAAAGGTGCCATCTTAATGCTGGCATGGTAGCTGTTGTTGTATGAAAATTCGATAAGATCGAGCTTTTCCTCCCAAGAGCCTTTGAATTCTAATACACATGCCCTCAGCATGTCTTCCAACGTTTGTATGGTCCTCTCCGTCCGACCATCGGTAGCGGGGTGAAAAGCCGTACTCATTCGTAGTTCCGTCCCCAAGGCCGCTTGTAGCTCATGCCAAAACCGAGATATAAATCTCGCATCTCTATCCGACACAATGCTTTGCCGGGTATACCATGTAGTCTCACAATATTTCTCCGGTATGCCATAGCCAACTCCGTCTTACTCCAAGTGTCTTTCATCGGAATGAAATGCGCCGCTTTAGTCGGTCCTATCCACAACGACCCAAATCATATTATTCCCTTTAGGGCTCCTCGGTAATCCGCATACAAAATCCATGGAGATGGAATCCCACTTCCAAACCGGCACATCCAACGGCCGAAGCATACCCCGCGGCCGTCGATGTTCGATCTTTACCTTCGACAAGTCAAGCACTTCGACACAAACTCGCTACTTCGCGTTTCATATTGGGCCACCAAAAGGTTTTCTTGAGATCTTTATACGGTTTGTCTCCTCCCGGATGAACGTAATAAGGCGTACTATGAGCTTCACTCAAAATCCGCCTCTTGAGTTCCTCGTCGGCCGGTACACACCACCGACCCTTGAACCGAACGCCACCATCCTCGTGTAAAGTAAAATCAACTCGCGCCGCATCCGTACCAATCTTAGCCCTCTTTGCCTCGATTACCTTATCACCCGCTTGTCTCACCCGGATTTCATCATACAATTCGGGTTGCAAGACGAAGTCCCTCTTATCTCCACCTTTCGGATGACACATATATCCATACGGTCTAACTCTTCTCGCAACCTCATCTCGCGCGACTCTCTCACACAAGGAATGAATCGACTTCCGACTCAAGGCATCCGCCACTACATTGGCCTTCCCTTCGTGGTATTGGATTTCCATGTCGTAATCTTTAATCAACTCCAACCAACGCCTCGACGCATATTGAGCTCCTTCGTGTAAATATGTACTTCGGACTCTTGTGATCCGAAAACACCTTAAAGGTTATCCCATACGTATAGTGCCGCCAAATCTTTAATGCGAAGACCACCGCCGCCAACTCCAAGTCATGAGTCGGATAGTTACTCTCATACGGCTTGAGTTGTCTCGATGCATACGCAATCACTCGCCTCCGTTGCATCGCACGCACCCCAGGCCATTCTTTGACGCGTCCGTATAAACCTCAATGTCCTCATTACCCTCGGGTAATGCTAAAATAGGAGCTGTAGTCAACCGTACCTTAAGGAGTTGGAACGCCTCCTCACATTTTTCATCCCACTTGAACCGGTTCTCTTTCTTCATCAAAGCGGTCATCGGCCTAGCAATCTTGGAGAAGTCTTTTACAAACCTTCGGTAATATCCCGCCAAACCCAAGAAGCTTCGAATTTCTGCAACATTCTTAGGGGTTGGCCATTTCGCCACTGCCTCTATTTTGCTCGGGTCAACGGATACACCGTCTTTCGAAACAACATGCCCCAAGAATGCCACTCGTTCCAACCGAATTCACATTTGGATAGTTTCGCGTACAATTGTTTTTCTCGTAGAATCTGCAGCACGAGCCTCAGATGTTCGGCATGTTCTTCCTTAGTCTTAGAGTAGACCAGGATGTCGTCAATAAATACTACTACAAACTGGTCCAAATAGGGCCTGAATACCCGGTTCATCAAATCCATGAAAACTGCTGGTGCGTTGGTCAGTCCGAAAGGCATAACCGTGAATTCGTAGTGTCCGTACTCGGTGCGAAATGCGGTCTTTGGAATATCCGCATCCGCTACCCCGAGCCGGTGATACCCCGATCGCAAATCAATCTTCGAGAAAATACCGCCCCCGTAGTTGATCGAACAAGTCATCGATCCTTGGTAATGGATACTTGTTCTTCACCGTGACGTTGTTCGGTTCCCGGTAATCAATACACGCCGCATACTACCATCCTTCTTCTTCACAAATAGTACCGGGGCTCCCCACGGGGACACACTCGGTCGGATGTACCCCTTACCAAGAAGTTCTTCCAATTGTATTTTCAACTCGCTAGTTCCTTAGGCGCCATACGGTAGGGTGCTTTCGATATTGGTCCGGTCCCGGGCACCAACTCTATCGCAAACTCTACCTCTCTCTCGGGGAGGCATACTCGGTATCTCATCCGGAAATACGTCCTCAAACTCACGAACTACATCAATTTCCGTTAGTTTAGGATCCCCGCACTTACATCATGTACATGACACATAAATAACGGGTACCCTTTCTTTATGAAGGATTTCAAGGTCACTACCGAAATAATTTTCACCCTAGGTTTATCCACAAATCCCTTGTGGGATACTCGCACCCCTTTAGGGCCTCTTAAAGTCACCTTCTTCTGCTCACAATCAATTTTGGCTTTATGCCGGTTCAGCCAATCCATACCCAAAATGACGTCGAAATTCTCAAGAGGGAACTCGATCAAGTCAACCGACATGTTGACTCCCATAATTACTAACGGTACATCTCTATGTAACTTAGAACACGGTACTAGCTCTCCTGACGGTTGCATGAACTCACAGTCAATCACCTCAAAATTAGCTAGACCCAACTTCGAAACATGCGAACTTGCTACGAAGGAACACGATGCACCCGAATCGAAAAGCACATAAGATAAAAGTGAGTTAACTAGAAAATTACCCGTCACTACGTGGTTGCTCTGCTCAGCCTCCTCTCTGCCCACAGCAAATAGTTTCCCGGTCTGTTTCCCTCCAACTCCCTGAACTGTGCTGGCCGACCCTGATGGTCGGTTTCTATCCCCACCAGTGGTCGTAGGTGTACCCCCTTGTCGGCTCTGAGCAGGAGTACCACTCTGCTGCTGGTTATTCCTATTACCATTCCCTGTGTTACCCCTTGGAGTCCCGACCATGTTGCTCCCTCGCATCCGATGCCGCCCGGCGGTGTTGGAGCCGTAAAACACTCAAACCGTACGTGTCCGAACTTTCCGCAGCCGTGACACTGGACCTGTGCACCTGAACAATCTGTACCTGGGTGATTTCTCTGACACCTCTTGCAGTGATAATTTCGTGGCCGACTAGACCCCTGAGAGTTACCCCTCGTTGACTGACCCCCACTGCCCCTATTAAACTGAGAATTTCCCGAGAAAGATTGTCGCACTGGGTGATTTCCAAAATTACTCCGCTTCTGCTGCCCCTGATTGTCCTCAGAGACACTCTTCCTCTTATTATTGGTAGCATATGCTGCCTTAACCTCCTTCCGAATCCTCTCAATGTTGCACGCTACCTCACACATCTCCTTTAAGCTCGTGAAGCCCCTACTTGCCCCCATACGATCTCGGATCGCCAAATCTAAATACTGTTCGAACTTCACCATCTTAGCCTCTTCAGTCGGCACTAGCTCAGAGGCATAGACCGCCAAATCAACAAACTTTTCGTAATATTCTTGGACCGTCATATCCCCTGTCGGAGATTGTCGAACTCCACTCGCAACTCTTTCCTTTTTGATTCAGGGAAGAATTCACGCCGTAACTCTTGTTTAAACTCAGTCCAGTTCAGTGGTACCACCACTGACTCCCCTTGCTCATTTTCAGTCTGAGCCAACCTATCCTTGTTGGCACCCCACCACAAATCAGCTCTGTCAACCAAGTAGAAAGCAGCTTGGTCGACTTTCAGTTCCTCTGGACAGCCCAGAGTGGCGAAGATCTTCTCGAACTCTCTAATCCACCGCTCAAGACCCTTAGGGTCTCCCTTACCGTCGTACTGACTAGGCCTTTGTTGGCTCACAGCCCTGGTCATGCCGGTGGATGACCCCTGAGAACGGTCTTCCGTCAACTTGTTAACCGCTTGAATCAGATCTTGATTCATCTTGACCAACCGATCAATCGACCGATCTCTCTCGTTTCCATTCCTAGGAGGCATAGCTAAAACTACAAAAGTAAACAATCATATATTCGGTTATCGCCTATATCATGCCACGAAATATTTCACATATACTAACACTTACTTGTCCAAAATAAATTGCAACATGCAAACACATTTCCACATACATCGAATTCACCGTACCTTCCCTACATAGAGCTCAATACCTACCCCACACATCCTCACCGTGCTTATTTTAGTGAATTTATTCTTAAGGTTCATTTTAGGTGGTGGTCCCGGAGTCGAACGTCTCGATACCACTTTGTAACACCCCGGTTTTCCAATCCCGTCGGCCGCCGGAATTGGTCACCGAAACGTCACTTCACGACACACGGTCGCGGCGGTAATACTCAACATTCCACAACAAAGAAAAATAAACATCCACCATTCATTATTAAAAGGGTCAAAGTAATTAAAATTTCTTGAAAGAAAATGAAAATATGTGGAAACGTCAATAAAATCTTAAAGTGCCGGAAATCCAAGAAAGTGAAAACGTAAGACCGCGACTACGTGGCTCTCGATACCCCGCGACATCCCCGCAATCGGCAAACGTCCAAGAGAAAATACTGCTAAGAATCGCTCCCCAAAACGGATCATAGCGGGGTCAACGAAGTAACCGGTCAACTAAAAGTTGAGTAAGGATAAATCTAATATACGTAGAATGAAAGTTAACGACAATTTAAGGGAACTTCTCTACGTACATCAACCATCACATAACAAATACGACCAAACTATAACGATACAACCATTCCATAGAAGATATGAAACACCACAATCCATCTACACCTAAAGGTCCCGAATGTGCACATTCCTAAGGGTCATCCAATGGTACCATTATTAAAATGGTCCACACGTACTTGGGGTGCAAGGATTTCCTCTCCCGGGTTATCGGATTCGGAGATACCCTATCCGGCCCAACATTACATCCGTCCGCAACTCCCCAAATACGGAAGGTCATTAAAGTCGTAAGGCGATTCCACTCCCGGATACCCGGCTTCGGTAGCTACCCTATCCGGGCCCAACCACTACGGGTCTACGAACATTCAATGCCTCAAAAATCGGGTTCCACAATGATAACACCATCCTTAACTCATCAAAACCCAACTTACAAAGCATGTTACTA
Source organism: Gentiana straminea (assembly GCA_036785695.1). Lineage (NCBI taxonomy): Eukaryota > Viridiplantae > Streptophyta > Magnoliopsida > Gentianales > Gentianaceae > Gentiana > Gentiana straminea. The sequence continues at coordinate 9,446,298 of JAVUPR010000300.1, read as the reverse complement.
AGATTTAACAATAACTAACAAAGAAATAAGGACACTTAAGCCGGACGCCCGTTTAAAAGGGTTGGACGCCCGTTTGGATAACCGAACGCCCGTCCAAAAACTCGGACGTGCGTCCAAAAGGACCCGTTACATCCCGAATCCGCTTTTACACCCGGACGCCCGTCCATTATGCTTGGACGCCCGTCCACTAAAATAAATTTACATCCCGTATCGAAAACGGCTTTCGGACGCCCTTCGGACGCCCGTCCGAGTTGAAACCAAGACCGGACGCCCGTCCATTAAGGCGACGCCCGTCCCGTCCGTCGCAACCGGAACCCTAATAATTTTCAACGCGATTTCGGGTTGTTCCTCAACAAAACAAAGAAAACAAAGAATATAATATGTACAAGACAAACCTCATATCAAAGTACCACAATGTCCACAAATTTTAACCCCAAAGCCAAACACATTTTTATGGACGTTTAACACCCCAAAGTATGACTAACAACGTAACGATTTTAACAAAAGATTTACGGTAATTGTTTTATGTTTCCACGCATAAACACAATGGTCTATACACCTTAAAACACAACTAGCAACCCCCAACTTATACTCAAAACCTTGATCAACAATGCTATACGACCCAAACCACCCACACAACCCTACATGTTATTAAAAGCTCCATCTTTCGAACTAAACGAACACGCAACTTAGAATTATTCTTACCGATTGTGCAAATGCGTTTCTTGACAAACTCTTGCTAACGAATTAGAATCGTTCTTCCACGAAGCCCGAATCGACGACGACGGCGGAAACTCTCACACCAAGAAGGAGGTTTTCTCTCCTTCTTCTTCACAATGTATGGCGGCAAGGGGGAGGGTTTTCTCTTGAGGTTACACGTCTCTTTTGAGAGAAGGAGGAAAAAGGCTAATTGATTAATTGGGAGGTTTAGAAAGGATTAAAATCCTTTTAATTACTACAATCCCTTTTTGTTTTTTTTTTTTTTTTTTTTTATATTTTTATTATCAATTAAATAGGGAATCAAAATTTCGGGATATTACAGACAATTACTTAGACTAGGGTAGAGTTTGATGTGTTAGTAAGGATCACTTCGTAGTATGTGGTCCGACACTTCTCGGTGGCTCTATTATGGAATGAGTGAGTAGTCTGTGCTATCACAGATATGGAATCCATTCCTTCCCTCGGGAAGTAGACAGACAGTTCCCTTATTTGTTAACCCTAGAAATTGATCGATGGCGCCAGTTCATATTATATTAGTTGTGAACTATTTGGTCACTAAGGGGTTAATGGTAAATAAGGATAAGAGGTTTCGAGAAGGGTTTACGGAAATATCCCGAATCGAAACGTACAGTCTATGGAGGATTTATCCGTATGTAATGATCATATCAGTGAACGCTTATCAACTCATAGTTGAGTATAAGTTATCTATATTCGGCAGAGTTCAGTTTCGGGTTTATGGTGGTGTAATCCCGGAATTAATAGATTGAATATTATTGTTCGGTCTGACGAATAATTATATTTAATTTATTGTAGCTACTGAATATGGGTCCATGGTCCCCGACGTGGCTCCTAATATAGCATATATGTTTTCTCGTCGTTTCACCTCATTTAATTAATATTAAATAGTTGGATTGGACTGTTTATTAGATATGTGGATTAATTGTTTAGTTGGACTAAACAATTAAATACATGAAAAATATATTTTTCGTGGACTCGGCCCAATGTGTCAAAAATGCGTGTGACCTATTTCTAGGGTTACTAGGCCGCATTTTTAGGATTGTTATTTAATTATTGGGAAATTAGTTTTCTTGGATAATTATTTAACATGTGACTTATCTTTTATTTGTTAATTGATAATTCATGAAATATTAGATAATAATATTATTTATCCTAATTTGTTTGGGATATATTATATTTTTCTTTTATTTAAAATAAGGATTAATCTAATAATTATTTCTTAATTATTAAATCGTTGGAGGACAATGATTACTTTCCTATATAAAGAGAGTTCTCTCAAGGCTATTGACACAAGTAATTTTCGAGTTATTGGGTAGTATATTGGCTTAGAGATTTCGGCCATTATACTAAGGGTTCGAGTTTTAGAAAAACTTCGGGTTTTTCTAAGGTAGCATATCGATGAGGTCAAGCGGATTGAAACATACACGTCGGAAGACTGTGTCTTCTCATAGCTTGGATCTTGGATTGACCTTTGTTCTTGGAGTAATTGCACCATAAAAAGGTTGGTAATCTAACCCCCTCGTAGGTTAGATTTATTATTCATGTATTTTGATTGTTTAGATCTAGATCTTGTACTTTCCGCTGCGTAATCGGGTGGATCTTTGATCCATCCGGCGATATTACATCCTACATGTGGTATCAGAGCCTTTGATCTATCAATCAAAGTATGTGAATTTTAGATCTAAGGAGTGGAATAAGCATTTGTAGATTGCTTTTTCGTTTTTAATTTTATTATTTTCGAAAATATCATGAATGTTGTCTTTATGATTGTTGTGGTTGAAGAGATTGATTGGGGTTGGTATTGTTCACCCGTAGATCTATTTTGTAGCTATCTTGTTTAGTAACAATTGAGCATAAGATTTGTATTTTTAATTTAATGTCAATCGAATTTTATGTTAAAAATAGCATCTTTGTCGTATGTTTTTATATATATTCCGGGCTCGAATTATGAAGATCTTGAAGAAAATATGAAGATCAAGGCGAAACCCAAGGTATGAACGAGGAGAAACGGTTAAAAACTTGTTTTTTAATTAAAATCTGCTACAGGACTTTCTGCGACGCTAAAAAGCGTCGCTATAAGTCTTTTTTTTTATAACCCGGTTTATTTTTCCGGTGGCTGCATATAATTTTTTTTTGTCAGATTTTCTTTATACAATCTGCCGTATTGACGAAAAAAAAAAATTCAAGAATATTTTTAATTCAGCCGTAAATCAAAAAAAAATTAATTAAAAGGTTTTAATTATAATAAATTGGATTTATTTAATTTAAAAAAGCCTTTCTCCTCTCGGGTGTTCGTGGTTCGTGATCCGGCGATTTGAGCTCAAGATTCGAATTTCAAGACTCGAAGATTAGATTAAGTTTTTACTTTTCCTTAGAAAATAGGTTAGTCGGGGGTACCAACGGTCCATCTCGGTCCATCATGATTCCACTCCAATGCATACACGTAGAGATTTAATTTCAATTAAATTAGGCGTGTATAACTCGATTAATTAGTTAACACACTTGTTTTAATTAATATGTGGTAGTTAATTAAAATTAAGTAACTAATTATAAAACCGAGGACCCGGGTTTTGTCAATCGTTACAATTTTAGTGATGGATTCTCGGTGAATCCCACTTAGATAAATCGTTGAGTTTTTCAGTGATGGCTTCTCTGTGAACCCACCTTAAACATAAACGAGATTACGCTTTGGTTGACAATTTAGAAATCGGAAAATCTTAGTACATGGGTTCGGAATGGTACCATGGTTGGGCGAGTTCAAACGAGCTTTGGCTCAATCGACTCCCCTGCACGTGTGATGTACGTTACAGTAGTTCGACAAGACTTAGCATAGTCGACAAGCCTTCGGCCTAAACGGGGCTTCTCTTGCCGGATTAGACTGAACCATCATATATGTTCCAATGAATATGACGGCGTAGGCTTGCCTACATAACCGACCCTATTCCGAATACTTTGATTTATTGTTTCTTATTGTCAAGACCGAAACCGTAATTAGTAAACCCACCATTTTTTCAAATTATTGAGTGGGAGCGGGGAAGGCGACAGCCAACCCCACGGCCTCTACTATAGATGCAAGCATGTGAGAGAAGGGTGACGCCTCGAGCCGTATTGATTTCGGCCCCCTACGGATGGTGTTCACCCCTATCAAAATTCAAGGCTTGGTCTCCGAAAGGATAGGATTTTGGGTACTCGTTGAGTCACTAACCGACCCTACGGCGGCATACTCGGGGCATACTTTCAGATCTGATATAGTAGGTCACACTCTTTATGGATATTTTTGAAATATCTAGGCTAGAAAAAGGAAGGTAATCGATGATTAAGGTCCGGGATGTCTGATTCCCGTGAGATGTTCGATTCTCGAAGCTTAATCATTGAGAGAGATTGTCTTAGTTTAACCATCACCTCTTTGACCTACCCTACGGCGGCACTGAGGTGCGAGGTTAAATCCTTGGAATGGTAGGATAGACTTTAAACAAGTTTATTATTCCTAAAATAAAAATCTAGTAGTGAAATTTTAATTTTGAATTTAACTTTCTGTCATGTTTATTTACAACTTTAATCTCTAGGCTACTAAACTGTTAGTAATAGGACTTCATTAAAAATGTGGAACTAACAAGTACATTGTAATTATCAAAAGAATGCAGTTAAATTTTCGGAAGAGATTTTTCCCTTGAGCCTTTAAAAACTTAATGACATAGTATAGGTATGTCACGGATGTCGCTCGTGTAAAATGAGAAACGAACGTACTTAGTTTACAAAAGATGATTTAGGACTATATATAAAATTCATTTAGTGAATTTTAAAAGTGTAATTACACATCAAATTTCTAATCGAAAAATCGGAAAATCATACATAAGGCGTTGTTAGTTAGACGATATTTGGAACCGATAAACTAGTGGGAGCCTTAGTCTTATGATTTGTTGTTTTTCTAAATCATTAGAAATGTGTAATAGACTGCACATGAGTTTTTCTTTTCATTGAAAAAACAAGAATAAAGCGTTTCTAGTTAAACAGAATTTGGAACTGATAAACTAGTGGGAGCTTAGCTCTGGAGTTTTTCCAATCTTTTGAAACATCATGAATAAAGCATTGCTAGTTAGACGGTATTTGGAACTGATAAACTAGTGGGAGCTTAGTTCTGGGGGATTTTCTAATCTTTGAAAAATCATAAATACAAAGTGTTGCTAGTTAGATGGTATTTGGAACCTATAAACTAGTGGGAGCTTTGGTCTTATGATTTGACGATTAGAAAAATCGATAGTCCAAGCAAGTAACACTGAACATCCTACAGTTCAAGAGTAGTGTCTACTCAAATGAACTGCTAGTTCAAGACTGTTTCCATTTAAGGAAAGTCGAGAATGGGAAAGAATGTTTATACGTGTTAGTCATCTAAACTAAGTTGTCTTAAGGCTAAACCGGAAAATTAATAAATTGGAAATTAGAGGATAAGGAAAGTGATTTCGGATCACTGACCAATGCATCCTTAGCAATTTTCTCAAAAGCTAAGTTCTTTGGAAGAACTAGGTAGCTTTGCATTAAACGATAAATAAAATAGAAAACGGGCAGTTATTTCAGATAGACTAGTGGGAGCGATATAAGGAAATGATTCTCGGATTCAATTCTTGAGTATCACAGAAAAATCATTTTTTGTTTTCGGATTCGTTGGAACGAACGTATTCATTTTCAATAGGATAATTTGTTTGTCCTATTGACGATGAATATAACATTCGTAGCACAAACCCAAGATTCGGACTTTGTTTGATAAAGTCAGAACCACTAAGAAATGCTGAATAGGTATATGTAACACATCTTAAACAATATAAACGCAAATGGTTTCCGTATTTAGATAAACGCTTCTTTCTATTCTATTAATTAGTGTATGTTCAATAAAGACAAGATCTGAAGACTGGCTTAGGGTGATTCCTATCTCCCAGTCAACAGAACACTGTCTTAAGGAACAATGACTATGTTTCCTTTCAATCGGGAAAGGGTTATAGATTTAAAGAAGTTACATAGCTTGTTCATATCGACCTTCGGGGTCATATGAAAGATACAAGCTAGTAGGAGCATTTTCAAGTAGTGACATTTAGTCTGACAACTACTCGAAACTCCAATAAGTTTATCCAAGATATTAGGAGGAAATCTCTGATTTCACCAGAGATAGAGTATTCCATACTCAGAAATAGGTTATTGCGTAGTCTTCGGGACTGATGCTCGGCCTGCTTCCCAGTGTAATGCTTTCACTAAGGGATACACCATAAATTTTCCTTATATAGTTATTGATGTGCTACGATACGCTGCTGAACTCATTTAAGATATTGGTTGCAAAATAACGGTTTACGTTGTAATGAAAAACTGAGAAGTCTACCTAAAAGATTCCTACGTATTTGTGGATAAGGAGTGAATTCGGTTCACCCCACTTCCGTAAATATAGACATTTAGCATTTAGTGCTTGAAGGTAGGACTGAAAGTTTTTGCGTACACGTTCAGAGCGTGAAATATCTTAATACATTGAGTAAAAGTTGGTTATAAAACTCGTAAAATTAGAGAATGACGGTTATACTGTCAAACTCGGTCTGATAGAGTCTATAAATAACAATCTTAGATCTTAAAGTATTTATACTCAAGATGTTACTAGCTGATTTGTTCAGTCCACATCCAACACCGGCAGTTGGTGATAACATTAATAAAAACTACTAAACTAGATCAGTATATCAATCCACCCCGAACGTAGTGGGAGTATGGTTTGTCCATTACCCATTGCAGGATCTTATGGTCTATAGGGTAGATTGATGACCTATAGTCCTTTTTGGGCTGTGTAGGATCCTGATCATAGAGGTTGGTTTAAAAGCCATAACCCTGTGAATGGAGTTTGATACTTCACTTCTGTTGAAACTCTTATAGAACCACCTGAGTATCTCAGGCCCAGTGGGAGTAATTGGAACTACACGGAAAAGAGTCGAATGAATAGGAAAGTTTAACTTTCAACGCAAAGCTAAGTAATTTAGGGGTGATTCCCTAAAAGGTAGAGAGTTAACCAGACCGTGATCTCTTTTACCACTCAGCCTTGCTTGATTTCGTCAGAAAGCGGGAAATATGAGTGATTCCCTAAGAATTCCTTGCCGAACAACGGAATCTAAACTTATTCAGAACAGAAGGGTTTTAGCAAAGAACAAATAACGGATTCGTTACAAAGCAGAAAATAGGGGTGATTCACAAAGACTTTTTTGCGAGACTAACGGTATCTTGATTTATTCAGAAAGAACCTTTGGCAGGATGCCTACCATAGCTTATATCCTTTGGGGATTAAAGCAAACCTCTAGGTCATTTCAAAGTCATTTTTTTTTTTGAATATGTGGACTTGACCAAAATGTTGATAAGTCTTTCGTAGACTGGGCATCGATATTAGTAAAGTAGTACGTATAATAGTGTCTGTGATTGGTAACACTGAAACAGTTGGAAACAACATGGGTGTGTTATCTGAAGTCAGAGTCTGACATGCCATCGGGATTCATTCTAAAGGATTTGATTCGCTCAAATTCACGAGAATCGATCATTGGCAATCCTATCCATTCACATGTTTAAGATATTCTTGCATTTATGCAACATTCAACGATGTAGTCTACCCTACCTCTCAGGAATGATTATCTAAACCTCCGGATGAACACTAAATGGGATGTTTAGTGAATCCTCAAGTCTCTTCGGGAGAATGAGGAATAATATGCTAGTATATTCAGGTGCAAACTAGAATATAAGTGATAACACTGATTCTGGCTTTAGGTCAGATTGAGGATGATCGTTAAATCGATCTCGGTCTCAGTGTTTACTCATGTGATAAAGTATTTCCGGTAAGCCACTTCATTGTGAAAACATTGGAGAGGTAGCTCATAAGGATTTTGCAATCACTAGAGGTCATAAGCATATTGAAATCATACCACCGGATTAGATGGAAATGCGACGTTTCGATCCCAAAGATTGACTCAAGCCGCCAACCTACCTGATCAGTGTACCAAGTCACATGGTATTCGGATTCTAAGTACGCGCCGGGTCACTGACCTACCCTGCGGCGACACACTCCGGTCGTGCTTGGAAGGATGAATTACTAAGATGCGCTTGGAGGGTATGAATCTTGGGGATATGTCTCACTTGTTTTGAGCAAGTGGGAGAATGTTGTAGATATAGATATAAAGAGAGTGCTCTAAAACAATTAATCCACTTGCCTTTCGTGCAAGAGGGAGATTGTTAGGTGTAGTGCCCGAAAGACAATTATCTAATTGTTTTAGGAATGAATTAATAATTCATCTTATTATATGCATGTATGCTTATAATTAAGACACTACTGAAAACCCTAAGTACCTCGTTTATGTAATCACATAACTCAGTGTATGGCTATACACAAGAGGATTGAGTTAGTGAGATGTACTTAAAATTAACTTAGTCCGTAGCGTTTATTAATCTGAGAACGGGTCTCAAGATTAATTTGCTAATAATGCGCCCAGAACACTTTAGGTGTGACAGTCTTATCCGGACTGTCGGTAATAGGGTACCTAGTGGGGCATTTATATACGATGATAATCATATAGGGCTGGACCGATTTGATTTGAGTACTCGATATAATTCCGTGATCGAGAAGTCTTATCGAATCACAAGATGATCATATATAGATTAATCTCAATCCTGAGGTGATCACAGACAACTACTTAGACTAGGGTAGAGTTTGATGTGTTAGTAAGGATCACTTCGTAGTATGTGGTCCGACACTTCTCGTTGGCTCTATTTTCGAATGAGTGAGTAGTCTGTGCTATCACAGATATGGAATCCATTCCTTCCCTCAGGAAGTAGACATACAATTTCCTTATTTGTTAACCCTAGACTGATCGATGGCGCCAGTTCATATTATATTAGTTATGAACTATTTGGTCACTAGGGGGTTAATGGTAAATAAGGATAAGAGGTTTCGAGAAGGGTTTACGGAAATATCCCAAATCGAAACGAACAGTCTATGGAGGATTTATCCGTATTTAATGATTATATCAGTGGACGCTTATCAACTCATAGTTGAGTATAAGTTATCTATATTCGGTAGAGTTCAGTTTCGGGTTTATGGTGGCGTAATCCCGGAATTAATAGATTGAATATTATTGTTCGGTCTGACGAATAATTTTATGTAATTTATTGTAGCTACTGAATATGGGTCCATGGTCCCCGACGTGGCTCCTAATATAGCATATATGTTTTCTCGTCGTTTCACCTCAATTAATATTAAATAGTTGGATTGGAATGTTTAATAGATATGTGAATTAATTGTTTAGTTGGACTAAATAATTAAATACATGAAAAAGATATTTTTCGTGGACTCGGCCCAATGTGTCAAAAATGCGTGTGACCTATTTCTAGGGTTACTAGGCCGCATTTTTAGGATTGTTATTTAATTATTGAGAAATTAGTTTTTTTGGATAATTATTTAACATGTGATTCATTTTTATTTGTTAATTGATAATTAATGAAATATTAGAGAATAATATTATTTATCCTAATTTGTTTGAGATGTATATTATATTTATCTTTTATTTAAAATAAGGATTAATCTAATAATTCTCTCTTAATTATTAAATCTTTGGAGGACAATGATTACTCTTATATATAAAGAGAGTTCTCTCAAGCCTATTGACACAAGTAATTTTCGAGTTATTGGGTAGTATATTGGCTTAGAGATTTCGGCCATTATACTAAGGGTTCGAGTTTTAGAAAAACTTCGGGTTTTTCTAAGGTAGCATATCGAGGAGGTCAAGCGGCTTGAAACACCATCCACTTGGTGTTGCTTGGAGATACACCTCGGAAGACTGTGGCTTCTCTTCTAGCTTGGATCTTGGATTGACCTTTGTTTTTGGAGTAATTGCACCACAAAAAAGTTGGTAATCTAACCCCTCGTAGGTTAGATTTATTATTCATGTATTTTGATTGTTTAGATCTAGATCTTGTACTTTCTATTACGTAATCGGATGGATCTTTGATCAATCCGGCGATATTAGATTCTATAGAAGAAGAAAAAAAAAAAAAAATCAGATTCTATCTGAACTGATAAAAACTATCAGGCCATACATCAGCCTGATTTCTCAATTTCTCTAAAATTGACTTCCCAAAAAGACCTGATATTCCAAAAATCAATTTTTTTTTTGTTGTCCAAAAGTCATTTTTTGAAATCGTCATTTAAAATAATAAAATATTAAGTGTGTTGCACCGATGAATGTGATGGATGCATATAGAATTCTCTTGTTAATGTGAAGCGTATAGTCTTGTCTTGTTAATAATGTGAAGCGAACTTACGATCCATCCTTTGTCACAAAAACAACGTTGATCCAATAATCTGAATTTAAAACCTCTCACACTTTTTGGCCTACCTGAAGCCTTAGAATCGAAGCTTCCCCATCTCCTTATTTTCTGCTAAATATCTGGTAGTTGGATTGTTTTCTCAACAGGAAAACACCAGTTTTCTTCATCTCTAATGCCTTAACGAGCTCAAGACTGGATTAGAGAAAAGATTGATTAATGGTGTTGAAGATGTCAGGCATAATCCCAGTTACCGGTGGCAGTGGCAGTGGCAGTGGTAATAATGGTAATGGTTTGAGTAATGATATATGGAGAGCCCATTTTGGAATGGCCTTGGTGCAGGTCTTCTATGGAGGTTATCATGTTATAACTAAAGTGGCTTTGAATGTCGGAGTCAATCAGATCGTTTTTTGTGTTTTCCGGGATCTTCTTGCCCTTTCCATTCTCGCTCCCATCGCCTATATTCGTGAGAAGTTAGTAATTTCATAATCTTTTCTGAATTCAGATATAGGGTTTACTTGTTCTAATTTTATTATTTTTTTTCTGGGTTGGGGGCTTGTGGGACGGCGGCTTTGTTTGATCAGAATTGACTTTTGATGAATTAAATGCCCTGGGACATGCATTTCCAGATTTAGGATTTTGACAATCGAAAAAAAAAAAAGTAGTCTGCCATGTACCATGATGCTGCATTGAATGTGCTTTCATCTTTTATCCTAGACCTCTCTGAAATTTCTCAACTAGTAAAACATGTCCTTTTTGTACTTCTTTACTACCACTGCATACCATGGCTAGAAAGTCATAATCTTGACAAGATATTTTTCTGATCTACCACCACATTCTGCACCACAGAACACTGTTAGAAAATGACAGAATGTGCTTTAATTGCTGTTGATTATCTTCCTCTAGATAAACAGTTAGTGTGTATGGCTTTTTAGCTTGCCAGGAGGTAGTGGAATCATCAGTCCATACTAATTAATCTGCACAAAGGGGCATTAGAGAAAGTTTGCTTATCATACATTCGGATACACCTTTATCCCATCAAGCTCTCTCGTAAAGTTAAAAACATTGCTGCCCTCTAATTTTGAATTTTCATTGATATGGAATGTGGGAAGTCAGTGATCTGAAGACATGATTATTATGCTCACTTAATTGCTCTTGTATAGTTTCTCATGCCCTTTAATGTACACTTGCCTTTTGTCCAAGAACGTATGTTCTCTTGGATGCTTTAGATGTTTTTTTGAGCTAAAGTGTGCATCTTTCTCAAACTGAACTGTATTGTTAATCTTATCGCAGAAGGATCAGACCTCCATTGACTGGACGTATATTATTATCTTTCTTCTTTCTTGGATTGAGTGGGTACGCGTATGCTTGTGATTTCACATAAATGTTTTGTTCCAAACTCAAAAAAAATCTCTCTTTACACTGGTTGTTGGAAAAGGATTCATTGTTTAATGCCTGATTTTGCTTATCCAGGATCTTCTTAAATCAACTTTTATTTCTTATGGGACTTGGATTCACGAATCCAACATATGCTGCAGCTATTCAGCCTTCAATCCCAGTTTTCACATTCATTTTAGCTGTGATAATGGGGTCAGTCTTATTCCTCCTAGCTCAACCTTTCAATTCTCGTTTAGCGTATAGAGTTGTTCATTTTCTGTTGTTTAGCCTGATATGAAATATAAACAAATGTTGTTATTCTTAAGCCCTCTTTATTTTTCCACCAATAATTATCACTTTCTACCTTCATTTTCACCAATGGCAAATGGTGCAGTGAGTAGATATCAGCATTTGGTGTCTTAACATCGATTTCTTAAGAAACTATCTGTTTTAAATCAGAGTATAGCTGGGTTTTATGTTTTTTTTATTTGTTTTTTTACTTTTTCAATATAACATATGAGGTTGTTTATGCAGGACGGAAACCGTGAATTTGCTTAAAATAGAAGGTCAAGCTAAGGTGGGAGGTACTCTTGTATGTGTCTTTGCTGCACTCTTAATGGCTGTGTTTCGCGGCCCTGCTGTGTTTGGCTACAAAGAAGCAGATTTAACAAGCCTAAGTGAAATAAGTGCCAAAGGTCAGCCAGAGCCTGCTGGGTGGTTGGTATCCAGTGCGATGGGGTTCGGCATAGATAGTTGGCATCTCGGTGTCATGTGCCTCATAGGAAATTGCATTAGCATGGCTGCTTTCCTGGCCATTCAAGTATGATATCCTGTTTTACTTGCTTACTGACAATGTCAGCTAGTTACATGATAATCTTCTTGCATGGGACTTGATTGAATGATACATTGACATGAGTGCTGCGAAGTAAAAATTATTTCTAGTACACGGCATATAGTATTTATACAGGAATACTCACTGGGTGTGTTATGTCAAGTTTGCCTGTAACTTTTCTTTGTTTAAAGTGTTATAGGTATAGAAAATCTTAAATATCTCTTTTCACGAACAACTAAAACTTTTAGGCGGTCTCGGTTCTTGGGCTAAGAATTAGTGATTCCCTATTTCTTGGAAAACTACTACTACTACTCGTACTCTTCTACTAGTGCTTGTTCACATAACACTATTTCACAACATGAGCTTTTTAGGTGGGAATTTATTATCTTATGCGGATTTGTTGCTGTTAAAGTCAAGTGCTATTTTACTCGCCTTCAGGCCTCACATATTTTTTTTATTAAATATGTTTCTGGAAAGTAAAAGATTAATCTGCTCCTTCATAGAATGAAGTGGGGTTGGTGTGGGGGGGGGGGGGGGGAATTAAAATCCAGAAAAGGGGGTTCTTGCTGCTCATAATGATCCCCAGTGAAAATTTGTTTCAGAACACATGGCACAATATGCTACTTTTTTTTTCTTTTTTCTTTTTTTGAGTCCTCACTTTATATTAATTGAAAGCTTGTTATGCTGTACTCTAGTTTTAGTTTCTGCATAAGATGAAAAGCTCGGAAAGCTTGATTCCTTTAACATATTACAGGCTCCTGTTTTGGCGAAGTATCCAGCAAGTATATCAGTGACGGCATTTTCATACTTTTTTGGTGCTTTATTTATGGTAGTGACAGCATTTTTCACATCCAACGAGGCAACTGATTGGCATTTGACGCAGTCTGAGCTTATTGCAGTCTGCTATGCGGTAAGTTCTGTCATACGATATGTGCATAGATATCTATATGGGATGGTTTCTTTTGGGTGAAAATGTAGTTTTTCTTTCTTTCATCAAGAAAAATTTGCATCTAACTTTCCTTCTATCAATAAGCCAATAATACTCTGCAATTTGCTTATCTAAAGGTTGCTGCTTTGATACTGGCCTCCCACCACCACCCTATTTCCCACTGTTGCTGCCAGGCCCATAAATCAAAATCCAATTTTTATCCTCTAGTTTTTGAGAATACTTGCACATAGTCTACTACTTCCAGGCCACCATGTGTCCATTCTACAATGACAGTAGTCTTCCAAATCCCACTGTCTCTATTCAGCCCAATTCCATGCAGCAGGAGATAACTAGAATCCTTCAAAATCTACCAATTAGAATCTCTTGGATCTCTCTAAGTCGGAACTTTAGAATCCTCACCTTTGATGCTAGCTTTGCTTCATGTTCCATGTTGTATCGCTCTGATAAACAACAAAAATCTCTCCGTTTTTTGATTGCTTTAGCTCAAGCAGAACAGATGAAGCACCCTAGTGATTTGTCTTTCAAGATAATGGAATGATAAAGTATATTGTCAGTGCATTGTGTCAATGTTTTGCCAGCCAAAAAAAAAAAAAAAAAAAAAAAAAAAAAGAAGAAACATATGCCATCTAAATTTAATGCTCCCAAACTTTTGTGCTTTGGAAATTGTTGAATTGTGTAGTTAAGGATGTTGTAAGCCTATTATTAATCTTGTATTAGTCCTCTTAATTCTGTTTTCCTTAAAAGGATTAGTTCTACTCTAACCCCAGCAGTTTTCACTGTTCATAGCCGTTGTAAGTGGTTTTATATATATTGGTGATCACTTACCTCACTCGATAAGTTCAATGAATAAAGTTCATTCTTTTCTCAAGCTTCTTGTTAAAATTCTTATTCATTTCTGCAGAATTGTTTATGGGTTCATTGTTAACATTGGTTCCAGAACTTAGTCCTGTCCTTCACTTTGTCAGACTCTACTTTTTCTGAAATCATATGCTGTTATCTTTCTTAAGTTTTTAATTGTTTTGAAAGAGTTGAGAGGAATGGTCATTACTCATTTGCCTTCTGCTGTCTAATATGTTCTCCTTATAAAGTCGTGTTTGCCCGGGGCCTACTTGGTTAACCATTTAACATTCATTTGCTAAATGGCTCCTATCGACACGAATCTTTTGAAATGGTATAAAAATGGCTCTACAAGAAAGACCAAAATACTTCAGAATTGTCTGGATCCCCCCATATGATGATAATGAAGCATATGATTATTGTTATTATATGCATACCCTTTCTTTAACTGGTGTTTTTGGCTCTTTTGTTTCAATGTGTTCTTCATTTTCCTAGCTTTTTTGAGATGATTCTGTTGTATTTAGTTCTTGAAAGTAGAGCTTTTCTTTTTTCAGGGTATTGTTGCATCTGCTTTCAATTACGGATTAATCACATGGTCTAACAAGATCCTTGGTCCTTCCATGGTTGCACTTTATAATCCACTTCAACCAGCTGCTTCAGCTTTTCTTTCAAGAATTTTCCTCGGGAGCCCTATATATCTCGGAAGGTTAATTTATTTTCCACCTCTACTTACATGTTCTCTACAACGATTTTTTTCTTTTTTTTCCCCAAAGAACATGTTTTTTGTTGTACAATAACACAAACATTTATGGATGCAGCATTGTAGGAGGAATTCTTATTATAGCCGGTCTATATCTGGTTACATGGGCGTCGTTTAGAGAAAAACTTGTTGGTGCCGCAGTGGCTAATACTCGTACAGCTCGATCTTCAGAGCCGTTAATTAACCTGGACTCTCCTCTTAACAGAATCCCATTTTTAGGAAATGTTTTCTCAGGTTCTTCCTCATTGCCCAAGATTGTGGATTAACTTGTAACATTCATACTTTTCAATTTTTGGTTTTACATACGGAGTCCTACGATTACGGAAAAAAAAAAAAAAAAAAAAAAACTTGAGCCAGACGCTAATTGTCCCTGCTTAGTATACTTTATTTGAAGCTTGTTGAAGCTGTCTGCAAATTTGAAGACTCTTTTAACTCTCTGTTCCATGTCCTTGTTACACTGTGTTTTATCACTTTGTGATGTGTTGCATGTATCGGATATACGGCATGATACCTTTTAGTTTTAGGGAGAAGGAAGAACAAATATACCAGTGAGACTGTCATTTTTCAAAGTATTCATTATTGTTCAAACAATTTTTTATTTTTAATTAAAAAACTATGTATGTTTTTTGTTTTTGCAATTTACTTTTTACCATCTTCTTATTTGTGTCTTTATGATTTTTTAAACACTTTTTCTAAAACATTGAACCGAGAATCGTGTCGTGTCCCTTAAACGATATTGAGGAAATTCGGATAAAGGGTCTGAGAATTTTAATATTTATTGAAATGAGTGTTAATATTTTAAAATTTACAAACATGATATAAGTTTAGAATTTAAAATTTATTATGAAAGGCACAACACTAGTGTGAAGCTTTTCTCTCAAACGGAAGTTGAGGAAGACGACCTCATACGGGTTATGCAGAATCAAAGATTGTGAAGAGATAATGATGGGTGATATAAGAAAATATAGTATCATCTTTTAGTAGTATCAGTTGGTTTTAGTATAACGGTAAGTGCTTGATCCTAATATAGTATCCGCATCGTTTAGATCCTGATCGATTCTTCAAGAAAAATTCGTTCGGGTGGGGGTTCGTTACATCAATCTAAACGAACCCTCACCCCTCACCAATTCTTTTTGCCTAGTTCCTATCTTTCTTTTATTTGTTCGCCGGAGAATAATGAATTATTCAACGTGGTAGTTTGGACCAAAATAAATGAAAAAAAAAAAGTTTTTATTTCCTTTCTATTTTTTGTTTTCTTCTTTCTTTTAATAAACATAAATTGCACCTCTTGTCCCTTTTTATCGTTAATTTCTTTTTCTATTATCCAATAAATTGGTCTTTTGTTATTATTAATCTTCTAATGGTGATAGTTTTCCAAAATATTGTTTTCCCTTCCTTCTAGTATAACTCTTTTCTCTGGCTTCCGAGCACTTTCTACCTATTTTCTTATTTTAATTATATTTCTCAATTCACTCCTTTCATAGGCAACTATACTTTTATTCATTTGATTTACTCTATTTCAATCTATACATTTTTTTAATTATTTTTTAAGGTATTCCATCATCTTAAGGATGATCATCCCTCCATATATTTCTCTTTTCTATTGCTTTTTTTTATGACTCCTCAAAATTTTCGAATCATCCAGCTACATTTTTTTTGTGACTCCTCAAAATTTTTGAGTCATCCCGCTATGATATTTTTTTAGGGCATCCAATCATCTTAATGATGATTTTCCTACAAATATTCCTTTCTATCCCTCTTTTTTCTATGACACTTCAAAAAAATTGAGTCATCCAACACAGATTCAAGTAATATCAGGTTGAGGTGAAGCATTTGTTGCTGATTGATACGGAGAAGTTTGTTGCCGGCACCATGTGAAGAAAACAAGATTCATTCATTACGAGCCAATCTCCATGTTCATTGCATTACCATGGGATTGCGAGGACGTGTTAGAGATAATGACAAGATTGAGTATTTGGGTAATTATGTTTGAATTTGAATTACGATACAGTTGTTAGGATAGATTATTTGGTTTATATAAACTTCTACATATCATCAATTAGTCTATAAATATTGTATTTCTGCTCATTATTATTATCAATCAATGCAATTACTAATCTATTTTTCTATCATGGTATCTGAGCAGGAGATCCCGAGTTCAAACACTGCTTTCAGCACAATTAAAAAAACAAAAAACCAAGTGTTGGGCCCCACTCTCTTCTTATAGGCCCACATTTCCCAAAAAAAAAAACAAGTCAAGTGTTGAGTCTCTCCCTTCTTATAGGCCCACATTTGAGGGGGCGTGATATAAGGAAATATAGTAGCACATTTACTAACACCAATTGTTTTTAGTACAACGGTAAGAGCTTGATTCTAATAATAGGTTGTCTCTCATTTTATAAGAGAATAACCGAAGTGACATCTCGGTTCATAACACTTCTGATTGATTGTGCATGTCTTACAATTACGTGAAACGCCACCTCACAAAGCTAAATTAGGCAGTTTGGATTTAAAAAATTGTAAATTGTCATTTGACAGACAAACGTCATTCACGACAGAATGGTTAGGGTTTGACCTCTTAGGTCGAACCACGTCACCTTTGTGTAAACTTAACCCACAATACATATCCTAACTTAGGTCCGGGGGATTTGGCGTATGTTAGATTCGCCTTACTCGTGGTACTCATCATGCATCACAATGTCATGCCAGCAAGATGTTATCTTCGACATAGCGTAAATCGCTTTTATATTAGTTAACCGGAGTGGCGCAGGTCCCCAATGGTCTATTACAACCGACGGGACGCATGTCGTCTTTGGTCTTAAACAACCAGTACATCCAATTAAATGAGCACTCAGGACATTACTCCAAGAACTGCAACTGTCGGAAAAATTATTCTTCTAATTTCTGAATATAGTAATCTGTTTTATATTGTTTATAAAAACTTTCTAAAATTAAATAGGCATTGTTGAACAACACAACAAAAAATGAAATTTTTTTTTTTTGCAGAACATGTATTTCACATATTTGCACATACAAATGCATATAGAATTAAACGATAGAAATCAATAGTAAAAGCAAAAACTTATTAGTTGATTGAGGCGCGTAGAACGCTGTCCTTAAGACTTTATTGCCCCGATTACATGCCCACGGATAATGGCAACAAGCCTCCCAAGATACAACAATCAATACCTTTCCGGATTCTGGCACTTGAATGTGGAAAGCCGGCGAACTAATATGCCCTCGTTATCTCTTGACTTGAATGTATGCAGAAAATTGTGCAGGGTTTCGGTAATGGAAAATGAATTTTTCCGTGTGTATTTCCATTCAGGGATGTTCCATTATATAGGCAAAAATAATGTAGAGTAGTATCATTTGAAAATTGAAGTTTAGGGAATTTGGCAACCAATTTTCGAACAGGTACATTTCGTGTTGGCCGAACTGATGCCATTTTTCGAGCAGGTTTCATTTCATGCACCAGTTCGCATGTACCTGCTGCTTTTTGGCCGGACTGTTGCTTCAGAGTTCAGTTCGAATTGTATTCAGAATTTCCCCGTTGAGCTGGTCCAAAAATATTAATACTGGGCCGGGCCAAGCCCGAGCCAGAGCCCGAACCGAGCCGAGCCGGCCGGACTGCGGCAGCGTGCGCGCATGTGAGGTTCTGAATGAACAAACATCTAAATCTTCCCTCCTTCACAGAATTCTCTTGCCCCCTAGGCTTCCCTCTAAGTTCCACACTACTACTTAAGTAGTGATTTCACTTGAGTCACACTTCCAATAGGGGACAATGAAAAACATTATTCATTAACATTCCACATATTTTACTCTACCTTTAGGCATTAATTTCTCATTCATCCGATATCGGAATCGAGTGATTCAAAAGCCTAAAATTAACTACTATCTTAGTAGTTTCCAAAACCGTTTTTTTTCTTATGGAAATTCATTCCGTAACAACATCAACATCGAGTCCAAAGTGGATTGTTCGCCACTTGTTCCAAAACTCAATTCTTGCTAAAAACTCCAACAATCCCCTACATGAATGAAAATTAATGCATATGCTATGTAGACTCTTTAGAGATAACAAACGGAGCTCTATTGCATCGGACAAAGTGGTTTCCTGCCTTGAATCTCCCCTAGTATAATACCATCGGACATACTCGGATAAGCAGTGAACTAGGTCTTAATCTGCTTTGGCTTTGGTGCATGCCTATGTTGAAATAGTGTCCTAAACCCAATCGGGTTAGACCGGATCCGACCGGGTCGGATCATTTCTACTATTTCTTTATGATTATACATATATAATAAATGGCTTTTATGTTGTCATATATTTGTTCTTTTACAGAACCAATTGTGAATTGTTATATGACGACGTCCTTAGTATTAAACCGTGATAGAAAAACCATGATAGGTGATTATGGTTGATGAGATCTCTAATCACTTTAATAAGTTTGATACTTAAATGTCTCTAGGCTGATGTACTATTAAACAGGGCATTGATAGTATGAACAGACTAGCACGTATTAAATGTCTTCTGTCTTTAAGGGCAGGGATAGATCTCGTCTATCAAAGTGTTGAAACACTTGGAATGTACGTGGACGTGTATTAGAGAATGCGTACGTTAGACTGACCCACTTACACTGTTAAGTTTCACACTATGTGACGGTTGTGTAATTATCCTTAGGACCGGAGTCTACATGGCATCACGGTGTGGATTGTCATGCTTTGACACTATTGAGGTTTCCCTTATCAATGGGGCGATCATGCGGTAGTGATTGGGTATGATACTGAAGTATGCGGAGTATACATGTTAGGTCGTCTGGGAATCGCGTACCCTATGAATAGGGGTGAATATCTGAAAGGGCTTCTTATAAGGAATGTCTTACTCTCGTGAATCTTTGCAAAGTGGAAGTAAATGAGTTACTTCGAGAGAGCATGATATCCAGATTATAAGATACGGTCATCAATGCTTGACACTCGACGTACAACCGTATGGATATTATTACGAATGATAAGATTATATTTACACGCTAACCGAGCACATGAAAGGTAGTATTCATTGCGTATTGACTCTTCCGATGATTGGGGGTCACGGACGTGCTGCTAGATGCTATCCGTGATCGTTAGATGTGAAGGGCATTTTCGTAATTGCACCTTATGTTTACGACCAACATATTCGGAAGCCTATCGGGTCACACACATATGAACATCGAGTCGGATTAAAATGTGGTTATAGTTGATAACCAAATAAGGAAAGAATTTATCTCGTACTATAAAGGTTATAGTGGTAAATTAATATGGTGATATTTATTTATTATGAATAAATATAATACAAGATATTAATTATGTTGATTAATTAAATATGTATATAGATACATATTAGTCGAATTTATATGCCTATATTGATACACATGTCTTTTGCAAATTAATTAATCATAGCATTATATTAATTAAAGAATATTTTGGATGCCAATTATGACATGTATGGGGTGCAAGTTGTAAAGTGTATAGGATACATTTGGATTGCGCAATTTAATTAATAAGATTACCATAATACTAATATTGGATATTAATTGATTTTTGGAAAATAGATTTATGGTAATGAGATAAAGATAATCAATATTAGATATTGAAAATATCTTAGAAATATTTAATATAGGATATTAAATAAAAGAGATAAATCAATCAAAGAGATTTTCCTTATTTTATTAAGAAAATGTTTTCTCTCTCATCAATCTACTAGAAGCTAATCTCAATCAGTTGGGAATTATAGAGGGGCGCCCCAATGCCTTATAAATATGAGGGCTCGGCTAGCTCTTTTGTACACCATAATTCCAAGAGCTAATTGTTCTTATTAAAAATAAGAGAGCTTCTTAGAGAGAGATTATAGAGAGAGAAAGGTCGACCTAGCAGTCGAGTTTTTATAGTAGCAATGCTTGGCGGGATTCCGGCGAGGTGCTCGTGTGGATTACTGGTAGAGGCCGGACATTTGCACGGCTCGCGCACATCTACTCCTACCGGACGGTCAAAGCGTCGATCTTTTAGATCAACCAAGGTATTATTACCGTCCCCTCTCTTATAAGTTTATTGTTTAAACGAAGACGATCCTGGATCGGAAATCAATTTTTACATTCCGTTGTGATTTTCCAACAGGCTAGACAATGATATCAACACAATAGACCCCATGGCAATCTCGAAGTTCTCATGGTTGTGTCCATTTTGGCCTTGGAACACTTTGGCTTCAGAAAGCGTGTTAGAGAATTCAACCCTCAAATTCTTACAGAAGCGGCCTCACTTCCACTTACATAGGTGACCTCATCTGCAATACCCCACTTTGCTTGACCAAGATATATGAATCATTAAAAGTTTTATGCTTAACCAGAACTCTTCAGCAGACAACACGTTTGTTCTAACAGAATGGGTAAGTTTAATTGTCCCTCATAACTTAGTTGTCCCTTTTGAACCATGAACTTGGGATCTCCAGTCCCAATGGTTGGGTTGCCATTACAAGGGAACATGCGTAATAGGCTTCAATCCCATTCCGTTTGTCAATATTGACATCTGATATCTAGATAAACCTTTTGTCAGTGGATCCGCAAGATTCTCCTTTGATTTTATATAATCAATGGAAATCACGCTATTAGAGATCAATTACTTAATGGTATTATGTCCACGACGTATATGTCATGACTTACCATTATACATATAACTTTGTGCACATCCTATAGCCGACATACTATCACAAGGTATGCCAATAGGAGGAATTGGCTTTGGCCAACTAGGAATGTCCTCTAAGAAATTCCTAAGTCATTCTGCATCTTCTCCAGCCTTATCCAATGTGATAAACTCATATTCGATAGTGGATCGAGCTATGCTTGTTTGCTTTGATGATTTCCAGGACACTGCACCACCACCAATAGTGAATACATATCCACAAGTGGATTTTGAATCCTTACTGTCAGATATCCAGTTCGCATTACAGTATCCTTTCAATACTACTGGATATCTTGTATATTGTATTCCGAGGTTCATTGTAAATTTCAAATACCTTAACAACCTATCAAGGTCTACCCAATGATCCTTACTTGGGTTACTCGTGAACCACTTAATTTATTCATTGCACAAGCCAAGTCTGGTCTTGTAAAATTTGTAATGTACATCAGACTTCCAATTACTTGTGAGTATTCCAATTGCCTCACAGGTTCACCTCTATTTTTTGACGAAGTGTTTACTTATGTCAATTGGAGTTTTCATAGGACTCTTGTCAAAGGCATTAAACCTTTTAAGAACAGACTCCACATAATGAGCCTATGACAACATCGGTCCATCAGATGTTTTTGAGATTTTAATCCCAAGTATAACATCAACAACTCCCATATCCTTCATTTCGAAGCTTTTGGTTAACATTCTCTTAGTGTTCACGATTATATCATGATTACTACCCATGATTAGCACGTCGTCCACATGCAAACATACTATCACGCAGTCTTTGGGTGTTGTCTTTATGTAGACACACTTATCACATTCATTGATTCTAAAGCCATTTGCCATCATCGTTTGGTCAAATTTCAAGTGCCACTGTTTAGTGCTTGCTTAAGCCCATACATCGATTTCACAAGTTTGCATACTTTCTTTTCTTGACCTGGAACAACAAAACCTTCAGGTTGTTCCATATAAATTTCTTCTTCCAACTCGCCATTTAAGAAAGCTATTTTGACATCCATTTGATGGATTTCCAGGTTAAACAGCACAGCAATGGCAATCAGAATACGTATAGACGTAATTCTCAAAATCGGTGAGTAGGTGTCAAAGAAATCTTGGCCTTCCTTTTCTCTATATCATTTGGCTACTAACATGGCCTTGTATTTATCAATAGATCCATCAACTTTCATTTTCTTCTTGAAAATCCACTTACATCGAAGTGGTTTATCTCCAGGTGGAAGATCAACCAACTCCCAAGTGTGATTTTGTGTAATGGATTCTATTTGACTGTAAATAGCTTCTTTCCAAAATGGCGCTTCTGGAGTGGACATAGCCTCAACATATGTCCTTGGATCATCCTCTACTATATATGTAAGGAAATCAGGACCAAAGGACGTTAAAGTCCTTGCCCTTTTACTTATGCTAAATTCCTCCGTTTCCTAATGATCATTTGAATCATCATGTGTTATTACATCAAAAGTTCTCTTAGAACTTGAACCTACATTTTCCTTGTCTTTTCAAGGAAAGATTTCCTCAATAAATACAGCATTCCTTGAGGACATAGCCATTTTATATTTTTCTGCACAATTTTTTTTTCATTCACCAAATTTTTGATGCACTTAACCACACTTGCAGAGTGCAATTATATGTTCAAATATTTACAAACTATATGCACATCAAACAGATTACACACGAATCAGATTATTCACACAAGAACATTGCTTTTATAGCACAAACATGGCACGTACCCCCGTTGTCTAATAGTCAACGGAATTTGGTTGAGTCTTAAGATTTTTTTTAACAACGGCGTCGGAAAAATTATTCGTCTGATTTCTGTTTATAGTAATCTGTTTTATATTGTTTATAGAAACTTTCTAAAATGAAATAGGCAATGTTGAACAACACAACAAAAATGAAAGAAACAATTTTGTCGAACATGTTTTCACATATTTGCACATACAAATGCATACAGAGTTAAACGACAGAAAGGAACAGTAAAAGAGAAAACTTATTGGTTGATTGAGGCGTAGAACGCTGTCATTAAAACTTTATTGCCCCGATTACATGCCCACTGATAATGGCAACAAGCCTCCCAAGATACAACAATCAATACATTTCCGGATTCTGGCACTTGAATCAGGAAAGCCGGCGAACTGATATGGCCTCGTTATCACTTGACTTGAATGTATGCAGAAAATTGTGCAGAGTTTCGGTAATGGAAAAATGAATTTTTCTGTGTGTATTTCCATTCGGGTATGTTCCATTATATAGGCAAAAATAATGTAGAGTAGTATCCTTTGAAAATTGGAAGTTAGGGAATTTGGCAACCAATTTTCGAACAGGTGCATTTCGTGTTGGCCGAACTGATGCCATTTTTCGCGCAGGATTCATTTCATGCACCATTTCGTATGTACCTGTTGCTTTTGGGCCGAACTATTGCTTCAGAGTTCAATATGAATTGTATTTAGAATTTTCTCGTTGAGTTGGTCTAAAAATATTATTAACGGACCGGGCCCGAGCCGGTTGGACGGCGGCTCATGTGGGGTTTTGAATCAACATGCATCTAAATCTTTCCTCATTCACAAAATTCTCTTGCCCCTTGAGGCTTCCCTCTAAGTTCCATACTACTCCTTAAGTAGTGATTTCACTTGAGTCACACTTCCAATGTTGGACAATGAATACACTTTATTCATTAACATTCCACACATTTTACTCTACCTTTAGACATTAATTTATTATTCACCCGATATCGAAATAGAGTGATTCAAAAGCCTAAAATTAACTACTATCTTAGTAGTTTCCAAAACCGTTTTTAACTTCTGGAAATTCATTCCGTAACAACATCAAAATCGCGTCTAAAGTGGACTGTTCGCCACTTGTTCCAAAACTCAATTCTAGCTTCAATAGCAATTGCTCCGCAATATTCGCTCGACTAATTTAATGTGCAGTAACGTCTTGCCTATGATGGGACATTATATAAAGTGTTCATTCTCCTCATTTCAAAGGTACACACACTTTTACATACCCAGCCCAATGCTTCTATAGAAAATACAACAATACCGAACTCACTTTAGTGCCAGAGTAGCTACCGGAGAACAAAGTCCATGCCCTCTTACGTCTTGTTAGTTTGTAGGCATCTTGGATCATCATTTGGATGCCAATTACCCGATCAATCACTCAATTTGTACCCCGACGATATCTAGCATTGTCAATTATTGATCCAAGTAATTATTTTTTTATCTGCAGCTTTAAGAGCCACTACTCGACCTGAAATTAACCCCACATATGTTTGCTTAAGAAAAATTTCCATTACGCAACTCTAATAAGAATAGTTTTTGCCATCCAAACGAACACTAATTGGTATGCAATGAATCATCAACCCTATCCAATTTCAACAAGATACAGAACTCAAAACAAAACAAAATCGAATCCAGCAACAATCTCACAATAAGATTTTGCAACAACATCATCAAGGAAAACAAATCTAAAGAAGCATAATTAGGATTGGTATATTCATACATGATTAGAGATGAATTTGATGAACAGTGGCATTCTTTGGAGATTTGAAAATTCCATGGCCTAAAAGCGATAGACCAAAATGCTCTTCTTGCTAATACAATATAAAAATATATACGCTATCATACACAATATTTGTGTCACAACCTCAACCTCAACATTATTAGTTTAATGGTAGTGATTAAATCATTTCTCATCAGTATATGAAGCCTTTTAAGACAAGTAGTCTTGATAATTGAAGTGGAAAATAGTGATTAATAAAAGAAATTAAATAATGGTTGTAACTGATTGCCATAAATCTTGAAATTGTACTTGTAAAAAAAATACAATTATTGCATAAATAAAATGGCTGTTTTGCAATTACAGAAGAAGTAAAGGGACCATCAGCCACGTGAAACATTTTTATGATACATCAAGTTCCTAACTCTAGGTAGCACTCGGATGAAAATGACATTATAGAGAAAAAAAAAATAACTCACCGGCCTTCGAAAACTCCACAAGCTAATTCGATAGGGAAATCTACCCAACACAGTTGGCTTTTAGAAAGGAAAATGCTATATCAACGGCATATAGTGTGTAGTGGACATACAATACATACATTTTATCCACATAATAAAGTGTACTATTCCAAATATATTGATAAGATGTGTAGTGAATATATCACTATCCTTTTAGAAAACACTTCGGGGAGGGATTGAGTTTGGAGGAGTAATGATACGGACACGGTGACACAACGACTATTTGCATCGTTGATCATCATAAGTCTAAATTAATAATGATGAAAATCAATTATTATTAATGGTACAGATAACCGTTGTGCTATTAATAACGATACAACGGTTGTGCCCGTATCAACGAGTTATTCCTTGACATTACTCCATCCATCCTAAAAAAAAGTATCACATTTTTGTTTTTAACACATTAAAAACCGGATAAATATATTTTCTTGACAAGAACTTGAATACTTGATGAATATATTGTGCATTATTATTGTTATAACACATATAATTTTTATTCAATGAACTTCGTAAATATTAATAAAAGTGTTTAGTTCCTCGAAAAAGAAAATCGTAAAGATTATGGGAAACTAATTGATGGAGGATTAGGAGTATATTTGATAAATTTTGTGGAGTATAACTTCTGATTTTCTATCTCATTCATAATTCACAGTATACGTATAGACGTCCCAATGCTCAATGCGAGGTGCTTACAAAAACGGAGACAAAATATGGAGAGAATAGGACAAATCCGGCCGAGTAACGCCGAGATAAAGAAGACGACCAACCAAGCGTCGATACCTCTCAGGATCATCCAACAAAGGTCCTTCAGGCAACGCCAGTTTGTGATTATGCTCGATAGAGAATGCCGCGGGTTTGGAACCCAACAGCCCGGTCTCGTGGATAATACCAAGGGTATATTTCTGTTGACTCAAAAATATCCCTTGTTTATTTCGGGCGACTTCCAACCCAAGGAAGTATTTAAGGATTCCCAAATCATTCATTTTAAAACACTTCCCCAAATATTGTATAAAAATAATCAGAGACACTTTATCATTTCCGGCCACGATCATGGCATCAACATACACAAGAACATAGAGCTCAATCTCACCGCAATGTAGGCAAAAGAGAGAATAGTCCGAATAGGATTGACGAAATCCATATTCCTTGAGAGCGGAAGCAAGCTCGACGAACCAAAACGCGGTGCATGTTTCAATCCATACTGGGATTCCGCATTCGACATACCATGTTCGAACCCCGTTTCTCGAACCCTGGAGGAATCCGCATATAAATTTCTTCATGCAAATCCCAATGCAAGAAAGCATTATGGACATCCATTGGGTGAATGTCCCAATTCTTGGCCGCAGCTACTTTTAAAAATGTACGTATAGTCACCATCTTGGCCACATGAGCAAAATTTTCAGTTAGTCGATTCATTCAATCTAATGTATCCCAAATGCAACTAATCGGGCTTTCAACCGTTGCACGCTCCATGTTCATCATACTTCTCCGTATACACCCACTTACTCCCCAACGCATTTTTTCCTAGAGGAAGTGGTTGTAACACCCAAGTACATTGGTCTTCCAAAGCTCAAACCTCCTCAGCCATAGCTTTACGCTAATCCCCATGCTTAACGGCCTCCTTAAAAGATTTTGGAGGACTATCAACTGTAATAGCTGCCAAGTACTTCCGGTGTTTATCAGAAAACAAATCATAATTAACAAAATTCATAAGATGATACAGAGTACCTGAGGATGCCGATGGAATGGATGAGCGTGGAGTAAGACTTTTATTGTCACAAAACAAAATCCCGAAATTGTGAATTTGGAATTTTCTGTCGTTTACTTTGGCCCAACTCTTCCACACCTTCACCTGGTTGTCGAGGTGGTGGTGAAAGGTGCAGTCCCATCTGGCTCATCTGTAACTATCTTATTTGTACCGTGCATCCCTCTCAACTGGTGGATCCGGCAACGATGGACCCCCAGGTGTAGGTAGAGAAAATTTGACCCATCATCTTCTATCACAACATCCTCTATAAACTGGTGAGGGGAGAGAAGACACATTCCCCACGGCCGGATGGGAAAATGGAAAAACATGCTCATAAAATTTAACATCACGGGAAACAAAAATCTCTTCCGTATCAAGATCATACGATGTCCACCCTTTCTTCGCAAAGGGATATCCCAAAAACACACACATACGACTACGACTATCAAACTTATTTGAATGACCGTGGTCATGCGCATAACAAAGACAACCCAAAACTCTAAGCATCGACAAATCTGGTGGTTTTCCAAATAGGGATTCATAAGGGTTTTGTAGTTTAGAACACTCGACGGAGTTCGGTTAATAATATAGAAAGCCGCCAAAACACACTCCCCTAGCACTTGAGAGGTAAGTGACCCTCGAAGAAAAGTGGTCGTGCAACATTCAATATGTGTTTATGCTTACGTTCTACCCTCCATTTTGTTGAGGATATTTAACACAAGAAGTTTCAAAAATTATTCCTTGTTTGCTAAAATAGGTAAGCAAAGGCCTAAACTCAGTTCCATTGTCACTGCGAACACGTTGAATCGTTACATCAAACTGACGGGCAATCAAGGCAACAAAGTCCAAGAACACAGGTTCAACCTCCATTTTATTCAACAGTAAAAAATCCAAACACAACGGGAATAGTCATCCACAATAGTAAAAAAAATACGTAGCACCACATGTAGAGGGAACACTATAAGGACCCCAAAAATCGTAATGAATCAACTCAAAATCACGACTAGCTCTACTTTCACTAAGGGAAAATTGTTCACGCTGCGCTTTAGCCCGAAAACAAACGTCACACCGATCCTTATTTAAATTTTTGGGAATATTTGGAACCTGCCCTAGGATCTTTTCTGACGGATGTCCCAAACGGCGGTGCCACAAATCCATACACTTCCCACTATCCACGGCCATTACTCGAACCTCTGGAACTCCTGCAAACAGAAAAAATCCATCCACACGCTCACCCAATCCAATCCGATGATGAACTCCCATCCGGTAACCCGATAGGACACCGAACTATTCGGTGAGGGTCAACGAGCATGTCAAAATTTCCTGTCACATGATGCGTGGCACCTGTGTCAATAATCCAAACCTAGTTACCCGCAGGGCCGGCCCTATGCTAAGGCCGGCGAGACCCGGGTCTTAGGCCCAATTCTCAAATTACGTGTTTCGCTAAAAGAAAAAAAAAAAATCGTGTAGATTTAATCCGATTCAACCTAATATAATATGTTAATTTTCTTTTTTGATAAAGGCGAATTTTTTTTTTACTCTAATTGATAAAGGCCCCAATTAAAAATTTTACTTGACCAAAAAAATAGATATATACAAACAAGATTTATTATTTTTTTGCATTTACGGATTGTAAAAACGCGATAAGTGTTGGAAAAAATGTAGTACTTAGGATTTGACAGAAATTAAACTCCAAGCGCACGTTAATAACGTTGTCTTTTAAGAGATGTTTTGTCCCACACGATTTGTCACTAAGGGATCAAATGAAAATATCTTTCGGATACATAAAGGTGTTTGATTCAAACACAAATGACTTGTTTGAATCAAACCCGAGAACACTCAAAGTTTTTCTAATGATGTTGTCAAATTTATGGATTTTCGTCTTCATACTTATGTCTTTTATGGGTTGCGAGTCTCCCATAAACGAATGAATATACTCCTTCTGCACCGGATGAAAGCATCGCAACCCTTCACAAAAAGGTAAGTACATATCGGTTCGAAAATGCGTGTATCCGAAAATGCATATCCCTTCATTAATCGATGCGTACGCATGGTTTAGGTTTCGGGGCGTTGCCCCAAACCCCCACGAGTTAGCGCCCCCTCGACCCCCGCGAAGGGACGCTCCCTCGACCCGACCGGGGTCGAACCCCGTTTCGTTGCGATAATATTAATTCGTACGCGAACTCGTATGCAAACGATAACCAAAATATTTATTTATAAAAAAATATCTAACAATAAGTATGTTTTAAAAAAATTACAACTAAAAGCGATCGAATTCGGCACGTGTTTTTGCAATAATCCAAACCGAGTTACCCGTTAATCGATAATGCAGTTTCAGAAGAGTAAAAATTATAATATCCCTTGCCATTGGGCGGGGGTAATATTCTCCAAGCCTGTCTCCTCCGAATTCTGTGAATGGGCTGGAATAGCGGGCTGAACCGAGCCCGTCAAAGCTGGAACTGCTGCTGCTTTGTCACCTTCAGCTGGGCACCACCAGAAGCCGATCCTCATCTTTGCCCTCCTGCATTCATCAGTCCGGCCACCTCCATGAATGAAAAACCCAGCAGAGTCACCGTCAAAATCTGAATTATTCTCACGGCCAAAATCTGCTAGAGAGAGGCTATGATAAGCTCCATCAGCAATTTCAATAATTTTAATTTCTTTATCATCACTTGCTCAATATGCTTCAACAGCAATTTCAACAATTTTAATTTCTTTATCATCAATTTCTCCCCCATTTGAAGACGATTTGGAGAAATTTAGCCGAACAGGCTACAAATTTAGCCATGTTGATGCTCCAGTTCCCACCCCTCTTTTCTTTTCCATTTTTTTCTCGGTGGCTAACCTAAACCTCTCTCTCATACCATGATAAATTTTATGGAGTAAAACTTCTGATTTTCTATCTCATCCACATTTATACAGTATACACCTCAAAGAATCCTACGCAATTACTATGAATCTTACGCAATTAATACAAATGTTATGTTCATATTGTTTGTTCACACTAATATCGTAATAATACTTAAAAATAGTAATAAATAAAGCGTTAATCATATAAAATATACTTACTCGTTTGAAACAAATTATTTATAAGGAGAAAAATCTTCTTTAATTAACTTTATCCGTCAAAATGATTAGTTCAACATGCGAAAGGAGAGAAGAACCACATTACTAAGGTTCCAACCAGACTAAGGTCTTTTCTTTCCAAAAAGATGGGCCGGGCAGCTTCCTGATCTCTTAACAAAGAAAAATTCAAAATAAGAATAGTATCTAATCATACTCTGGCAGTCTTTGATAATACTTCCTGCTTGAGAGAAGTCTTGGGCCTCCGAGTTGAGTGTTTTGATGACTGTTAGTGAGTCTTCCGATTTTTTATTTTTGTATTTTGTTTTAAAGTGACACTTTTTTAAGGATTGATGTGCTAAATGGTAATATAAAGAAAAATTAGGAATCATAACGATTCTTAAGTTGTATTTGACATTTAACTCACTCTCGTTTTTTATGCTATTAAGGGCGTACTGAATTTGTATGGTACTAAAATACCCTTAATTAAGTGAATTCTACGGGGTTTTTTATGACATTAATTATACCTTTAGAGCTGAGAATCAGTAGTTAATTTTTCTTAGAAAGTTACAAAAATGCTATGAATTGAACATTTTGATTTTACGTTAATATTATAAACTAAAATTTATTACGCTCATTTTATCAGTCAAATGGACACTGATTGCTCACAAGTCACATGTCGAGTCACAAATTATGGGGAGAGTCACCATGTTTTAGACTAAAACCAAAAGAAGCGAATTAAAAAAACTCTCCGTTCATATTTAACCGTCTCAGTTACCAAAAACACACATATTATATTAAACATTCTACAACATCACAAGGTGAAGAGTTCAAGTGATTGGAGTGACTCAAACAACATCACAAGGTGAAGAGTTCAAGTGATTTGAGTGACACAAGGATAGAAAGGGATTCGTTGACAAATTATATCAAACACCTAGTTTAGGATGAAGGTTAAGTTTGTTAGACAAGTTAGTTGTGTAAGTTGTAACTGATTCCTCATATATAAACTGGGTTTGAGGGATCAAACACTCAATTAAGAAGTTAGATTGAATAATCAAATGCTGAATTTCATTAAACTTGCTCTTGGGAAGTTTCCCGCCATTTTTCTATTTTTGAATTCCATATGAATGTTTATCTTCTTCATATGCGTATTCTGCAAATCTTCTTAATTCATTCGATTAGTTTTCTTAACATGGTATCAGAGCTTTCTTCCGCTCGTTAGAATCATTTTTCCTCGTTCTATTCTTGAATAATTCATGTTTCTTGATTGTTCGGAGTTCTTGTTCAATTCAATGGCGAATCAAACACAAAATGCTGGAATATAGCTCCAGTTCGTGATCCTTACTATATTCATCCTGGAGAAAATGTTTCTGCAATTCTTGTTCAACCAGTCTTGAAAGGTGCAGAGAATTATCATTGTTGGAAGCGTGCAATTGGTATGTTTTGTCCACTAAAGGTAAACTCAAGTTTGTTGATAGTTCTTACCACCAGAAATTAATCCTAATTTTGAGGCATGGAGAAAATGTAATGATCAGGTGAGTTCTTGGATATTAAATTTTGTTGATCTTCAATTTACCAGAGTGTTTTTTGGCTTAGGATTGCACATGATATTTGCTGGACTTAAATGACAGATTTGGGGTGGATAGCGTGTATAGATCGTCTAATTTGCAGGAGGAGATTTTTACTACTAAACAAGGTGCCTATCTGTTACTTCTTTATTCACAAAACTTAAGGCACTTTGGGATCAATTTATTGTAATCAGACCTCCACCTCAATGTTCTTGTTTAGCATTGAGAACTTATATGGAATACAATGAAATGGATTATGTGATTAGTTACAGCAATGTAAAGTCTCATATCTTGATGTCTAAACCCTTACCTAATGTTAGAATTGCCTAGTCTATGGCTGTACAACATGAAAGTCAATTGAATTATTATGTTAATACTGGAGAGAATGTAGTACTGAATGCGAATGCCGTACAAACTAGACAAAATCAAGACTCATATGGCCAAAGGCAATTTGGTGGAAGTAATAATCTAGGTATGGGAAGAGGCCAAGGTAGAAGAATTACCAAGAATTTCAAGAATGGAAATAAGAAAGTTCAATGTTCCTATCGTGGAAAGCAAGGCAATACTTTGGACAGATGTTATCAAAATTATTGTTATCCTAACAATCCTAAAGGTTGAGGTAGTGTGAACATAGTAACAAATCAAGTATGTTTTGATGCAGAGATTTGTCAAGATTCAGTCCAGAATGAGTCATTCATAGTTCCTTCAGATCAGCCTCGCCTCTACAGGACACTGGTGCTACTAATATAATGACTACATCTCAATATTATACAATCATGGATATGCTCAGAAATGTCAAAATCCAAGATAACATAGTGGAATCCTTTCAACCATATGTTGTTATGACTGCAAATGTTCAAGATATGCCTAATCCTACTACGGGTACACTATATAACTGGATAATAGACTTTGGTGCCATAGATCATGTGGTCCAGTCTAGTCTTATTAAGCAGAATTGTGTTAAATTTAAAATTTTAACTGTCTTTTACATACGGCGCTAATGCAGTGGTCTCACATATAAGTGATGTAAGGCTTAATGATCAATTAATATTGACCAATGTTCTTTGTGTACCGGATTTTTCATATAATATGTTATATGTGAAAAGGTTGCTAGCTGCAGGATAACATTCTTTGATTTTTGGTGCTAATCACTATGTATTGCAAGATATTCACCATTAGAAGATGATTGGTTCCACTTCTTTAGTGGGTGGACTTTATGTTCTGAAAGTTACATATAGATCACCCTCACATCATCAATATTTTATAGCTTCAGTTGTCACCCAACTTTACAATGGTTAAAGTGTATAAAACAACATGATGTATCTGGTTTAGTTTTTCCTTGTGAACAAGAATGATCATGTATGCCTTACGGCCAAACAGAAATGATTAGCTTTTCTTACTAGTATTTCTGTTACTCGTAATAAATTTGACATTGTTCATGTTGACATTTGGCGACCTAATAGATCTTGTACTCACAATGGTGAATTTTATTTCCTCTCTGTGGTTGATGATTTCACTAGATATTTGTGGGTTTTCTTAATGAAATCTAAATCAGAGGCTAGACATTTGTTGCAACAATTTTGTCAATAAGTGCATACTCAATATGGTATTCATATAAAAATTGTTAGAACTGATAATGGAATAGTGTTTGAAATGCCAAAATTTTATGCAAATAGATGTATTATTCATGAAACATCTTGTGTTCACACACCTCAACAAAATGAAATTGTTGGGAGGAAACACCAACACTTATTAGCCACAACTAGAGCCTTAAGATTCCCGGTAAATATACCTATAATCCATTGGGTTTATGTTTATTACATGCCACATACTTTGTTAATATCACTCCCACGACACTACTTGATAACAAATCACCTTTTCAGTTGTTTCATGATAAGGTTCCTGCATATGACAATCTTAAAGTTTTTGGTTCTCTAGTGTTTGTCGGTATTGTTTTGCAGGGCAGGGGTAAGTTTGACACAGGAAGTAGGAAATGTGCCTATCTTGGCAATGCAACACCAACCAAGGGTTATATCCTTTTAGATCTTTCTACCAGACAATTATTCATCTATAAAGATGTTGTTTTCCATGAAAAAACATTGTCCTTTTTACATAATAGTACTCATGATGACTAGTCTGTCTTGCCCCAACTTTTCATACAAGACCCTGCTATGGAAACTTCTTTCCATCAAATTCCAATTGATGTTCCAGTTCCATATTCCAGTCACAATCTATTTTCTCTCAAACCACGAACTCGTCGCAAACCAAACCACGGAAAGATCCACTCACACCACAATATCTGCAGGATTATCAAGTTTCTTTTGGCAAGACAGCTTCTACACCTCATTTAATTCAAAATGTAATTTCTATGACAATATTTCAACAATCTACAAGGCTTTTACTACTATCATAGATAAGGAGATAAAGCCCTCTACATATAAAGAGTCTTTCAAATTTTTAGAATGGCAACATCCAATGTAAGAAGAATTAAATGCTTTGAATAAAACTAACACTTGGTCTGTTGTTCCATAATTACCTCCCGACAAGGTTCTTGTTGGTTGTAAGTGGGTCTACAAGATAAAAAGAAAGGCAGATGGAATTATTGAAATATATAAAGCTATATTGGTGGCAAAAGGGTACACTCAAACAAAAGGTATACATTTTCTTGAGACCTTTTCACATGTTGCAAAGATTTCTACTATAAGACTATTCTTAAGTCTAGCATCTATGATGAATTGGCATTTACATCAGTTAGATGCAAATACAGCATTCCTCTATGGGGATTTATATGAGGAAGTATACATGAAACTTCCACCTAGTATGATTGTTCATGGATCCAATCTAGTTTGCAAGTTGAATAAGTCTTTATATGGATTAAGTCAAGCAAGCAGGCAATGGAATGCTAAACTCACTACAACACTTTTTCAGGCAGGTTACACAAAATCTAAAAATGATCATAGTCTTTTTACCAAGGGCATAGGACAAGAGTTCGTAGCTCTCTAGGTTTATATGGATGATATAATCATGGGAAGTTTAAATCTTCAGGCTATCCAAGTTGTCAAGACTCTGCTACATGATGCATTTACTATCAAAGACATAAGTATTTTTTAGGCTTTGAAATTTCTAGATCTAAGCATGTCATTTTGATGAATCAGAGGAAGTATTGCTTAGTCCTTCTAAAAGACTTTGGCTATCTTGGTGCAAAGCATTCTTCTGTTCCTATGGATCCTGGTATTTCAATGTCTAAAGAAGATTCTCTTTTACTATCTAATATCACATTCTATAGATGTTTAGTTGGAAAGCTCACAAGGCCAGACACTTCCTTTGCCATTCAACAACTCAGTCAGTTCTAGATCAACCTATAGAAAATCACCTAGCAGCAGCACATAAGTTGTTGAGGTACCTCAAGAAAGCACATGGACATGG
Organism: Gentiana straminea; assembly: GCA_036785695.1. Taxonomy (NCBI): domain Eukaryota; kingdom Viridiplantae; phylum Streptophyta; class Magnoliopsida; order Gentianales; family Gentianaceae; genus Gentiana; species Gentiana straminea. Next base: position 9,410,941 of record JAVUPR010000300.1, on the reverse strand, counting down.
CATTTTATTCCATGCCACATGTTCACCGGTTCTTAAAGCTTTTTCAGACTCTGACTTGCGCAGATGTACGGTAACCAGAAGGTCTATCACGGGATACACTCTTCTTTTAGGAGAATCACTCATTTCCTAGAAGTGCAAGAAGCAAGAAACAATGAGTAGAAACTCATCTGACGCTGAATATAAAGCATTAGTAATCACTGCTTGTGAAATACAGTGGCTCTTGTATTTGTTTCCAGACTTTCAAGTCCAACATCCACATATAGTTCCCTTATTTTGTGATTGTAAGAGTGATTTATACATTCTGAAAAATCTTGTGTTCATAAACGTATAAATCACATAGAGATTGATTGTCACTTAGTTGCGTAAATTATAACTGATTCCACATACATAAACTAAGTTTGAGGGATCAGAACTCAATTAAGAAGTTAGATTGAATATCAAATGCTGAATTTCTGTAGGAAAATTAATAAACCTTAACATCATCTTTTAGTTGTTAAATTAATTTATTTTGTAGCCATGATATAGACTCTAAAATCGTTGTGCAGTGATACATGATTTCTTTTGTTTATAATTTTTTTTATTATCTTGGATATATGGATATATGTCAACAACAATTTCCCCCGACTTAGAAACCACAAATGGCATTATCTTATCCTCATTGGGTTTCAACTGTTTTTGTGCCTGGGCTATAAATTGATCTGTGGGAAGCACAAAGGAAAAGGAAATACAATACAACCCTTATGGATAAGATTTGAACGTTACTGTCAACGATTATTTTCGCAATAGTGGATGTGAAAATTATACGGGAAAGAGTTTGTCAAGCAATAATTGAATTATTTGTTCCGTGAGAATGAAATATTGGATCCGACATTTGTATGTTGAAGTACCATTGATCTGAGAGAATGAAATAATCGTTTCGTTCCGATATTTGTATGTTGAAGTAAAATCTCTCCCGATGGTGAGGTATATATTTAATATTTTATATATCACAATATGTCCCTTCAAGTTTGAGCCCGTAAGAAAAGAGAAAAGCCCAACACTCGATTTTTTTAATCTATACGCCTCTTTAAATATGGGCGTGTAAGAAGAAAAAAATGCCCAACGCTCGGTTTTTTAGTTTTGAATGTGGGTCAGTAAGTGGAGAGAATACCCAACACTTGATTGATTTTTATTTTATTTTAAAAATTGTGCTTGGAGCGGGGTTTGAACCCATGACCTATGGTTTTGATATCATGTGGAACTACTATCTCTCCCAAAAAAGTTTTGTGAGACAAATAATTAATAATGTATATATCTCAATATTGTATATGATTATAAAATAATGAAATTAAATGAAAATTTTATTCCTCAAAATAGATGGAATGAAAATGAAATGAAAATCACGTGGATGATTGATGAGAGCAGAGTGAGTTAAGGAGGGGTGGGGTTGGGTAAGGTATGGTTGGCCATGGTAGGGTCGTGGGGGTAGGGGAAAGGTGGGGTGGGAGGTTGGGTGGGGTGGGTTGAGTTGAGTTGGGTAGGTTGGATGAGGTGGAGTGGGTTAGAGTAGGTTGGTTGGGTCGGATTGGGCAAGTTAAAGTGCATGGTGGAGTACGGTTGTGTATGGTAGGGTAGGTTGGGGTGAGATGATGGGTAAAGTAGGGTAAAGTTAGATAAGTGGGTCGATGGTAGGCTTGGGTGGAGCGGTAGGGTGAGGTAGGGTGGGTGGAGAGGTAAGGTGAGGTAGGATGATGTGAAGGTAAGTGGTATTCAAAGAATGGTAGGGTAAGGTAGGCTGGTGGAGCATGGTAAGATAGGGTGTGATGAGTGGGGTAGGGTGGTGTTAAGGTGGGGTATGATTGACGGGTGGGTGTGGTGTGATTGGTGGGTTGGGTGGGAGCCAAGTTAGGTAGGGTAAAGTGGGCAGGGCAGGTGGTAGGGGTAAAACTTGGGGTGGTAGGGTGAATAGGGTATGATAGGACATTGTTGTAAGGTAATGTGAGGTAGGGTAAGGAAATGATGGGTATGTGGGTAGTAAGGTTGGTTGGGGTGATGAGGTAGGAGAGGTAGAGTGGGTAAAGAGGTGTGGGGTGGTGTATTAACACTAGTGAAAACAAAAAATAACCAAGTATCTATAAAAAGATAAAGATCAAACATAAAGCTTCATTGAGAATTTGAAAGAAAATGGCGGAAACCGCATACATGAATTAAGACCATGGAAAATTGATCATTCTAAAATGACTTGTAAATTTTAATTGTCTTTCTAATCACCTTATTGCAACTTATTTAGAGATTTAATGCTCAATTCTGATAACTAACTTCCTAACAAACTAAATGACTTTTGCACACAAGTGTTTGATGATATGCTTCAACGAAATTTCCAGCTTCTTATTTGTCACTTCAACTCATTCTTTCTTTCTTCTCTTATATCTTCAACGTGGGTGGTGAAGTGGTAGGGTAAAGTGTGGTAAGATAGGGTGGATGGTTGGGAACAGTGGCGAACCTATGTAGAGCCAAGGGGGGCAACTGCCCCTCATTGTTTCGAAAAATAATAACTAATATATGTACTAAACATATTGTTTTCCACCCTCCCCTTAATTTTTCATTTGCCTCTTTAAAATTTTTATCGCCCCTCTTACCCGAAATCTTGCGTCCGCCACTGGTTGGGAAGGGCTATCTCACCTCACCCCATGAATCTCCACCCCTTCCACCCAACTTCACCACCCACCCTATCTTACCTTACCTCACCTAACCCTACATTACCTCACCATCCCACTGTATCCATCACTCAGTGTATCACGTATTATGAAATTTGTTTCATTCCATTTTTATGTTATATCTCTTTCATCCTTTATGCTTATCAGCACATCGAAGAGATTTTAATTGAATGCAACCTCATTTTTTAAAAACGATCACCATAAGAGAAGTAGGCTCTCTCTCTATAATTTCACTCTGCATTCTCTCTTAAACCATCCCTTTCATCCTCCTGTAAAAACACCTTTTTCCGGCAACCGGCCGCTTTTCCTGTTTTTTCTTTATGGTTTCTTTCAAGTTTGTGGATTTTCTTTAAATCCCCATCAGTTTTATCCTTGAAAACATTCTACAAGTTTAAATCTAAACTTTCTTCTCATCCCGTTTCCGATCGGTTGGCGGCATTGTTAGTGGTGGCTCTCTCTTCATCCTAGTTGCTTCCGATTTCAATCCTTATGGATGGCGGTTGAAGGGGTGTGATTTTTCCGGCGGTGGATCATGTTTTTGGTTGGCGGTTCTACTGTGGTCTTCGCCGGAATTATTTTTAAGTCCACCGGTTTGCGGGTCATTGTTTTCTCGGTGGATAGTGGTTGAATGCACTTCTTCTTTGCTCCTTTTGGATCTTTGTCTAGCAGAATGTGTTGGTAAAATTAGTAGTGTAGTACCAGTTTGCTAATTTTTCAAAAATCGAATAACATAAAATTGTAGAAGCTAATTGCGGGCATGATGAACACATAAGAACGAACAATTTATTCACATAAAATTACTGCAACACATTGAACGAAAATGTATAAAATAGAAAGTAAAACGAAAAATTATTCGTAGACTGAGGCGCGTAGAACGCTGTCCTTAAGACATTATTGCCCCGACTATGTGTACACGGATATGGCAACACGTCTCCCAAGATACAACAGTCTTTACCTCTTCTAGTTCTGCACTTGAATGTGAAGAGGGCGGCGAACTAGTCCGGCCTTGAATATCTCTGACTGAAATGCAAGTGTTTGAGTTTTTATTTTTGCGGAATGATGGTATGCAAATTGTTTTTTTTTTTCATTCAGGATTGTGTTGTTTATATAGGCAGATAATGGAGGCAAGGAACATACATTCTTGTTCATAATTTCGTAGCACAGAAGGGATGTTTCTGTTCAAAAAGTCGGTTGGAGGCAATTTTCAATTTTTCGGTTCAATAACAGACCAACCAAATTCGAACTGGTGCATGTTGAACATTTCCGACCTGATGCTTGCTTTTTTGAATTGATATGTTGCATTAATTCAGAATTATACGTTGAGCTGGTCCAAAAAATTATTACTTGAGCCGAGCCAAGCCCAAGCCGAAGCCGAAGTCGAAGCGCAAGCCGAAGCCGGCGCGCGTGTGAACTAACAAGCATCTACGTCCTCCCTACTTCACAAAATTATCTTGCCCCTTGGGGCTTACCCCTCTATGAAACTCTCTCACTTATATAGTGAGTATCTTTAGTTTCATTACCTATGTGGGACAAATGGAATACACTTCCATTACAACACCCACATAAATTACTCTACCTTTAGGCATTAATTTCTCATTCACCCGATATCGGAATCGAGTGATTCAAAAGCCTAACATCAACTACTATCTTAGTAGTTTCCAAAAAAAAATTTAGCTCCCGGAAATTCATTCCGTAACTCATCAAAATCCGGGCCTGAAGTTGATTGTTCGTCACTTACACTTAAACTCATTTTGGAGCTAAAACACCATAAAGTTCCAACAATCCCACACACTGAATGAAAATTAATGCATGTGCTATGCAGACTCTTTAGAGATATCAAACGGAGTTCTATTGCATCGGGCGAGGTGGTTTGCTGCCTTGAACCTTCCCTAGTAGAATACCATCGGACATACTTGGCTAAGCAGTGAACTAGGTCTTGAACTGCTCAGGCTTTGGTGCATGCCTAGACAATGATATCAACACAATAGACCCCTGGCCTTCTCGAAGTTCTCATGGTTGTGTCCATTTTGGCCCTAGAACACCTTGATTTCAGAAAGTGTGTTAGAGAATTCAGCCCACAAATTCTCACAGAAGCGGCCCCACTTCCATTTACATAGGTGACCTCCTATAAAGAGTCCTCTGCAATACCCCACTTGGCTTAACCAAGATATATGGAATCATTAAAATCTTTATGCTTAACATGAACCCATCAACAGACAACACTTTTGTTATAATAGAATGGGTAAGTGCTAACTGTCCCTCATAACTTAGTTGTCCCTTTTAAACCATGATCTTGGGATCTCTAATCACTATGGTTGGGTTGCCATTATAAGGAAACATGTAGTAGGCTTCAATCCCATTCCGTTTGTCAAAAATTTGACATTCGATCTCTAGCTAAACCTTTTCATAAGCGGATCCGTAAGATTCTCCTTCGACTTTAAACAATCAAGGAAATCAACCATTAGAGATCAATTAATAAATGGTACTGTGTCTACGATGTACTAATCGTGACTTACCATTTTCCATATTACTGTTTGCTTGTTCTATCACTTACCGACTATTGCATGCTAATAACAGTGATAGAATCTGAGCCACACACAATATTTTTCCAAGAATTGCAATATCTTTCCAAGGATTCAACTCCTTTCCATTTCATTGCTTTCGTTATATCATTTTATTTAGGTAAATTTCCTTTACCAACCACCCCCACATTTCCAAGAATATGATGAAGTTTAAGTCAAGAGGATATTCTTTCCCCACGGTTTTGGGTAAACCTCAAGTTAATCATCATCATTTCGCAACATTAATTGATTAAGGTAAGTATAGTTCAACGATTTGATGAATATTGTTGGTACCAAAACAAAATTCATTAAACCTTGAATCACACTTTTCCACCTTGATCACCACAAATTGATTAACTTACTTATTATTTCGAGTTAAGTGTCACAACAAATGCATAAACAACTTCATCTCCACATCTTGAAATATACAACACAAAACCGAAAGCAAATCTATAAATAATATGAATATAACTACAAAGATATGTACATATATTCATAGTATTAACATGTCACGATAACATATACAACATTAAGGTGTTTTCTCAAACACCTACATACAATACATACATATAAATATTACACATCTATAATAATGTATAAATTAAATTGTTTAATACAAACCATAACTTGAATTTTAAATTGAACAAAAGAAGTTCATTCACCAAGTTCATGCAATCATTACGCGGACAAATTCAATTCATCCATAGTCTCTGTGACTTTTCTTGCCACGTTTGCTTGTTCAACTTTCCGAGGCTTTCGGCATTCGTTCCTGTGGTGTCTTGTTTCCCGCAATTAAAGCATTTACCATTGAATTGCTTTGCCTCTTGATTGCCCTTTGAACTTTCACCCTTGAACTTTCTTTTTCGGCTCTTGCCACTGTTTGCACCGGAACTAGACTCCACCAAATTTGCCTTGGATTGTCCAAAGTTCCCTCCTCTGTCAAGTTGTCGGTTGTTCTCTTCAACACGCAACTTTACCACCAAATTGTTCATCGTTATCTCCTTGTTTTTGTGCTTCAAATAATTCTTGAAATCTCTCCAAGAAGGTGGAAGTTTCCCAATTATCTCAGCGACTTGGAATGGTTCATTAATAACCAAACCTTCCTCGTGACATTCGGAGATAATTATTTGCAACTTTTTCATTTGGCTAACAACGGTTTTGGATTCCACCATCTTGTATTCCATAAACCTGTCAACAATGTACTTACTTTTCCCAGCATCTTCTGTTTGGTATTTCATTTCAAGTGCTTGCCACAACTCTTTAGCACTTTTACTCATACAATAAACATTATATAACGTATTGTCAAGACAATTAAAGATATAATTCTTGCATAGAAAATCAGAATGTTTCCATGCATCTAATGCTGTAACGGAAATCTTATGGTTTTCACCCTCTTGTATCTCAGGAGGATCTTCAGTCAACCATTTTGCCAAACTTAAAGTTGTCAAATAAAATAGCATTTTCTGATGTCATCGCTTGAAGTTCTGCCCGTTGAACTTCTCTGGTTTTTCGCGGTGAGACGAATTTGTTCCTTGCACAACAACAGGTTGCACACACGACATAGAAGTTGTTGAATCCAACGTTCCTTCCGTTTGTGTTCATAAACAGAAGATCAATAATCAAAGTTGCAAAACAGACTCTGTAAACCACACCTTTTCCGTAATGGTATATCACATTTTTTTTAAAAAATCACGAACACTTTAAACTTATAATATGAACATATTTGTGATCTACAACACCAAATAAACAACTTTCATTCTTTAACATTTTGGAAACGAGCGAGTAATTACAAAGTAATTTGGACTACAACACAATGTAGGCAATTTTTCAATTTTTCCAGAAAGTCGTAACTATTTTATATTTTTCGGCACAACAAAATTTCCAACCAAATTTCAGAGTTTTGTTACAAGTAAACTATAGTCACATACTTGTAGAACCATGTTAACAAAACATTCAAGTTGTTAACATAATGTTTCCAAAGGTATACATGACAACATGTTGCGTTTTTTTTTTTACACAAACATCAAGTTTTCAACAATTATATGTTGTAGATTTTTTTTTAATAATCTATCCACATCTCCAAAATTGATATCAACACAATTGGAAGATGTATATATCGCACATATGATGTAAAACAAATTTACGTAAATATTCGCACATAAACATGTTGTTGTATCACACTAACACATTAGCATTTCGTTCAAAACAAATTTTTCTGCTTCAACTTTTCCAAAATTTATTTTCTGATTCTTCTTCAAAAAAAAAATTAAACCAGTACATAGATGCACACGTTTCGAGAATGCAAATTCAATGTAAAAAATGTTTTTCAACAAATATACATATAGACATTGCATACATGTTCATAATTCTAACAGGAACAAATAATTTCTTAAGATTGTTGGAAAAATTAGTAGTGTAGTACCAGTTTGCTATTTTTTTTTTCAAAAATCGAATAACATAAAATAGTAGAAGCAGATTGCATGCATGATAAACACATAAGAACGGATATTTTATTCACATAAAAATACTGCAACACATTGAATGAAAAATGCATAAAATAGAAAGTAAAACGAAAACGTATTCGTAGACTGAGGCGCGTAGAACGATGTCCTTAAGACATTATTGCCCAAACTATGTGCACACGGATATGAAAACGTGTCTCCCAAGATACAACAATTTTTACCTCTTCTAGTACCGCACTTGAATGTGAAGAGGGCGCCGAACTGATCCGGCCTTGAATCCGGCAAGTGTTTGATTTTTATTTTTGCTTGATGCAATTTTTCTTTTCCATCTTGTGTTGTTTATATAGGCGAGAAATAGGACGGCTCAGTAAGTTGAAGGACAGAAGAGCAGCTGAGTGAAGACAGCCAAGTACCTGTAAAGTAAAGTGAAGACTTATGGACTGACTTATAACCAGGAAAGTCTGTGATGACCTTGGATAAGTCTAAGATAAACTTTACAAGTGATGAAATCAATTTCTTAAATATGGTGTACACTGATCTCACCCAAATTAAGGATAAGTGAAATATAAATATGCATTGGATATCAAGAATCAATTAAGAAAGAAAGACAGAGTAAAAACAGCAAAATGGCAAAGTAAAAATTCTGGCAGCTGACTAAAAGGATTGACAGTGAAGTAAACCTCAACGGCGAAGTAACAGTCCGAACAGCCAAGTAAGTCATTTTATAATTTCTGCAACGTGATTAAATCAAAGGCCAAGCAAGTAATGCAGAATCAATCAAGGACAGATTTTATGATGGACGTTTGATTCAAATCTGGATCACTGAAATCAAGGAGAATGAAATCAAGGAAGAATCAAGGATTATTCTCCACATTAAATAGCCAACAGACGAAATTTCAAATCAAGGAAATCAAGGCTATAAATAGAAGACATTGACAGACACAAGAAAAAGAAATAAAAAAATGATCAAGAACTCTATTTGCCAAAACTCAGTCAAATTCACAAGCCATCTTTCTGAACTTAAAAGACATATCTAGAAGATCAAACTCAGAAAATAGAGCATCAAATTTATATCAAGTACTGAGTCTGATCAAGCCATTGTGAATTCAATTCACAACTCTTTTTGGAGAAATTGAATCAGATCGTCTGAGAAGGAATTGCAACCTTTTGTGATAGCTACTGAAGGATTTGTTCCCAAGGAGCAGTGTGTTGAAGACGTCACTGAAGCTTTTGTAGCCAGGGAGTGATAGTCTTGAGATTGTGAAGCTTGTGTAGCCAAGGACAATCATACTATTGTATTGGTGAAAAACAATAGTGAATTCATCCAATCATCATATGAGAAGAGAAAACTAAGGGATTACACCACCTTGAACCACTATAAACCTTGTGTTATTGCTTACAGAATTTACTTTATGCACTTACTTTCAGTACTTTATTTACATATTTGTGATTGCCTAAGTAGCTTGAAAATATGTTTTAGAAGGGTTGTTATATTCCGCTGCACAAAAGCTTTTCATCAGAAAAGTTTTTGCAACTCCTAAGGTTTAAGTTTTTATAAAAGTCCATTATAGTCATTCACCCCCTGACTATATTTCACCCTTCTCTGGGACCAACAATTGGTATCGGAGCAGTGTTCTTTGTATCAGAACCTGTTCAGATCTGATTTATGGTAACAAGGAGATCGCATATTTTCAAAGTAGTTTTTCAAGCCTATATATATATATATATATATATATAAATACATATACCCTATCTGTGATAATGGAATCCTCAAACTTTATGTCTAAAATCCATGTATTTAATGTTAATAATTTTGAAGAATACAAAATAAGAATGTTGTCTCATCTTGCAACTACACATGAGGAAATGCTTGATGTAATTAGTGATGGACCAATAATGATCATGACAAGAGCAACAACAGGTCCAGATCAAGGAAAGGAAATAGAAAAGCCTAAGAAGGATTGGATCAAAGATGACAGGAGAAGAGAAAATCTTGACTTTGTTGCAAAATATATGATTTTGAAAACTCTGGACTGTAATATGTGTTAGGTGTAGTGCTCGAAAGACAATTATTTAATTGTTTTAGGACAGAATTAATAATTCATCTTATTATATGCATGTATGCTAATAATTAAGACACTGCTGAAAACCCTAAGTACCTCGTTTATGTAATCACATAACTCAGTGTATGGCTATACACAAGAGGATTGAGTTAGTGAGATGTACTTAAAATTAACTTAGTCCGTAGCGTTGATTAATCTGAGTACGGGTCTCATGATTAATATGCTAATAATGCGCCCAGAACACTTTACGGTGTGACAGTCTTATCCGGACTGTCGGTAATAGGGTACCTAGTGGGGCATTTATATATGATGATAATCATATAGGGCTGGACCGATTTGATTTGAGTTCTCGATATAATTCCGTGATCGAGAAGTCTTATCGAATCACAAGATGATCATATATGGATTAATCTCAATCCTGAGGTGATCACATACAACTGCTTAGACTAGGGTAGAGTTTGGTGTGTTAGTAAGGATGACTTCGAAGTAAGTGGTCCAACCCTTCTCGTTGGCTCTATTCTGGAATGAGTGAGTAGTTTGTGTTATCACAGATATGGAATCCATTCCTTCCCTCGGGAAGTAGACGACGCTTCAGTTCCCTTATTTGTTAATCCTAGAAACCGATCGATCCGCGGAGTTCATGTTAGACTAATTAGCTACTAGTCGGTATGTGAACTAATTGATCACTAGGGGTTAATGGTAAATAAGGATAATATGTTTCGAGAAGGGTTTACGGAAATATCCCGACTCGAAATGAACATCTATGGAGGATTTATCCGTATGTAATGATTATATCGGTGGACACCTTATCAACTCATGGTTGAGTGTAAGTTATCTATATTCGGCAGAGTTCAGTTTCGGGTTTATGGTGGTGTAATCCCGGAATTAATGGATTGAATATTATTGTTCGGTCTGACGGATAATATTATTCGATTTATTGTAGCTACTGAATATGGGTCTATGGTCCCCGACGTGGCTCCTAATATAGCATATAGGTTTCTCGTCGTTGCACCTCGATTATAATTAAATAGTAGCATTGCACTGTTTAATTGATATGTGGATTAATTGTTTAGTTGGACTAAATGATTAAAAACATGGAAAAGACATTTTTTCATGGACTCGACCCGGTTTGGTGAATTTCGGCCCATGACCTATTTAATTAGGTATTGGCGCCAATATGTATATATTATTAACAAGGAATTTGTTTTCTTGTGTTATTATATGACATGTGCTTAATTATTTATTGGTTAAATAATTAATATATTAGATAATGATCTTTTATTTATCCTAATTTGTTTGGGAAAATATTAGATTTATCTTTTATGGAAAAGGATTTATTTGATTGATTATCCATTAATTAAATTAAATCCTTGTGGAACAAGGATCTCTCTCCTATATAAGAAGAGTTCTCCATTGTACCAAAAAATCACTATTCACAAGAGAAATTGGCTGAAAATTTCGGCCTCTATTCTTAGGGTTCGAGTTGGAAAAATCTTCGGGATTTTTCTGGTAGCATATCGAGGAGGTCCGGCGGCTTGAAACACCATCCACCTGGTGGTGCTTGGAGACACACGTTGGAAGACTTTGGCTTCACAACTAGGCTCTCAACTTGTTCTTGAAGTTTTTCACCATAAAAAAGTTGGTGATCTAATCCCCTCGTAGGTTAGATCTATTTATTTATGTATTTTGGTTGACTAGATCTAGATCTTGTAGTTTCCGCTGCGTAATCGGGTGGATCTTTGATCCATCCGGAGATATTACATCTTACAAGTGGTATCGGAGCATTTGATCTATCATTCAAAGTATGTGAATTTTAGATCTAGGAGTGGAAATTGCATGTTTAGATTGCATTGTTTTTTTTCGAAAATCATGATGATGAATGCTTTGATATGTTGTGGTTGAAGAGATGGATTGGGGTTGGTATTGTTTACTCGTTAGATCTATTGTAAACTCATATAAATTCGTTTATATGAGTATAGGAAATTTTGTAATTTTAATTTCCTAGAAGTAGATCTGTTTTCTTGCTGTTCCGTTTTTTATTTTTTCCCGGAGTTTGAGCCGTTGACACGACAATCCCTCCGGTTAGAATGAAGAATAAAAGTTGAAGAACATTCCCTCAAAATTTCATGACGATCGGAGTCCGATCGCTGCTATAAAGTTCTGCTTTAACAGAAAAGCACAGCAGACATTAAAACCCTAGCTGTGAGTTTGTCGAATTTCTGGAAGAGATTGGACCGTTGAAACGAAGATACGACCATTCAGATCGACTACCATGGAGTTATGAACAAGCCCTAAAAATTTAATCTCGATCGGGATTTGTCTCCATGCCCGATCGTCCCCGGAAGACACTCGCTTTGCCGCGGTTATAAACGGATGCGCAGTTGGATCAGCGGCTTGTGGGATCAATTGGACCGTCAAAACTCAGATCCAACCGTCCATATTCAAGTAGGAGGAGTGAAGAACAGGTCCATAAAGTTTTGTGACGATCAAAGTTCGGTTGGATGTCCGATCATCGACAAAACGCAGCAGCAGCAGATCAGAAAATTGTAAACCCTAGTTAGGGTTTGTTTTTTTTTATATATTTTTTTTTGTTTTTTTATAGGTTAGATACGGGGGTACCAACGATCCATCTCGGTGTTTAATTTTTCCGTTTATTTTTTCGTGTATGATCGAAATTATGTGATAGAAACCGGAAAATTGCCATGACATGCATCATATCATGATTCCACTCCATTGCATACATGTAGCTAGTTTATTTCGAATAAATTAGGCATGTATAACTCGTAGAATTAGTTTAAAGGCTTATTTAATTAATATGTGGTAGTTAATTAATTAGATAACTAATTATTAAAACCGAGGAACCGGGTTTTTGTCAATCGTTACGATTTTAGTGATGGGTTCTCGGTGAATCCCACTTGGATAAATCGTTGAGCTTTTCGGTGATGGCTTCTCAGTGAACCCACCTTAAACAGAAACGAGATTACGCTTTGGGTGACAATTTAGAAATCGGAGAATTTTAGTACATGGGTTCGGAAATGGTCTAACCATGGTTGGGCGAGTTCAACCGAGCTTCGGCTCAATCGACTCCCTCCACGTGTGATGTACGTTACAGCAGTTCGACGGGACTTAGCATAGCCGATAAGCCTTCGGGCTAAATGGGGCTTCTCTTGCCGGATTGGCCTGAACTGTCACATATGTTCCAACGAATAAGACGGCGTAGGCTTGCCTACATAACCGACCCTGTTCGGAGTACTTTGATTTATTTTTTCTTATTGTCAAGACCGATACCGTAATTAGTAAACTCACCCCTTTTTCAAAATATTGAGTGGGAACGGGGAAGGCGACAACCGACCCCACGGCCTCTACTATAGGTGCAAGCACGTGAGAGAATGGTGACGCCTCGTGCCGCTTTGATTTCGGCCCCCTTCGGATGGTGTTTACCGCTATCAAAATTCAAGGCTTGGTCTCCGAAGGATAGGATTTCGGGTACTCGTCGGGTCAGCGACACCGCCCTCGTAGGCATACTCGGGGCGTACTTTGAGATCTGATATAGTAGGTCACACTCATTAAGGGTATTTTAGAAATATCTTGGCTAGAAAAAGGAAGGTAATCAATGATTAAAGTCCGGGATGTCTGATTCTCGTGGGATGTTTGATTCCCAATGTTTAATCATTGAGAGAGATTGTCTCAGTTTAACCGTCATAGTGCTGATATCGACCCTCTCGGACAGTACTATGCGAGGTTAAATCCTTGGAATGGTAGGATAAACTTTTTATAGTTCATTATTCCTAAAATAAAAATCTAGTAGTGAAAATTTATTTTTGAATTTAATTTTCTGTCATTTTATTTACAACTAAATCTCTAGGCTACTAAACTGTTAGTAATAGAACTTCATTAAAAATGTGGAGAGTAACAAGTACGTTGTAATTATCAATAAATGCAGTTAATTTTTCGGAAGAGATTTTTCCCTTGAGCCTTTAAAAACATAAGTGACATAGTACAGGTATGTCACGGGTGTCACTCGTGTTGAACGAGAGACGACCATACTTAGTTTACAAAAGATGATATAGGACTATCAGACAAATTCATTTAGTGAATTTTAAAAGTGTAATTACACAACAAATTTCTAAATTGAAAAATTGGAAAATCATATACATAAGGCGTTGCTAGTTAGACGGTATTTGGAACCGATAAACTAGTGGGAGCCTTAGTCTTATGATTTGTTGTTTTTCTGAATCATTAGAAATGTGTAATGGATCGCACAAGAGTTTTTCCATTCATTGGAAAAACAAGAATAAAGCGTTACTAGTTAGACAAGTATTTGGAACCGATAAACTAGTGGGAGCTTAGTTACGGAGATTTTATAATCTTTGAAACATCATGAACACAGCATTGCTAGTTAGACAGTATTTGAAACTGATAAACTAGTGGGAGCTTAGTTCTAGGTGATGTTCTAATCTTTGAAAAATCATAAATACAAAGTGTTGCTAGTTAGACGGTATTTGGAACCGATAAACTAGTGGGAGCTTTGGTCTTATGATTTGTTGATTAGAAAAAATCGATAGTTAACACTGAACATCCCACAGTTCAAGAGTAGTGTCTACTCAGACGAACTGCTAGTTCAAGACTGTTTCCATCTAAGGAAAGTCGAGAATGGCAAAGAACGTTTATACGTGTTAGTCGTCTAAACTAAGTAGTTTTAAGGCTAAACCGAAAATTAATAAAATTGGAAATTAAAGGATAAGGAAAGTGATTTCGGATCACTGACCAATGCATCCTTAGCAATTTTCTCGAAAGCAAAAGTTCTTTGGAAGAACTAGGCAGCTTTGCATTAAACGATAAATAAAATAGACAACGGGCAGTTATTTCAAATACACTAGTGGGAGTGATATAAGGAAATGAATCTCGGATTCAATTCTTGAGTATCCCAGAAAATTCATTTTCTGTTTTCGGATTCGTTGGAACGAACGTATTCATTTTCAATAGGATAATTTGTTTGTCTTATTGACGATAAATATAACATTCGTAGCACGAACCCGAGACTTGGACTTTTGTTTGATAAAGTTAGAACCACTAAGAAATGCTGAATAGGTAAATGCAACACAATATAAACGCAAATGGTTTCCGTATTTAGATAAACGCTTCTTTCTATTCTATTAATTAGTGCATATTCCTTAACGACAAGATCTGAAGACTGGCTTAGGGTGATTCCTATCTCCCAGTCAAAGGAACCCTGTCTCAAAGGAACAATGCCTAAGTTTCCTTTCAATCGGGAAAAAGGTAATAGATTTAAAGAAGTTACATAGCTTGTTCATATCGACATTCGGGGTCATATGAAAGATACAAGCTAGTGGGAGCTTCTGAGTAGTGACATATTGTCGATAACTACTCAAAACTCCGGTAAGTTTATCCAAAATATTTGGAGGAAATCTCTCGATTTCACCGAGAGATAGAGTATTCCATACTCGAAATAGGTTCTTGTGTAGTCTTCGGGACCGATGCTCGGCTCCTCCCGGTGAAATGTTTTCACTAAAGGACACACCATCAACTTGCCTTATATAGTCATTGGTGTGCTACGATACGCTACTGAACTCATTTAAGATATTAGTTGCAAAATAACGGTTTACGTTGTGATGAAAAACCGAGAAGTCCACCTAAAAGATGCCTACACATTTGTGGATAAGGAGTGAATTCGGTTCACCCCACTTCCGTAAATATAGACATTTAGCATCTAGTGCTTGAAGGTAGGACTGGAAATTTTGCATACACGTTCAGGTCGTGAAATATCATAATGCATTGAGTAAAGGTTGGTTATAAAACTCGTAAAACCAGAGAATGACAGTTATACTGTCAAACTCGGTCTGATAGAGTCTATAAATAACAACCTTAGATCTTGAAGTATTTGTACTCAAGATGTTACTAACTGATTTGTTCAGTCCACATCCAACATTGGCAGTTGGTGATAACACTAATAAGAACTACTAAACTAGATCAATATATCAATCCACCCCGAACGCAGTGGGAGTATGGTTTGTCCATTACACATTGCAGGACCTTACGGTCTATAGGGTAGATTGATGACCTATAGTCCTTCGTGGACTGTATAGGATCTTGATCATAGAGGTTGGTTTAAAAGCCATAACCCTGTGAATGGAGTTTGACTCTCCAGTTCAGTTGAAACTCTTGTAGAACCACCTGAGTATCTCAGGCCCAGTGGGAGTAATTGGAACTACACGGAGAAGAGTCGAATGAATCGGAAAGTTTAACTTTCAACGTAAAGCTGAGTTATTTAGGGGTGATTCCCTAAAAGGTAGAGAGTTAACCAGACCGTGATCTCTCTTACCACTCAGTCTTCCTTGATTTCGTCAAAAAGCGGGAAATATGGGTGATTCCCTAAGACTTCCTCGCCGAACAACGGAATCTGAATTCATTCAGAATAGAAGGGTTTTAGCTAAGAACAAATGGCGGATTCGTTAAAAAGTAGAAAATAGGGGTGATTCCCTAAGACCTTTTTGTGAGACTAACGGCATTTTCATTTATTCGGAATGAACTTTTGGCAGGATGCCTGCCATAGCTTATATCCTTTGGGGATTAAAGCAAACCTCTCGGTCACTTCAAAGTCATATATTTTAATATATGGACTTGACCAGAATATTGATAAGTCTTTCGTAGACTGGGCTTCGATATTAGTAAAGTAGTATGTAGATTAGTGTTTGTGAATGGTAACACTGTAACAGTTGGGAACAACATGGGTGTGTTATCTGAAGTCAGAGTCTGACATGCCATCGGGATTCATTCTAAAGGATTTGATTCGCTCAAATTCTCGAGAATCGATTATTGGCAATCCCATCAATTCACCTGGTTAAGATATTCTTGCATTTATGCAACATTCCACGATGTAGTCTACCCTACCTCTCAGGAATGGTTATCTAAATCTACAGATGAATACGAAATGGGATGTTTAGTCAACCCTCAAGTCTCTTCGGGAGAATGAGGAATAATATGCTAGTATATTCGGGTGGAAACTGGAATATAAGTGATGACACTGATTCTGACTTTAGGTCATATTAAGGATGATCGTTAAGTCGATTTTGTCCTCAGTGTTGAATCAAAGGCATATTGCAATCATACAACCGGATTAGATGGAAAGGCGATGTTTCGATCCCAAAGATTGACCCAAGCCTCCAACCTACCTGATCAGTGTACTGAGTCACATGGTATTCGGATTCTAAGTACACGCCGGGTCACTGACCTACCCTACGGCGGCACACTCCGGTCGTGCTTGGAAGGATGAAGTACTAAGATGTGCTTAGAGGGTACAGATTTGAGAGATACGTCTCACTTGTTTTGAGCAAGTGGGAGAATGTTGTAGATATAGATAAATAAGGGTGTGCTCTAAAACAATTAATCCACTTGCCTTTCGTGCAAGTGGGAGATTGTTAGGTGTAGTGCCCGAAAGACAATTATGTAATTGTTTTAGGACGAAATTAATAATTCATCTTATTATATGCATGTATGCTAATAATTAAGACAACTGCGAAAACCCTAAGTACCTCGTTTATGTAATCACATAACTCGGTGTATGTCTATACACAAGAGGATTGAGTTAGTGAGATGTACTTAAAATTAACTTAGTCCGTAGCGTTGATTAATCCGAGTACGGGTCTCATGATTAATATGCTAATAATGCACCCGAACACTTTACGGTGTGACGATCTTATCCGGACTGTCGGTAATACGGTACCTAGTGGGGCATTTATATATGATGATAATCATATAGGCTGGACCGATTTGATTTGAGTTCTCGATATAATTCCGTGATCGAGAAGTCTTATCGAATCACAAGATGATCATATATGGATTAATCTCAATCCTGAGGTGATCACCGACAACTGCTTAGACTAGGGTAGAGTTTGGTGTGTTAGTAAGGATCACTTCGAAGTATGTGGTCCAACACTTCTCGTTGGCTCTATTCTGGAATGAGTGAGTAGTCTGTGTTATCACAGATATGGAATCCATTCCTTCCTTCAGGAAGTAGACAGACAGTTCCCTTATTTGTTAATCCTAGAAATTGATCGATCCGCGGAGTTCATGTTAGACTAATTAGCTACTAGTCTGGTATGTGAACTAATTGATCACTAGGGGGTTAATGGTAAATAAGGATAATATATTTCGAGAAGGGTTTACGGAAATATCCCGAATCGAAATGAACAGTCTATGGAGGATTTATCCGTATGTAATGATTATATCGTGGACACCTTATCAACTCATGGTTGAGTGTAAGTTATCTATATTCGGCGAGTTCGGTTTCGGGTTTATGGTGGTGTAATCCCGGAATTAATAGATTGAATATTATTGTTCGGTCTGACGGATAATATTATTCGATTTATTGTAGCTACGAATATGGGTCCATGGTCCCCGACGTGGCTCCTAATATAGCATATAGGTTTCTCGTCGTTGCACCTCGATTATAATTAAATAGTAGCATTGCACTGTTTAATTGATATGTGGATTAATTGTTTAGTTGGACTAAATGATTAAAAACATGGAAAAGACATTTTTTCATGGACTCGACCCGGTTTGGTGAATTTTGGCCCATGACCTATTTAATTAGGTATTGGCGCCAATATGTATATATTATTAACAAGGAATTTGTTTTCTTGTGTTATTATATGCCATGTGCTTAATTATTTATTGGTTAAATAATTAATATATTAGATAATGATCTTTTATTTATCCTAATTTGTTTGGGAAAATATTAGATTTATCTTTTATGGAAAAAGATTTATTTGATTGATTATCCATTAATTAAATTAAATCCTTGTGGAACAAGGATCTCTCTCCTATATAAGAAGAGTTCTCCATTGTACCAAAAAATCACTATTCACGTCACTATTCACAAGAGAAATTGGCTGAAAATTTCGGCCTCTATTCTTAGGGTTCGAGTTGGAAAAATCTTCGGGATTTTTCTGGTAGCATATCGAGGAGGTCCGGCGGCTTGAAACACCATCCACCTGGTGGTGTTTGGAAACACACCTTGGAAGACTTTGGCTTCTCAACTAGGCTCTCAACTTGTTCTTGACGTTTTTCACCATAAAAAGGTTGGTGATCTAATCCCCTCGTAGGTTAGATCTATTTATTTATGTATTTTGGTTGACTAGATCTAGATCTTGTAGTTTCCACTGCGTAATCGGGTGGATATTTGATCCATCCGGAGATATTACATCTTACAATATGTTCATGAGAGTCAACGACTGCAAAATAGCAAAAGAAATGTGGGACAAATTGGCACTTGTCAATGAAGGATCAGAGGCAATCAAAGAAAATAAATTATCTGTTGGTAAACAGAAGTTTGAAAATTTCAAAATGAAGACAGGTGAATCCATTGATCAAATGGATAAGAGATTTTCGAGTATTATCAGTGAACTACAACAAATTTGGCATATATAGCCACAAAAAAGAAGTTTACCTGAAGATTCTGATGATGATTCATCACTTATTTGTTAGTTGTTCTTAACCCCATTGGTGAAGTGTCATAACTAGCTGTTATAGTGCAAAGCAAAAAGAAGTCTAGATACCAACGTATAGGATTTATTAAAGTCTGATATTTGTATAAGTTAAATCAGACAAGCACTGTAATAGTTCTAGGCCGGAACTGAGAAATGAAGAAACTGACATTTAATCCAGCTGAGATTCTACAAGAAACTGACAATAGATCACACCAACAGAAAATTGAAGAAGATAAGTTCGCTGAGGGAACATACTCGGTTGGCTTATCTAGAAGACTGAAGAACTGAGGGACACAGACTCAGTTATTGAAGAATGAAGAACTGAGGGCTCAAACTCAGTTATGAAGATTACAAGTCGAGACTGTAAAGTTAGACTTCAGGCAAGATTGCGGTGACCTGAACTGACTTTATGGATCTTGTATGAAGACCTAAGAATCATAAGGACAATGAATTCTTAGATGATAAATGTATCATGGTGTACTCTGATTAAGTCAATTATAATCAGATGAAAACTGGAGTACTGATTTTTGAAGAAGAATAAAATCTCAGTTAATGCTCCAAGTCAGTTAGGAAACTGACAAATGAAAAACTCAGTATAAAACTGATAAGGAAACTCAGTTTTATAAGTTAGTCATCCAACAAACTGAAACTACAGTCGAACGTTGTAAAGAAAACAATTTCATTCGATGAGTTACTGACACAGCAGAATAGTCAGAAAATATAGCCGTTACAAGCAGGATGAATGTTGAATGAACCCCTATAAATAGATTACCTCTACAACATCAAAAAATATAGCAGGCATATGATATTAATGCAAGAAAATTAAAAGGAATCTATCTAGTCAAGAAAGATCAAATTGAGGGGGAAAGCCAAATTCACAAGAATACCTGCTAAGTACTTAATTGCAAGATCAAGAAATTCCTTCAAAGTGTTCAAGCATATTCAAGCAGATTCAAGATCCAACATTTGAAGAAATACAGAGCCGTGCTTAAATTAATCATCCAGAAGAAGAAGCTCAAATCACAGTTGAATCATAGTCATTGATTCAAAGTCTCAACTTTGATTTTATCAAAGGATTAGACTGTGAAACACCAAGAAAGTGTGAAGGACAGTTGAGTGCGATCGGGAAGAAGCTTGTGTTTGTGATGAGCTACAAGTGAAGAGGCAATTCTACCCTCCAAGGACCAGTGGTTCAAACAATTGAAGAGCATCAATCCTACCTGTTCTACCAGTGTTTAGATAGTGAAGCTAGGGATTAGCCAAGGACTATCAGTTTAGGACTTTTTGTAAATGGGCCATCTCAAAGAAGTTCTAGTGGATTTTCCTCCGCATCACAGGGGAAGAGAGGACGTACAGGATTACACCACCTGGAACATCTATAATTCTTGTCTATTTACTTTATGCATTCATTTATTTCATTATAGTGGTTTTCATATCGAAACTAAAGTTACTAGTTGTTAAAGGCTAATATCTTATCCGATGCTAGTTAACAAGACTAAATATAAGTTAGTATTAACTTATATTCAGTTGAGCTAACTGAACTCCGCACAAGTTAAGGGCAGGAACAAAACTGACCTGAAGATCAGTTTAAGTTTCGAGAAACTCAGTTCTTGGGACTCTTCCAACTCCGGATTAGTTTTTGGTGACAAGTTTATTCACCCCCCCCTCTAAACTTGTGTTAGCCTTTCCAAGGGACCAACAATTGGTATCGGAGCAAGTTCTTCCTTTTGGAGGAGATCCGAATTGTTACTGCTCAAAGGGATAACTGTGCATCAGTTATTTCCGAAAAACTTGTTGTTGAAAAACCCTTACTGTACTTCATTAAAATGGATACATCTAGAATTAGAAATTGGCTAAATAACCCCCTGACTGACTACTTGCAGAATGTTGTCTATGATTTTCAAGATCAAGTATTTGAAAGATTCAGTACTACAATCTCTCACACAAATCCGGAACCTCATTTCAGTTATGATGAAGAAATTGAGTTTAATGCGAATATTGATGATGAATCCAGAGGATTTCCATCCTTAAGTGATCTTTCAGAAGAAGCGGAAAGAGAATTACTACGAGTAGCGATTCTATAGAAGAAAAGCTAACCAGAGATCCATCCAAGTGTAAAAGCCATAGATATTGATGAGACTCTACCTACAAGCCATGGAGGAGAAAGTGATGAAGAAATCATATTGCTAGGAGCTACACAGGCGAATGCTATTGATAAAGGAAAACAAGTTCTAATCGGTGATGATTCCTCAACAGTAGGTTTATCTATCAAACATCAGGAGGTAAGTGCATCTACATCCAAATCTCACACTATCCTGAACAATCAAAGAAATGAAGATTTCAATGAAACCTTGGACATACTCATAAAGCAATTAGAGATAATTCAAAATAATTATGAGAATGTCAAAAAGGAGAAAAAGTTATTGAAAACTGAAATTTCAAGATTGAACGCTGAAATCAATCTAATCAAGACTAATAATGGAACCAAGGTGATTCGACCAACTGATAAACCAACAAACATTATAAACATCAGTGAATCATCGGTTGATCCAATCTCCAAAGTTCAATTCAAACCGGGAAAACCATTTGGAGATAGATCGGTTTAGGGTTTGATAATCGGTATAATTCTAAGTTAAGACCAAGATCGGTTGCAATAAAATTTGTGACTACTCAACATTCAAAAACTCGAAAAGATAAAGTTATTAGAGCGATAGATACTCGGCACGACCAAATGCACAAGCGATAAAGCGAAAAATCAGTTGGTAAAATTCACCAAGCCAACAGATTTTACAGAAAAACTCAGAAGGCTGAAAACAGTAAAACTGATCCGATGTCAGTAAGAAAAATCTTCAAGTCATATCCATCTAGGAATAAAGATCATTCAAGGATTAATAGACTCAGAGGGAAAGGAAGATTACTTCCCACAGATGAAGATTGGAATAGACCATCACATCAGTTTCACAAGCAAAACAAATTTAAAACTGTTATGAAAAAACAGGAAAAGTTTGTGAAAACTGACTTCACACAGTCAAAATATCAAGAGAGGTATAAAGTTGTACCATCACGAGCTAATCAGTTAGGACCCAAAAAGATATGGGTACCAAAAATTTCTCACTTTGTTTTGCAGGAGAAACACAACCAGCTGAGAACTGAAAAATGCAATTCACAAAACTGAGTTGTATTCACAACTGAGTTTTTGAATTCAGCATGAGGACAAAACTGAGAATATACAGTTGTTAATACACCGTACCTTCTTTACTCACTTTTATCTAGCTACAGTTATCAAGAAAAGACGTGGTCCTTCTCAATCTAAACCGTTCATAATTTCCACACACCCACCTTTTCGCAATCTCTACACATTTATGACAAGACGTTTTAAGTCCCACTCAATTCTTAACTACCCCCACTCCAAATTATAAATATCCAGAATTTTCTTTTATTTAAATTCTTTACGCTTGAACTCTGAATCTACTCTCTGAATTTCAAATTTTCAAATCTTCAATCAAATCCAGAAAAACGACTTCACTCATGTTGAACCTGGAATGATCGTTTCTCTTGATCAATATATTGCAAAGTATGTTGATCAAACTCTAGTCAATTCTATTGCGACAAAAATTCGAAAAATTAAAGGATTGGAAGCTACTTTCAACATCGATCTAAAAAGTGTTTGTTTAGAAAGCATCGGAGACTTCTATCAATTTGGTAGAACAACTGTAGAAGGAGAAGACACACAAACCTATATCACCACTGTCAGTGATAAGGAAATTAAAGTCACTGAAGATTTAATTGCAGAAATCTTTGGGTTTGACAAATCTGGAGGAGCAGCAGCCATTAAGTTGACCAAGGAATAGAAAGAGAAATTATGGAAAGATATAGCAATTAATGGTGAATCTGCTGTCTTACAGACGGGGAGCACAAGCCTGCTCAAGCCAGAGTTTAATTTTCTTTCAAAGTTGCTAGCAAATTGCATAATTGGGAATGCTGGAAACTTCAGCAATTTATCTGGAGCAAAACTAGATTTGCTTTATATAATCTGGTTTGAAAAATATTTCAATTGGGCGAGGTATCTATTTGATCAATTGATAGCACAATCAATTGATGTAGCCAAAAAGAAGACCGACGTGAAGAAAGGAAGATTTTATCACAAGAAAACTCTAGCATTAGTAGTCCAAAAGATACTCGATCACTTTGGAATTGCTAAGAGGAAAGAAACACCTGTTGCTGATGGAAAGATTGATATTAAGGAAGAAAAGACAAGGAAAAGGAAAGCTGAGAAAAATGAGACTGAACTCAAGAAGAAGAAAAGCAGGAAATCAAAAGAACCTGCAATTGGAAATGAAGTGTTAGCACAAATTGAAGACTTGAAGAAAAGAAGAAAGCAGTTGGAAGAAATAGGAAGAGGCGTAACTGAAAAATCGATAGATATGTCATCAACTCAAGAAGCTAGAACTAAAGTTGCTGACAGATCAGCACCAGAAGTGCAAACTGAAATTAATCTCACCGAATCCATTCAAATTTCGGTAACTGAGGTTTTACCAACTCAAGAAGAAGTTATGCATTCACAAGGAATGGAAATAATGGAAGAAACTAAAGTTATCAACAGAGGGCAGACTGTTGAAACTAACTTGCAGAAAGAAGCTGTAACTCAGGGGGAACATACCCTGAGAACTGATCCCGATAATGAAGAATCAGATAGTGATGAAAGATTGATTGATGAAACAACATTGAACATGCTTATGTTGCTTTCAAAGTCTAGGTCTACTCCTCAAGAATCACAGTACCCGACTTGGAACAAGAGAAACGCAAAGAATTTCCAGCTCCTCAAACTGAAGAAAAGGAGGTTGAAGCAATAATAGAATCAACCAAGTTTATTCAATTGAATGAACAAGCTCATGAAGCTGAACCCACTGGACACACAATGGAAGAAGTTCAAATTGTCGAATTGGAACCTGAGCAAAGTGAAAAACAAGCCGTTGAAGAAGTTACAAGTGAAAAATTTTTGCAAACTGAGCCAATAGTCTCAGCTTCTGATATTGAAAAAGGAACATCAGTTGTCCCAATTACTGCTGGGGGAGAAACCAGCATAACAAATCTTGTGCAAACTGATGATCCCATGCAAATTGAAGTTCCTACTCAAGGAGAAGATCATGAGATCACAAGGGATTCCGAGGACACCCTCACGCCATTCAAATCTCCATCTGCTCATACAGAACTAATGAAAGCTTATTATGAGCGATTGCAAAGATACAGAACTTGGAAGTTCAATTCTATAAATGATCAAAGAAGTCAGCGTGCAGAAATGGAGATTATTGAGAAATGGGTATTCGATCTATACAACATTACAAGTTTAATGGAGATAATCAATACCGAAGAATTCCTAAATCAAGGGTATGCGTTGATCAGAAACAGCTATTGGAAGGAAGCCTTAGCCAGTGGAAGCTCTAAGAAGAATGTTGATGATGATTTTGAGGAAGATCCTGACCTACAAAAGGGGATTCTTGCCTCTATACAAGAAAAAGAAACTGCGACAGAACGAAATACTGATGAAGACTCTAGTAGTTCTGATGGAGGCAGTGGAAGCTCAAGTTCTGAAAGCTTATCTGAAACACAGCCGGACAAAGGAGCAGAAGAAGGTTACCAATCTCCCACCGATAAATCCACACTTGAAATAGCAAGAACATTGGCAGACATACCTGGAGAAGAATCAGATGATGAACTGGAAGTACATTTGTCACCTGCAAAAGTTATTGGTTCATCAAGATTGGAGGAAACTGAGAAACAGTCGGAAGAGAAAAGACAAACAGCTGAATGTAGGGAGAAATTGAAGGAAATCGTTCTCTCACCTCTAAAGCAAGCTAATTTAACAGAGGCTGAGACAAGCAAGTCAAAGGAACAACAAGAAAGAAGTTCACAAGATGTTCCTACTCAAGTTGATCTCATTAGATATTATCACAATGAGATACTCAGAATTGAAAAGTATGATATGAGCTTATTCGGAAAAGTTTTAAAATCCTTAGAAGCCAGTCAAGATGAACGATCCAAACTTGAAGAGAAGATGGATACTGTGAATGACAATTGTCAAACCACTCTGCTTGAGATTCGGAAAACAACCACTGAACATGTTTCAAAGAAAAATGAAACTCAAGACAGATGGGAAGGCATTCTCAGTAATCTAGTGGACAAAATGTTTTTAATGGAACAGGGCTTAAAGGACTCTGTTGTGGCTCAAACCATATTGGCATCAACTCAACAAACATTGAATGCTTACATAAAAAGCACGATTAATAAAGATGATGTCAATAAGGGGGAAAGTTTGGATATCTTAAAAGTCCATGCAGCTGAAATGCCACAAGCTCTCACAAATGTTGATGATAAGTTGAGTGAACTGAAGAAAGCAAGAGTAGATTTTACTGATGATGAGATGAAACTGATTGTTAAGTACTCAGAATCAACTAACAAAAGAGTTGGTCTAGATTCTCGTCTCTACAATTTATTCAAGGATTTACCAGAGAGAGAAGGAGTTTCAAAAGAAGAATCTCTTGAAACATTTCTACACATGCAGAAGATACTTGTGTACTATTGGAATAAACTGAAGAAATGGGAAGCAGATGGTACCTTAGATAAAGCTTCAGAGAAAGTTGAAAAGGCTGAACCTGAATTTATTCAAACTCTACTGAGAACAGCCACCAATGAAAGACTCAGGACATCAGTCTTTACATTCTCAACTCTATTCAAAAGTAAATTTTTCAAGAAAAACAATTTATCTCAGTCATGGAACATTTGGGCAAGCATTCATGGAATTGAACATTCAGCCACGAATGAGGAAATGACAATTGTTGCAGAGAACTATGATAATCAACCAGGACATTGAATTTAGTTGTTTTACTTATGTTGTATTCAAACCTTGTAACTCAGCTATCAAATAAAGTTTCAGTTTCTCAGTTCATGGTGTTGCTTAGTATATTTTATCTTTTATCTTTTTGCATTGCTTTTAAGGAGGGTATTGACATCATCAAAAAGGGGGAAATTGTTGGAAATAAAATTTATGTTTTGATGATGATTCATCACTTATTTGTTAGTTGTTCTTAACCCCATTGATGAAGTGTCATAACTAGCTGTTATAGTGCAAAGCAAAAAGAAGTCTAGATACCAATGTATAGGATTTATTAAAGTCTGATATTTGTATAAGTTAAAATAGACAAGCATTGTAATAGTTCTAGGCCAGAACTGAGAAATGAAGAAACTGACATTTAATCCAGCTGAGATTCTACAAGAAACTGACAATAGAGCACACCAACGGAAGATTGAAGAAGATAAGTTCGGCGAGGGAACGATTCGGTTGGCTTATCTAGAAGGCGAAGAACGAGGGACACGGACTCGGTTATTGAAGAATGAAGAACGAGGGCTCAAACTCGGTTATGAAGATTACAAGTCGAGACTGGTAAAGTTAGACTTCAGGCAAGATTGTGGTGACCTGAACTGACTTTATGGATCTTGTATGAAGACCTAAGAATCATAAGGACAATGAATTCTTAGATGATAAATGTATCATGGTGTACTCTGATTTTAAGTCAATTATAATCAGATGAAAACTAGAGTACTGATTTTTTAAGAAGAATAAAATCTCAGTTAATGCTCCAAGTCAGTTAGGAAACTGACAAATGAAAAACTCAATATAAAACTGATAAGGAAACTCAGTTTTATAAGTTAGTCATCCAACAAACTGAAAGTACAGTCGAACGTTGTAAAGAAAACAATTTCATTGGATGAGTTACGACACAGCAGAACAGTCAGAAAATATAGCCGTTACAAGCAGGATGAATGTTGAATGAACCCCTATAAATAGATTACCTCTACAACATCAAAAAATATAGCAGGCATATGATATTAATGCAAGAAAATTAAAAGGATTCTATCTAGTCAAGAAAGATCAAATTGAGGGGGAAAGCCAAATTCAAAAGAATACCTGCTAAGTACTTAATTGCAAGATCAAGAAATTTCTTCAAAGTGTTCAAGCATATTCAAGCAGATTCAAGATCCAAAATTTGAAGAAATACAGAGCCGTGCTTAAATTAATCATCCAGAAGAAGAAACTCAAATCACAGTTGAATCATAGTCATTGATTCAAAGTCTCAACTTTGATTTTATCAAAGGATTAGACTATGAAACACCAAGAAGGTGTGAAGGACAGTTGAGTGCAGTCAGGAAGACTGTGTTTGTGATGAGCTGGTGAAGAGGCAATTCTACCCTCCAAGGACCAGTGGTTCAAACAATTGAAGAGCGAAGAATCCTACCGTTATACCAGTGTTTAGATAGTGAAGCTAGGGATTAGCCAAGGACTATCAGTTTAGGACTTTTTGTAACTGGGCCATCTCAAAGAAGTTCTAGTGGATTTTCCTCCGCATCACAGGGGAAGAGAGGACGTACAGGATTACACCACCTGGAACCTCTATAATTCTTGTCTATTTACTTTATGCATTCATTTATTTCATTATAGTGGTTTTCATATCGAAACTAAAGTTACTAGTTGTTAAAGGCTAATATCTTATCCGCTGCCAGTTAACAAGACTAAATATAAGTCAGTATTAACTTATATTCAGTTGAGCTAACTGAACTCCGCACAAGTTAAAGGACAGGAACAAAACTGAACTGAAGATCAGTTTAAGTTTTAGAGAAACTCAGTTCCTGGGACTCTTCTATCTCAGGATTAGTTTTTGGTGACAAGTTTATTCACCCCCCCCTCTAAACTTTTGTTAGCCTTTCCAAGGGACCAACATTTAATATACCAATAATGCGACCAAAACACTTAACGGTGTGACCGTCTTATCCGGGCCATCGGTATAGGGTACCTAGTGGAGCATTTATATATGATGTCTATCATATAGGACTGGACCGATTTGATTTGAATTCTCGATATAATTCCATGATCGAGAAATCTTATCGAATCACAAGATGATCATATCTGGATTAATCTCGATCCCCGATGTGATCACGATCTCGCTTTGGTTCAAAGTAGGGTTTGATGTGTTGGTTAAGGATCACTTGGATACATGTGATCTGAACACTTCTCGTTGGCTCTATTCTAGAATGAGTGAGTAGTTTGTGACTTCACAGTTATGAAATCCATTCATTCCTGTGGGAAGTAGACAGACAGTACTCTTATTTGTTAATCCTAGAAACTGATCGATAGGCCCAGTTCATATTATATTAGTTATGAACTAATTGATCACTAGGGGGTTAATGGTAAATAAGGATAAGATGTTTTGAGAAGGGTTTATGGAAATATCCCGAATCAAAACGAACAGTCTATGGAGGATTTATCCGTATGTAATGATTATATCAATGGACGCTTTTACTCAATGATTAGAGTGTATGTATATATCTATAATCGATAGAGTTCAGTTTCGGGTTTATGGTGGCGTAATCCCGGAATTAGTAGATTGAATAAGAATTGTTCTGTTCGATGAATAATTTTATTTAATTTGTTGTAGCTACTTGTTACAGGTCCATGGTCCCCGATGTGGCTCCTAACGTGCATATGTTTCTTGACGTTGGGCCTCAATAATAATTAAGTAGTTGGACTATTTAATTGATGTGTGATTTATTATTTATTGGACTAAATAATAAAATACATGGAAAAGACATTTTTCGTGGACTCGGCCCATTATGTGAAATTTCGTGTGAACCCTAATTTTCAAGTATTGGGGGGCGTGTTTTGTGTCTTGGTAGTTATTAAGGAATTAGTTTTCTTGATAATTATAAGACATGTGATTAATTGTTTGTTTGTTAAATAATTAATTAAGGAAAATATATTAGATTGATCCTTAAATATTCTAGATTATTCTAGGTGTATCTTTTATGGAAAAGGATTATTATAATTGATTTTGTATTAATTATTAAATCCTTGGAGGACAAGGATTTCTCTCCTATATAAAGAGAGTTTTCCTAAGCCTTTTCGATCAACATAATGCACATACATACACACAAAATAAGCTAAGGAATTCGGCCAAAGCTTAGGGTTTGAGTTGAGAAAATCTTCGGGATTTTCCGGGTAGCATATCAAGAAGGTCAAGCATCAAGAATCGGCTTCCACCAGTTGTTGCTTGGAGATACACATCGGAAGACTATGACTTCTCGATTCTCGGATCTTGGCTTATTCTTTGGATCTCGTCTTATCTTTTGATTGGTAAGTAGATCTAACCTTCTTGTAGGTAGATCTTAAATTATGTGCTTTAATGTTATATTGATTGTGATCCTTGTTATTCCGCTGCGTAATCGGGCGGATCTATATCCGTCCGGCGATATTACAACCAACAAGTGGTATCAGAGCCTCCGATCTATAAATTAAAGTATATAATTGATAGATCTAGGAGTGGATTTGCATGTTTAGATTGTATTGTTTTTCGTTTTTTTTTTTAAATTCGAAAATTTTCATGATGATGAATGCTTTCATATGTTGTGGTTGAAGAGATGGATTGGGGTTGGCACTGTTTACCCGTTAGATCTATTGTAAACTCATATAAATTCGTTATATGAGTATAGGAAATTTTGTAATTAGTTTGGTGACGTAATTTTAAATTTCCTAGAAATAGATATGTCTTGTTGCTGTTCGTCTTTTCTATTTTTCCTGTTGATTGAGCCGTTGAAACGACAATCCCTCCAGTCAGAATAAAAATCAAAGGTTTTTGAAAAATCCCTAAAAATTTGGTGCCGATCGGAGTCCGTCTCGATATCAGATCGCTGCAATAAAGTTGCTTCTTTGTAACGAGAAAAGCACGGCGAGCCATAAAAACCCTAATTTGTGAGTTCGTCGACTTTCTCGGAAGAGTTTGGAACTTTGAAACATAGATCCGACCATTCATATTGACTAACCTAAAGTTATGAACAAGACCTAATGATTTCGGGTCGATCGAGTTTTGTCTCGATGCCCGATCGGCCCCGGGAAGACACTGCTTTGCGCCGCGCTTATAAACGAGATGCAAAGCAGCGAGTTGGATCGGCGGATTTCTGGAGAAAATTGGGCCATCGAAACTCGGATCCAACCGTCCATATTGTAGCAGGAGGAGTGCAGAACAGACCCATAAATTTTCGTGACAATCAAAATTCGTTTGGATGCCCGATCATCGATGAACGGATCAGCAGCAGATTGTATTAGAAACTAGTAAACCCTAGTTAGGGTTTATTTATTTATTTTCTAATTGGTTAGATACGGGGGTGCCAATGGTCCATATTGATGTTTATTTTCCGCACTAGTATGTATGCTTAGGATGTATGCATAGAACCGGAAAATTGCCGTGACATGCATCATATCATGAATTTCACTCCATATGCATACATGTAGCTATTTAATTCTGGATAATTAATTAGGCATGTATTCAACTCGATTAATTAGTTTAATATTTAATTAATTGATGTGGGAATTAATTATTTTAAAAACTAATTAAAGAACTGGGGAATCGGGTTTTGTCAATCGTTAAGTTTTCGGTGATGGATTCTCGGTGAATCCCACCTTAAACCGGAACGAGATTGTGGATTTGTTCCGTAGTGTCTACGGGAAAGTTTGACAATTTAAGTAATCGGAAAATCATGATACATGGGTTCGGAAATTGTCTAACCATGGTTGGGTAAGTTCAACTGAGCTACGGCTCGATCGACTCACCCTCCACGTGTGACGATTGCACGGGGTTTCGGCAAGACTTAGCATATCCGACAAGCCTTTACGGCTAAACGGGGCTTCTCTTAGCCGGATCCGACCGACAGTCACATATGTTCCAACGAATAAGACGGGTAGGCTTGCCTACATCACCGACACCATTCGGGTACATGATTTGTTGTTTCTTAAAATATTGTCAAGTCCAAAACCACAATCAGTAAACCCACCACTTTTTCAAAATATTGAGTGGGAGCGGGGAAGGCGACAGCCAACCCCACGGCCTCTACTATAGATGCAAGCAAGTGAGAGAATGGTGACGCCTCGTGCCGCTTTGATTTCGGCCCCCTTCGGATGGTGCCGCTATCAAAATTCAAGGCTTGGTCTCCGAAAGGATAGGATCTTTAGGACTCGCCGGGTCACTGACCTGCCTTAC
Source organism: Gentiana straminea (assembly GCA_036785695.1). Lineage (NCBI taxonomy): Eukaryota > Viridiplantae > Streptophyta > Magnoliopsida > Gentianales > Gentianaceae > Gentiana > Gentiana straminea. Next base: position 9,379,564 of record JAVUPR010000300.1, on the reverse strand, counting down.
GTAGGCATACTCGGGGAGTACTTAAAGGTCTGATATAGTAGGTCACACTCATCAGGATATTTTAGGAAATATCTTGGCTGAAAAAGGAAGGTAATCGACGATTAAAGTATGGGATGTACGATTCCCATGAGATGTTTGATTCTCAAAGTTTAATCATCGAGAGAGATTGTCTCAGTTTAACCATCATCGTGCTGATACCGACCCCCTAGGTGGCGGTACGATGTGAGGTTAAATCCTTGGAATGGTAGGATAGACTTTTACACTTTATAATTCCTAAAATTTATCTAGTCGTGTATGTATGAATTTTTTCTGTCAATTTTGTTTACAACTATCATCTCTAGGCTACTAAACTGCTAGTGTAATGACTTCGTTAAAAGTGGAAAGTAACAAGAACGTTGAACTCATCGAAGAATGCAATTAAATTTCGGAAGAGATATTACTCTTGAGCCTTTAAATCTTAAGTGACATAGTATAGGTATGTCACTGATGTCACTCGTGTTGAACGAGAGACACACTTAGTTCAAAGATGATGTAGGACTATATAATATTCTATTAGTGAATTTTAATTGTGTGAGTAATCACACAAGAAATTTCTAATTGAAAATTTGGAAAATCATAAATAAAGTGTTGCTAGTTAGACGGTATTTGGAACCGATAAACTAGTGGGAGCTTTATTCTTATGAATTGTTGTTTTTCTGAATCATTAGAAATGTGTAAGAGACTGCACAAGAGTTTTTTCCGTTCCTGGAAAAACATGAACAAAGCATTACTAGTTAGATGGTATTTGGAACCGATAAACTAGTGGGAGCCTAGTTTTGGTGATTTTCTAATCTCTGAAAAATAAAAAATAAAGCATTGCTAGTTAGACGGTATTTGGAACCGATACACTAGTGGGAGCTTTAACCTTATGATTTGTTGATTTATTAGAAAAATCAAATAGTCCAAACGAGTAACACTATCATTAGACATCCCACAGTTCACGAGTAGTGTCTACTCAAATGAACTGCTAGTTCAACACTGTTTCCATATAAGAAAAGTCAAGAATGGGAAAGAATGTCTATACGTGTTAGTCATCTAAACTAAGTAGTTTTAAGGCAAAACCGGAATATTAATTAATAGAAAATCAGAGGATAAGGAAGGTGATTTCGGATCACTGACCAATGCATCCTTAACGATTTCCTCGAAAGCTAAGTTCTTTGGAAGAACAAGGTAGGTATGCATTAAACGATAAATAGAGTAGACAACGGACAGTTATTTCAGCTAGAATAGTGGGAGTGATATAAGGAAATGAATTTCGGATTCAATCCTTGAATATCACAGAAAATTTATTTTCTGTTTTCAGATTCGTTGGAACAAATGGATTCACTTTCAATTTGATAATTGTTTGTCTTATAGAAAGTGAACATGACATTTGTAGCACGAATCCAAGACTCGGACTTTTGTTTGATAAAGTCAGAACCACTAAGAAATGCTGAAAAGGTATATGTAACACATCTTAAACTATTAAAGGCAAATGGTTTCCGTATTTAGAGAAACACTTCTTCATACTCTATTAATTAGTGCATATTTCCTAAAGACAAGATCTGAGGACTGGCTTAGGGTGATTCCTATCTCCCAGTCAAGGAACACTGTCTCAAAAGGAACAATGACTAAGCTTCCTTTCAATCGGGAAAGGGTAATAGATTTAAAGAAGTAACATAGCTTGTTCATAATGACGTTCGGGGTCTTGTGAAAGATACAAGTTAGAAGGAGCTTCTGAGTAGTGACATCTCGTCAGACAACTACTCAAAACGCCGGTAAGATTATCTAAAATATTTGGAGGTATCTATGATTTCACCAGAGATAGAGTATTCCATGTCCGATAATAGGCCATAGCATAGTCTTGGGACTGATGCTCGGCCTGCCTCCTAGTGGAATTTATCCACTGAGGGATAACACCATAAATTTGCCTCATATAGTTATTAATGTGCTACAATACACTGCTTAACTCATTTAAGATATTGGTTGCGAAATAACGGTTTACACTATCATGTAAAACCGAGAAGTCTACCTAGAAGATGCTTACAAATTTGTGGATAACGAGTGATTTCGGTTCACCCCACTTCCGTCAATATAGGCATTTTGCACTTAGTGCTTGAAGGTAGGACTGGAAATTTTGCGTACACGTTCAGATGATGACTGTTCGTGCAATATCTTATACGTTGAGTAAAGGTTAGTTATAAGATTCTTAAGATCAGAAAGTGACGGTTATACTGTAAAAAAAACCCTTCTGAAAGGGTCTATGAATAACAACCTTGGACTTTGGAATACAGTTACTCAAGGTAGTTACTAACTGATTAGATCAGACCACGTCCAACATTGGTTGTTGGTGATAACACTGATAATTACTACTAGATCAGAATATCAATCCACCAAGAACACAATGGGCGTATGGTTTAACCATTACATATTGTGGTTTTTTGAAAACTTTGCAGTTTACAGAGGTGATTGATAACCTATGGTTCCTTGCGGGCTGTATAGGATTCTGATCAATAGAGGTTGGTTTAACTTTCGGTACAAAGCTGAGTGGTGTAGGGGTGATTCCCTAACAAGTAGAGAGTTAACCAGACCGTGAACTCTCTCACCACTCGGTCTTGTTTGATTCCGTTATAAAGCAGAAAATAGGGGTGATTCCTTAAGACTTTCTTGCCGAACAAACGGAATCTGAATTCATTCGGAACAGAAGGGTTTTAGCTAAGAATAAATGCATGATTTCGTTAGAAAGCAGGAAATAGGGGTAACTCCCTGAGACTTTCTTGCCAATCAAACGGAATCTGAATTGATTCAGGAACCAAGGCTTATATCCTCTAAGGATCAAAGCAAACCTCTAGGTCATTTAAATGTCACATATTTCAAGTATGTGGACTTGACCAGAATATTGATATGTCTTTCATAGACTGGATGTCAGTATTGGTAAAGTAGGATATACATTAGTGTTCATGAATGGTAACACAGAAACAGTTGGAAACAACATGGGTGTGTTATCTGAAGTCGGAAACTGACATGCAAGATTCCCTTTATAAAAGAATCGGACTACATTCTAAAGGATATGATTCGGTATTCCCGAGAATATGTGACTGGCAATCCCATCTATAGTAATGGTAAAATGATTTTGCTTATCGGTATGCAACATTCAACGAAGTAGTCCTACCCTACCTCTCACGGAATGCTTCTCTAAACCTGAGGATGAATAGAAAATAGGATAGACTCTCTTTTGATAAAAGAAAGTCAGGTAATTACAAGTTAATCGAATAATGGATTCGAGTATTAAATAGCAAGTTTAGTATGTCCTCAAGTATCTTTGGAGAACGAGGAATAATATGCTAGTATATTCGGGTGCGAACGTGAATATAAATGATTACACTGATTCTGACTTTAAGTAAGATTAAGGATGATCGTTAAGTCGATCTCGGGCTTAGTGTTTACTCGTGTGATTCTTACTTTAAGTCAGGTTGAGGATTTCTTTCCATATCTGGGAGTAATTCCAGATCTGGTAAGCCGATACCACTTCATTGTGAAAACAATGGAGAGGTAGCTGATAAGGATCTTCGCAGTCACTAGAGGTCAAAAAAAGCATATTGGGAGAGTACCACCTGATTGGATGGACCGGCGACATTTCGATCCTAAAGATCGTCTCGAGCTGACAACCTAACGGATCAGTATACTAAGTCGCGTGGCATTTAGATGTTGCATACTCACCGAGTCACTGACCGACCCTGCGGCGGCACACTCGGAGTGTATTTTGACATCTAAATGGTTTGATTCACTTGGAGGGTACAGAATTGAGGGATATATCTCATTAGCTTTTAGAGCAAGTGGGAGAATGTTGTGTATAAGTGGTATGCTCTAAACAATTAATCACTTGCATTTCGTGCAAGTGGGAGATTGTTAGGTGTAGTGTCCAAAAGACAATTTCTGTAATTGTTTTTTGCAGGATTTATATTTCATCTTAATATTTGCATTTATGCTTATATTATACACTTCTGAAAACCCTAAGTATATCGGTATATAATCACATAACTCAGTGTATGGAATACACACGAGGATTGAGTCAGTGATGATATGCTTAAAACTAGTTAGTCCGTGGTGAATTTAATCAGAGTATTGGTCTCATGATTAATATACCAATAATGCACCCAGAACACTTAACGGTGTGACCGTCTTATCCGGACCGTCGGTATAGGGTAGCTAGTGGGGCATTTATATATGATGTCTATCATATAGAACTGGACCGATTTGATTTGAATTCTTGATATAATTCCGTGATCGAGAAATCTTATCGAATCACAAGATGATCATATATGGATTAATCTCAATCCTGATGTGATCACAGTCTACTGCTTGGTTCAAAGTAGGGTTTGATGTGTTAGTTAAGGATCACTTGGATACATGTGATCCGAACACTTCTCGTTGGCTCTATTCTCGGAATGAGTGAGTAGTCCGTGACTTCACGGATATGGAATCCATTCCTTCCTGCGGGAAGTAGACGAGACGCTTCCCTTATTTGTTAATCCTAGAAACCGATCGATGGGCCCGGTTCATATTATATTAGTTATGAACTAATTGATCACTAGGGGGTTAATGGTAAATAAGGATAAGATGTTTTGAGACGGGTTTACGGAAATATCCCGAATCAAAACGAACGATCTATGGAGGATTTATCCGTATGTAATGATTATATCAATGGACGCTTTTACTCAATGATTAGAGTGTAAGTATATATGTATAATCGATAGAGTTCAGTTTCGGGTTTATGGTGGCGTAATCCCAGAATTAATAGATTGAATAAGAATTGTTCTCTTCGATGAATAATTTTATTTAATTTATTGTAGCTACTAGTTATAGTTCCATGGTCCCCGATGTGGCTCCTAACATGCATATGTTTCTTGGCGTTGGGACTCAATAATAATTAAGTAGTTGGACTATTTAATTGATGTACGATTTTTTATTTATTGGACTAAATAATAAAATACATGGAAAAGACATTTTTCGTGGACTCGGCCCATTATGTGAAATTTCGTGTGAACCCTAATTTCCTAGTATTGGGGGGGCGTGTTTTGTGTCTTGGTAGTTATTAAGGAATTAGGTTTCTTGATAATTATAAGACATGTGATTAATTGTTTGTTTGTTAAATAATTAATTAAGGAAAATCTATTAGATTGATCCTTAAATATTCTAGATTTATTCTAGATTATTCTAGGAGTATCTTTTATGGAAAAGGATTATTATAATTGATTTTGTATTAATTATTAAATCCTTGGAGGACAAGGATTTCTCTCATATATAAAGAGAGTTCTCCTAAGCCTTTTTTATCAACATAATGCGCATACATACACTCAAAATAAGCTAAGGAATTCAGCCAAATATTAGGGTTTGAGTTGGGAAAATCTTCGGGATTTTCCGGGTAGCATATCAAGGAGGTCAAGCATCAAGAATCGGCTTCCACCGGTTGTTGCTTGGAGATACACATCGGAAGACTATGGTTTCTCGATTCTCGGATCTCGGCTTATTCTTTGGATCTCGGCTTATCTTTTGATTGGTAAGTAGATCTAACTGTCTTGTAGGTAGATCTTAAATTATGTTCTTTAATGTTATATTGATCATGATCCTTGTTATTCCGCTGCGTAATCGGACGGATCTAGATCCGTCCGGCGATATTACATCCAACAGATGGTGCACCAGCTGAGCCACAGAAGGCCAGTGTGCTGGTTGCACCCCAGCAAAGTAAAGCAACTAACTCTGCCAACAAAGAAACTCAAGAACTAAAGGAGCATATTGCTTTACTAATTAAAAGATTTGACAGATTCAAGAAAAGACAGTACAAGGGATGTTCTTCATCCAAAGACATGACTTCATCCAGCAAAGACTTCAAGAAGAAAGATGATGAACTCAGATGCTTCAATTGAAAAAAGAAAGAACACTTCAAGGCTGATTGTCCAGAAGAAAAAGACAAAGATGAAGAAAAGAAGAGATACAAGTCGTCAGACAAAAGGAAGAACAAGAAAGCATTAAAGGCTGAAACCAGCAGTGAAACTGATGTAGCAGAGTCATATGATAATGACTCAGATGCCAGTGAAGGCATCCGCTTAGACAATGACAAAGCTTCTTTATGTCTAATGGCAAAGGAAATTGAAGAAACATAGGTACTATCCAGTGCATATTCATCTAATGCATCTACTTCTGACACTGCACAATCTTTCATTCTCCCTTTAGATTCTGCAAGCTTGATTCAAAATCTCATGAATAGATTTGAAGAAATTCAATCAAATCATGAAATTCTGGAACAAGAATGCACGAATCTAAGAAAGGAAAATGAATGATTAAAAAGTGAACTGGATATGCAAAAGTCTCACCCAACTAGTAAGAAAACTCACTTAGCTGTTCAACAAACAGTAGATGGTCAAACATCTGATGTTGATAGACCAGCTAAGGGAACTGACTTACCAGCAGATAAGGTGTTTGTATTAGCTTACAAACTTTCAAAAAGGTTTGGATCCAGATCTGGTCTTGGTTACAATAGTCAAGATGAAGGAAGACATAATGGTCAACACAAGAATGAATCAAAGACCAAAACTGGTCCAAAATTCATAAAAGGACAAACCACTGTGCCAGCCACTCATCCTGCACCAGTAAAACCAAAGAGTAGTGCAGTGAAACAACAAAGTAAATCATCTTACCGGCCTACTAAAGGAAAAGGCATACTGAAAGGTAAGGCCAGACTTTACCCTTCAGAAGATGATTGGAATATTGCACCCCTAAAATGCTGGATATACAGAAACCCAAATCCGGATCCGATACATTATTGGATCGTCAGATCTGATTCACAGCACCGATCGAGACGCTCGATCATGCACAGCGGAAGCTACGAATAAATTCGAATGTGATTTTACCACGATTCAATTTACATAATAAATTAGTTAACTACAAGAAGGTTTAATATTTACACAACCGGAGAGAAGCCGTGATCTTCCGGATTGTATCTCCAAGCGACGACCGGTGGACGTCGATCCCGCATTCGAACCTCCTCGAATATTCCTTCAAGAAAAACCTAGTTTTTCTTCTTCCCAATGGCTAGGATGAGAAAACAAAATTTCTCTATTTTTTTCCAAAATGGGGCGTCGCCTATATTCTCAAAAAAGTGGCGTTGGTTTTTGGTTATCCATTGTGATGGGAGAAACTCTCTTTTAATAGGAAAAATAACTAATAATTTGAGAGTTTATCTTTTACACATATTTATCTTTTCCTTTAAGGAATATAAAAACATTTATCCAATAGGAAAACAAATTTCCTATTTATCCAATAAGAAAACTAATTTATTATTTATAATTATTTAACACATAAATAATTACATTATCCACATTATAATTAATTAGTAGAAAATTTCTTTTCTCAAAACCAAATAAAAGTGGCGCCATTTTTGTGTGCCAATTGAGACAATAGAAAATGTCTTTTCTATATTACATATTATTTACCGAATAAATAATATTCGCATATTCATTAAATGGACTAACTATTTAATTTATTCTCGAGGTTCCAAAATACGAGAATCACATGTTAGGAGTCAACCCGGGCACCATGGACCTATAACCAGTAGCTACAATAAATTGAATATAATATTCATCGAACAAAACATTTCTATTCAACTTATTAATTCCAGAATTACACCACCATAAATCCGTTGTTGAACTCTATCGATTATAGATATAACTTATTCTCAAAGTGTCGAGTCAATAAGTGTCCATTGATATAATCATTACATATAGACTAACCCTCCATAGACTATCCGTAACGAAGCGGGAATGTTTCCGTAAACCTTCTTCATTACATCTTATCCTTATTTACCATTAACCCTCTGGTGATCAATTAGTTCATAACCAATATGAACTCCCGGGATAGATCAGTTTCTAGGATTAACAAATAAGGGGATTGTCTTTCTACTTCCCGCGGGAAGGAATGGATTTCATATCTGTGAGACATACACTCATCACTCATTCCAGAATAGTGCCAACGTGAAAGTGATTCGGACCGCGCCTCTTAGAGATCCTTAACGAACACATCAAACCCTATCTTGAAACAAGTAGGAGTATGCAATCACTTCAGGATTAAGGTTAATCCATATTGATCATCTTGTGATTTAATAAGATTTCTCAATCACGGAATTATATGAGAAATTCTTATTAAATCGGTCCAGTCCTATATGACTACATCATATATAAATACCCCACTTAGATAACCAATATCGACGGTCCGGATAAGACGGTCACACCAAAAAAGAGTTCTGGGCACATTAATGGTGGTTTAATCAATAGACCCCATACTTTGATTAAGTTCACCACGGACTAACAGTTTAATCATCATGTGTGACACACACTAAGTTATATGGCTACATACGATACGACTTGGGGTTTTCAATAGTGTATTACTTATAAGCACGAAGCAAATAATAAGATGAAGATAAATATGTCATTTATTAATTATAAAAACAATTACATAAATTGTCTTTCGGGTGCTACTTCCAACAATCTCCCACTTGCCCGTAAGGACAAGCAACAATTGTCTTTATGGCACACTATATCTAACAATCTCCCACTTGCCCATAAAGACAAGCAATGATTGTTTTTAGAGCACCACACCTTTATTCTATCTATCCCCAACATTCTCTCACTTTCTCTAAAGCAAATGAGACATATCTCCCAATTTCATACCCGCCAAGCGCTTATCAGTGACATTAGATGCCACATGTCTTGGTAAACTGATCAGCTAGGTTGTCGGCTTGAGGCGATCCTTAGGACCGAAACGTCATCTATTTGCACGATCTGTCTGACGAGGTGGTATTTACTATCAATATGCTTTTGACCTCTTGTGATTGCGAAGATCATTTGCATAAGCTACCTCTCCACTATTTTCACAATGAAGTGATATCGACTTACCCAGAAGTGGAATTATTCCCAAATTAGCAATGAACCTTTCAAGCTATACTGCCTCTCTAGCTGCTCTAGAAGCTACTATGTATTCGACTTACAAAGTCAAATTGGCGGTGCTGAATTGATCCAAACTACAGCTCCATCACTACAAGTAAACACTGAGTCTGAGTTCGGTTAATGACCATCCTTAATCAGACTTAAAGTCATAATCAGTGTAGTCAACAACACTCAGGTTTGCACCTGAATACACAAGCATATGATTCCTCGTTCTCTAAAGATAGTTGAGGATGCACTATACTGCTATCAATACTCGAATCCAAGATTTGATTACAATTGACTTTTAATAATCTGACATTCTCTATCCAAAAGAGAACTTATCCCATTTTCTCTATATCCGAAGAATTGAGAGAATTATTCCATGAGGGGTTGGGTAGGAAACCACTCGTTGAATTTTGCATACGAAAATGCATTATCATCTTAACCAATAAGATGCATGGGATATTGCCAACAACTTGTTCTCGTGAATTCGACCGAATCGATTTCTAAGAATATAGTCCACTTCTCTGGTTCTGAGAAGTTTGGCTTGTCAGTTCATGACTTCAAATAACACACCCATGTTGTGTCCAACTGTTGCAGTGTCACATTTTATTAACACTAACGTGTACTACTTTACCAATATTTATTCTCTGGTCTACAAAAGACTTATCAATATTCTGGTCAAACCCCCCACATTTCAAACATGTGGCTTTTAATGACCTAGAGGTATGCTTTAATCCACCGATGGATATAAGCATCTGTCAATGGCTTTAAGCTAAAAACCCTCCGTTCCGAATGAATTCAAGCTCCTTGGTTCGGCAAGAAAGATTCAGGGCATCACCCCTGGTAATCTTCCTGCTTTCCATGGAGTCAAGCAAGGCTGAATGGTGAGAGAGTTCAGGGCATCACCCCTATTGAATTATCTACTTCTCAAGGAATTACCCCTTGACCACTTGGCTTTGTCTTGAAAGATAAACTTTCCATTCATTCTCATCACGTAGATCCAATTACTCCCACTGGGCCTGAGACACTCAGGTGGTTCTACAAGATTGTGAACAGAACTCGAGTACCAAAACACCATTTATAGGTTTATGGCTTTAAAACAACCTCCTATTTTCAGAATCCTATACAGTCCTTCCAGAAGGACCATAGGTGATCAATCACCCCAAGCAGGCTATAAAGACTGCATAATCACAGCGGGTCAATGGTTAGACCATACCCCCACTGTATTTGGGTGGATTGATATTCTGATCTAGTTCAATAGTATTAATCAGTGTAATCCCCAACAACCATTGTTGGATGTGGTCTGATTAAATCAGATAGTAACTCCTTGAGTAACTGTACTTCAAGGCCTAAGGTTGTTATTTAAACATTCTTTTAGAAAGGATGTAACAGTGTAACCATCACCATCCGATCTTAAGAATCTTATAAACAACCATTACTCATTTCATCAAGACATTTAACGAACAGTCACCATCTGAACGAGTATGTAAAATCTCCAGTCCTACCTTCAAGCACTAGTGCTAAATGCCTCTATTTGCGGAAGTGGAGTAAATGTACTTCAGTCTTTATCCACAAATTCATAAGCATCTTCTAGGTAGACTTCTCGGTATTACATAATAATGTAAACCGTTATTTTGCAACTAATATCTTAATTGAGTTAAGCAGTGTAATGTAGCATATCAATAACTATACAAGACAATACATGGTTTATCCTTTCAGTGAAATCATTTCACTCGGAGGTTGGCCAAGCATTAGTGCCAAAACTATGCCATAGCCTATATCTGAGCATGGAATACTCGTTTCTCTGGTTATATCAGATATTCCTCCAAAAATTTAGACAAACTAATCGGTGTTTCGAGTAGTCATTAGACAAAAAGGTCTATTACTCAAAAGCTCCCACAAGCTTGTATCCTTCACAAGACGCCGAAGGTCAATATGAACAAGCTATGATACTTCTTTAGCTCTATTAACCTTTCCTAATTGAAAGTTTACTTGGTCATTTTTCCTTTGAGATAGTGTTCTTAGACTGGGAGATAGGAATCACCCTTAGCCAGTCTTCATATCTTATCTCTAGGATTTATGCACTTATTAATAGATACGGAAGAATCGTTTATCTATACACGGAAACCATTTGTCTTAATAGTTTATGATGTGTTACATATACCTTAAGGCAACTATATTATCGATTTGAAAGTGAATCCATTCGTTCCAACAAATCTGAAAACAGACATTAAATTTCTGCGATATTCAAGGATTAAAATCCAAAAATTGTTTCCTTATATCCCTCCCACTATCTTAGCTGAAATAACTGCCCGTTGTCTACTTTTCATCATGAATGCCTAGCTACCTTGTTCTTACAAAAGAACTTTAGCTTCCGAGTCAAATAACTCAGTTAGGAAAGTCTCCAAGGATTCATAGTCTGTGATCCGAAATCACTTTCCATATCCTATGATTTCATTGATTAATATTTCAGTTTAGCCTTTAACTTATTTAGTTTAGATGACTTATGTGCGTAGACATTTATCTTCCCATTCTTGGCTTTCTTTAAAGGAAATGGTCGTGAACTAGCAGTTCATTTGAGTAGACACTACTCATGAACCATTGGATGTCTAGTGAGACTGATGCCAAATCATTCTCGTATTCTTTGAACTTATTTTAATTTGTCTCCTATTCAACACGAGTGACAGCACTGACATACTTATCAATGTCACTTAAGTATGTGGGCTCAAGAGGAATATCCTCTTCCGAAGAATTAATTTGCATTCTTGATTAATAAGTTCAACGTTCTCGTTACTTTTCCACTTTTACAAAGTCGTTATCAGTCAATACAATATGTTTATCAGTTTAGATACCTGGAGATGATATGTAGTTGTAAAATAAATTATGACAGAAATATAAATCAAATCATACACCACAACATATAATAATTTTAGGAATTATAAACGTGATATCATGCATGCAGCTTATCCTACCATTCCAAGGATTTAATCTCACACCTACAGTGCCGCCTCAGAGTAGGTCAAAGAGGTGACGATTAAATTGAGACAATCTCTCTCAACAATTAACTGAGAATCGGACTTCTCTATTTAATTGCTGATTACCTTCCTTTTTCAGCCAAGATATTTCCTAAAATATCCTTTAGAGTGTTACCCACTGTTTCAGATCTCAAAGTACGCCCCGAGTATGCCGCCTCAGGGTCGGGCAATGACTCGACGAGTACCCAAAATCCTATCCTTTTGGAGACCAAGCCTTGAATTTTGATAGCGGTGAAAGCCACCATCAGGGGGCCGAAATCAAAGCGGCACGAGGCGTCACCATTCTATCACGGTGCTTGTGTCAACAGTAGTGGCCGAGGGGTCGGTTGTCACCTTCCCCGCTCCCACTCGTTATTTTGAAAAAATATGTAGTCTCATTAGGATTTTCAGAATTTCTTCACAATCCTAAAAACAATAACTCGTGAATATTTAAGCTAATCATCCCACTAGTTTATAGGTTCCAAATACCGTCTAACTAGTGTCACTTATTCATGACTTTCCAATTTCTCGGATTTTTAAATTCTTTGTGTAGACACTACACAATTAAAATTCACCATGAATTTTATAATCCTAATACATTAGGACTTCATGATTTTTCTAATAATTCGAAAAATAATAAATCACAAAATTTAAAGCTCTCACTAGTTTATCGGTTCCAAATAATCCTTGTTTGGAACTAATGTCACCTTATTCATGATTCTTCAATTTTCCGATCATTTAGAAGATTCTTGTGTAGACACTACACAACAAAAATTCACCAATGAATTTTATAGTCCTAATTTTATCATGATAAAAAAAAATTAGGATCTCAGAATTTTCCAATAATCGAAAACAATAAATCATAAAAAGCAATCACCAACTTGTCGGTTCCAAATACCGTCTACTTGGTGTCCAATTTTTCATTATTTTCCAATTTTTTTATTATTAAAATCATTTTAATGTAGACACTACATAATCAAAATTCACAAAGAATTTTAGATCCAAAACCAATTTACCCCGTAAATTTTTATTTCTATCATGTGAATTTTATATCCCGATAAAATTCCGTTTCCTTTAATTAATTTAATTTATTTTTCTAAATTAATTATCGTGTTCATACATGTCTAATTAATACCAAAATTAATTTTCTGCATGTATGCATATGCTAGGAGTGAAATTCATTAATATGATGCATGGCATGGTTATATCACATAAATAATCACAAAAGAAAATAAATGCGAAAATTAAACCACTGATATGGACCATTGGTACCCCGTATCTAATCTATAAAAGAAAAATTAAACAAATAAATAAACCCTACGCTTAAAGGATTTACTAGTCTCTAATTATTTCAGCCGCCACTGTGTATTTTAAAAAACTGCTCCGTTTCTTTAACAAAAAAAGCTTCATCCTAGTTGGTAAGCTTCCTCTTCTCCTCTCCTCCTCTCCTACCAGCAGGTTGTGGGTTTGAATTCCCCAGGCTTCATCTTTTTTTCTCCTTTATTCTTCAAAATAAAGAACCTTTTCTAGAATAATTCCAAAAAAAGGGTTGAAGAACCTTTTCTAGAATAATTCCAAAAAAAGGGTTTGAATCCCCCAGGCTTCATCTTTTTTTCTCCTTTATTCTTCAAAATAAAGAACCTTTTCTAGAATAATTCCAAAAAAAAAAACATACATCCAGGAAATTGAACCTGGGTCTTCAAGATGAAAAACTTGTGTCATCACCACAGCTCCGCCGCGTCTAGTGTTATGATAATCTTCGAGAATAATTTAAATGGAACAGTGCCGCCGAAATTATATTTAATTACTAGGAAATTAAATTACAACAAAATAATTACATAATTTCCTATACCCAGAAAAATTTGTGTTTACAATAGATCTAACGGTAAACAAGTACCAACCTCAATCCATCTCGTTAACCAAATCATTCAACCACGCATATATTTATAATAAACGTATTAAAGATGCAATATTTATTCAATTCCACTCCTTATTAATTAATTATGCAATCAAGATCGCTTTAACCTGGCTCTGATACCACATGCTGGATATACAGAAACCTGAATGCGGGTCCGATCCATAATTGGATCGTCAGATCTGATTCACAGCACCGATCGAGACGCTCGATCATGCATTGCGGAAGCTACGAATAAATTCGCATGCGATTTTACCACGATTCAATTTACATAATAAATTAATTAACTACAAGAAGGTCTAAGATTTATCCAATCGGAGAGAAGCCGTGATCTTCCGGATTGTATCTCCAAGCGACGACTGGTGGACGTCGATCCCGCATTCGAAGCTCCTCGAATATGACTTCAAGAAAAACCTAGTTTTTATTCTTCCCAATAACTAGGACGAGAAAACAAAATTTCTCTATTTTTTCCAAAATAGGGCGTCCCCTATTTTCTCAAAAAAGTGGCGTTGGTTTTTGGTTATCCATTTTGTGTTGGGAGAAACTCTCTTTTAATAGGAAAAATAACTAATAATTTGAGAGTTTATCATTTACACATATTTATCTTTTTCTTTAAGGAAAATAAAAACATTTATCCAATAGGAAAACAAATTTCCTATTTATCCAATAAGAAAACTAAGTTCTTATTTATAATTATTTAACACATAAATAATTACATTATCCACATTATAATTAATTAGGAGAAAATTTATTTTCTCAAAACCAAATAAAAGTGGCGCCATTTTTGTGTGCCAATTGGGACAATAGAAAATGTATTTTCTATATTACATATTATTTACCGAATAAATAATATTCGCTTATTCATTAAATAGTCCAACTATTTAATTTATTCTCAAGGTTCCAAAATATGAGAATTCACTCACGTGTTAGGAGACAACCCGGGGACCATGGACCTATAACAAGTAGCTACAATAAATTGAATAAAATATTTATCGAACAAAACATTTCTATTCAACTTATTAATTCCGGTATTACACCATCATAAATTCGAAACTGAACTCTATCGATTATAGATATAACTTATTCTCAAAGTGTCGAGTCAATAAGTGTCCATTGATATAATCATTACATATAGACTAACCCTCCATAGACTATCCGTAACGAAGCGGGAATGTTTCCGTAAACCTTCTTCATTACATCTTATCATTATTTACTATTAAACCACTAGTGATCAATTAGTTCATAACCAATATGAACATCCAGGATCGATTAGTTTCTAGGATTAACAAATAAGAGGATTGTCTTTCTACTTCCCGCAGAAAGGAATGAATTTCATATATGTGAGACACACACTCCTCACTCATTCCAGAATAGTGCCAACGTGAAAGTGATTCAGACCGCACCTCTTAGCAATCCTTAACGAACACATCAAACCCTATCTTGAAACAAGTAGGAGTATGCAATCACTTCAGGATTAAGGTTAATCCATATATGACCATCTTTTGATTTAATAAGATTTCTCAATCACGGAATTATATGAGAAATTCAGATTAAATCGGTCTAGTCCTATATGTCTACATCATATATAAATGCCGCACTTAGATAACCAATATCTCCGGATAAGACAGTCACACCAAAAAAGTGTTCTGGGCGCATTAATGGTGGTTTAATCAATAGACCCCATACTTTGATTAAGTTCACCACGGACTAACAGTTCAAGTGTATCACCATAAACTTAATCCTCATGTGTGACACACACTAAGTTATATGGCTACATACGATACGACTTGGGGTCTTCAGTAGTGTATTACTTATAAGCACGAAGTAAATAATAAGATGAGAATAAATCAGTCATTTTTTAATTATAAAAACAATTACATAAAGTGCCTTTCGGGCTCTACTTCTAACACAAAATACAAGAGGAAACCATTTCATACAAAACCAAATGTATTTGGGAAAATTCAAAAAAGGCATGGTCCTGGATACAAAAGGCATTATGAAAAAATGTCACCTCATGCATATTGGGGAGTAAAACAGAATGCAAAAGCACCAAAAAGCAGAGAAATGTATCAGAATACTCTTAGTAAACCTATTAGAAGCTATTATGCCATGCATTATACATATGAGATTGATGACTTCAACCCTCCAAGAAGAAGATCCTTTGGACATACACTTGGAGTAGGAGGCATGACTGCTAACATGTATGGACTCAAACAGTGTTGGGTACCTAAACTTGCTTTTTTTTTGTAGGATGTCTGGTCCATAAACAGTGGATGTTCCAGACATATGACAGGCAATAAAGGATGGTTGACTGAATTCAAATATTTTGATGGACCTTAAGTTACCTTTGGAGGCAAAGAAAACCAGGAAAGATTAAGGGGGAAGGCACCATGTCAAAGAACCACTTGAAGATTCAGAATGTCGCTTATGTCAAAGGATTGAACTTCAATCTCTTGAGCATCAGGCAGTTCTGTGACAAAGGCTACAATGTGCATTTCAGCAAATAAGGATGCAAGGTGATTCACGAACAAACCAACATAGTTGTACTTGCAGGAAAAAGAGAGGACAACATGTATGTGGTAGACTGGAAGACAGCAAAAGCAGAAACATGTCTGCTTGTCAAGAACATACAATCACCTAGATGGATTTGGCACAGAAGACTTACTCACCTGAAAATTTCAAGACAATCAACGAGTTATCATACAACAAACTTGTAGAAGGCCTACCAGACATCGCATTCAATAAAGAGAGTCTTTGTGATGCTTGTCAGAAAGGAAAATAGATCAAAAGCTCTTTCAAGTCAAAGCCACATCAATCAACAACAAGAATCTCACAACTGTTGCATATGGATCTATTTGGACCAGTCACACCAGTTAAGTGGAAAGAAGTACACTTTAGTGGTGGTTGATGACTTTTCCAAATATACCTGGACCATTTTCATGAATAAGAAAAGAGAAACTCTAAAGAAACTACAAGATTTATTGAGAATAATTCAGAATGAAAAAGAAATGAAGATTATCAAGATAAGATTAGATAGAGGCACAGAATTTCTAAATGAAGCAATCAAAACCTACTCTGAAGCAAATTGAGTACTACATCAACTATCAACAGCAGGAACTCCACAACAGAATGGAGTAACAGAAAGAAGGAACAGAACACTTAAAGAAGCTGTTAGAACAATGATAGCAGAAGCAAACTTACCAAAGAGATTTTGGGCTGAAGCAGCAAACACAGCATGTTACACTCAAAACGGATCTAACATCAATAAACATCATGGGAAAACACCCTATGAATTATAGAATGGAAGAAAACCTAACATATCTCACTTACATATGTTTAGATCTAAATGTTTTGTTTTGAACATGAATCAGTTACATACCTTTAATGAAAAAGTTGATGAAGCAATATTTTTGGGATATTCATATACCAGTAAAGCTTTCAGGGTACTAAACAAAAGAACCTTGGTGATCAAAGAATCAATTCATATAGTGTTCGATGAACCAAACACTGGTGGTGTAGACTTACACACACTTGAAGAAGAAGCTACATAAAGACAAGTTTATATGGATACAACAGTACCAGCCACTATACTAAATCACTCTGTTGAAAATCAAGATGATGTACATGTTATCACTCCAGCAGAGTCACCAACTCAAACTCCAAAAAAATGATGTACCAATAGACACAGTAGAGGCACCAGATCAAGCACAACTTCAACCTGATTTGAATTGGCTTAGAGATCATCCAGAAGAACAAGTCATTGGTGATGTTAATGCAGGTGTTAGAACCAGAAGTCAACTGGAAAGCATGCTAACTTGTTTTCAGTCATAGGTGGAACCCAAAACAATATATGATGCAATCCAACATGCTGATTGCATTACAGTCATGCAAGAAGAACTCAAAGAATTTGAAAGAAATGAAGTATGGGAGCTTGTTGATCGACCAGACATGGAAAATATCATTGGGACAAAATGGGTATTCAGGAACAAGAGGGATGAACAAGGAGCAATTGTTAGAAACAAGGCAAGACTGGTAGCAAAAGGATACTCATGAGCCGAAGGGATAGATTATGATGAAACCTTTGCACTAGTAGCAAGATTTGAAGCAATCAGACTTTTCCTAGCTTTTGCAGCTCACAAAGTTTTCAAAGTCTATCAAATGGATGTATAGAGGGCATTTCTGAATGGACTCTTGAAAGAAGAAGTATATGTTGAACAACCACCCGACTTTCAGATTAAAGGGAAGGAAGATAAAGTGTACAGACTCAAAAATGTACTTTATGGACTCAAACAGGCACCTAGAGCCTGGTATGAGACACTATCACAATTCTTGATCAACAATGGATTCAGAAAAGAACCATTGACAAGACACTATTCAAGCTAGAAGATGGATCAAGCACCTTGCTAGTCCAAATCTATGTGGATGACTTCATTTTTGTATCAAAAGATGAAAAGCTATGTGAAAAAATTGCAAATCTAATGAAAAGCAAATTCCAAATGAGCAAACTCAACTATTTCTTGGATTACAAGTGAAACAGATGAACGATGGCATTTTCATAAATCAAGCAAAATATTCAAAGGACTTGATCAACAAGTACGGTATGGACACCAGTTGAACTTCTGAAACACCTATGTGTGCAAGAACTATACTTGGGAAGGATGAAAACATGAAGGATGTTGACCAAAAGCTATACAGAGGGATTATTGGATTATTACTCTACCTAACTGCAAGCAGACCGGATATAGCATTTGAAGTAGGAGTATGTGCAAGATTTCAAGCTCAACCTAAGGAATCTCACTTATTAGTAGCAAAAAGATTATCAAATATCTAAAACACACAATAAATAAGGGAATTTGGTATCCAAATGATGGTGGATTCAAGTTGATATCTTACTCAGATTCAGATTATATTGGATGGAAAATTGATAGAAAAAGCAATTTAGGAACTTGTCAAATGCTAGGCAGCAGACTAGTATCTCGGTTCAGTAAAAAGCAGAATTCAATATCTACTTCAACAGCAGAGGCAGAATATATAGCGGCAGGTAGTTGTTGTGCATAAGTAGTATGGATTAGACAACAGCTAAGAGACTATGGAGTAGAAGAAAATACAATTCCAATCATGTGTGACAACACTAGTGCAATCTCAATTACAGAGAATCCAGTACTTCACTCAAGAACACAACATATTGATGTGAGACATGATTTCATCAAAGATCATGTTGAAAAAAGAGATGTAACTCTGAAGTACATATCTACTTAAGATCAATTGGCTGATATTTTAACAAAGCCACTCAGTCATGAAAGGTTTTGTAAATTAAGGACTGAATTAGGAATGATTGAATAGGACTAAGTATTATTGAGCAGCTAACTGGAGTAACCAGCTTAGTGACTTCACCAGCTGACTAAACCTTTTCCATTTTGGGTGCGTTCACTTGGCAGGTAAAGAACGGGTACCGACGATGTCCACTTAACTGATTAGGAACAGTTTTGATGAAGCAGCTCAGTAAAGGAACGGCTGAGTAATCAGTTCAGTAAATTACTCCACCGGTGAACTAAAGTCTGCAAAATAGTGTGAAATGAATAAATCATTTACACATGTGGAAAATCAGAGGATACTACCTATTAATTATGGAGGATTGCACACGTGGATATTAGTTCTCTTTAAATCGTGGAGATTACAATTTGAATTGATTGAGTGATGGCAACGCCTCGATTTCTGATGACGGTCAAGTTATAAAAATAACTCGATACCTAAATAACCAACTAGCAAGAGAACTAGGTTCAATCGTAGTATAGCTAGATAGAGTCGAGGTCGATCCCACAGAGACTCGGCTTAAATAAGTACAACGTTATTAAACTAAAAATAGATTAAAGGGCGGTCTCCGACCAACAAATAACGTAGAATTAAAATTGACACAATAGAAAACACAGAAACTACCAATACGACACAAATACTAAAACACTTATTTTTAAGGTTTTATCAGACTCTAACAAACGGTATTGATTTCGCTAGTAGTTATTACTCCCCCATATATGTATATCTAAGCCGAGACAGAAAAGACATTAAGGTTGATTATATTTTGGCTACGGGAGTCATCCCCTAAACTGGATCTAATTCGTGAACGGATAGAAGATCTTTATGCTTAATTACGAATCCTTCCTTGGACAGGATAGAACATCCTATAACAAGCATGCTATACCAAACTAGGGATGCCGATCTAAAATCGTCACCTCGTCTAGGCAACCACCGTGGACGGGTTGGCACACCTCCTAAACGATCGGCTAACTAATGTCCTAGTAACATGACAATGTTCACAATATATCATATTAATTTACGAGAACGATGTAACAAATTGGCCAGATCTATTACATGTATATATGAAAAACAAAAAGCACGACGTAGCCGAAGTCGTTCACAGAAAATTACTAGAATCTTGATGGCTAGATCTAACCATATAGACCCTGGTAGATCTAGACCGGTGACTATAGAATTTTCTCGTAAAACGCCTTCGTACGGCTTAGATCTACATGAATATGGGTTCGTTAATTAACTACATCACGAAATCAATACACAAACGACTACTCCATAACGAAATAAAATAGATCTACGAATAAAAACGACATATTTGGATAGACATTACCCTCGTAGACGGAGGGTCCTCCGATCCTTCAATTCAATCTCTAATCGATGAATCCATCGCCTCCGTGATGAAGAAACATAATATAAGATAAAAAGAACTATATTGATAAACTAAAAGTATTGTAATATTGTGTTTCTAGAGTGTATCTATCGGTGTGTAAGGCGTGTGATGCATGCCTTTATTTATAGGTGTTCAAGCTAATTAAGAGATATACTTCAAAATATCAAACAAATAAGAGATAATTCCCGGCCGATCTTGTAAAAATAAGGTGCGCCCCCCCTAAATGCGTGTGGAAGTTGGCGCCACTCTTTGATTGGTTTGCCGGCTTTTGTCATGCTTTACTCCTCTTCTTGTGCTTATCCGATATTTATCTTCAGTGCAATCTTGAATTTATCTTGAGATTAAATTCTTCTTTTTGTATTTATCCTCCATAATTATCCAAATCTACAAAATAGATATTTATCCCAAAATAAATCATATTTAATTAAAAATGGATAAATACCAAAATATATAATATAAACGGATAAATACCAAATTATGTCTTATAAATGAATAAATACCAAATTATATAATATAAATCACATAACATTAAATAATCCATATAAACAGGTGATTTATCATAAAATATATATTATTAATCCCGATTTAAGGATAATGTTGATGACTTTTACGGGTATAATTTGACCGTCATCAACTACCCCCCACTTAGACTTTGATCGTCCCGAACAAAGCATCAATAAGTCATTCCCCAAGACACATTTTCCATGGTCAAGTCATACTTATACAAGATACTCGAGTCAACTCATACCACTTATGCTCATAAGTTATCCATTATTCACTACTCGTCATGAATCGAAGTGACGTGTGCATGTGCATTTAGTTTTATCTATTCGTGGCAAGATTAAAGTTTATGCTAACTTCGCAGTCTTAACCTACCAACATCAGCATTCCTACTTCTTAAGCCTCGCAATGGGTAAAGACATGGTGCAATAAGCAAGAGCGTCATCCATAAGGTTTTTGGACTTGGAGACCGAGAAAATACTCAAGCCTCTTAAAAATTTGAATTTTTTACATTTTCATAGTTTCAAGCTTTACCACTTCTCAAGAAAGAAACTTTCTTTAAAAGTAAAGTATGCATTGCAAGAATCACTCTCTCACGGATTAGTGGAAGCATTGAATATTACCACAAGCACGGGACTACTTTGGTAATGTTACTACAAGCCCAGTGTTTAACATTTCGTCAAAACACAGATAATTCTCAAGCTTATTACTCCGCTTTGATGGCTAGAAGATAAGAATACATCAGCAGATAAATATCGACTCTAAGTCTGCATAACCAATCATCTACGCAATGTACACATAATTCTTCTTAGTTATTATAATTTGTGCGGTATTCGTCGATTCACACACTGAGTAATCGAATAATAAATAACTACTTGCAATAGTTGGCATGAATATCCTTAAATTTACATTCACATAAGTATAAAATGATCATGTAATCATGCAACTTGGTTCATTCCCTATCAATTCTATGTACAAGAACTCAAAATTCTAAGGGTACGAGTTAATTAATTTGGCATCTGTTCAATTTTTTTCATTTTTTCACCGTTTCATTCAATTGTTCAATTATAGTATCATGTTCAATTATAGTATCATGGCTAAGTCTCCTACCCCCCACTCAAACTTGGCATTGTCCCCAATGACAAAGAAAAAGGAGAATTTAAGAAAAAAACTTAGCTCTGGAAACGGCTCTCAAGTAGATGCAGAATGTAGTTGCAGACCAAGCACGTCGTGGAGAAGCAAACGAAAACCTGTTTAAGCAAACCAAACAGAAACTCCACGAAACCGTTAATAACATGTGGAAATACTATGGTTAATATTACATTATTATTATACTCATAACATGTTACATTATAACGTGTTACTTTGTATCATGAGACATATTAATTGCATTGAATAAACAATTAATATGTCCTAATAGTCATAAAGTAACTATCCTTTGTCCTATTATGTAATAGCATAGACATAGCCGACTCTAGCATTTATTGTAGCCGGCTCTAGTTACTTTTACTTTACTAGCTAGGATCCTCTCTTGTAAGGATCCTCTCTTGTACCTATTTATACTCATTCTTTCAACATGAATAAACAAGTTGGAGTTTACTCTTGTGTTTATCACATTCTCAAACTCTCCTCATGGTAGCAGAGCCTTAAACTCCTGAAATCCGCTGCAAACTCTCAGCAACCCTGCTGAATCAAGAATGTCTTCACTATCTGAAGCTTCCTCACCTTCAGTTGAGTCCCAGCTGCCTCAGCAGACTGGGGTCACTGAATCTTCATCTTATACTAATCATAGACTTGATGGCAACAACTATTTGCTATGGTCAAGATCTATGAAAATGTACATCTCTGGACAAGGTAAGATGGGATACCCGTCCGGCTCTAAACCCGCCCTGTCGAAGATGACCCAGGATTTGAATCATGGGATACGCTAATAATCAAGTCATGACCATTCTCACAAGATCAATGACAAAAGAGATTAGTGAGAACTTTATGATGTATGATACGCAAAGGAAATGCGGGATAATGCCGGGGATCTTTACTCCAAGAAAGACAATACATCGAAGTGTATGAACTTGAAGCTCGGATCCAAAACTGAGGCAAGGAGATATGTACGTAACTCAATACTTCAACCAACCGTCTAGGGCATGGCAACACCTAGATATGCTTTGGAAACTCACCCCTGGAATGATGTCAAGGATGCTTTGCCCTTTATAAGGACATTATTGAGAAAAAGAGAGTATTCAAGTTTCTTACTTGGACCGAATCCCGCACTTGATGATGTTAGAGGAAGAATCCTTGCCACAAAACCTCTCCCCAATCTCAAATCCATGTTTGCGAAGTCAAACATGAGGAAAGCGAGGAGGAAAGTGATGCTTTGTGAACTCCCTACCGACAACCCCGCCGAGAGTGCTACCTGGCGCGACCATCGGGAAGCTGCGAGGTTACCGAGACCGTCAGGAAGCCTACTGATAGAACTGGAAAGTTGTTCTGTGAGCACTGCAAACGCACAAATCACACCAAGGACACTTGCTGGAAGCTACATGGCATGCCTAAATCTCTCAAACCTACCAGGGAAAGTCAGGGCAGGCACGTCCATGAAGAGGAGAATGACAACAAGTTGAATGCTCAGTTTTCTGCTTTCAAAGCTTTCCTCACTCAACAAAAAGAAGGTAGTACCTCTACTGACACGGCTACTCAGGCTAGTGCAGGTAAATTCTACTCTTCTATTAGTAATGAAACATGGATTGTTGATTCTGGGCCTCCTCCCATATGACCGGTAATAAAAACCTCATAACTCACCTTATGCCATGTCAACAAATTCACAATGTTAAGGCTGCGATGGATCCATTTCTCGTGCAAAAGGTTTTGGAAATGTTAAACTCACTAATAAGATATGTCTAAAGGATGTCCTATTTGTTCCAAAATTAGACGCAATCTCATATCAATGATAGACTTGCAAAAGATTTAAATTGGATTTGTTGTTTTTAATAAGAATCGGTGCACTTTCCAGACCCTTCTTCACGGGAAGTGATTGGGAGGGCTAAACCCCTTAGGATTGTATGTGGTCGACCCCGCCGAAGACGAAGGCGAAGACCGAATCTGCCTCGGCGACTGCACTCAAACCTTAGATAATATCATGTTATGGCATTATAGACTAGGACATCCAAGTTTTGGTTATTTGAAGTCCGTAATCCCCGAATTATTTAAAGGATGTAATGTCAATGATCTTCAATGTGATATTTGTCAATTTGCCAAACTTACCAAATCTGTGTATGCCAAACTACCTCATTTGCCTTCCACACCTTTCACTTTAATTCATAGTGATGTATGGGGACCTTCAAGGGTAAAAAGTATAACAGGGAAAAGGTGGTTTGTCACTTTCATTGATGATCATACCAGGAACACATGGCTGTTTTTAATGAAGGATAAATCTGAAGTTGGACCAGTATTTCAGGAATTCTACAACATGATCTCTACTCAATTTGACACTAAGATCAAGATCTTAAAGACTGATAATGCTCTTGAATACTATGAGTCTAGCCTCAGTAATTTCTTGATGAATAAGGGGATTGTCCATATCAGCAGTTGTGTGGAAACACCTCAACAAAATGGGGTTGCTGAGAGAAAGAACAGGCACCTACTGGAGATGGCTAGATCAATCATGTTCACTACCCATGTCCCAAAGTATATGTGGGGTGAAGCTATATTAACTGCCACTTACTTAATCAACAGACTTCCCGGCGAGTGTTAGGCTTCAAAACTCCTATCCAAACCCTCCCGACCACACACTCATGCCCTCATCTTATCTCCCAATTACCACCAAAAATCTTTGGTTGTACTTGCATTTGTTTATATCCATAACCAACACGAAGCAAACTTGATCCCAAAGCTCATAAGTGCATTTTCCTAGGATATGCAAAGGACAAGAAAGGTTACAAGTGTTACTCTCCTTCTGAAAAGAGATTTTACAATTCTATGGATGTAAAATTCTTTGAAAGGACTCCTTACTACAGCAAGTCCACTGAGGCAGTCACTGATGGAAACCTGATTGAACTTGACCTAAATCCTTTCCCTCAGCAAACTCTTGAACCTCGGCACCCCACCGACTCTCGGCGGCCTGCGATCCTCGGCAACCTCCCCGAACCGAGTCTGCCGACCCGAGCTGCCGAACCGTAGCCTGCGACACTCGGCAACCTGCGAGTCACGGCGACGAACCTCGGCACCCCACCGACTCTCGGCGGCCTGCGACGTTGATGACGGACCTATTGCTATCGGGAAGGGAAAGAGATCTTGCACTACCGACCACTCTATTCATAATTATCTATCCTATGATCGGTTATCACCGTTTTTGCCATGTTTACACGGGACTTGGATTCTCACTCTATTCCTAAGAATATACGGGAAGCTCTCCAACATGATAAGTGGAAGGCGGTATCAAAACCGAAATGATCGCTCTCCTTGACAACCATACTTGGGATCTCACCTCTCTCCCACATGGAAAGAAGACGATCGGTACCGCAAATGGTCATTCACTATCAAGTACAATGCGATGGTACTATTGACAAATACAAAGCTAGGCGGTTGCAAGGGGATTCACTCAAACATATGGCCTTGACTACAAGGAAACCTTTGCACCCGTGGCAAAACTAAACACCGTTGTCGAGTGATCTCAATTCTTTGTCCAACTTGGTAGCCTCTACACCAATTGGATATCAAGAATGCTTTCCTAAATGGTGACCTTGCGAGGAAGTCTACATGAATGTGCCTCCCGGTTTTTCCAATACTCACACTCAAGGGAAAGTTTGCAAATTGAGGAAATCTCTATATGGCCTAAAGCGGTCCCTGAGCCTGGTTTGGCAAACTCACTACCGTGGTTAAAGCCGCCGGATACCATCAATGCAACTCGGATCACACAATGTTTATCAAAACAACAAACCGAAAAAGGTCCATTCTTATTGTCTATGTGGATGATATCATCCTTACTTGGTGATGACCTGCCGAGATCCAACACTTGAAGACCCCGCCGGCAAAAGTATTTCAAGTTAAAGATTTGGGCTACCTCAAGTACTTTCTTGGTATGGAAATAGCTAGGAACGACGGGGTATATACGTTTCACGAGAGGAAGTATGTCTTGGACCTGGACTTTGAAGGAAACCGGCATCTTGGGATGCAAACCTGCTTGTATCCCCAGTAGACCCCGAGTAATACCTGTTTGCATGGTGACATTGCTTTGTCGAAAAGGATCAATATCAAAGACTTGTAGGGAAACTCATTTATCTGTCCCATACAAGACCCGATATTGCATATGGCGTCGCTTTGGTTAGCCGGTTCATGCATTGCCCTACGAGCAACATTGGGATGCGTGAACGGGATGCGAGGTACACAAGTCCACTCACGGCCGGGCTTACATTTCACCAAGTCTTCGATAGATCAATCAAGGTCTACACCGATGCCGATTGGGCTGGATGTCACATTGACGGAAGATCTACCACGAGGCTATTGCTCATATGTATGGGGAAACCTAGTTACTTGGAGGAGCAAGAAACGACCTACGGTGTCAAGAAGCGATCTTTGAAGCCGAACTCGGGGCACTTGTACTTGGCATTTGTGAAGCTCGTGGCTAAAAAGGGTACTCACCGAACTTCGGCAACCTCTTCGACAACCTATCACACTCTGCTTTGTGACAATAATTCAGCCTTATGCATGGCGAGAGGATCCGAGTCCATCATGATAAAACAAAACATGTGGACATTGACGGACACTTCCTAAAGGAGAAGATTGATGCCAAGATTATTCAACTCCGGTATGTTCCCTCGACGGATCGAATGCGATATTCTCACCAAGGCCATACCACCACTTATGTTCGGCGAGTGAGTAGCAAACTTGGCTGTATAAACATATACAACCCAGTTTGAGGGGGGGGTGTGGAAATACTATGGTTAATATTACATTATTATTATACTCATAACATGTTACATTATAACGTGTTACTTTGTATCATGAGACATATTAATTGCATTGAATAAACAATTAATATGTCCTAATAGTCATAAAGTAACTATCCTTTGTCCTATTATGTAATAGCATAGACATAGCCGACTCTAGCATTTATTGTAGCCGGCTCTAGTTACTTTTACTTTACTAGCTAGGATCCTCTCTTGTAAGGATCCTCTCTTGTACCTATTTATACTCATTCTTTCAACATGAATAAACAAGTTGGAGTTTACTCTTGTGTTTATCACATTCTCAAACTCTCCTCATAACATGTCATTGGAAGTTATAAAATAATGTGGCAGTAATTAGATATAGAATATCCAAAAACAATTTAAGCCACTTTATTTCATAAAACCAATGACACGGAAAACCAAAGAGTTAAAACTACAAAACTCACATGTCGGCTATCAAGGAAAAAACCTTGTTTATTCCGAACTTAGAATCGGAACATGGCGAGATGAAAAAAACCTTAACAGTCTCATGCTACTTTACTCAAACAAAACAAAAACAAAAGATAGTTTTTAAGAAATAGTTCTATGGTTATAGTCGTTAGCTCGACTGTACTCACATGATGGTCTAGTTGTAACTAGGATTGCCGAGAGTAAATACTTCTTCCTCTCTATCAAAATGATTCCCAAGGTAATGCTTTACTCGGTGGCCATTCACCACAAAAGTCTTTCGATCATCCAAGTGACTTACCTCTACAGCTCCGGAAGGAAATACTTTACTCACTTTATAAGGACCAAACCATCTTGATTTTAACTTGCCCGGGAAGAGTTTCAAGCGCGAATTGTAAACAAGAACCATATCACCCACTTTAAAGGTGTGGTCAAGGATCTTTTTATCATGAAATCTCTTAGTGCGCTCTTTATAGATCCGAGCATTCTCGTAAGCTTCAATGCGAAACTCTTCTAGGCGAGTTAATTCCAACAATCTCTTCTCTCCGGCTAAACTTTCATCCAAATTCAACATACGAGTAGCCCATAAGGCACGGTGCTCAAGTTCAACCGGTAGATGACACACTTTCCCAAAAACAATCTGGTATGGGGACATACCTATGGAAGTCTTATACGCAGTCCGATAAGCCCATAAAGCGTCATCTAACTTCAACGACCAATCTTTCCTTGTTGGGTTCACGCTTTTTTCCAGGATGCGCTTAATCTCTCGGTTCGTGACCTCAACTTGACCACTTGTTTGAGGATGATAAGCGGTAGCTAACTTATGTCTCACCCCATACTTGGCCATTAACTTCTCAAACGGCTTATTACAGAAATGGCTCCCATTATCACTAATGATGGCACGAGGGATTCCAAACCGCGTGAAGATATTTTTCTTTAAAAACCGCAAGACAACCTTTGCATCATTTGTAGGTGAAGCAATAGCCTCAACCCATTTAGACACATAGTCGACCGCCACCAAAATATAGCGGTTTGAAACAGACGAAGTGAAAGGTCCCACAAAATCAATACCCCATACATCAAAGAGTTCTGGTTCTAGGATACTCCTCAGTGGCATTTCATTTCTCTTAGAGATATTGCCCGTCATTTGGCATGAATGACAGGATCTAGCATATTCGTGCGCAGTTTTGTAAAGATTGGGCCAGTAAAAACCACATTGGAGAACTTTAGCAGCAGTCTTGTCCCCTCCATAGTGTCCTCCCGCTTCATAAGTATGGCAATGTTTAAGTATATCGAGGAATTCACTCTCAGGAACACATCTTCTAAAGATGTTGTCTGAGCATCGCTTAAAAAGATAGGGTTCATCCCAATAATAGTGTTTAAGGTCCGCAAAGAACTTCTTCTTTTGCTGCTGGTTCAAGTCTGGTGGTAAATATCTCCCGGATAAATAATTCACATAATCTTTAAACCATGGTTGTTGCTTCTCAGCCTTAACAACCTCACCTTGCAAAGATACTGCGGCGCAATCACTATTCCCTAAGATGGTAGAGATGGAGGTTAATTGCTCATCTGGGGGCTTTTCTAAGCAGGGTGTGAAAGCCTCATCAGGCTCTTTCTCATATTCCCTAACATCTTCTATATTTTCCTCGTTCTTTGGGATTGTTGGAGTAAGCTCCTTTTCACTTCTAATCATTATCGCATTCACATCCCTAGGGTTCTTATCTGTGTTCTTGGGGTATCCCCCAGGAGGTCTAGTTGACAGTTGTTCAGCTAATTGTCCTATTTGATGAGAGAGATTATGGACTAAGGCTTCTTGGTTGGCGACTTTGGCATCATTCTTTTGACAGTATTGGTGAAAGTTTGTAGCCAAGTCAGTCATGGAATTTGCTAATTGATTCACAGTGTCAGACATTGTGTTACTCATCTTTTCAAGTGCAACTTCCCAACCGTAAGTTTGAGCTTGCTGAGGTACATAAGTGTTGTGTGGTTTTACCCCTTCATTCGGATCACTCCATCGGAATCCAGGTTGGTCATGATTTGGTTTGTAACCGTCATAGTGATTATCCTGTCTCCCAATGTAATTGGCTTCTTTAGTACCCGCATTCTCTAGTTGATTAATCGTTTCCGTCCCTTTTCCAGTCTCTATTCGTTGAATCCTCTCATGCATACCATCCACCTTATCATTTATGATCAATAGAGTATGTAGGATCTTATGCGATACATCCTCCTCAAATAAATTGCCGGCCATCTCCACAGTTGCTATTTCACCACCTCCCCATTGGCTATTCGTTGCTATTTGCTCCATCTTTCCTCATGCCTCCTCAGGAGATAAAAGAACAAACGCTCCATTGCTGGAGGCATCTACTCTTATCTTCTCCGTATCTCTCAATCCATGGTAAAAGGTTTGCATTAAAATCCATAGAGGGATATCATGATGAGGACATTTCCTCATGGACTCCTTAAAACGTTCCCAAGCTTGATCAAAACTCTCACCAGGTTGCTGCTTGAACCCCAAGATATCTTGGCGTAACTTAAAGGTCTTTCCTATAGGGAAGTACTTATTCATGAACTTTTGTAGCAGTTCCTCCCAGGTCATGATTGATCGAGCCTCTAAAGAGAAAAGCCATTGCTTAGCTTTATCTTTCAAAGTGAAAGGGAAAGGTTTCAGCTTAATGTTATCCTCAGGAACTAGTTCTGGCTTCACGGTACTAACGATCTCTAAGAAATTCATCACGTGAATGCCAGGATCTTCATTCAGGATACCATGAAAAGTGGAATAGTTTGCCACCATTTGAATGACATTAGGTTTCGGGTGATAAATTTCAGCAGCATTTTTAGGCACTACAATAGCAGGAATGAATTGTTCAATGGTGGGCGTTGCATAGCTTTGCAAAGTACGCCTTTCCCATGCAGACACAGCTTGGTTAACAAAATTTGCATTATTAAAATTATTTCCATTTACCTGGCTGGCGTTATTCAGTAATGCTTCCATGGCTGAGTCAGATTGATGTGCTCCTTCAAATTTTTCCTCGCCTTGCTCTTCGTTTGGATCCTTAGAAATCCGGGTAGCTTGTTTGTTGTTTTTTTTTTTTATTATTATTTGCAAGACAAAAACAACAATAAACAATTAAAATACGCCAAGGCTACTGCCTTTGGCGAGACTCTAAAATAGACAAAAATAAAAATAACAAAAACAATAAACAATTAGAAACTTTAATGGCTAATCCTAGACTCAATAAATAAAAACTAAACTAAAACAGACTCTAAAAATACGAAAAATACAAAAACACAAGGCAGAAACTGTGTAAAACAAAACAGAACAGAAACTGTCCAGGATTTGTTTTACGACTCTTACAGGTTAATTCTATGTTATAAAAACTAATTAAACAGACTTTATTCACAATATTTACGAATCTACCTTTAATAAAATAAGCTATACTCAATTTAATGACACGAGTCCCCGGCAACGGTGCCAAAAACTTGATGACGGTCAAGTTATAAAAATAACTCGATACCTAAATAACCAACTAGCAAGAGAACTAGGTTCAATCGTAGTATAGCTAGATAGAGTCGAGGTCGATCCCACAGAGACTCGGCTTAAATAAGTACAACGTTATTAAACTAAAAATAGATTAAAGGGCGGTCTCCGACCAACAAATAACGTAGAATTAAAATTGACACAATAGAAAACACAGAAACTAACAATACGACACAAATACTAAAACACTTATTTTTAAGGTTTTATCAGACTCTAACAAACGGTATTGATTTCGCTAGTAGTTATTACTCCCCCATATATGTATATCTAAGCCGAGATAGAAAAGACATTAAGGTTGATTATATTTTGGCTACGGGAGTCATCCCCTAAACTGGATCTAATTCATGAACGGATAGAAGATCGTTATGCTTAATTACGAATCCTTCCTTGGACAGGATAGAACATCCTATAACAAGCATGCTATACCAAACTAGGGATGCCGATCTAAAATCGTCACCTCGTCTAGGCAACCACCGTGGACGGGTTGGCACACCTCCTAAACGATCGGCTAACTAATGTCCTAGTAACATGACAATGTTCACAATATATCATATTAATTTACGAGAACGATGTAACAAATTGGCCAGATCTATTACATGTATATATGAAAAACAGAAAGCACGACGTAGCCGAAGCCGTTCACAGAAAATTACTAGAATCTTGATGGCTAGATCTAACCATATAGACCCTGGTAGATCTAGACCGGTGACTATAGAATTTTCTCGTAAAACGCCTTCGTACGGCTTAGATCTACATGAATATGGGTTCGTTAATTAACTACATCACGAAATCAATACACAAACGACTACTCCATAACGAAATAAAATAGATCTACGAATAAAAACGACATATTGGGATAGACATTACCCTCGTAGACGGAGGGTCCTCCGATCCTTCAATGCAATCTCTAATCGATGAATCCATCGCCTCCGTGATGAAAAAACATAATATAAAATAAAAAGAACTATATTGATAAACTAAAAGTATTGTAATATTGTGTTTCTAGAGTGTATCTATCGGTGTGTAAGGCGTGTGATGCATGCCTTTATTTATAGGTGTTCAAGCTAATTAAGAGATATACTTCAAAATATCAAACAAATAAGAGATAACTCCCGGCCAATCTTGTAAAAATAAGGTGTGCCCCCCCTAAATGCGTGTGGAAGTTGGCGCCACTCTTTGATTGGTTTGCCGGCTTTTGTCATGCTTTACTCCTCTTCTTGTGCTTATCCGATATTTATCTTCAATGCAATTTTGAATTTATCTTGAGATTAAATTCTTCTTTTTGTATTTATCCTCCATAATTATCCAAATCTACAAAATAGATATTTATCCCAAAATAAATCATATTTAATTAAAAATGGATAAATACCAAAATATATAATATAAACGGATAAATACCAAATTATGTCTTATAAATGGATAAATACCAAATTATATAATATAAATCACATAACATTAAATAATCCATATAAACAGGTGATTTATCATAAAATATATATTATTAATCCCGATTTAAGGATAATGTTGATGACTTTTACGGGTATAATTTGACCGTCATCAACTTCCGGGATTTATCATTACTTGCCTC
The DNA here is from genome assembly GCA_036785695.1 of Gentiana straminea. NCBI lineage: Eukaryota > Viridiplantae > Streptophyta > Magnoliopsida > Gentianales > Gentianaceae > Gentiana > Gentiana straminea. The sequence goes on along the minus strand of JAVUPR010000300.1, from coordinate 9,346,914 downwards.
AATCCACTCTCCCACTACACTCAATAACCATGATTTCTTATACACAAATCATACCATTACTCCACTAAATCCATCCATATTCAAAACCCTTTCACACTTAATTGTTTTTGCTATATAAACCACACTTATACATTTTCACAAATTCTTTACGCCCTTTTTGCAATTTAGAAATTATTTTCCATAAATTTTTGGTGCTTTCTACTCTCAAAATCTTACAGAAATGGTTTCATCTTCCTCAAACACAAAATCTGCAAAGCAATACGAGAAAACAATTGCAACAAGGTCTTTCTTCCATATGGATCTATGCAACAATAATCCACAAGCAAGAAGGTTGGTTGACGGCTGCACCAATCTAGGGCTAACAATCTTCCTTAACCCTCCTATTACTAGTATATGAAAATCTCATCTCCTTCTGGAAAAGCGCAAAATTTGTTTATGGACTCATCATTGAGGATGGTCAACTAAATGAAGACAATATAATTGCCAATGTAAATAACACATAAGTGGTGATTATGGAGAAGTTAATTCACCAGCATCTTCATCTCCCTAATCAATGGCAGGCAAAAACAGGTGTTCCCTAAGACACATATGCGTTCTGGCTGGAAATCAGGAAGGATGCCACGCAAAATGTGAAGTTCAACTGCTTGAGATCTGCTCTCAAGAAACCCTACAATGAGTTTAGTTTACTGATTGAGAAGAACATTGAAGGCAAGTTATGAGCCATGAATGCCATGACCGAGGTAAGGATGCGGCTGATGGGCATTATTTACAATGGATTGGAATTTGACTGGGCCACCTACATTTTCAGAAGAATCAAGGAACAAATCAAAGGAGAGACAGATGCTGAAGAAAAGGGCATAGCAAAAGGCGAAAAGAAAAAGGGGATTTTTTTGGTTAAGAAATCCTACGGATTGCAACTTCATTATCTGTTGAAGTGCCTGATAACGCTCTAAATGGTACTATTAATTATACATATATTCACCCCAAATTCTGCTCAATAGAGGATAGATAGGATCGTTATTGTGTGGAATATGTGTTAATGCTATGTGCATGTTTCTAGGATCGCAATTCTGCATCTATGTTATTTTCCCGAAGGTTTGGTACTGTTTTGGCTCATTTTTGCATGTTTTATAGGATGTACCGAATCTGGAGCATTGGTGAAAGGATCTGGACCAGAAGAAGTATATTAGGCCAAGTGATTAAAGTCCAAGAAGAAGTCTGTTGAAGAAAAAGAGGAAAAGTCGGCCCGGTTTACCGAGGGCTAGGGCCAGTAAACCGAGGACTTGTTAGACAAGAAATTGATTATGCCGCCTCTACTAGGTCGGTTAGGGTTGTAGAGAGTCATAAGTCGGTCATTGTATCTATATAAGCCCGCATCTACAGATTATTGCATAAGTCTTCATAACTGAATTATAAGCTTTCATATTATTATTATCAAATCTCTTCATTACATTATAGTTTGATGAAATAAAGTTATTCCAAGATTTTGAGGAGTTATTTCTGGTTTTCTCCCTGTCTCTACCATTTCTAGCTTGAGTAGATCGAGCTAGATCTCTATTGTTGAAGGTATGAAGCTTTGAACGTTCCTTTTTGTCTTCAATATGGTAGATCTGTTCGTATTTATGTGTTTTAGTTAATCTTCATGTTTAAAGACCCCATAATTTACTTATATTAATCGTAATTGAGCAATGTAGATCCAGGGATAAGAAAAGCTGACCCCGGTAAACCAGCGGTCTATACCGGTTTACCGAGGCAATATTTTGAAAACCTAAAACTGGGATTCACTACAGCTACGTTGATCGACAGGTTTAATTAACGGTAGGTTAGATATGGCCAATCTTCTTATTGTAATCGTAAAACTAGCATGAAATACGAATAGTCAAGTGTTAGTTTGGACATAGTCTTGAATGGAACCTAGGAACGTGTTGATCAGTGTCGACAGCTGTCTAGGCGGGTTAGCGGTAAGAGTTAGCGCTCGATATCGGCAATTCTAGTTCTTTATGCGTATGGGCTATTACGGGCCATTTAATGAGGGTAGCTTGCGTATAGATTGTCTACTACCATTGTCGGAGTAGATAGGGTTAGGAGTTGCACCCGTAGCTGATAATCAAATTAAAATCTCGCTCAATTAATTTAAGGAAATTATGCAGGGAAGTAAACGTAACGATTAACTAATCCAAGTTAGTAGATCGGTGAGAAGAGGGGGAGAAATACCACGTTTCTTTTATGTCAGTTGTTGGTCCATGACCGCCTCTATGTTGCTTCTTAATTAGGTTAGAATCGTTTATAGTTAAAGTTGCATTGTCTCTGTGGGATCGACCTTGACTTGTATTTACTATACTACGATGTACCTAGTATTCTTGCTAGTAATATCGACGTTAGTGACTTACACGCGATCAAGATTTTTGGCGGCGTTGCCGGGGACAATGGCCAATTTTAAAGATAAACGTTTTAACTCTGATTAAGAAGTCGTTTTTATTTATCTAATTTTATTTTGAGTCTGGAGTCGTTCTGGATCAAACCTACACATGTTAATCTGCCAGAATAAGAAATTTTAGGTCCGGTTTACCGAGGGTTATCTTGTTAGGTGTGATGCCCGAAAGACAATTTTGTAATTGTTTTATTTAATAAATGAAATGATGTTATTATTCTCATATTCACCGATGTGACAATAGTATTTACACTACAGAAAACCCTAAAGTATATCGTTTATGTAATCACTTAACTCAGTGTATGGTATATACACAGGAGGATTGAGTTAGTGAAGATGTGCTTAAAATACAATTAGCCCGTAGTGAAGTTAATCGAGAGTATCGGGTCTCTCCTTTAACGTGCTATTAATGCGCCCGAACACAATAGGTGTGATTGTCTTATCCGGACTTTCGGTTAAGAGAACCTAATGGGGCATTTATATATGATAGATATATCATATAGGGGGACCGATTTGATTGGAGTTCACGATATAATTCCGTAATCGAGAAGTCTTATCGAATCAATGGATGATCATATTTATGGATATATCTTAATCCCGAGGTGATCACGATCAACCGCTTGAATCGGTATGAAGTTTGACTTGACGGTTAAGGATTACACCGAGTCGTGGTCCGAATTACCCCATCTTGGCATTGTACTTGAATTGAGTGAGTAGTACGTGTTATCACGGATACGGAATCCATTCCTTCCATTTATGGAAGTAGATAGACGCTTCCCTTATTTGTTAATCCTAGAAACCGATCGATCGTACGAGTTCATATTACACCGATTAGCTACCGGTGAGTTGTATGAATTAATTGATCACTAGGGGGTTAATGGTAAATAAGGATAAGAGGTTCTAAAAAGGGTTAACGGTAACTTCCCGATTTAGAATGAACGATCTATGGAGGATTAATCCATATGTAATGATTATATCAATGGACGCTTATTATTATTCTCGTGAGGAGATAAATATAATCTTATAATCGGAGGAGTGCGATCACGGGATTATGGTGGCATATTCCCGTGATTGATTTATCGAATATAATTATCCTATAATTATTTATTTGATTTATCGGAGCCGCTGATTATTAGTCCATGGTCCCCGACGTGCCTCCTAATATAGCATAGCTATTCTCGGACGTCGAATCCTAATAATATTAATTTAGTTCTTGTTGGACTTTATTAAAACGATATGTGAATTAATTGTTTAGTGGACTATTAAATTAGTTTGGACTAAATAATTAAATACACGAAAAAGTCATTTTTCGTGGACTCGGCCCGAATTGGTGTGTTGACCATTTTTTTGACCTAATTGGTCAAAAAGGATAAAAGATGCGTGTGACCTATTCTTTTAGTAAAAGGTGCGCATATTTTATGTATTATTAGGAAATTTGTTTTCCTAAATTAATTAATAAGACATGTGCATAAAATATTTATTGGATAAATATTTATGGTAAATAATAAAGATAAATATTATTCTAGATTTGTTCTAGAATATTATGTGTAACGCCCCGCTCCCAGATACCGAGCCCTTATCCGGAAGCGAACGTTCGGCGCGTATAACGTTAAATAAATCTAAAATTATACGCCAGCCTCTACGTCGTCGTATCAAAAATAAAGCAACGGAAGTCCACAAGACTCGGGTAAAAACCATAAATGCTACTAGAATAGAAAACAAACCGTCTAGGGGTAAAAAGGAAAAGCTTACAACAACGGTAACAAGCTTACAACGTACGATGTCCCAAAGAGAAGATACAAAGCTAGTCTCACAAACTTGAAATAAAAGTACAACAAGCTTATAAGAGAATCTACAAGATAAACCGTACAACCTTTAAAAGAAAAGTGAAGGAAAACATCAGAGGGCTTCAATGCCATCAAAACGTCCTCGAACTCCTCAACGAAAACCTGATCAACCCGTTCGTCTTCTCACCCCCAAACACATAGGAAAATATGCATTCGAGGTAAGTACAACGTACTTAGTAAGAAAGAGAAGCTATGATAACAATTATGGTTATAAAGAACGAGATAGTTATTTAATTAGTTATTTAAGTGGGACCGACTCAATCTAGGGTTCACTTCATGCTCATCAACACGTCGTGACTAACTGTTTCTAACTTAGCCTATCTCTGTTACAACCGCACTCAAGGGCACTACGCGCATCCGCCTCAGCAGAGTCCTTCTGTACTTAGGGTCATTGACCTACAGAGTTATTCTACCTTGGGAACACTCTTTTGCAACATATTAGTGGATCACACCAATATCCACGAAGTCTAGAAAAGGTAGACTCCGATAGCACGCACACCTCGGCGGAATCCCTCCGTACTTAGGGTCCTTGGACCTACGGAGTTCCTCTACCTTCGGAGGTAGCACATGCATCGCGATTTAGCCCGGTGCCTAGCCAAGAGAGACATGTTGTTTAATCTTTTACTAGTCAAGTACGTTGATTATTAGGATGATTAACTAGCCACCTACGTGTTTTCAAATAATCTCCCTCACACAAACTACTCTCTTCCTAGACCACTAGACACGGACAAAGTCCTAGCAATTACACGTACATTGACGAATGCTAATTCATCAAAGCACAAGCCTATCATGCTCTTCCGACGGATCCGAACTTCAACTCCCTTTAAGAGTACATTCGGTGTTTTAACTGAACGAATCAGAAGCTCAATTCAGGCTTGTCTAAGTTTATACCATTTTATCATATCATATTTAAAGGTCTCATATAGATAAAGCATGTTTATAAGGCTGAACCACAACTAACATAGAAAGAAAGGCAAAATAAAGCTGGACGCCCGTTCAAGGTAGTGGACTCCCGTCCACCTAATACAGTTTCAATCCTGAATCCAAAAAGACCCCTCAGACGCCCGTCCAGTGATACCAGACGCCCGTCTGAGGAATGGTTAAGGCTGGACGCCCGTCCAGAACACTCAGACGCCCGTCCAAGGTATTCCCCAGGTGAACGCCCGTCCTAAGAACCGGACGCCCGTCCAACTGGGTTCGACTGGAACCCTAATTCTTCTTCATGCGATTTCCAGTTCGTATTTTGACCAAACAACAGCAAATACAACACAGGAAAACGTTGAAAACTACGCCTAAACATATCATAACAATTATGATCAAAGATCAATCCAAAAACTCCTCAACTAGCCTCAAAACACCTTACGATATCATCCAAACTTTATAAGAGACAATTGGAATCATAGGGATAGCTTTTCTTACCTAATGCAGCCCGAAAACCGCTCCAAAACTCGCAGGAAAGCCGCCGCAACACCGCCAAACCGATAGGAATCCGTAGCCCTCTTCGCAACGATTCCAAGCCTTAAACTCGATCCGAAAGAGATGAGTCTTTCTCTTAGAATTGTGTTGAACTCTCTCTTGTTCTCTCATCCTCTCTCACAAACCGCCCAAGGGTAAGGGGAAGGGGCTGAATTCTGATCGTTAATTAGGTTAGTGATTAGCCTTTGCAAACAAATCCGTTTATATACCTACTCCCCTAACCTTAGCTTTTCCTTTAATGCCCTTGTTTAACAAAACTGATTTTCCTTTTAATTATATATATAAAACTCGAAATATATATATAAAACGTCCAAAAAAACATAACTCCGAATAAAAAGGAAACCGAACCTAATATTTCGTTTTCGCAAAAAGACACGTCTGCCCTTTTCCCGAAAATCAGAATATTACATTCCTCCCCAAAATCCTTTTAATATATATAGGTTTCGAATATATATATTTATGTATATACTTTAAATCGTTTAATTAAATCACACGAAAAACTGACTTTTAGTTAAAAGACTCTTTTACCCTTTTCTGAAAAGTCGGGATGTTACATTCTTCCCCCCTTAAAGAAGTTTCGTCCTCGAAACTTGACAGAACCAACTCCACTTTCATCTTAGATACCAAACTTGCCCACTTTCTAGTTCACTTTCAAAAACAAACATTATCTCCAACTCGATTTGAACCTTATTATTTTCAACATCAAGACTTCGACGCGTCCATCACAACTAATCTAGTACTTCAGACCCAAGCACCATTCTATCTTATCCACACACAAAACATCTACCTTATACTCAACTCTTCTAACCCAACTTCTTAAGCTCCTCCTAGAACCCTGTGTCCTAAGAGTCATACATCCATCCACCAATTAACAGTAGAACTCTTCCAGGTTCTTTGTCCATTCATCACCCTTACAGAAGTTTCCAGACTTACGCAAAGGTTACTCTGATCTATACATTCGCCTTACCCTCAAGAGCTAACTATTAACTTAAGGAACTTCAATTCCGCCTTGTTATCAATTCAGCACTAAACCATCTATAACACACCCAAACCATAGACAAACTTCAATCTTTACTAGTCTCCAAAAAGGTAACCACATAAACTTCTTCTACCGGACTTACAAGGATTTCCTATAGACAAGAATACAACTTTTGATTGTGAGTTTATCAAGAACCATAACTTTATAGTCCAACGAATATTGGAGTTGTGAAAGAGTTTATTTTTAAACAACACATCTATAAGAAACAAAGTTTTAAACTTGTCCTCACCTTGATTCCGGAAGAAGGGTAAGAATGGTTATGCAAATATTTTTTGAAAATTTGAAACTACTAAGGGAGATAGAAAATAGGAGAATCTTGAGATGTGTAATACGTAATGAAGACGGATTGAACTTGGTTCACATGCATATGATAACACATTTGTTTAGATAATGCAAAATGGATGATATATAAAATTTGCCTATACGAGGGTACTTGTGATAAGTTACTAAAACAAAAGTACTCGACCGAGACATTTATCACAAACCGAGGTCATTCTACAAAAATCCAGATTGAAACATTTTCCTTTCTCTTGAAATTATTGGTATGATTGAATGCAAAAGAAAGACAAACTTGCTATTAAAGAGTTCAATAGAAAGGTCTAGAAGTGGAAGAAGTCTCAAATATTATTCTAATATGTACTTATACATATGATAAATATATATAAAGATTTGAAGACGACTGATATTCTCTCGAAAGATTCCATGCTTGAAAATACAAGTAAATTGGTGAAATGTTGTGAAAGGGGTCATGAATGATTACGTGGAAAAGAAAGCAAAAGAATTCAGAAAATGCATATTCTATTTCTTTCAACAACCGTTGCGGTTAAAATATTATTTTTGAAAGCGGGGAAACATCTTCTCCAAAGGTTCAAAGATAAAGGTAAACCGGAGAAGTGCTTCGTGAGGAAATCATAAGTAACGACTGAGTAAAGAAAACACAAGAGTTTCGAATAGTACATGTTTTTGTGTCGTTCAAAGACTAACACAATAAGAACTATTGTGATATTGTTAAAAAGTTTTGAATCGAAGATGAAAGTGTTCAAAGGATAAGGACAACCCCCTTTTTTTTTTTTTTTTTTTTTTTTTTTTTTTTAAAATAAAAATCAGAAAGTCATTTCTTCCAATTTGAAGAAAGAAGGTTTAGAATAAAACAAAACGACTTACACCTGTAGTAAATTTTTTTTTTCTTTTGTCGAGGGAAAACTCTTAACAAAATAAGTTGCATGCTAAAATCCTTCATCAAACGTAGCTTTAAAAGACGTGCATGAGTTGTAAAGGAGGTTCAACTACTCGCTTATTCAAAACAAAAATTTCATAAGGAAGTAAAAGATATAGTACTTTGAAAGGAATTATCAATAGGGCTTTTGAACATATGTATATATGAAATTTTCTAAAAGTAGTTTGAAGCTATTTAAAGACACTTAGGTAAGAAATGGTTGTTCACGTATTCTTTCCGGAAGACAAAAGAATATGTATTTAGAATGGATGTTATGAGAAAGTTTGATCTTTCCACCTGGTTTCGAAATTTATAAAATTCTAATAAAAGAGTTGAGTCCTTAAACAAAAGTTTTCTGCACTAAAACATCGTGTATGGGATGCATTGAAGGTAATCACTAGGATGCAAAAGTGTATTGACCCAAATTTGCTAAACATGATGCTATGAAAGGGTATGCAGTTGCCAGTTCAAATAGTTCGAAGGGTGAGAAACCCATTTCCTTAAATCAAGCATTGACACTATGAAAACATCTTCATAAAAAAAAAAAATAAACATCAAAGTATGTGCACACTTGAAGAATAAAACCTCGCAATGGAAGAACTCTTACCGAGTTCAAAAAGTTTCAAACGGATGATCCGGCTACCACATTGGTCACAAATAATATGCAAGGGGAAAAACATTTTAAATTAGAGGTAACTAAGTATGGATCCAAATGATTATAAAAAGTACCTCGTTAAAGAAAATGTGGGATTGGAAAGTCACCATGTAAGTGTTTCTTGTCGCAAAGGTATTAAATCTACAACACTTAATATCTACTCACTAAACTTCTTATTTGGATAACAAGTAAGTTAGGGTCTTATGCTCCAAAGCCTTCCCAACATCTACTACCCCACACCTAAACTTCCAAGGTGAAAGAATGTTGTCTAGCCTTTCATGAACAAGTACTTAAATAATTTTAAAAGTTTAAGTACGTACGTCAACCATGAAATGATTGACTTGTACAAAACAAACCAAACTAATTTTGAACATGATGTAAAAAGAAAAGTTGTAGGTATACAAGCTTTACATATGCTACACAAAATTCAGAATTTATGGAAAAGCATAAGTTGGTTAAAAATAATTATTTTTGTCTACTGCTTGCAAGCTGTCAAAACTTTCAGAAATTTATAATCTACATTATTTTGCAGATTGAACTCAAATTAGAAAGAATTAGCACTTGACTCCAAAACAAAAATTTCAGATCAGAGAGTTTTCTACAACATATCAAAAATTCAAGTCATTTGAAAATGTTTAACTTATTCAAAACAGACTCGTAAGTAAGAGTACCGCTGCAGAATTTTCTGAACAGAGTACTCCTCATTGTTAAACAATTTATGAACAATCCATATTGAAAACTAAGTTGATGCCAAAAATAGAAAAGGTAGATAAGGCAATTTCCTAAGTGACTGCAAATTTATAGGATTTTTGAAACATCAGAAATAATATTAAAAGACATATAGAAACGTGAACAAAGTTGTTTTACTCGTTTTGCATAACACCAAAATACAAAATCAAGGTAATGATTGAATCAAAAGGTCGCAATAAGAAAACTTTAAATCCTCCAAGGAAAGAGCAAAAGGAGAAAAGTCTAGAAGCCCCAAAAGAAGAGAAGGGTTCTGCTAAAGGTCCTAGAAGGAACAAACTAGAGGGCATCACATAAAGGATGTGAGCCAAGAACTCAAACTAACCTTTGTCTAAGGAGACTCTTCACTCGATCCTAGTGCAACTCGACCAAGGTCTAAAGATTTTTAGTCTTACGAGGTTTACCACCAAGAACAAGAGAGGTCAGAAAGGTTCTAAAAGATCTAAGATACCTTATCTTAAAACAAAAGTTTAGGTCAGCAAAGAAACTTCTATGAATTCCTGCCATTCTGAAAGATCAAAGAAGTCAGAATGGTTACTAAGCAGTCTTAAAGGTCTTATCTTAAGAAAGGGAGGCCTAGAAAAGCAAGGAACGCTTCTCTCTGATACCAACTGTAACGCCCCGCTCCCAGATACCGAGCCCTTATCCGGAAGCGAACGTTCGGCGCGTATAACGTTAAATAAATCTAAAATTATACGCCAGCCTCTACGTCGTCGTATCAAAAATAAAGCAACGGAAGTCCACAAGACTCGGGTAAAAACCATAAATGCTACTAGAATAGAAAACAAACCGTCTAGGGGTAAAAAGGAAAAGCTTACAACAACGGTAACAAGCTTACAACGTACGATGTCCCAAAGAGAAGATACAAAGCTAGTCTCACAAACTTGAAATAAAAGTACAACAAGCTTATAAGAGAATCTACAAGATAAACCGTACAACCTTTAAAAGAAAAGTGAAGGAAAACATCGAGGGCTTCAATGCCATCAAAACGTCCTCGAACTCCTCAACGAAAACCGATCAACTTTGTTCGTCTTCTCACCCCCAAACACATAGGAAAATATGCATTCGAGGTAAGTACAACGTACTTAGTAAGAAAGAGAAGCTATGATAACAATTATGGTTATAAAGAACAGATAGTTATTTAATTAGTTATTTAAGTGGGACCGACTCAATCTAGGGTTCACTTCATGCTCATCAACACGTCGTGACTAACTGTTTCTAACTTAGCCTATCTCTGTTACAACCGCACTCAAGGGCACTACGCGCATCCGCCTCAGCAGAGTCCTTCTGTACTTAGGGTCATTGACCTACAGAGTTATTCTACCTTGGGAACACTCTTTTGCAACATATTAGTGGATCACACCAATATCCACGAAGTCTAGAAAAGGTAGACTCCGATAGCACGCACACCTCGGCGAAATCCCTCCGTACTTAGGGTCCTTGGACCTACGGAGTTCCTCTACCTTCAGAGGTAGCACATGCATCGCGATTTAGCCTGGTGCCTAGCCAAGAGAGACATGTTGTTTAATCTTTTACTAGTCAAGTACGTTGATTATTAGGATGATTAACTAGCCACCTACGTGTTTTCAAATAATCTCCCTCACACAAACTACTCTCTTCCTAGACCACTAGACACGGACAGGTCCTAGCAATTACACAGACATTGACGAATGCTAATTCATCAAAGCACAAGCCTATCATGCTCTTCCGACGGATCCGAACTTCAACTCCCTTTAAGAGTACATTCGGTGTTTTAACTGAACGAATCAGAAGCTCAATTCAGGCTTGTCTAAGTTTATACCATTTTATCATATCATATTTAAAGGTCTCATATAGATAAAGCATGTTTATAAGGCTGAACCACAACTAACATAGAAAGAAAGGCAAAATAAAGCTGGACGCCCGTTCAAGGTAGTGGACGCCCGTCCACCTAATACAGTTTCAATCCTGAATCCAAAAAGACCCCTCAGACGCCCGTCCAGTGATACCAGACGCCCGTCTGAGGAATGGTTAAGGCTGGACGCCCGTCCAGAACACTCAGACGCCCGTCCAAGGTATTCCCCAGGTGAACGCCCGTCCTAAGAACCGGACGCCCGTCCAACTGGGTTCGACTGGAACCCTAATTCTTCTTCATGCGATTTCCAGTTCGTATTTTGACCAAACAACAGCAAATACAACACGGAAAACGTTGAAAACTACGCCTAAACATATCATAACAATTATGATCAAAGATCAATCCAAAAACTCCTCAACTAGCCTCAAAACACCTTACGATATCATCCAAACTTTATAAGAGACAATTGGAATCATAGGGATAGCTTTTCTTACCTAATGCAGCCCAGAAAACTGCTCCAAAACTCAGAGGAAAGCTGCTGCAACACCGCCAAACTGATAGGAATCCGTAGCCCTCTTCGCAACGATTCCAAGCCTTAAACTCGATCTGAAAGAGATGAGTCTTTCTCTTAGAATTGTGTTGAACTCTCTCTTGTTCTCTCATCCTCTCTCACAGCCGCCCAAGGGTAAGGGGAAGGGGCTGAATTCCTGATCGTTAATTAGGTTAGTGATTAGCCTTTGCAAACAAATCCGTTTATATACCTACTCCCCTAACCTTAGCTTTTCCTTTAATGCCCTTGTTTAACAAAACTGATTTTCCTTTTAATTATATATATAAAACTCGAAATATATATATAAAACGTCCAAAAAAACATAACTCCGAATAAAAAGGAAACCGAACCTAATATTTCGTTTTCGCAAAAAGACACGTCTGCCCTTTTCCCGAAAATCAGAATATTACATTCCTCCCCAAAATCCTTTTAATATATATAGGTTTCGAATATATATATTTATGTATATACTTTAAATCGTTTAATTAAATCACACGAAAAACTGACTTTTAGTTAAAAGACTCTTTTACCCTTTTCTGAAAAGTCGGGATGTTACATTATGGAATTATCTTTTATTAAAGGATTTATTTTGTTTGATAAATAAAAATCCTTGGAGGCTAAGTTTTACTCTCCTATATAAAGAGAGTTCTCCCAAGCCTCAAATAACACATAAAATTCGACTTCTCCCTATAGTAGAGAGAAGAAAATATTTTCGGCCAAGGGTGAGTAGAGGAGAAATCTTGGAGATTTTTCCGGTAGCATATCGGAAGGGTTCGAGTCGAGAATTCCTTCCACCGGGAATTGCTTGGATCACACGATCGGAAGACTGTGGTGCTCTTCACATCTTCACATTCATCCTTTGCGGTTCTTCAACTTGAATTTAGAGATTCAAGAGGTATGATCTACATCCCCCTTGTAGAATAGATCTAGTTGTTTTATTACGCATATTATATAGATCTAGATCCATAAATCGCTTCCGTTGCGGACAATATTACTAACAGTGGTATCAGTCGCCATGTGATCTATATTTATACGTATAAAATATTAGATCTAGGAGTGGTAAAACATGTAGATTTTTTTTGTCCCAATTTTTTTTAAAAATAGGGCCGACGCATGATTTAATTTTTTTTTATGTTATGAATGTCTTGGTTGAAGAGATGGATTGGGGTTGGTACTGTTTACTCGTTAGATCTATTGTAGCTCCTTTGTTTAGTAACAATTGAGCATAGGAATTGTATTTTTTTTATGTCTTTCTTTTCGAGATTTATGTAAAAAGTAGCATCTTTTATTGTTATTTTGATTATCCGGGCTGGAAAAGATGAAGATCTTGCTGAAAAATTGAAGATCAAGACGAAACCCAAGGTATGAACGAGGAGAAACGGATGAATTTTATTAAAAAAAAGCTGCTACAGACTTTCGCGACGCCGAAAAGCGTCGCTATAAGTCCCGTTTAATAAAAAAGATGCGGCTAGGGTTTATTTTTGTTGCGGCTGCATGGAATTTTCTTGTGACCTAATTTTTTTTATATTATCATTCAACTGCCGCATGAAGGAAAAAAAAAAAAAAAAAATTTTGGAAAATAAATTAAAAGCAGCCGCATGTAACATAATAAAATTAAATATATGAATAATTAAAATAAATTGGATTTATTTAATTAAAAAGACCTTTTCTCCTCTCGGGTGTTCGTGGTTCGTGTTCCGGCGGTTCGAGTTCAAGATTCGAAGATCAAGACTCGAAGACAAGAAGATTGTAATTTATTTTTCCTAGGATAGATTAGTTACGGGGGTACCAACAATCCATCTCGGTGTTTAAATTTCCGCAATTTATTTTTTATGTGTTCGATCATAAAATAGATATAAAATCGGAATTGCCATGACATGCATCATATCATAAATCCACTCCATGCATACATGTAGAATTTTAATTTTGGTAATTAAAATAGGCATGTATTCAAACTCGTGTAATTAGTTGAAATTTAATTAATACGTGGTAATTAATGAATTTAGTAACTAATTAATGATCCGAGGACGGGTTATGAAATCGTTAGGCTTTTCGGTGTGTGTTCTCGGTGAACCGCCTTAAAACCCAAACGAGATCACGTTTTCAATTCGTAGTGTCTACGAGATTGAATGATGGTAAAAGAACAAAAAATCTTGGATAAAAACGGTTTGCTTATAGGTTGGGTGGTCAACTGAGCTAGGCTCGACCGACTTAACCCTCCTAGTGTGATGTATGCACGGGGGTCCGGCAAGACTAAGCTACACCGGAGAACGGAGGGGTGATTCCTTCTTATCTCAATGAGGCTGTCTTGACCCGATTTCGTCCGACTGTCACATATGTTCCAACGAATAGGACGGGTAGGCTTGCCTACGTTACCGACACCATTCGGAATCCTTGATTTGATGAGCTTTTATGATAACATCAAAAAGACGTGGTTAGTTAACCCACAACCACTTCCAAATTATTGAGTGGGAGCGGGGAGGCGACCGGCCAACCCCACGGCCTCTACTATAGATACAAGTAAGTGAGAGAAGGGTGACGCCTCGAGGCGCTTTGATTTCGTCCCCCTAAGGATGGTGTTCGCCCCTATCAACATTCATGGCTTGGTCTCCGAAAGGATAGGTTTTACGGGTACTCGTCGGGTCACCGACCTATCCTAAGACTGCATACTCGGAGCGTACCTAAGAGAACCGATATAGTAGGTCACACTCATCATGGGTATTCTTGATAATATCTAGGCTAAAAAAGGAAGGTAGTCAATGAATAAAGGGATGTTCGATTCCCGTGGGATGTTTGATTCTCACAAGTTATTCATTGATGAGATTGTCTCGATTTAACCGTCATCTTTTTGACCTACCCTAAGGCGGCAACCGAGATGCGAGGTTAAAACCTTGGAATGGTAGAGTAGACTTAATTTTTTAGTTTACAATTCCTAAAATTTAATATAGTAGTGTTAAACTTGAATTAATACATGTCATTTTATTTTCGGCAAAATGTACGCTCAAATTTACGCTTTCTTGTCGAAAAATTAACGGGAAACAACTTTAAGAAATGGAAGAGTAACTTAAACGTGGTGCTCACGTATGAGAATGTGCAACATGTACTTACTTACGAATGCCTACGGCGGCGATCCAAAAACCTGGTAAAGGCGAGATCGAACGGCGTAATCGGCTGGATCGAAGCGGATAACCGGGCTCGTGGGATCATCTGGCGGCGGTGTCGGAGGTTATTAGGACCCGGATTGAAGAGTTTGAGTCTGGGGAGAAATCATGCGGAAACTTACTACGATGTTTGGATCACCTAGCAACCAAGCAAGACACGATGCCATCGGGTTGGCCGTCAACACGAAATTGAAGAAAGGTCAAGCGGTGAATGGTCATGTTACGAATATGATCGGTTACTTCAATGACGCCGGTATTCATGGATCAAAGTTCGATGAAGCAACTCAAGTATCAATGATTTTGGAATCGTTGACTCTGAGTTTATCCCGTTCAAAACTCGATATCGATGGGCAAATATGAGTTGACCATGACACGATCTTTGAATGAACCCGACTATCTACGAGGGCTGCTATCGAAAGATAAGGTCCAAGTAGGGGATAAGAAAGCTCAAAGCCAATATGGCCGAAGCCGGGTCATCAAACAAGCCTAA
Organism: Gentiana straminea; assembly: GCA_036785695.1. Lineage (NCBI taxonomy): Eukaryota > Viridiplantae > Streptophyta > Magnoliopsida > Gentianales > Gentianaceae > Gentiana > Gentiana straminea. The sequence continues at coordinate 9,331,468 of JAVUPR010000300.1, read as the reverse complement.
GGCGAAACCGAAGAAGAAGGGTAGTGTTGCACCCGTGCCCAAGCCAATGAAGAAAAAGGCTGCCAAGAAAGTTGACGAGTCCAAGCCCAAGGGCAAATGCTTTTCTTGTAAGGAGGTAGGACATTGGCGACGCCATTGTCCCGAATACCTTCGTGATGTGAAAGATGGCAAAGTCAAGGCTGTCGCTGGGAAAGATAAGAAAGGTAATTTGGAATTACTATTCTTGGAATCTTTTAATGTAGCTAAAGATGTGTCCACTTGGATACTTGATACGGAGCTACTAACCATGTATGTTCTTCATTGCGGATTCTTAGTTCGTACGAGGAGGCTGGAAGAGGGTTCTCAAGTGATGCGAGTAGGCAACGGGGCGCTCATTTCGGCTAAAGCGATGGGAGAGTTTGTGGACTTGCATTTTAATAATAGAATTTTACATTTAGACAATGTTTATTTTATTCCCAATTTCGGGAGAAATTTGATTTCTTATTCTGCCTTAGTTGAACAATCATTTTCTCGTTTCAAGTTTGAATGGTGAATTTGTTATTTCAAAGAATGGCTTTGAATTGTGTTCAACTATAAATGAAAATGGTTTATATTTTGTAAGACCACATAAAGCTCCCCTACTTAATACTTGAAATGTTTAAAGCGCTCATCAAAGATGCGCAAAAAGGCGAGAAAGTTTCTCAAGTAAAAGAAGATAAAACATACTGTGGCATCTAAGGCTTGGCCATATTTCCTTGGAAAGACTCAAAAGACTTGAAAAGGTTAATGCCTTAGGTGAGTCATCGTTGACACACTTTGCACCGTCTGCGAGTGTTGCCTGGAGGGAAAAATGACTAAGCGTCCCTTCTCATCAAAGGGTAATAGAGCCACGGGAACTACTAGACTTAGTGCATTCAGACCTTTGTGGTCCGATGAACGTACAAGCTAGAGGCGGATACGAGTACTTTGTGACTTTCATTGATGATTACTCGAGATTCGGTTATGTTTATCTGCTGCATAGAAAGTCCGAGGCTTTTGGAAAGTTCAAGGAGTTCCAAGCGAAAGCCGAAAGGCAACTAGGCAAGTCATTGAAATGCCTCCGCTCGGATCGTGGAGGTGAGTATTTAGATGCGAGTTCATTGACTACTTGGCTGAAAAAGGAATTTGTTTCCAACGTTCAGCGCCTAGGACACCTCAGCAAAACGGAGTTGCTGAGAGGAGAACAGGACATTGATCAACATGGTTAGATCAATGATGAGCTACGCCTCACTACCTATATCCTTTTGGGGTTATGCTTTAGAAGCAGCGGTCTACATTTTGAATGCAGTACCGTCAAAGTCTGTCGAAAAGACACCCGTTGAGATGTGGTCCGGACATCGCGAAAGCCTTCGTCACTTCCGCATATGGGGTTGTCCTGCACACGTGCTGATGGACAAGACTACCAAGCTACAATCACGTACGAAAGTATGTTTGTTTGTTGGCTATGCAAAAGGTACACGTGGTGGTCTATTTTACGATCCGGAAGATAACAAAGTGCTAGTCTCGACTAACGCTACGTTTTTGGAGGAAAGTTATATGAAATACCACAGACCTCGAAGTACAATTGTACTAGAGGAATTACTCTCCGATGACATCAGGCCTATTGTGGCTGCTAATGTTCCTGTAAACAACACTAATAATACAACAGTCACTTCCGACATTCCTGTTCCACCCGGACGTCTTTGCGAGAGTGGTTCGGCCACCGGCTCGGTACGGCATGGATTTAGAGGCAAACGTAGTCGCCTCGATGGGGTGGAAGATGATCCTCCGACCTATAAGAAGGCCTTCTTGGATCACGATAAGGATAAATGGATTGACGCAATGAATCAAGAGATGGAGTCTATGTACTCTAACTCAGTCTGGAAACTTGTAGAACTTCCTCAGGGTGAAAGGCCCATTGGATGTAAATGGCTCTACAAGCGAAAGAGAGGAGTAGATGGGAAGGTTGAAACCTTCAAAGCACGGCTGGTAGCCAAAGGTTACACACAGCGAGAGGGTATAGACTACGAGGAAACCTTCTCACTGTGGCCATGATGAAAACCATCCGCATCCTCCTTTCGATTCTTTGCATGTCCGGATTATGAAATCGGCAAATGGATGTTAAGACGGCGTTTCTAAACGGCTTTCTTGACGAGGAAATCTATATGCAGCAACCGAGAGGGATTCATTGAAGAAGGTCGAGAGCACATGGTGTGCAAGTTGCTCGGATCCATTTATGGGTTGAAGCAAGCATCTCGTTCCTGGTATCATAGATTCGATCACACGATCAAGTCTTATGATTTCGAACAACACTTTCTTTGAATCTTGTGTGTACAAGAAGGTTATCAAAGATAGTGTTGTATTTCTAGTGTTGTACGTTGATGACATACTCTAATTGGCAACGATAAGGGGATGATGTCCGACGTGAAAAGTTGGTTTGCCACGCAATTCCGAATGAAAGATTTGGGAGAAGCGAGTTATGTTCTAGGGATCCAAATTATAAGGGATCGTAAGAACGGGATGTTAGCTACGTCCCAAGCAACTTATATAGATAAGGTGCGGCACGCTTCGATATGGAGAACGCAAAGAAGGGTTTTCTACCAACCCGTCACGGCGTTTACCTATCTAAGTCTCGGGGGCCTCAAACCCCTGCAGAGGGGAAGAAGCTATGGGAAGAGTGCCATATGCCTCGAGTTTGTTGGTAGTCTTATGTATGCTATGAGGTGTACGAGACACGACATTTGTTACGGCGTTGGATTAGTCGGCCGTTTTCGGTCAAATCCGGGGCAACCGCAACTTTGGACGACGATAAAGAATCTCATCAAATATTTGAAGAGAACCGAAATTATATGCTCGTCTATTCGAGTGGGAGTTTGGAGCTAGCGGGGTACACCGATTCGATTTTCGGTCGGACGAGAGATGATTCTAAATCTACCTGCGGTTCGGTGTTTACGCTTGGTGGCGGTGCGGTAGAATGGAGAAGCCAAAAGCAATCCGGCACGGCCGATTCAACAATGGAAGGCGAGTTCATAGCGGCCTCGGAGCGGCTAAAGAAGCGATTTGGTTAAGAAAGTTCATCGGCGGATTAGGCGTTGTCCCGAATGCGAAGATCCTATTACTCTCTATTGTGATAACAATGGGGCCATTGCCAACTCTAGAGAACCTCGAAAGCACGGTAAGTCGAAGCATATAGAGAGAAAATGCGGGTGATCAACGATTTTGTCGATAGAGGGGACATTTCCGTCAAGAAAATCGCCTCCGCCGATAATCCTGTTTGATCCATTCACCAAGACGCTTGTCGATTGAAGCTTTTAGTCGACACTTGGAGACTATAGGTATTAGAGACATGTCTCATTTGCTTTAGAGCAAGTGGGAGTGATAGTTTGTTTGTATTTTAAATAATAGGGTGTGCTCTAAAACAATTAATCACATGCTTTCGTGCAAGTGGGAGATTGTTAGGTGTGATGCCCGAAAGACAATTTTGTAATTGTTTTATTTAATAAATGAAATGATGTTATTATTCATATTTATTATTCTCATATTCACCGATGTGACAATAGTATTTACACTACGAGAAAACCCTAAAGTATATCGTTTATGTAATCACTTAACTCGGTGTATGGTATATACACAGGAGGATTGAGTTAGTGAAGATGTGCTTAAAATACAATTAGCCCGTAGTGAAGTTAATCGAGAGTATCGGGTCTCTCCTTTAACGTGCTATTAATGCGCCCAGAACACAATAGGTGTGATTGTCTTATCCGGACTTTCGGTTAAGAGAACCTAATGGGGCATTTATATATGATAGATATATCATATAGGGCTGGACCGATTTGATTGGAGTTCACGATATAATTCCGTAATCGAGAAGTCTTATCGAATCAATGGATGATCATATTTATGGATATATCTTAATCCTGAGGTGATCACAGTCAACTGCTTGAATCAGTATGAAGTTTGACTTGACGGTTAAGGATTACACTTGAGTACGTAGGTCCGAATTACCCCATCTTGGCATTGTACTTGAATTGAGTGAGTAGTACGTATTTATCACGGATACGGAATCCATTCCTTCCATTTATGGAAGTAGATAGAAACAGTTCCCTTATTTGTTAATCCTAGAAACGATCGATCGTACGAGTTCATATTACAACGATTAGCTACCGGAGTTGTATGAATTAATTGATCACTAGGGGGTTAATGGTAAATAAGGATAAGAGGTTCTAAAAAGGGTTAACGGTAACTTCCCGATTTAGAATGAACGATCTATGGAGGATTAATCCATATGTAATGATTATATCAATGGACGCTTATTATTATTCTCGTGAGGAGATAAATATAATCTTATAATCGGAGGAGTGCGATCACGGGATTATGGTGGCATATTCCTGTGATTGATTTATCGAATATAATTATCCTATAATTATTTATTTGATTTATCGGAGCCGGCGATTATTAGTCCATGGTCCCCGACGTGCCTCACAATATAGCATAGCTATTCTCGGACGTCGAATCCTAATAATATTAATTTAGTTCTTGTTGGACTTTATTAAAACGATATGTGAATTAATTGTTTAGTGGACTATTAAATTAGTTTGGACTAAATAATTAAATACACGAAAAAGTCATTTTTCGTGGACTCGGCCCGAATTGGTGTGTTGACCATTTTTTATGTGTAACGCCCCGCTCCCGGATACCGAGCCCTTATCCGGAAGCGAACGTTCGGCGCGTATAACGTTAAATAAATCTAAAATTATACGCCGGCCTCTACGTCGTCGTATCAAAAATAAAGCAACGGAAGTCCACAAGACTCGGGTAAAAACCATAAATGCTACTAGAATAGAAAACAAACCGTCTAGGGGTAAAAAGGAAAAGCTTACAACAACGGTAACAAGCTTACAACGTACGATGTCCCAAAGAGAAGATACAAAGCTAGTCTCACAAACTTGAAATAAAAGTACAACAAGCTTATAAGAGAATCTACAAGATAAACCGTACAACCTTTAAAAGAAAAGTGAAGGAAAACATCAGAGGGCTTCAATGCCATCAAAACGTCCTCGAACTCCTCAACGAAAACACGATCAACTTTGTTCGTCTTCTCACCCCCAAACACATAGGAAAATATGCATTCGAGGTAAGTACAACGTACTTAGTAAGAAAGAGAAGCTATGATAACAATTATGGTTATAAAGAACAGATAGTTATTTAATTAGTTATTTAAGTGGGACCGACTCAATCTAGGGTTCACTTCATGCTCATCAACACGTCGTGACTAAGCTGTTCTAACTTAGCCTATCTCTGTTACAACCGCACTCAAGGGCACTACGCGCATCCGCCTCGGCGAGTCCTACGTACTTAGGGTCATTGACCTACGAGTTATTCTACCTTGGGAACACTCTTTTGCAACATATTAGTGGATCACACCAATATCCACGAAGTCTAGAAAAGGTAGACTCCGATAGCACGCACACCTCGGCGAGAATCCCTCCGTACTTAGGGTCCTTGGACCTACGGAGTTCCTCTACCTTCGAGAGGTAGCACATGCATCGCGATTTAGCTGGTGCCTAGCCAAGAGAGACATGTTGTTTAATCTTTTACTAGTCAAGTACGTTGATTATTAGGATGATTAACTAGCCACCTACGTGTTTTCAAATAATCTCCCTCACACAAACTACTCTCTTCCTAGACCACTTAGACACGGACGAGTCCTAGCAATTACACGGACATTGACGAATGCTAATTCATCAAAGCACAAGCCTATCATGCTCTTCCGACGGATCCGAACTTCAACTCCCTTTAAGAGTACATTCGGTGTTTTAAGCGAACGAATCGAAGCTCAATTCGGGCTTGTCTAAGTTTATACCATTTTATCATATCATATTTAAAGGTCTCATATAGATAAAGCATGTTTATAAGGCTGAACCACAACTAACATAGAAAGAAAGGCAAAATAAAGGCGGACGCCCGTTTAAGGACTTGGACGCCCGTTCAAGGTAGTGGACGCCCGTCCACCTAATACGATTTCAATCCTGAATCCAAAAGACCCCTCGGACGCCCGTCCGGTGATACCGGACGCCCGTCGAGGAATGGTTAAGGGCCGGACGCCCGTCCGAACACTCGAACGCCCGTCCAAGGTATTCCCCGAGGTGAACGCCCGTCCTAAGAACCGGACGCCCGTCCAGCGGGTTCGGCGGAACCCTAATTCTTCTTCATGCGATTTCCGGTTCGTATTTTGACCAAACAACGACAAATACAACACAGGAAAACGTTGAAAACTACGCCTAAACATATCATAACAATTATGATCAAAGATCAATCCAAAAACTCCTCAACTAGCCTCAAAACACCTTACGATATCATCCAAACTTTATAAGAGACAATTGGAATCATAGGGATAGCTTTTCTTACCTAATGCAGCCCGAAAAGCTGCTCCAAAACTCGGAGGAAAGGCTGCTTTGCAACACCGCCAAGCGATAGGAATCCGTAGCCCTCTTCGCAACGATTCCAAGCCTTAAACTCGATCGAAAGAGATGAGTCTTTCTCTTAGAATTGTGTTGAACTCTCTCTTGTTCTCTCATCCTCTCTCACGGCCGCCCAAGGGTAAGGGGAAGGGGCTGAATTCTGATCGTTAATTAGGTTAGTGATTAGCCTTTGCAAACAAATCCGTTTATATACCTACTCCCAACCTTAGCTTTTCCTTTAATGCCCTTGTTTAACAAAACTGATTTTCCTTTTAATTATATATATAAAACTCGAAATATATATATAAAACGTCCAAAAAAACATAACTCCGAATAAAAAGGAAACCGAACCTAATATTTCGTTTTCGCAAAAAGACACGTACGCCCTTTTCCCGAAAATCGAATATTACATTCCTCCCCAAAATCCTTTTAATATATATAGGTTTCGAATATATATATTTATGTATATACTTTAAATCGTTTAATTAAATCACACGAAAAAGCTGACTTTTAGTTAAAAGACTCTTTTACCCTTTTACGAAAAGTCGGGATGTTACATTCTTCCCCCTTAAAGAAGTTTCGTCCTCGAAACTTGACGAACCAACTCCACTTTCATCTTAGATACCAGCTTGCCCACTTTCTAGTTCACTTTCAAAAACAAACATTATCTCCAACTGATTTGAACCTTATTATTTTCAACATCAAGACTTCGACGCGTCCATCACAACTAATCTAGTACTTCAGACCCAAGCACCATTCTATCTTATCCACACACAAAACATCTACCTTATACTCAACTCTTCTAACCCAACTTCTTAAGCTCCTCCTAGAACCCTGTGTCCTAAGAGTCATACATCCATCCACCAATTAACGGTAGAACTCTTCCGGGTTCTTTGTCCATTCATCACCCTTACGAAGTTTCCGGACTTACGCAAAGGTTACTCGATCTATACATTCGCCTTACCCTCGAGCTAACTATTAACTTAAGGAACTTCAATTCCGCCTTGTTATCAATTCGGCACTAAACCATCTATAACACACCCAAACCATAGACAAACTTCAATCTTTACTAGTCTCCAAAAAGGTAACCACATAAACTTCTTCTACCAGACTTACAAGGATTTCCTATAGACAAGAATACAACTTTTGATTGTGAGTTTATCGGCAACCATAACTTTATAGTCCAACGAGAATATTGGAGTTGTGAAAGAGTTTATTTTTAAACAACACATCTATAAGAAACAAAGTTTTAAACTTGTCCTCACCTTGATTCCAGAAGAAGGGTAAGAATGGTTATGCAAATATTTTTTGAAAATTTGAAACTACTAAGGGAGATAGAAAATAGGAGAATCTTGAGATGTGTAATACAGAATGAAGACGGATTGAACTTGGTTCACATGCATATGATAACACATTTGTTTAGATAATGCAAAATGGATGATATATAAAATTTGCCTATATGAGGGTACTTGTGATAAGTTACTAAAACAAAAGTACTACGGCGAGACATTTATCACGGCCAGAGGTCATTCTACAAAAATCCAGATTGAAACATTTTCCTTTCTCTTGAAATTATTGGTATGATTGAATGCAAAAGAAAGACAAACTTGCTATTAAAGAGTTCAATAGAAAGGTCTAGAAGTGGAAGAAGTCTCAAATATTATTCTAATATGTACTTATACATATGATAAATATATATAAAGATTTGAAGACGGCGATATTCTCTCGAAAGATTCCATGCTTTGAAAATACAAGTAAATTGGTGAAATGTTGTGAAAGGGGTCATGAATGATTACGTGGAAAAGAAAGCAAAAGAATTCGAGAAAATGCATATTCTATTTCTTTCAACAACCGTTGCGGTTAAAATATTATTTTTGAAAGCGGGGAAACATCTTCTCCAAAGGTTCAAAGATAAAGGTAAACCGGAGAAGTGCTTCGTGAGGAAATCATAAGTAACGGCGAGTAAAGAAAACACAAGAGTTTCGAATAGTACATGTTTTTGTGTCGTTCAAAGACTAACACAATAAGAACTATTGTGATATTGTTAAAAAGTTTTGAATCGAAGATGAAAGTGTTCAAAGGATAAGGACAACCCCCTTTTTTTTTTTTTTTTTTTTTTTTTTTTAAAATAAAAATCAGAAAGTCATTTCTTCCAATTTGAAGAAAGAAGGTTTAGAATAAAACAAAACGACTTACACACTGTAGTAAATTTTTTTTTTTTCTTTTGTCGAGGGAAAACTCTTAACAAAATAAGTTGCATGCTAAAATCCTTCATCAAACGTAGCTTTAAAAGACGTGCATGAGTTGTAAAGGAGGTTCAACTACTCGCTTATTCAAAACAAAAATTTCATAAGGAAGTAAAAGATATAGTACTTTGAAAGGAATTATCAATAGGGCTTTTGAACATATGTATATATGAAATTTTCTAAAAGTAGTTTGAAGCTATTTAAAGACACTTAGGTAAGAAATGGTTGTTCACGTATTCTTTCCGGAAGACAAAAGAATATGTATTTAGAATGGATGTTATGAGAAAGTTTGATCTTTCCACCTGGTTTCGAAATTTATAAAATTCTAATAAAAGAGTTGAGTCCTTAAACAAAAGTTTTACGCACTAAAACATCGTGTATGGGATGCATTGAAGGTAATCACTAGGATGCAAAAGTGTATTGACCCAAATTTGCTAAACATGATGCTATGAAAGGGTATGCAGTTGCCAGTTCAAATAGTTCGAAGGGTGAGAAACCCATTTCCTTAAATCAAGCATTGACACTATGAAAACATCTTCATAAAAAAAAAAAATAAACATCAAAGTATGTGCACACTTGAAGAATAAAACCTCGCAATGGAAGAACTCTTACCGAGTTCAAAAAGTTTCAAACGGATGATCCAGCTACCACATTGGTCACAAATAATATGCAAGGGGAAAAACATTTTAAATTAGAGGTAACTAAGTATGGATCCAAATGATTATAAAAAGTACCTCGTTAAAGAAAATGTGGGATTGGAAAGTCACCATGTAAGTGTTTCTTGTCGCAAAGGTATTAAATCTACAACACTTAATATCTACTCACTAAACTTCTTATTTGGATAACAAGTAAGTTAGGGTCTTATGCTCCAAAGCCTTCCCAACATCTACTACCCCACACCTAAACTTCCAAGGTGAAAGAATGTTGTCTAGCCTTTCATGAACAAGTACTTAAATAATTTTAAAAGTTTAAGTACGTACGTCAACCATGAAATGATTGACTTGTACAAAACAAACCAAACTAATTTTGAACATGATGTAAAAAGAAAAGTTGTAGGTATACAAGCTTTACATATGCTACACAAAATTCAGAATTTATGGAAAAGCATAAGTTGGTTAAAAATAATTATTTTTGTCTACTTGCTGCAAGCTGTCAAAACTTTCAGAAATTTATAATCTACATTATTTTGCAGATTGAACTCAAATTAGAAAGAATTAGCACTTGACTCCAAAACAAAAATTTCAGATCAGAGAGTTTTCTACAACATATCAAAAATTCAAGTCATTTGAAAATGTTTAACTTATTCAAAACAGACTCGTAAGTAAGAGTACCGCTGCAGAATTTTCTGAACAGAGTACTCCTCATTGTTAAACAATTTATGAACAATCCATATTGAAAACTAAGTTGATGCCAAAAATAGAAAAGGTAGATAAGGCAATTTCCTAAGTGACTGCAAATTTATAGGATTTTTGAAACATCAGAAATAATATTAAAAGACATATAGAAACGTGAACAAAGTTGTTTTACTCGTTTTGCATAACACCAAAATACAAAATCAAGGTAATGATTGAATCAAAAGGTCGCAATAAGAAAACTTTAAATCCTCCAAGGAAAGAGCAAAAGGAGAAAAGTCTAGAAGCCCCAAAAGAAGAGAAGGGTTCTGCTAAAGGTCCTAGAAGGAACAAACTAGAGGGCATCACATAAAGGATGTGAGCCAAGAACTCAAACTAACCTTTGTCTAAGGAGACTCTTCACTCGATCCTAGTGCAACTCGACCAAGGTCTAAAGATTTTAGTCTTACGAGGTTTACCACCAAGAACAAGAGAGGTCGAAAGGTTCTAAAAGATCTAAGATACCTTATCTTAAAACAAAAGTTTAGGTCGGCAAAGAAACTTCTATGAATTCTGCCATTACGAAAGATCAAAGAAGTCGAGAATGGTTACTAAGCGATCTTAAAGGTCTTATCTTAAGAAAGGGAGGCCTAGAAAAGCAAGGAACGCTTCTCTACGATACCAAGCGCAACGCCCCGCTCCCGGATACCGAGCCCTTATCCGGAAGCGAACGTTCGGCGCGTATAACGTTAAATAAATCTAAAATTATACGCCGGCCTCTACGTCGTCGTATCAAAAATAAAGCAACGGAAGTCCACAAGACTCGGGTAAAAACCATAAATGCTACTAGAATAGAAAACAAACCGTCTAGGGGTAAAAAGGAAAAGCTTACAACAACGGTAACAAGCTTACAACGTACGATGTCCCAAAGAGAAGATACAAAGCTAGTCTCACAAACTTGAAATAAAAGTACAACAAGCTTATAAGAGAATCTACAAGATAAACCGTACAACCTTTAAAAGAAAAGTGAAGGAAAACATCAGAGGGCTTCAATGCCATCAAAACGTCCTCGAACTCCTCAACGAAAACACGATCAACTTTGTTCGTCTTCTCACCCCCAAACACATAGGAAAATATGCATTCGAGGTAAGTACAACGTACTTAGTAAGAAAGAGAAGCTATGATAACAATTATGGTTATAAAGAACGAGATAGTTATTTAATTAGTTATTTAAGTGGGACCGACTCAATCTAGGGTTCACTTCATGCTCATCAACACGTCGTGACTAAGCATTTTCTAACTTAGCCTATCTCTGTTACAACCGCACTCAAGGGCACTACGCGCATCCGCCTCGGCGAGTCCTACGTACTTAGGGTCATTGACCTACGAGTTATTCTACCTTGGGAACACTCTTTTGCAACATATTAGTGGATCACACCAATATCCACGAAGTCTAGAAAAGGTAGACTCCGATAGCACGCACACCTCGGCGGAATCCCTCCGTACTTAGGGTCCTTGGACCTACGGAGTTCCTCTACCTTCAGAGGTAGCACATGCATCGCGATTTAGCCTGGTGCCTAGCCAAGAGAGACATGTTGTTTAATCTTTTACTAGTCAAGTACGTTGATTATTAGGATGATTAACTAGCCACCTACGTGTTTTCAAATAATCTCCCTCACACAAACTACTCTCTTCCTAGACCCTTAGACACGGACGGGTCCTAGCAATTACACGGACATTGACGAATGCTAATTCATCAAAGCACAAGCCTATCATGCTCTTCCGACGGATCCGAACTTCAACTCCCTTTAAGAGTACATTCGGTGTTTTAAGCGAACGAATCGAAGCTCAATTCGGGCTTGTCTAAGTTTATACCATTTTATCATATCATATTTAAAGGTCTCATATAGATAAAGCATGTTTATAAGGCTGAACCACAACTAACATAGAAAGAAAGGCAAAATAAAGCTGGACGCCCGTTTAAGGACTTGGACGCCCGTCCAAGGTAGTGGACGCCCGTCCACCTAATACAGTTTCAATCCTGAATCCAAAAAGACCCCTCAGACGCCCGTCCAGTGATACCAGACGCCCGTCTGAGGAATGGTTAAGGCTGGACGCCCGTCCAGAACACTCAGACGCCCGTCCAAGGTATTCCCCAGGTGAACGCCCGTCCTAAGAACCGGACGCCCGTCCAGCGGGTTCGGCGGAACCCTAATTCTTCTTCATGCGATTTCCGGTTCGTATTTTGACCAAACAACGACAAATACAACACGGAAAACGTTGAAAACTACGCCTAAACATATCATAACAATTATGATCAAAGATCAATCCAAAAACTCCTCAACTAGCCTCAAAACACCTTACGATATCATCCAAACTTTATAAGAGACAATTGGAATCATAGGGATAGCTTTTCTTACCTAATGCAGCCCAGAAAACTGCTCCAAAACTCGGAGGAAAGGCTGCTTGCAACACCGCCAAGGCGATAGGAATCCGTAGCCCTCTTCGCAACGATTCCAAGCCTTAAACTCGATCGAAAGAGATGAGTCTTTCTCTTAGAATTGTGTTGAACTCTCTCTTGTTCTCTCATCCTCTCTCACGGCCGCCCAAGGGTAAGGGGAAGGGGCTGAATTCACGATCGTTAATTAGGTTAGTGATTAGCCTTTGCAAACAAATCCGTTTATATACCTACTCCCCAACCTTAGCTTTTCCTTTAATGCCCTTGTTTAACAAAACTGATTTTCCTTTTAATTATATATATAAAACTCGAAATATATATATAAAACGTCCAAAAAAACATAACTCCGAATAAAAAGGAAACCGAACCTAATATTTCGTTTTCGCAAAAAGACACGTACGCCGCTTTTCCCGAAAATCGAGAATATTACATTCCTCCCAAAATCCTTTTAATATATATAGGTTTCGAATATATATATTTATGTATATACTTTAAATCGTTTAATTAAATCACACGAAAAAGCTGACTTTTAGTTAAAAGACTCTTTTACCCTTTTACGAAAAGTCGGGATGTTACATTATGGAATAGATCTAGATCCATAAATCGCTTCCGTTGCGGACAATATTACTAACAGTGGTATCAGTCGCCATGTGATCTATATTTATACGTATAAAATATTAGATCTAGGAGTGGTAAAACATGTAGATTTTTTTTGTCCCAATTTTTTTTAAAAATAGGGCCGACGCATGATTTAATTTTTTTTTATGTTATGAATGTCTTGGTTGAAGAGATGGATTGGGGTTGGTACTGTTTACTCGTTAGATCTATTGTAGCTCCTTTGTTTAGTAACAATTGAGCATAGGAATTGTATTTTTTTTATGTCTTTCTTTTCGAGATTTATGTAAAAAGTAGCATCTTTTATTGTTATTTTGATTATCCGGGCTGGAAAAGATGAAGATCTTGCTGAAAAATTGAAGATCAAGACGAAACCCAAGGTATGAACGAGGAGAAACGGATGAATTTTATTAAAAAAAGCTGCTACGGGACTTTCTGCGACGGCGAAAAGCGTCGCTATAAGTCCTGTTTAATAAAAAAGATGCGGCTAGGGTTTATTTTTGTTGCGGCTGCATGGAATTTTCTTGTGACCTAATTTTTTTTATATTATCATTCAACTGCCGCATGAAGGAAAAAAAAAAAAAAAAAAATTTTGGAAAATAAATTAAAAGCAGCCGCATGTAACATAATAAAATTAAATATATGAATAATTAAAATAAATTGGATTTATTTAATTAAAAAGACCTTTTCTCCTCTCGGGTGTTCGTGGTTCGTGTTCCGGCGGTTCGAGTTCAAGATTCGAAGATCAAGACTCGAAGACAAGAAGATTGTAATTTATTTTTCCTAGGATAGATTAGTTACGGGGGTACCAACAATCCATCTCGGTGTTTAAATTTCCGCAATTTATTTTTTATGTGTTCGATCATAAAATAGATATAAAATCGGAATTGCCATGACATGCATCATATCATAAATCCACTCCATGCATACATGTAGAATTTTAATTTTGGTAATTAAAATAGGCATGTATTCAAACTCGTGTAATTAGTTGAAATTTAATTAATACGTGGTAATTAATGAATTTAGTAACTAATTAATGATCCGAGGACGGGTTATGAAATCGTTAGGCTTTTCGGTGTGTGTTCTCGGTGAACCGCCTTAAAACCCAAACGAGATCACGTTTTCAATTCGTAGTGTCTACGAGATTGAATGATGGTAAAAGAACAAAAAATCTTGGATAAAAACGGTTTGCTTATAGGTTGGGTGGTCAAGGCGAGCTAGGCTCGACCGACTTAACCCTCTAGTGTGATGTATGCACGGGGGTCCGGCAAGACTAAGCTACACCGGAGAACGGAGGGGTGATTCCTTCTTATCTCGGTGAGGTCATTTGTCTTGACCCGATTTCGTCCGGCCGTCACATATGTTCCAACGAATAGGACGGGTAGGCTTGCCTACGTTACCGACACCATTCGGAATCCTTGATTTGATGAGCTTTTATGATAACATCAAAAAGACGTGGTTAGTTAACCCACAACCACTTCCAAATTATTGAGTGGGAGCGGGGGAGGCGGCCCAACCCCACGGCCTCTACTTATAGATACAAGTAAGTGAGAGAAGGGTGACGCCTCGAGGCGCTTTGATTTCGTCCCCCAAGGATGGTGTTCGCCCCTATCAACATTCATGGCTTGGTCTCCGAAAGGATAGGTTTTACGGGTACTCGTCGGGTCAGCGACCTATCCTAAGACGGCATACTCGGAGCGTACCTAAGAGAACCGATATAGTAGGTCACACTCATCATGGGTATTCTTGATAATATCTAGGCTAAAAAAGGAAGGTAGTCAATGAATAAAGGGATGTTCGATTCCCGTGGGATGTTTGATTCTCACAAGTTATTCATTGATGAGATTGTCTCGATTTAACCGTCATCTTTTTGACCTACCCTAAGGCGGCACTGAGATGCGAGGTTAAAACCTTGGAATGGTAGAGTAGACTTAATTTTTTAGTTTACAATTCCTAAAATTTAATATAGTAGTGTTAAACTTGAATTAATACATGTCATTTTATTTTCAGCAAAATGTCTGCTCAAATTTACGCTTTCTTGTACGAAAAATTAACGGGAAACAACTTTAAGAAATGGAAGAGTAACTTAAACGTGGTGCTCACGTATGAGAATGTGCAACATGTACTTACTTACGAATGCCTACGGCGGCGATCCAAAAACACTGGTAAAGGCGAGATCGAACGGCGTAATCGGCTGGATCGAAGCGGATAACCGGGCTCGTGGGATCATCCGGCGGCGGTGTCGGAGGTTATTAGGACCCGTTGAAGAGTTTGAGTACGCGGGAGAAATCATGCGGAAACTTACTACGATGTTTGGATCACACAGCAACCAAGCAAGACACGATGCCATCGGGTTGGCCGTCAACACGAAATTGAAGAAAGGTCAAGCGAGTGAATGGTCATGTTACGAATATGATCGGTTACTTCAATGACGCCGGTATTCATGGATCAAAGTTCGATGAAGCAACTCAAGTATCAATGATTTTGGAATCGTTGACTCCGAGAGTTTATCCCGTTCAAAACTCGGTATCGATGGGCAAATATGAGTTGACCATGACACGGATCTTTGAATGAGCCGACTATCTACGAGGGCTGCTATCGAAAGATAAGGTCCAAGTAGGGGATAAGAAAATTTGAAGCCAATATGGCCGAAGCCGAGTCATCAAACAAGCCTAAGGCGAAACCGAAGAAGAAGGGTAGTGTTGCACCCGTGCCCAAGCCAATGAAGAAAAAGGCTGCCAAGAAAGTTGACGAGTCCAAGCCCAAGGGCAAATGCTTTTCTTGTAAGGAGGTAGGACATTGGCGACGCCATTGTCCCGAATACCTTCGTGATGTGAAAGATGGCAAAGTCAAGGCATCGGCCCAGGGAAAGATAAGAAAGGTAATTTGGAATTACTATTCTTGGAATCTTTTAATGTAGCTAAAGATGTGTCCACTTGGATACTTGATACGGAGCTACTAACCATGTATGTTCTTCATTGCGGATTCTTAGTTCGTACGAGGAGGCTGGAAGAGGGTTCTCAAGTGATGCGAGTAGGCCTTTGGGGCGCTCATTTCGGCTAAAGCGATGGGAGGCTTTGTGGACTTGCATTTTAATAATAGAATTTTACATTTAGACAATGTTTATTTTATTCCCAATTTCGGGAGAAATTTGATTTCTTATTACTGCCTTAGTTGAACAATCATTTTACGTTTCAAGTTTGAATGGTGAATTTGTTATTTCAAAGAATGGCTTTGAATTGTGTTCAACTATAAATGAAAATGGTTTATATTTTGTAAGACCACATAAAGCTCCCCTACTTAATCTTGAAATGTTTAAAGCTTGCTCATCAAAGATACGCAAAAAGGCGAGAAAGTTTCTCAAGTAAAAGAAGATAAAACATACTTGTGGCATCTAAGGCTTGGCCATATTTCCTTGGAAAGACTCAAAAGACTTGAAAAGGTTAATGCCTTAGGTGAGTCATACGGTTGACACACTTCCTGTCTGCGAGTGTTGCCTGGAGGGAAAAATGACTAAGCGTCCCTTCTCATCAAAGGGTAATAGAGCCACAGGAACTCTAGACTTAGTGCATTCAGACCTTTGTGGTCCGATGAACGTACAAGCTAGAGGCGGATACGAGTACTTTGTGACTTTCATTGATGATTACTCGAGATTCGGTTATGTTTATCTGCTGCATAGAAAGTCCGAGGCTTTTGGAAAGTTCAAGGAGTTCCAAGCAGAAGCCGAAAGGCAACTAGGCAAGTCATTGAAATGCCTCCGCTCGGATCGTGGAGGTGAGTATTTAGATGCGAGTTCATTGACTACTTGGCTGAAAAAGGAATTTGTTTCCAACGTTCGGCGCCTAGGACACCTCGGCAAAACGGAGTTGCTTTGAGAGGAGAAACGAGGACATTGATCAACATGGTTAGATCAATGATGAGCTACGCCTCACTACCTATATCCTTTTGGGGTTATGCTTTAGAAGCGGGTCTACATTTTGAATGCGGTACCGTCAAAGTCGTCGAAAAGACACCCGTTGAGATGTGGTCCGGACATCGCGAAAGCCTTCGTCACTTCCGCATATGGGGTTGTCACACACACGTGCTTGATGGACAAGACTACCAAGCTACAATCACGTACGAAAGTATGTTTGTTTGTTGGCTATGCAAAAGGTACACGTGGTGGTCTATTTTACGATCCGGAAGATAACAAAGTGCTAGTCTCGACTAACGCTACGTTTTTGGAGGAAAGTTATATGAAAGACCACGGACCTCGAAGTACAATTGTACTAGAGGAATTACTCTCCGATGACATCGGGCCTATTGTGGCTGCGCGAATGTTCCTGTAAACAACACTAATAATACAACGGTCACTTCCGACATTCTGTTCCACCCGGACGTCTTTGCGAGAGTGGTTCGGCCACCGGCTCGGTACGGCATGGATTTAGAGGCAAACGTAGTCGCCTCGATGGGGTGGAAGATGATCCTCCGACCTATAAGAAGGCCTTCTTGGATCACGATAAGGATAAATGGATTGACGCAATGAATCAAGAGATGGAGTCTATGTACTCTAACTCGGTCGGAAACTTGTAGAACTTCCTCAGGGTGAAAGGCCCATTGGATGTAAATGGCTCTACAAGCGAAAGAGAGGAGTAGATGGGAAGGTTGAAACCTTCAAAGCACGGCTGGTAGCCAAAGGTTACACACAGCGAGAGGGTATAGACTACGAGGAAACCTTCTCACTGTGGCCATGATGAAAACCATCCGCATCCTCCTTTCGATTGCTGCATGTCTGGATTATGAAATCTGGCAAATGGATGTTAAGACAGCGTTTCTAAACGGCTTTCTTGACGAGGAAATCTATATGCAGCAACCAGAGGGATTCATTGAAGAAGGTCGAGAGCACATGGTGTGCAAGTTGCTCAGATCCATTTATGGGTTGAAGCAAGCATCTCGTTCCTGGTATCATAGATTCGATCACACGATCAAGTCTTATGATTTCGAACAACACTTTGCTGAATCTTGTGTGTACAAGAAGGTTATCAAAGATAGTGTTGTATTTCTAGTGTTGTACGTTGATGACATACTCTAATTGGCAACGATAAGGGGATGATGTCCGACGTGAAAAGTTGGTTGACCACGCAATTCCGAATGAAAGATTTGGGAGAAGCGAGTTATGTTCTAGGGATCCAAATTATAAGGGATCGTAAGAACGGGATGTTAGCTACTGTCCCAAGCAACTTATATAGATAAGGTGCTTTGGCACGCTTCGGTATGGAGAACGCAAAGAAGGGTTTTCTACCAACCCGTCACGGCGTTTACCTATCTAAGTCTCGGGGGCCTCAAACCCCTGCGGAGGGCTGAAGCTATGGGAAGAGTGCCATATGCCTCGGTTTGTTGGTAGTCTTATGTATGCTATGAGGTGTACGAGACACGACATTTGTTACGGCGTTGGATTAGTCGGCCGTTTTCGGTCAAATCCGGGGCAACCGCAACGGGACGACGATAAAGAATCTCATCAAATATTTGAAGAGAACCGAAATTATATGCTCGTCTATTCGAGTGGGAGTTTGGAGCTAGCGGGGTACACCGATTCGATTTTCGGTCGGACGAGAGATGATTCTAAATCTACCTGCGGTTCGGTGTTTACGCTTGGTGGCGGTGCGGTAGAATGGAGAAGCCAAAAGCAATCCGGCACGGCCGATTCAACAATGGAAGGCGAGTTCATAGCGGCCTCGGAGGCGGCTAAAGAAGCGATTTGGTTAAGAAAGTTCATCGGCGGATTAGGCGTTGTCCCGAATGCGAAGATCCTATTACTCTCTATTGTGATAACAATGGGGCCATTGCCAACTCTAGAGAACCTCGAAAGCACGGTAAGTCGAAGCATATAGAGAGAAAATGCGGGTGATCAACGATTTTGTCGATAGAGGGGACATTTCCGTCAAGAAAATCGCCTCCGCCGATAATCCTGGCGATCCATTCACCAAGACGCGTCGATTGAAGCTTTTAGTCGACACTTGGAGACTATAGGTATTAGAGACATGTCTCATTTGCTTTAGAGCAAGTGGGAGTGATAGTTTTTGTATTTTAAATAATAGGGTGTGCTCTCTAAAACAATTAATCACATGCTTTCGTGCAAGTGGGAGATTGTTAGGTGTGATGCCCGAAAGACAATTTTGTAATTGTTTTATTTAATAAATGAAATGATGTTATTATTCATATTTATTATTCTCATATTCACCGATGTGACAATAGTATTTACACTACGAGAAAACCACTAAAGTATATCGTTTATGTAATCACTTAACTCGGTGTATGGTATATACACGGGAGGATTGAGTTAGTGAAGATGTGCTTAAAATACAATTAGCCCGTAGTGAAGTTAATCGAGAGTATCGGGTCTCTCCTTTAACGTGCTATTAATGCGCCCGAACACAATAGGTGTGATTGTCTTATCCGGACTTTCGGTTAAGAGAACCTAATGGGGCATTTATATATGATAGATATATCATATAGGGGTGGACCGATTTGATTGGAGTTCACGATATAATTCCGTAATCGAGAAGTCTTATCGAATCAATGGATGATCATATTTATGGATATATCTTAATCTGAGGTGATCACGATCAAGCGCTTGAATCGGTATGAAGTTTGACTTGACGGTTAAGGATTACAACGAGTACGTAGTCTGAATTACCCCGTCTTGGCATTGTCTTGAATTGAGTGAGTAGTACGTGTTTATCACGGATACGGAATCCATTCCTTCCATTTATGGAAGTAGATAGACGAGTTCCACTTATTTGTTAATCCTAGAAGCGATCGATCGTACGAGTTCATATTACAACGATTAGCTACCGGTGAGTTGTATGAATTAATTGATCACTAGGGGGTTAATGGTAAATAAGGATAAGAGGTTCTAAAAAGGGTTAACGGTAACTTCCCGATTTAGAATGAACGATCTATGGAGGATTAATCCATATGTAATGATTATATCAATGGACGCTTATTATTATTCTCGTGAGGAGATAAATATAATCTTATAATCGGAGGAGTGCGATCACGGGATTATGGTGGCATATTCACTGTGATTGATTTATCGAATATAATTATCCTATAATTATTTATTTGATTTATCGGAGCCGGCGATTATTAGTCCATGGTCCCCGACGTGCCTCACAATATAGCATAGCTATTCTCGGACGTCGAATCCTAATAATATTAATTTAGTTCTTGTTGGACTTTATTAAAACGATATGTGAATTAATTGTTTAGTGGACTATTAAATTAGTTTGGACTAAATAATTAAATACACGGAAAAGACATTTTCGTGGACTCGGCCCGAATTGGTGTGTTGACCATTTTTTGACCTAATTGGTCAAAAAGGATAAAAGATGCGTGTGACCTATTCTTTTAGTAAAAGGTGCGCATATTTTATGTATTATTAGGAAATTTGTTTTCCTAAATTAATTAATAAGACATGTGCATAAAATATTTATTGGATAAATATTTATGGTAAATAATAAAGATAAATATTATTCTAGATTTGTTCTAGAATATTATGGAATTATCTTTTATTAAAGGATTTATTTTGTTTGATAAATAAAAATCCTTGGAGGCTAAGTTTTACTCTCTCTATATAAAGAGAGTTCTCCCAAGCCTCAAATAACACATAAAATTCGACTTCTCCCTATAGTAGAGAGAAGAAAATATTTTCGGCCAAGGGTGAGTAGAGGAGAAATCTTGGAGATTTTTCCGGTAGCATATCGGAAGGGTTCGAGTCGAGAATTCCTTCCACCGGGAATTGCTTGGATCACACGATCGGAAGACGTGGTGCTCTTCACATCTTCACATTCATCCTTTGCGGTTCTTCAACTTGAATTTAGAGATTCAAGAGGTATGATCTACATCCCCCTTGTAGAATAGATCTAGTTGTTTTATTACGCATATTATATAGATCTAGATCCATAAATCGCTTCCGTTGCGGACAATATTACTAACATATCTCTGGTTTACCGAGGCCTGTAAAATTGAATTTTGAACAGCCTTTGTTATTATGTGTTATTCGCTGTTGATTTTAGTTAGTAGGTCCGCAACAGTTGGGATCATGCCCAACTGAAGCGGAAGTTGCTAACATTTTCTTTGTTTTATTTTGTCTTTGTCATAGAAAGATCAGGATACTTCAGAGATTCGATCAAACCGGAGTTGAAAAAGAGCAATCAAGTCAAGCGATATACCTCGGACAATATTGAACATCGCAACAATTTCCATGTATCCTGGATCCACTGTCAGAGAGCAATATGAAGCGGATAATAAGCGGGTGGAAAAAGAGAAAGAAGCAATCAAGCAAGAGCCTGAAGAGAATTTAAAGGAGTATAGCACGTATCGTCCAGGTGAGTTCCCTGTCGAGCTAATTGAAATATCATCTTTGGATTATGATTCTGATGATCCTGAAGAGGATCCTGACACGATGTTCTCTGAGCCTGAGGACGAGACTTAGGCACCGTGGTGAAGTTATGAGACTCTGGCACGTTCCGACTTCCAATATCTATTAATGGTATATCAATAGGATTAGGTTTTTGCGACTCTGGCTCGAGTTGCAACATTCTACCTTTTTCCCTCTGCCAAATGATTAAGCTTCCGGTCGTTATGAATCAAACCAGAACCATGACTTTTGTTGATAGGACTAGAGATATGCCTGACAGTCTGCTCAGGAAGTGCACAATTAAGGCATGAGGGTTCACTTTTCCAATTGATTTCATGGTTATAGACGTACCAAAGGACCCAAGTGCCCCAGTTTTGTTAGGAAGACCTTTCTTAGCGACGAGCAGAGTAGTCATGGATTTTGATAATGGGTAGATCACTTTGAGGTTGAATAATGATGCAGTATCTTTCAAAATCTTAGAGCCCCTAGATAATAGGCCAGAAAGTTGAAAATTGACGTATGATTCAGGAAAGGTGGAAATTATGGATATAGAAAAGAAAGGACGTAAGCATCGAGAGGTTGTAGTAGAAACCATTGAGCAGGAATTTATGAGACTAATGCTTAGAGAGAGATAAGATAAGGACCACAACAAGACGCTAACGGTAGCTACTCCTTCCGTATTGCGTAGTGATGGATTAGAGCCTAAAGTGGAAAACGTGGAGTCCTTGAGTATAAAGTCTAAATCTCGACGCAGAGCCAGACCTAGTACGCAAGCTAAGAGGGAGAGGCATGCTAGGAAGAGAGCTCAAAAAGGTCTATAAGGATACAAACCTTTGGAGCACAAGTTTGGCGAGTTAAAGCTCCAACCCTTAATGATCGAAAATCTGAAGAAAGTCGAGCTGGCGACTATAAACTCAGAACTATTCCTTTGAACCCTTATGTAGATTAGGAATGAATAAAAGTAGCTTGATGAAGGGATGAGCTTTTTTTCATCCTACCGCACCCTTAGGCTTGAAACCGATGGTTGTTGGAAAGGTTTTTTTACTCGTTGTGGATTCTAGTGAAATAGGTTAGGATCGAGTCGAAGATAGCAACAAAAGAGTCAGAGACTAGTCAATTTGATGTAAGAATTGAGCAAAGAGGTTGATTAAAGTGTGTAGAGAAGGCAGACAGAGAAATCTAGGGAAAAGAAGCCCCGGTAAACGTAGGAGTACCTCCGGTTTACCGAGCCTGGATTTTCAGTTTTCTGAACGTCAGATTGAAAAGCTGTATTTTTAGAGACACGTGGAGGACACACGTTGCATCAGACACCACCAGTCAGCAGAAACTATCCCATTTTGCCTTATTTTCAAACTTTTCATCATTTCCCACACTCTACCATAACTCCACCTCAATCCCATCAATCACCCCCTCAAATCCCTCACCCTAATTACTCCTCTACCCACTATTCCACCTTCCATCATTTTCCTATTTAAAACACTCTTCCACCACTATTATCATCACTCTCATCTCCAATATTCTCCTCAAAACACCAAAATTCTTCGATTTCATCTTCCTTAGAATCCGACCACCATCACCACCACTATCACCACCATATATCCACCAAAATCAAACCCTTTTTCCATTTTAACAACCAAAAACATCCATTTTTCCACCCTGTTGCTGATTGCCAGTATCTCTACAAGGTGAGGTGCTGCAGTTCTTTTTCTTTCATCAACAGAGCACTTTCCCAGTCAAAATTCAGAAAAATTTAGGCCGGTAAATCGGAAGTACCTGCCGGTTTAGCGAGGGACCTTTTTCAGTATCAGCTTCTATCATCATCCAGGATGGGTCCAAAGCATAGTAGAACCACCCTTCATCCCAGTGGTTATCAGAGCATATACGGAGATGCTAATCCCTTGATAGATAGGGTTGAGCAATTTCATTCATTGGAAATCTACGAGTCGTTCCAAGGGCATTGGAACGCAAGACCTGTTTCCCGAGAATGGGGCGTGGAACTGGACGATTGTGGTGAAATCTTGCCCCGAGTCCTACAAATGCAAGATATATTGGATATGGCCTAGGCAACGACATGGTTCAACGCCACGGTGGTAAGAGAATTCTACGCTTATGTTTCACACAACCCGGGAGCCACATTTGCAATGGTCCATGGTGTTAAGATTGATTTTTCTACTGAGCGGATCAATGCACACTTTGGGGTTCGAAATCCACCAGTGGGCCCAGACGAGTACACATCCTCGACCAATGTTGAAAAATCGAGAGAATGGATATGATAGCTGAGTACTTTGGGGTGCAATGGAAGCGCAACCCTTTGGGAGCCCCCACCATCTTCCTGGAGAGTGAGTTATCCTGGGATCGGAAGATGGTCAACCTATTTGTTTGTGATGTCCTTCTACCGACCAACCACACGGTCTCTTTCACCATGAAGAGGGCGGAGTTGATGTTCTACCTGGAGCAGGGATCTCCAGTAAACATCGGTCTATTGATGCACAGCTGTATTCATGAGCTTGATGCCACATATGAGCGCGAGCAGTTGCCTTACGGGCCGATGATTGACATGTTTGCTTTGGAGGACGAGGTGAAAATTCTCGTTAGTGATGATTGGGAAGACCCTGAGCCAATGATCAGTTCGTAGTCGGTTCAACGCGTACCAAGACGGGTCGGGCGGAGAGCTGAGAGGGATCGTTCTCCGGTCCACAGAGCACCCCGGACACAGAGAGCTACGCTAGAGGAGCACTCGAGAGAGATTGCGAGTCTGCATCACAAGATGGATAGGATTATAGACTTATTTTTCATACCTCCTGCGACCCCACCACCTAGGACTGCCCCACATCACCGAGCATCATCTTTTGCTTCTGTTGCCTCCAGTTCTGCACCACCTCCCGGTTTTGAGCCTAGAGATGACTGGGAGGACTATTATGAGGAGGACTAGTTTTTCTTTCTTTTCATTGTTGTTATTTTCCATTTTCTTATTTTTATTTATATTTTTATTTTTCTTTCCCTATCTAGTTGATGTAGCAGAATTTTATACTGATTTTGACGGCTTAATATGTTTGGAGTTATTTATTTTCTCTTTTACTGTCGCAATTTTATTATATGGTTTCTTGTCACCACTATTCTTCTTGGTTTGTTAGAGATACTTAGCGCAGATTCTTCATGGACTACTTACATGAGCCTGATGATTTATACGATGATCCAATTCTTCTTTGGTTCCACCCTTAACCGAAGCTAAGTTCCTTTTCGTTTTTCATTTTTCAACTTACACATTGGGGACAATGTTTCGTTTAAGTGGGGGGTAAGGGACGTCACTTAGCTACTTAGCTACTTAGCATTATATTCGGTGAATTGCGTGATTGTCATGATTCTCTTTGATGCACTGTTCACCATTTAGACTTTGATTCATTTCGATAGGATTTCGAAAAAATATGATATCTTTGATCTTTTTAAGTTAATTGACTTCATCGTTGTTTCACGACACACAAGTAAGAGAAAGTGCCCACTTCTGAAGTAGTATTAAGTGCATATTCTGTTATGAGCCACCATTTTAAGCACGTATAACTCACTTCCCTTGGTGTGTAGTCGATAGCATATTGCTTTGACTAGAGTTGCCCTGGCTTTATCACAAATTATGTTTCACCAATGCTTATGAAGGTAAAGGAATTTCGGATTCGGTGGTTTATCATGAGCGGGGTCGTGAGGATAGATAAATCAATGAGATTTTACCCGCCAAGAAAGAGACGTGCATTGAAATATGTACACCTATATTTTCTTTGGAAAAAACTTGAGTCGATGGAGCGTAAGACGCGCGACTTTTGCATAGACCGATAAACGCGAGCCTAAGAGTAATACATACTCGGTTCTCGATCTGCCTTGCCAACTAATTTGACTCATAAATAACATGTTCAAGACTGGTTTGTTCGACTACGGGTTGACATAATGTGAGGTTGTCTGCATTACTAAGCGGTTGTGAAAGTTATTGTACACACACATTGGCTCATGACAATAATAGTGTTTAATACATCACTGATGGATATGAGTGGCATGATCTTGATCTTGACTTTGTGAGGAATGGTTGTTTTTAATTAACTTGTGTACTGATCAGAGTGTTATATTCTTTTCGCCTTTTCGCTCGGGACGATCAAAAGCTAAGTGGGGGTAGTTGATAACGCTCTAAATGGTACCATTAATTATACCAATATTCACCCCGAATTTTTCTCAAGAGAGGATAGATAGGCTCGTTATTGTGTGGAATATGTGTTAAATGCTATGTGCATATTTCTAGGATCGCAATTTTGCATCTATGTTATTTTCCCGAAGGTTTGGTACTGTTTGTCTCGTTTTTGCATGTTTTATAGGATGTAACGAGTTTAGAGCATTGGAGAAAGGATCTGGACCAGAAGAAGTATATTGGGCCAAGTGATTAAAGTCCAAGAAGAAGTCTGCTGAAGAAAAAAAGGAAAAGTCGGCCCGGTTTACCGAGGGCTAGGGCTCGTAAACCGAGGACTTGTTGGACACGAAATTGATTCTGCCGCCTCTACTAGGTCGGTTAGGTTTTAGAGAGTCATAAGTCGGTCATTGTATCTATATAAGCCCGCATCTACAGATTATTGCATAAGTCTTCATAAGTGAATAATAAGCTTTCATATTATTATTATTATTATTATCAAATCTCTTCATTACATTATAGTTTGATGAAATAAAGTTAGTCCAAGCTTTTGAGGAGTTATTTCTGGTTTTCTCCCTTTCTCTACCATCTCTAGCTTGAGTAGATCGAGCTAGATCTCCATTGTTGAAGGTATGAAGCTTTGAACGTTCTTTTTTGTCTTCAATATGGTAAATATATTCGTATTTATGTGTTTTAGTAAATCTGCATGTTTAAAGACCCTATAATTTACTTAGATTAATCGTAATTGAGCAATGTAGATCCAGGGATAGGAAAAGCTGACCCTGGTAAACCGGCGGTCTATACCGGTTTACCGAGGCAATATTTTGAAAACCTAAAACTGGGATTCACTACAGCTACGTGATCGATAGGTTTAATTAACAGTAGGTTAGATCTGGCCATTCTGCTTATTATAATCGTAAAACTAGCATCAAATACGAATAGTGAAGTGTTAGTTTGGACATAGTCTTGAATAGACCCTAGGAACTCCTAACCCTATCTACTCCGACAATGGTAGTAGACAATCTATACGCAAGCTACCCTCATTAATTGGTGCGTAATAGCCCATACGCATAAAGAACTAGAATTTCCGATATCGAGCGCTAACTCATACCGCTAACCTGCCGAGACAGCTGTCGACACTGATCAGCACGTTCCTAGGGTCTACTAACCATAATCCAAGTTAGTAGATCGGTGAGAAGAGGGGGAGAAATACCATGTTTCTTTTTTGTCTATTGTTGGTCCATTACCGCCTCTATGTTGCTTCTTAATTACGTTAGAATCGTTTATAGTTAAAGTTGCATTGTCTCTGTGGGATCGACCTTGACTCGCATTTACTATACTACGATGTACTTAGTATTCTTGATAGTAATATCGACGTTAGTGACTTACACACGATCAGTGCTTGAATGTCCCTTTTATGGCACTTCACAAACTACATGATGCTAATGTCATGTATACCTATGCCAAGCAATCCAAAGCAGCAGCATGTGAAAAGAGAAAGAGATCAAATACAAGCACATATGTACAAATGAAAGAACACAAATCTAAGACCCAGAAAAATCTGGAACGAGAATGCTTTGGTCAGTTAATAGATGAGGAAGAAGAACAACAAGACAAACAGGAAGAAGGAAATGGTGATGACGGTGAAAAACAAAGAGGAACTGATGCTGAAGAATCGGAAGAAAACCAAGAAATGGACATTGATGACAGAGTTGAGGAATATCTGAATTGGAAAATAGGAGACTCCAGAATTCAACTGTCCAACTCTGAGAGAATGTTTTAAGAAGAAGTATGGTTCTTTAAATTTCTTGGGATCACTACCCTAGTAGGTGTACTTGATGAAACACTACTGTGGGAAATGATAGAAACAACAAAATCCAAATCGCACAAGTCCTCCAATGATGAGGCTAAATATGATGATCAATCTGATAATGATGATGATGATCAGGATGATAATGTCAGAGAAACTGCTGATACAATTGATGATGATATAACTCTGAATGTTTTCCTACAGCAAAAAGGGGCAGCTAAGCAAACATCACCAGCTAAGCAAAATGAACAGCACACTGAGACAGTTGAGGGCACTACTGTGCAAACTAAGGTTTGTCAACAACTCTCAGTTGACACATCAGCTGACCCAAAAGCAGTATTGGACACTGGATCAGCTTCTGGAACATCAGTCAAGCAAATCCCCAGCACAGAGCTATGGGGAAGGAGAGACATTACTGCAACTGAAATCACCACTACTCAAGTACTTGAGGAAGGAGAAGGTGATGTTGATGTCACTCAACCAGATGTGCAAAACCAGGAACCTAAACTGGTACCTCCCCCACTCACTCAACCGGGGACTTCTGCATCTCCTCAAACAGAACAAGTTCAAACACAAGAAGATGTTTTCATACCCAATCAAGCATTTCAAAGGGCAGTAGACACTTTGCTAGATGAGTTAGAACAACAAGAACTTTATCTCAGAAAGATGTCCGCAGCCTTAAAGGATGAAAGTCAATCCATAGAACGTAGATTCCAAGCAGTTGCTGAGTACATAGATGCGTAAAATGTTGTAGTGCAAAGACAAAATGATTTCATGCGTCAGCTGAATATTGTTGGTCCCTTGAAAAGGCTTTGGTTAAGTTTAGAGGGGGGTTGAATAAACTTAACACTTAAAATTTTTGGAGTTAACAAACTCAGCAATGTCAGTAGCTGCTCGCGGCGCTCGGTAGTCTACTGACCACTCAGTAGTCTTCTGACAGTAGATATTACTGGATTTGTTGCGGCGGAATATATTCAAATTACGCCTTGTTACTCGTTGTCAAAAAGATGATATTAAGTATTAGATACTCAGTAGTGTAAGTGTGTGATTCAGTTGCTAGTTTCAGTAAATTGATGTGATCAGTATACTAAATGCAGAAAGTAAATGCAGAAAGTAAGTAGGCAATTTTATAGTGGTTCCAGGTGGTGTAATCCTGTGAGTCCACTCTTCTCCTGTGATGTTGGAGAAAATTCACTAGAGATATTTGAGGTTGCAGTTACAAAAATCCTTAAGTTGTCTGTCCTTCACCAATAACTATGGCTTCACAAACTGAACACTTAAAACAGGTAGGATTGCTGCTCCAAAGTATTCCACTGGTCCTTGAAGGGTAGGATTGCCTTTTCACTAGCTCCACCACAAACAACAGTTCTTGACACCTAAGTGCTTTTCTGTCTTCAACAGGTTTCTTGTAAAAGAAAGTTTGAATCAAGTAAATGATTCAGCTGTTAGCAGCTTGATCAGGATGAAAGGATCAGCAGCTTGATGTCATCAATTGTGTATACTTGATGTAACTTGATGGCAGGTTACACTTGAAGATATTTCTTGATCAGTCGGTTAAAGTTCTGTGCATGTCAGCAGGGTGATTTTCTTGATAAAAAACTTGATAGCTTTGAGTAGGTTATTTGTTTTTCATCACCTGTATCTGAATCAAGAGTCTTCTATTTATAGGTGAGAATCCTGTGACTTATGTTTGAATTTCAAACATAGCCGTTTCAGATTTGTCTCCATCTTGACTTGCTTTTTGTCTATGTTCATAGTACTGACACTGTCAATTTGCTTTTTGTCAGTTTTTAGTCTGTCCACCCTTTGACTTGTGTCCATTGGTTAATCCTCTGAATCTTTCCAATGTTCCTTTTATCTTGCCCATTGATTTATTGACAAAATCAAGGCTTGTAATCCATCCTTATCCTTGTAATCTTCCAATGTTATCCTTGATTAAATTTAGAAATATACTCAACAAATATCTGAAGTATAACATCCTGCTGATGTACACATTTTTCAGCAGGTTTAAGTCTGCTGTGTTCTAATAACATATCAGCTGACTTCTTCTCATCGAACATTTTATTGTGAAGTTAGAGTACACCATTTTGAACATAACTAAGTTCCATTCACCACTTAACATATGGAACTTAGACCTTGTACACAAGGTATATGTAATCAGTATAGGTCATAACAGACTTCCCTAAATTCTAATGTCATATCCTTGACTTTAAATACTAAGTTTGATCCCTTAGCCTTCAATAACTGAGTTTGTACCATCAGCCTTCAGTATTCAGCAGGTTCCTAGACACTCTACTGACCTAGTTACCTTACTGATCTAGAAAGGTCTGATGATACAGTCAGCTGACCTAATTACAGTGCTTGTTTGATCAAACCTATACACAGATCAAACTCTAAAAACCTATACACTTGATCTAGACATCTTTTTTCCTTTCCTCTATAACAGCTAGTCTGGCACTCATCATTAAAACTTAAAGCATGTCCAACAATTACTCTTTTTTTAGTGATGATGCCAATACCCTCCTTACAGCAAAGCAAAAAGATAAAAACACAAATAGAACAAATTCAGTCAACTTTCATTATAATCATATTTGTTCAACATTATTACAAACTAGAGTCAGCAAAGTGAATTAAGCAAAGTAAGTGTGCTGATCTAGTTCATGTTCCTGTTTCTGTCCTGCTCTTGTTACTCTTGGAACTCCCTGATTTCCCTTACTATGTCTAGCATCCATTGATTTTCTATTGTAGAGAAATCAATCCAAGTGTGCAGCTGTTTCCACCATTTTCATGCTTCTGGCAGGGCTAATCTTATAGCATGAACATTGAAACCCTGTCCCATGTAGAAATGTTTAAACTCTTCAAGTGGATCTCTTGCTGACTGAACTCCCAGTCTTTGACCTCTTCCACCTCTGCCTCCTCTTCCACCTCTAAAAGAAGCTCTCAGTGCCTTGACCCTTACTTCCCAAAATTTTAGTCCCAAGAAGGAGTTGAGTCCTTCCTGAAATCCCATGTCATGATAGGGTCTTTTCTTTCCATAATATAGCTTCTTGTATTCCTTCAGGAGTCATCAGTCAACTGAATCCTGCCAGGTACAGGTTTCCTGAACTCATTTATCTCATCCTCCCATTTCTTCTTTGCAAAGATCCTTGCAGCTTCCTTTGCTTCTACTGTAAGGCCCTTTTCCCCCTTATTGACATCATCAACAAACCGGGACAGTAGACCATGAACACTTTCTTGTGTAATCACTAAGTTTGCAAGTTGACATTCCATAATCTCAGTTCTTGTGTCAACTGTAGTGATTCTTCCTTCAATTGTTTGTTCCAGCAGATTAATCCTCTCAGTAACCTTAGGATCCAGTGCGGCAGGTTGAGGTGTTTCAGCAGGGTTAGGTACAACAGCAGGTTTGGGTGCCTCAGCAAGCTTGTCCAGCTTCTTGTTGTTAACGGTGATTTTTACGGTTTATATGACTTTATTTCGTAGCAATTTCCTTCGTGTTTTATTACTTTTTATAGAAAAGTAAGTGTTTAAATGAAATATTGAAAGAATGGGTGTGGAAATCATTAAAATGCAAAATCGAGCTATTTACGTGATTTTTCGTCAATATATATGGTTCTACATTTTGCACGTTTCTATTATCTTGTAGGTACAATTTACATGGCAAGGAATGAACTGAAAAGGTGTTTGATTGAAGATTAAATGGAAGGAAGGAGATGCAAGTCGAAGGTAGAATGAAGCTTTACAAGTCTGGACGCACGTTTGAGGTCCCGTCCATGGGACTGGCGTCCAGAAGAAGTGGACTGGCGTCCAGGAGGAGAAGTTGATTCAGGATGTTCAGATTTTCTGTGGACGGGCGTTCAAAAACCTATAGGACGGGCGTCTGATCCAGCTCGGCCCGACTCGACGAATTTATGCACCTTGGACTGGCTTCCAGAATCCTTGGACGGGCGTCCAGCCGCCGCCATTGCCTAAACCGACCTAGAAACTTATAAATAGTCGCGTTTTTCTGAACCCTAAAAAAAACAATTCGATCCCTGGCCACCCCAGGCCCCTTGGGGGCGCCCTAGCTGCGTTTTCCCACCATCATAAACATCTTTTTATCTTCTTTTTATTTATATGATTTGTATTCCAACGATGAGCTAAGGCTAAGCCCAGAACGAGCTTTGTGAAGCCAATTCTCAGCAGCGTTTTGATTTCGACTTTGGATTTGGTTTTGTGAGTTTTTATTTAAAGTTGTTTCTTTATTACGTTTTGTATTGATTTTGCAATTTATATCGAGAGATGGTTGCTTTGTGATGTTTAACGTTTGATGAAAATCGTTGTTAGACCTAGATCACCGTAGTAAAGATGAGATTTTTAACCTAAAAATAACGAGAGTTGCTAGGTTAAATTTCTAGGTTGCTAGATTGAGAGATCTTACACCTTGGTTATGGAAGCGTTAATCTTTAAGATCGAGAGATGAAAGATTAATAAGCGAATTATCTACGAGAGTAGAAATTCATACCTTTGATAGGTGAACCACATCTTTATTAAATCTTCACTAAACGATCTAGGGTAGAAATTGAGAGTTGCGAGATAGGTGGATCATTGCTTGTTCCTCATTAACTTAATTGACATTATCTTTGTGCCTTGTTCTTCGTTGCGATCGTAGAATTTTATTTTTCTTTTTAGTTATAGAATAGATTTGTTTAGTTAGTTTAGGTCCGCAACTATATTTCCTGGCTTTGGATTGACAACCCTCTGTCCAGTTTATGGTTTTTTTCGTTTTCGTTTTTAGTTATTTCTCGTGACAATTTAGAAGAATTAAGAACTAGACCAACCTTGATTCCCTGTGATTCGACTCCGGTTGTAACTACTATACTACGATCCCTGCACTTGGGGTAAACCGGATTATTTTTATTACTTGTTTATTTTGCTTAGATAAAATCCGTGACGCTTGTGTAGTGAGGAAATCTGTTCATTTAAATGTTCATCTTGGCATGCTGTGGTGGTCTTGATACCTCTTAAATCTCTAATTAGGTCATTGATAGCAAACTGAGCAGATGTAATGTTGGAAGCAACTGTTTCAGTAGTTCTTCCTCTGTTTTCCACAAGATTAATCAAATCTTCAAATCTCTGTTCTTGTCTATTCAGTTGAGTCCTTAGCTATTCAATGTCTGTCCTTATAGCTCTCAACTCTTCCAAGACATGTGCTGGTACTGCACCAGCCATACCTCCAGCAATTTGTCCAGCAAAATCATCAGCAGGCTCTTCAACATTATAGTTTGTCCTTGGTATGCTGACAACCATGGCTCTTGTCCTGTCCCATCAAGAAGGTTCAGGACCTTCCTCAATCACATTCCCAAACATTTCTTCCAAAAGAGGATATTGTGCAGGTTGAGGTTCCAAAACATGTGCCTCTTCAAAAATTGGTACATGTGCCTATTGAGGCTCATCGGCAACTTGTTCTTCCTCAGGCATTTTGAACTCCTCATCACTAAAGTCATAGTCCAACAGCTGTTCATCCTCATTAACAACAGTCTGCTGACTATCTTTACCTTATGTAGCCTTGACTTTAGTAGCATGCACTGCAATAACAGGTTCTTCAGCAATCTGTTCTACAACAATTTCTTCAAAATGTTCAGGGGATTCCTCCAATCCCATCAACAGTTCCAACCTTTGTCCTAACACTGTTTGTTCCTCAGTGATTATGACTCTCTGCTCCAACCTGTATTCAGGTGTTGTTTGTAACTCAGCAACCTGAACAACCTCTTCAACAAAAACATGAGGAAACACAGCCAAGTTTTCTTCTAAAACTCCTCTAGCATCAGCAACCTTTTATAAGATATCAGCAGCTTGTCATAAGGTTTCTTGAGTGTCAAACCACTCCTGATACTGAGCTGAGTCCTCTGAACTTGTATCAGCTTCTTCAAACATAACAACATCAAAAATGGTAGATATTGTGGCTTCTTCCAGTGATGTTGCTATAGCAAGCTGTATTTCCAAATCTTCCTGGAAAACAGTTCCTAGCTCTTCATTTAGCAAGTCAGTCTGCTGACCCTCAGAATTTACATCAGACACTACAACCAATAAGGTGTCAGACATACTAATCAACCTGTTATCTCCAAGCTTCCAGATCATCCATAGTCATACCCTCTATGTCTTCATCCATATGATCGGTCTCCTCGGCCCTCGGCGGACGGACTTGCCATCATCAGTACTTTCTATAGTGATCGCTGTTGTATCTTTAGATCCCTATCCTACATCCTCAGTAGGTCTTTCCAATGCAGTGCCACTGGGTTGTCCTGGAAATGAAGGGTGATCATCATCAGAATTAGAGGATGATGAATCATCATTGTCAGGTGCAGCATATAGTGCTCTGAACAGAATGCTTCCTCTTTGATTTTCCCTTTTAATAATATCCAGCAGCCTTACTTGTAGTTCATATGTATCAATCAATCCAAGTAAGCTTTCCACTCCCAACTGGTTGAATGACCATTCTTCAAAATTGGTCATTGGTTCTCCATCTGGTTTTTGCCTCTTATAGAAACCAAACTTCCAAGCAAAGCAATCTTCAATTTTCTTGAAGTTGGGATCTACTTTTCCTTTCTTGGACTTCTTTTCCTTTCTCTCAAAAGGCATTGTGGGCCTTCTTGGGGCAAATTGCTCAGCTTGTTGTCCCCCAAAGGCTTCAACAAGGTGATTCAATGTATCTATAGCAGATACAAATAGGTCGATAGGTTCATCGGGTTGTACATTTGTCCTACTACCTCCAAGCTGTTCCACACTAGGTTCCACGACTTATATGCACATCGGTAGGGTCGCAATAGTTTTTCTTCCCCCCAAGTTGTAGCATCCACAGCGGGGTCTTGAACAGGTTCAACAATTTCCACATCAGGCTCAGGTACAGCAGTGTGTTGTGGTTCTTCAATCTGTTGCTCAACAACAACATTAGCATCCTCAGTAGGCTCAACAGCCTCTTCTTCTACTTCCCTTTGGTCCTCCAGGAACCTTAACTCTTTGCCTTTACCATAAACTCTTTTCTTTAAAACCTGTTTTCTTCTTTTTGCAGGTTGGTCCTCAATTTCAGCAGCTTTCCTTTTTCTTTTATCTTCTTTCTGTTGTTCTTTCAGAATCACAGTAGTAGTTTTCTTCCTTGTAACTTCAGTAGGCTCAGTTGTCTCAACATCAACTGGAACTTCAGTAGACTCGGCAGTGTCTACTGGTTGCTTTGCCTTGTCTTCTTAGGCTTTAAAAGCTCAGTGATCTTTCTTGTATCACTAGCCTTTCTTTTCTCAGCAGCCTTCTTAGATGCAGCAGGTTGTGTAACTTGCTTAGCCTGCCCACCACCATCATTATCATCTCCATCATTATCACTTTCAGTTGACTCATCATCATCTTCATCATCTTCATCATCATCCAAACCAGGAATAGGATCATTTATTTCTGGTTTATATCTAGACTTGTTGATCTTTGCAGGTGCAACATCAGCAATCTTCAGGTGGGTCAGCAGGGCCTGTATCATCAAACCCAGGGGCTTGGTCTTGGACTTCCTTGTTCCATCTCTAATCTCAGTCACTACCTTCTTCATATATTGAACAAAGAATCCGGCCCAATCAAATCTCATACTTTTGCATATGATTATCGGCATGTCAATCTTCGGTCCAAAGAGAGTATCAAGACTTCCACTAAATCCAAAAATGTTCTTGGCAATTATCTTGCTCAGTAGATTGTACTCCAATATGATATGCTTCACATTGATATTCAGTATTGATGGTATGGACTTGTTTGTCTTTATTGAATCAACAAAGTCCGGTCTTGCAAGCTGCATAGATTCAGGATTTGTAGGAGCACCATTTCCAGGTCCAAATCCGAATACTTCCCTCAGTAGATTTGAAGTGATTTCAATCTGCTGAGCATTTACAGTGGTAGTAAATGCCTCTGTATCATCCTTTATCACTATGTTCTTCCAGAAATTAACAACATTGGTGTATGAGATGCTGTCCATCTCAGATTTAGAACATCCTCCAGTCCTTCGTATCTCCTTATTCTTCTACCAATGTTGATAGCTAATTCTGTCTTGTGAGCATCAGTAACAAAGCCTCTAACACTTTGGCTTGTTCCAATATGAACATCTCATTTATCCGCCATTGAAGAAATTTGAAAAAGATGAAGAAGAAAGCTTGCAAATCTGTGTTCACACGTATATTCTCAAAGAAAATCAATCTGAACTTGTAAGTATCTTCTCTGTATATATGTCTGTATATATAAGGAAAGGTAGTGGGTAGTAACTTTCAGGAAAGTACTGTACACGTACTGTAGCATTTAACCACGATTAAAGTTGGAATAAATGTGATGTTGCCACGTGTCCCACTAGCTGTTCCCGTAAAGAGTTGTAACCGTTGGATATTGTAACCGCGATTATAAAGGATAAGAATAATATCCAATTACTTGTTGACTTTCATTTAAGTTTGACTTGTCTGTAACGTATACTCGGCGGGACTTGATCTTCGGTAGAGTTGGGTCGGCGGCCTGCGACAAAGATGGCTCGGCGGCCTCCGACAAATTACTCTGATCTTTAAACACTTAGTTTTGTCCAACGATAATACAAGATGAAGTTTAATACCAATGAGCGATCTGTCAAGTGAGCTCACCCAACGGGACAAAGACCAATCCCCTTGGCAACTTCATTTGCTCAATTGTCCAAACTTATTTAAGTACATGGAATTGTTGATACCAATGACTAGTACGCTAAGTGAGCTCACCCAACATAGCAAAGACTAATCCCTTTGGTGAATTCCGGTACTTTGTTGATTATTAGTATATCGGTCAACTTTTATAATGCCAAGTTCAGTTCTTAACTTAGCAAACCTTTCACTATCCAATGGTTTTGTAAATATATCAGCAAGTTGATCTTCAGTAGGGATGTAAAGAACCACCACATCTTTCTTCTCAACATGATCTCTTATAAAATGATGTCTCACATCAATGTGCTTGGTTCTTGAGTGCAAAACAGGATTTTCAGTGATTGCAATTGCACTTGTGTTGTCACACATTATAGGAATTTCTCTTTCTTCAATTCCATAATCCCTTAATTGTTGTCTTAACCATAGTATTTGTGCACAGCAGCTTCCAGCAGCAATATATTCAGCTTCAGCAGTGGAAGTTGATATTGAATTATGTTTCTTCTTGAACCGGGAAACCGATCTATTTCCCGTCAACTGACGGGTTCTGTGGTGCTTTTTCTATCAATCTTGCATCCGGCATAATCGAGAATCGAGTAGGATATAACTTTGAAACTTCCATCTTTTGAATACCATATCCCTACTACTCCCAAAGTCTCTTTTAGATACTTGAGAATCCTTTTGATTACGACTAAGTGACTTTCCTTTGGTTTTGATTGAAGTCTTGCACAAACAACTACAGCAAAGGATATATCGAGTCTGTTTGCGCGATGAGGTACAACGGTACCTATCATCCTGTATAAAGTCTGATCAACATCTTTGCCTTCTTTATCTTCATCCAATCTGATGTTAGTACTCATAGGAGTTGATACCTTGGTGCTATTTTCCATGCCAAACTTCTTCAGTAACTCCTTGGTATATTTAGTTTGATGAATGAAGATTCCATCTTTCATTTGTTTGACTTGTAATCCCAAGAAGTAGTTCATCTCTCCCATCATACTCATTTGGAACTTGCTTTTCATGAGATTAGCAAACTTTTCACATAGCAATTCATTTTCGAACCAAAAATTATGTCATCAACATAAATCTGTACCCGACAGGGTGCTGTCCCCTTCATTGATTCTGAAAAGAGTCTTGTCAATGGTACCTTTGGTAAAACCATTGTCCACCAAGAATTGAGATAGGGTTTCATACCATGCTCTTGGTGCTTGTTTCAAACCATAAAGTGCCTTGTTAAGTCTGTACACTTTATCTTCTTGATCTTTAACTTCAAAACCAGGAGGTTGTTGAACATAAACCTCTTCCTCCAGAATGCCATTCAAAAATGCACTTTTGACATCCATCTGGTATACTTTGAAGTTTTTAAATGCAGCATATGCCAAGAATAATCTTATAGCTTCCAATCTTGCAAGCTAGGCATATGTCTCATCAAAATCTATTCCTTGACTTGAGAATAGCCTTTTGCCACTAGTACGGCCTTATTCCTTACAATGGTACCGAGATTCATCCAATTTGTTTACGTATACCCATTTAGTTCCAATTATATTTGCATGACTAGGCCTTTCCACTAGTGTCCAAACTTGGTTTCTTTCAAACTCATTCAATTCTTCTTGCATAGCAATTATCCAATCTGGATCGGATATTGCTTCTTCAACAACTTTAGGCTCCATTTGAGATAGAAAACAAGTAAACATTGCTTCCAATTGTCTTAGTCCTTACACCTTGCTTGTATATTTACCAATAACTTGTTCGGCGGGGTGGTCCTTCAACCATTGTAAATCTTGATTTGTTTGATTTACGGGAGCTTCATCTTCGATAGGCTCTGCTTGTTGCTTCGATAGGGGTTCGACGGATCCTTGAACTGCATCTGTTGTTGCATCGGTAGTGTTACCGGCGGGTTCTTCGGGGGGGCGAGTCGAAACTTTTAAGTCATTTATCTTTCCAAAACATCAACACATTACGGATCGGTGACTTGGAGATTTTCGGCGGGTTACGAAACTTCATCTTCCATTCCGGTGAACTTTGGTTCATCAAATACGACATGTATTGATTCTTCATGTTTCAATGTCCTTTTGTTCAGTACCATAAATGCCTTGCTGACTGAAGAATATCCCAAGAAGATTCCTTCATCTGATTTTGGTTGGAATGTCTTCAGTTGCTCCTTATGATTTAAAATAAAACACTTGCTTCCAAATGGATGGAAATATGATATATTTGGTTTTCTTCCATTCCAGATCTCATAAGGTGTCTTCGGCGGCTTCTTGTTTGCGAGGTCCTATTTTGTGTATAGCATGTTGTATTGATTGCTTGACCCAATATCTTTCGGGTAATAATGCTTCACAAATCATAGTCCTCCTGCTTCTTTCAAGGTCCTATTTCTTCTCTCGGCAACCCCATTTTTTGAGGTGTACCGATGAGCGACTAATTGATGCGGCACACCATTTTGTTCACAATATTCTCTTATGACTTTATTGAGAAACTCGGTACCCTTGTCGATCGATCTTCACTCTTGTCAAACTTTTCTCATTTTGCAATCTCTTCAAAAGTTCGGGCATCTTTTGAAGTGTTTCACTTTTCTTGTTCATGAATACTACCCAAGTGTATCTTGAATAATCATCCACAACTACCGAGTGTACTTCTTTCTGTTACACTTGTTGGTGTTCTTGGTCCAAATAAATCCATGTGCATCAGCTCCAAAACTCTTTTTGTTGATTGTTTAGTCTTTGACTTGAAGCTTGACTTTGTTTGTTTACCTTGCTGACATGCATCACATATAGCATCCTTTTTGAATGTGATCTCAGGTAAACCAATCACCAACTTCTTTTTCACCAATTGATTGATATCATCAAAGTTAAGATGATTCAACTTCTTATGCCACAACCAATTTAGTTCTGACTTAGTATGCACAATCAGGCATGTTTCTGGAACAACAGTAGACCAATCCACAACATACATGTTTGTTGTCTTCTACCAGCCAACACAACTTGTTCACCTCTTTCACTAATGACAATACAGTTGCCTTTGTCAAAAGTGACCTTGTAACCCATGTCACAAAATTGTCCAGTGCTCAGTAGGTTGTAGTCCAGTCCTTCCACAAATGCAACATTCCTGATAGTTAATCCATTCCTCACCAGTGTACCATATCCTCTTGTGTATCCTGGTGTGTTCTTGTTGCCAAAATTCACTCTTGGACCATCCTTTGCCACATAATTTGTCAAACGGTGCTTATTCTTTGTCATATGTCTGGAACATCCTTTGTCAAAGTACCGGACACCCTACAAAACAAAGTTAATGTATTTTAGGTACCCAAAGCTGTTTGGGTCCATAGTGGTCAGTGGTAAGCATGACCCTTGGCAAATTTCCATAAGGTCTTCTTTGAAAAGCATTACACTTTTGTTCATATATGTATCCTACATTTCCATAAAATCTAACATTTGGTTGTGTAGGATTCACATATGCTTTCTGGCCTTTTGGTACATAATGTTGTTTGAAGTGATTTCTATTGTTAGAAGCACTAGCATAACCATAGGTTTGCTGTATGTTAGGAGCAGCCCTGTAATATGGAGTCTGTTGAGGTCCTGCTGAGGTCTTGAATAAGTCCTCTGCTTGAGTCCTCTCGATTGATTCCATTGCTTTGAGGTTTTACCACAGCATTATGGTTATGACTGTTGTTTCTAGCAGTAGGGGTAGGAATATTCCAATCATCATCAGTAGGGAACAATCTACCTTTCCCCCTGAGATAAGTATCCCTAGAATGATTAACATTTTTAGGTTTAGGATTCTTATCCTTGGAATATTTCGATTTTTGCCTTTTTGTGGTCCGGCGGACTTAGCGAGCGGTGCTATATCGGCGGGTCTAGAAGGTCCAACGATCCTACTTTTGGATTTACCCTTTTTGTTAGGTACTTGTTGACCTTTTTGACTTCGATTTTGCTTCTTGAAGTCTTCTCAGTAGGCTTTACTGCCTCGGCAACCTTTTGGGAGTTGGATCTTGTGCGGGCACAAACTTAGGACCAATTACGGTACTAGGTTCGGTAACCTTCTTGGATCCACCCTTAGTAGATTGTTGAGTTCCAAATCCAAGGCACATTCTATCACCATAAGGCTTTCCAGATTTGAATGCAGTGGTGGAACTAGATTGTTCAGCAGATTCAGCAGCTACTGAATGTACAACAGACTTATGTTGATTCTGTTCAAAATCTTTTTCCTTTCCTTTGAGAGTTCTTAATACAGCTTTTAACCTTTCAACTTCTGCTTGAAGAGCTTCTTTTTCGACCTTCACAATCTCGCATACCGAGATTGTATTTTCCTCGGTTGATTAAGGATGGCATCCAAAGTTTCTTCATTGTCAGAATTTTTAGGATTTGAACCACAAGTAGATTCACAATCACTTTCAGCAGGAGTATTTATAGATACAGAGTTGTATACCTCCTCAGTCTCTTCCATATTTGCCATTAAAGCATAATCATCCATATCAGCAACAAGTGCAGTATCATCAGATTCATTTCCTTTTTCGATTCAACTTCACAGCCTCGATTCATCCTCCGCAAACATTGCTTTCTTGCCCGATCCTTCTTTGCTGATTTTTGTTCTTCGATAGGTACGGACAATCGGGTCGAAATGTCCAGGTTTCTTGCGGTTGAAGCACAGATAATCAGGTTCCTTTTTCTGTTTTAAATCAGGACAGTCAGGTTTGAAGTGTCCTGGTTTCTTGCAATGAAAACACAAATAATCATTATCTTTCTTGGATTCTTCCTTCTTCTTTTCACTTGATTTCTTTGTGAAATTCCTTGGAGAACCCCTTCTTGTTTTCATCATTCTGATCTTCTTGCTCAGTAGGGCAATTTGCTCTTGCATCTCATCCAGTAGATCATCTTGACCACCTGATGATTCTTCTTTATGTGCAGCAGCCAATGCAGTAGTCTTTGGTTCTTCTTTTTCAGTCTCAGGAACAAGTTTCTTACTGAATTCATATGCTTTGAGATCTAAAACAACTTGAAGGTGTCTTCTTCATGTAGACTCTGGATTCTTCTATGGCAGTAACCTTCATCTCCCAAACCTCTTTGCAGGTAGGGCTTCTAAGATTCTTGTATTGATCTCTTCTTTTGTATAGATTACATTCAGCAGGGTGAGTTCATCCATGATAGCATTGAATCTTGACTCCATTTGCTCAATGGTTTCATTTGATTTCATTTTGAAATCTTGGAACTTTCTTTTGGCTACAATGACTTTGTTTTTCTTTATAGCATCAGTGCCTTCAAAAAGTTGTAATTTTTCCCAAAGTTCCTTTGCAGTTTTGCAATCTTTCACTTTCATGTACATATTGCTATCCAAGTTTCTGTATATGATATCAATATCAATAATGTTGAGGTTTGCTCTTTTTCTATCTTTAGCACCCCACTCTCTTTTTGGCTTTGGAACATGCGAGTTTCACGCCCACGATTATGGCCTTAGTGATCTCGGTGGTCCATCGGTCGGCACATCCATCATCTCATCATGTGTTGCAGCTAGATAAGCCTGCATACGACGTTTATACTCATCAAAACGATCTAAGGAACACATCAACATAGTCTAGCATACTTGGTTGTTATCCATGATGCAAAGCTTTGAAAATCGAAACTTGAAAAAGTTTTCAAAGTATTTTCACAAGCACAACAAGTAGGATTACTTCGAAACGAAGCAACTTTGCTCCGATACCAATTGTTGGTCCCTTGAAAAGGCTTTGGTTAAGTTTAGAGGGGGGGTGAATAAACTTAACACTTAAAACTTTTGGAGTTAACAAACTCAGCAATGTCAGTAGCTTCTTGGCCGCTCGGTAGTCTACTCACCACTTCGGTAGTCTGCGACGGTAGATATTCTTGGATTTGTTGCAGCGGAATATATTCAAATTAAGCCTTGTTACTTGTTGTTAAAAAGATGATACTAAGTATTAGATACTCAGTAGTGTAAGTGTGTGATTCAGTTGCTAGTTTCAGTAAGTTGATGTGATCCGTATACTAAATGCGAAAGTAAATGCCAGAAAGTAAGTAGGCAAATTTTATAGTGGTTCCGGGTGGTGTAATCCTGTCGGTCCACTCTTCTCTGTGATGTTGGAGGAAATTCACTAGAGATCTTTGAGGTTGCGATTACAAAAATCCCTAAGATGTCATCCTTCACCAATAACTATGGCTTCACAAACTAACACTTGAAACGGGTAGGATTCTTGCTCCAAAGTATTCCACTTGGTCCTTGAAGGGTAGGATTGCCTCTTCACCGGCTCCACCACAAACAACGAGTTCTTGACACCTAAGTGCTTCTGTCTTCGGCGGGTTTCTTGTAAAAGAAAGTTTGAATCAAGTAAATGATTCAGCTGTCAGCAGCTTGATCAGGATGAAATGATCAGCAGCTTGATGTCTTCAAGTGTGTATACTTGATGTAACTTGATAGCAAGTTACACTTGAAGATATTTCTTGATCAGTCAGTTAAAGTTTTGTGTATGTCAGCAGGGTGATTTTCTTGATCAAAAACTTGATAGCTTTGAGTAGATTATTTGTTTTTCATCACTTGTATCTAAATCAGGAGTCTTCTATTTATAGGTGAGAATCCTGTGACTTATGTTTGAATTTCAAACATAGCCGTTTCAGATTTGTCTCCATCTTGACTTGCTTTCTGTCTCTGTTCATAGTACGACACTGTCAGTCTGTTTTTTTGTCAGTTTTCAGTCTGTCCACCCTTTGACTTGTGTCCATTGGTTAATCCTCTGAATCTTTCCAACGTTCTTTTTATCTTGGCCATTGATTTGTTGACAATATCAAGGCTTGTAATCCATCCTTATCCTTGTAATCTTCCAATGTAATCCTTGATTAAATCGAGAAATATACTCAGCAAATATCTGAAGTATAACAGCCTGCTGATGTACACATCTTTCAGCAAGTTTAAGTTTGTTGTGTTTTAATAACATATCAACTGACTTCTTCTCATCTAACTTTTATTGTGAAGTTAGAGTACACCATTTTGAACATAACTAAGTTCCAATCACCACTTAACATATGGAACTTAGACCTTGTACACAAGGTATATGTAATCAGTTTAGGTCATCACAGACTTCCCTAAATTCTGATTCCATATCCTTGACTTTAAATACTAAGTTTGAT
Source organism: Gentiana straminea (assembly GCA_036785695.1). Lineage (NCBI taxonomy): Eukaryota > Viridiplantae > Streptophyta > Magnoliopsida > Gentianales > Gentianaceae > Gentiana > Gentiana straminea. The sequence goes on along the minus strand of JAVUPR010000300.1, from coordinate 9,288,191 downwards.
CCTTTAGCCTTCAATAACGAGTTTGTACCCTCGGCCTTCGGTCTTCGGCGGGTTCTAGACACTCTGCTACCTAGTTACCCTGCGATCTAGACGAGTCTGTGCGATAAAGTCGGTGACCTAATTACGATGCTTGTTTGATCAAACCTATACAAAGATCAAACTCTAATAAACCTATACATTTGATCTAGACATCTTTTTGCCTTTGCTCTATAACAACTAGTCGGCACTCATCATTAAAACTTAAAATATGTCCAACAGCTTGACAGAGACAGATCAGGCAATCAGCAAAGGCTTGGGTCTAGCCAACAGAGAAGTTCTGAAAGTCAACATCGATCTAGCACTAGCAGAGGCAGTGGAAGTGGAAAAAGACACGCTGCTGGAAGATACTAAGATCAGAAACGGCACTTCACATCATTCAGAAATAGGGAAGAAAGAGAAGCAGAAGTACTTTGTAATATGAAAGGATTTTTCAGAGTCCAAGATGAATTATATCCAAACAGGTCGGAAGATAAAGCATGGGCAGACTGGCTCAGTTATCAAGATGATGATTTGAGAGTAGATATGGAAAGGATGTATAATGAAACAAAAAGACAGTATGCATCCTTGAAGCAAGGAACAAGGGAAGGAGCATCTGGCTCAAGCGGCAGAGCAAATCAATCAGTGCCTCTCTCTACAAAAGGGCCTGAGGAATTATCTAGCGAAAGACAAGAGAAGTTTAATAACATGACAAAGTTTTTCAAACACATGGGCAGATTAAATCCTCAACAACAGTGGGTAATGTACAAGGATCTGAAGTTTGTAGACCCACACATCGTTGAAGCAAAGTCAAGATTGACAAAACACTTTGGAGAGCCACAGGCACATGAAACTATGCCTGACTTCAACAGGCTAATTGACATGAAGGTATTTCTATGTATCACTTACCACACTGCCTTAGAATATTGGAAATGGAAATTTCTAAATATTGACTGGACAGATATAGAAGGGATCCAAACTACAAAGTTCAAAAGATAAAATGAGAGCTTGAGAAACTTGTAGTTGTAATAATCTTTAAATCTTGTTGACTCGTCCCTATGGATGCTCTTCATGGATGAATAAAATTTTTGAGTTTTATTCCTTTTATTATATGAAAATGTTTACTTATGTTCAGGCTTATGTGGTTTTAGCATCATCAAAAAGGGGGAAATTGTTAGGAACATTTTATTTATTTTGATGATGGTCATACTAGTTGTTATAGCAAGCCTGGAATAAGTTAGTAATATCTGTATAAGACTTTACTTAAAGTCTGACATGTAGTATAAGTTCAGTCAGACAAGCATTGTACTAGACTGGTAGGACGGCTCAGTAAATTGAAGGACAGAAGAGCATCTGAGTAAAGACATCCAAGTACCAGCAGAGTAAAGTGAAGACTTATGGACTGACTTATAACCAGGGAAGTCAGTGATGACCTTGGATAAGTCTAAGATATACTTTACAATCAATTTCTTAATTATGGTGTACACTAGATCTCACCCAAATCAATGATTAGTGAAGTATAAATATGCATTGCATATCAAGAATCAATGAAGAAAGAAAAACAGAGTAAAAACAGCAAAACGGCAAAGTAAAAATTATGGCTGCTGACTAAAAGGATTGACAGTGAAGTAAACCTCAGCGGCGAAATAATAGTCAGAACAGCCAAGTAAGTCATTTTATGATTTCTGCCACGTGATTAAATCAAAGACCAAGCAATTAATGCAAAATCAATCAATGGCGGATTTTATGATGGACGTTTGATTTAAATCTGGATCACTGAAATCAAGGAGAATGAAATCAAGGAAGAATCAATGATTATTCTCCGCATTAAATAGACAACGGACGAAATTTCAAATCAAGGAAATCAAGGCTATAAATAGAAGGCATTGACAGACACAAAAAAAAAGAGAAATAAAAAACGATCAAGAACTCTAAGTGCCAAAACTCTGTCAAATTCACAAGCCTTCTTTCTGAACTTAAAAGACATATCCAAAAGATCAAACTCAGAAAACAGAGCATCAAATCTATATCAAGTACCGAGTCTGATCAAGCCATTGTGAATTCAATTCACAACTCTTTTTGGAGAAACTGAATCAGATCGTCTAAGAAGGAATTGCAACCTTTTGTGATAGCTGCCGAAGGATTTGTTCCTAAGGAGCAGTGCGTTGAAGACTGAGTCACTGAAGCTTTTGTAGCCAGGGAGTGATAGTCTTGAGATTGTAAAGCTTGTGTAGCCAAGGACAATCATACTATTGTATTGGTGGAAAACAATTGTGAATTCCTCCAATCATCACAAGAGAAGTGGACTAAGAGATTACACCACTCTGAACCACTATAAACCTTGTGTTATTTACTTACATCATTTACTTTCCGCACTTACTTTCGGTACTTTATTTACATATTTGTGATTGCCTAAGTAGCTTGAAAATACGTTTTAGAAGGGTTGTTATATTCCGCTGCACAAAAGCTTTTCATCAGAAAAGTTTTTACAACTCCTGGGGTTTAAGTTTTTATAAACTTCCAATATAGTCATTCACCCTCCCCCTCTGACTATATTTCACCCGTCTTTGGGACCAACACTTCGTTCAAAAAGTCGGTTGGAGGCAGTTTTCAGTTTTTCGGTTCATGAAAAGACCAACCGAATTTGAACAGGCGCATGTTGAACATTTCCGAACTGATGCTTGCTTTTCTGAATTAATCTGTTGCATTAATTTAGAATTATATGTTGAGCTAGTCCAAAAAAATTAATACTTGAGCCGAGCCAAGACCAATCCACAAGCCCGAACCGAGCCGAGCCGGCCGGACAGCGGCGGCGCGCGCGTGTGAACCGACAAGCATCTACGTCCTCCCTCTTTCACAAAATTCTCTTGCCCTTGGGGCTTGCCCCTCTATGAAACTCTCTCACTTATATAGTGAGCATCTTTAGTGTCATTACCTCTGTGGGACAAATGGAATACACTTACATTACAACACTCACATAAATTACTCTACCTTTAGGCATTAATTTCTCATTGACCCGATATCGGAATAGAGTGATTCAAAAGAACATCAACTACTATCTTAGTAGTTTCCAAAACTGTTTTTAGCTCCCGGAAATTCATTCCGTAACTCATCGAAATTCATGCATGAAATTGACTGTTCGTCGCTTACACTTAAACTCATTTCGGAGCTAAAACACCATAAAGTTCCAACATAATGTATACGGGAGGAATTATTCCCATAGAAGCTTGGGGTTCGTGATGATGGATGGTGGATCTAGACGGCTGATGTCTTTATGTGTCGGTAGTTGTTTTTATGTTCGTGTGTTCTTTGTGTTTTGGATCGGATCGGTAATAGTCGGTCTTTTCCGGATTGTTATTTAGGCTTTTAGATTCATTTTTAAGTCTGTTGAAGCTATGAAAAAAAGTTAATTATAGTATTATGGTACCAAATCAAATCCTCTCTAGTGAGGTAAAATTTTGTGGAGTTGCGTTACTCCCAAGTCAAGTGTCTTTCTTTTCGTTGCTTGTAGTGTTGGTTCGGCTTTTGACCGGTGGTGATCCGAAATTTGTTTGGTTATTTTTCGGCGTTGATCCGATGTAATTTGTTGTTGTTTTAATAAAATTCTTTTGTTTCTGATATAAAAATATATAAAAAAAAATTAAAAAAAAAAAAATCACCATGACGATGCTTCTTCCAAAGAGCATGCGGTAGGCAAAACATAATTGAGTAGCTTTCAAAGAAAATGGTTATGCGTGGCTCAATTTTGAATTCTGTAAGGCATACCCGGATTGTTTGATGCATGTCAAAAATATTTACTTCCATTTGAATGAATCATAGTAACATATCTTTTTCCTTAATTTTTTTTATTATCTTTTTCCTTTCATTGTTCTTATTTATCACTGTACGAGATATTGAAAATAAAATAGACTTATTGATATCCAAGAAATATTCAGACATTTCATTATTAAATTTAAAGAATTAAATCACTTTTTTAATATATACGAACAAATGGTGAAAAAAATTATGATGCATCGGTGATTTGATGGGTTATACCAAGTGGAGGGATGAGATGCATTCACTCATCTACTCTCACACAATAGATGTGTGTGTGAGGTGGATGTATCACATCAGGGACAGACTCAGCCTTGTAAGGGTGGGGTGCACGGCCCCCACTCGAATTTCTGGACGAAGTTACTAATATATACCCCTCTTATAATAATAGCATTGTGTATGTATAGTATTTCAGACAATTTTTACAATAATTATTCATTTAGTTCAAATGATTAAAAGCTTTGTTACTTATCAGTGATTTTATGATGGTTCTGAACCAAGTAATTGGACCTCCATGTCATCAATTTGAAAATACATCATTGGTGATTGAATTTTAAACATAGGGGACCGCCACAAATCCCTTAAATTCTATTGGCCTGGACCACCAATTAGGATTTGGTCGAGGACCATGTACTTATCCTAAGGTCATGAGTTCGAGACTTGCCTATTGAGTATTTTTTCCACTTTATTCTGGAAAAAATTTATGGGTCCGTCACTGTATCGCATGCATTCACTTGGTATAACTCATCAATAACAGTTGCGCAATAACTCTTCTCATGAATGGGAGGAGTGATTTTCTGCTACACATGCTCTGCGAACAATCCCCACGACGTTTTTTTTTCTAGTTTTTATTTAGAAAATGAAATTATAACGATGGTCGTGGGATAACAAATTACATACTTATCATCACAATTTTTAGTTTGTGGGATAACAAATTACATACTTATCATCACAATTTTTAGTTTTACACAAAAGATTATGATATTTTAACGATGGCCGTGGGCCTCGTGGCATAACAAATTACACGCTAAATATGACATGCATCAATCATTATAGAGTGACATCACGTTAAAATAAGGGAAACTTTAAAAAAATATACCTGAAAAATTAAAAATTAGAAAAATTTGTCTCAAAAGTAAAAATTTGAAAACTATACCTGCGTCCGACGTATGAGCGACGCACGAGGCATGCATGATCACTGCACGATGCACGCGCGACGCATTAGTACCGCACGAGGCACGCATGCGTCGAGGTATATTTTATCAAATTTTTAACTTTTCGGATATAGTTTCTCAAGTTTCCCTAAATAAATCTAACCACTGTTTCAATTTTGGATGATTTTGTGTTCATATTAATCTGCATTGTATTTGTGACAATAAGAAATATCCATTAATATCATAGATTAGTCCCTGTGACATAAGTATTGTGATCGTGACATCGTTGTTTTTATTTTCCTAAATTCGATGGTCCACTAACATCCAACTTGTCTCCATTTATCATTGGTTGAGAAGCAATGTATCATTGCTTTTTAAGTGGAAGGAAAGTAAAGCTAAATATTAGGGTATTAGCATCAGATACCCTATCTCTATTTTTATCTCTAGACTAGGGATGAAAAATAGGGAAGAAATAAAAACTACTCCCGCATGCGTCGATTACGTATCCCCACCCTACAACGATGGGGTGGATGAACGATGTCCCAAATCTCAGGGTGGCGGCTAGCAATCCTCACATAAAATTTTTTTTTTTTTTTTTTTTTTGAAACGATTTTATTATTTTTTTCTTCCCTCTACTTGTTGAAATATAGCCGTTGAAATATAGCGAATTTGGAGTAAAATTTGAATTTAAAAAGTAAGTTTTGAAAAATGTGTGTGTTCAAATATAGCGTTGGAGTAAAATTTTGAATTTTAAAAATAATTTTGGAAAAATGTGTGTGTTCGAATATAGCCGTTGAAATATAGCCGTTGGAGTAAAATTTGAATTTAAAAGTTAGTTGAAAAGTTACCTTTGACAAAATTGTTTATAGTTAAAAAATGAATATTTTAATGTTGTAAGGATAGAGATAGGGATGCTGATGTAGAGTATTGTGAATTTAGTTATCGTAAAGTAGGGATATGTATTTTTTAATAGTATATGTGAGGATAGAGATAGGGATTCTAATAAGAATACCCTTACCCTGCTCAAAGTGGGACAGTATTCATGAGTGATATTCTTATATTTTTTAACAGTAAGAATACGTCACATTTTGGCTTCTCTCTTAATATATTGGGTTCGCCCCTAGAAGGAAGGTAGTATTTATAGTCGATTATATAATGTTGAAGTTTTCATTGATTTAATATATTTTGTGTCTTGTGCTTTATCAAACTTTACATTAAAAATATTGTTTAGTACTCAATAAACTATTATTTCCATATTTAATAAAATAAATCATATAATAACTGCTCGAAATGTCAATTTTTGTTATTATCATATGATAATTTAAATTTTTTTGAGTTAAGTTTCAAAAGTGTTAGACTCGATGAGCTCGATAAAAACCTCGATCGAATTAGCTTGATGAAAAACTCAAACTCGACTCAAGTTCTTAAAACCTTCTTGAATCTCGGTTCGAGCTCAAGTTTGAAATACTCGAACTCAAGAATAATTTAAAACGCTCAACTCATTTAGAGAAGTGATCGATTCAACTCGGCTCATTTAGCCCTATTCTGGATTATTATTATATATGAGACCATGTTTTAATGGTCGAAACCGGATATTTATATTAAACGAAAAAATGTACAACTTTGTTCAATACGAATAAAAAAAAAAATCTATACAAGAGCAAAAAAATCTAAGCTATAGTGCAGAATTATTTTTGCCAAGCTAGATGCAATTCTTGCGCCATTCGAATAGCCTGAGATATGAACACTGCATTTGGTTCCAACACCCCCTTCATGTGTGGGCAGTCTGTCCTAACACTTGCACAATTTTTTATCTAATTATATTTTTTGTTAAATATTGTTCCAACCAGGGTTCGATCACATGACCTCTGGCTCCGATACTATGTTAAGATCAATCGCTTACCATTTTGCTAAGACCAATTGGTGACAGTAAATGCGCTACAATATTTCTTTAGGCATTTTTAAGAGTGTGGGCAAGGTGTTCCAACAGTCTTCATTGTAAGACTCTTCATTGCGCCAATACCATAAACTCGAAATCAGCTCTCGAAAGAAAAATCAACAAAACTTAATATTGTTTTTCTTAAACATATCTTTGTGAAGACATCCGTCAATCCTAGTGAGGGCGTCATGAATGTTTTATAGTTTATAGAAGTTCACACAATTTTTTTTTTGGTTTAGGAGATAAAATATATTTTACTACGTAAATAGTTATTCACTTTTTATTTTATAATGAGTTTGAATTTTGCAAGTGCTTCTAAGTTCTACCTTAATACTAGAATAACAAAGGTCGATTGCGCAAGTGTTCACAAATAAGATGAAAATAGTTATTGTGGATTGAAATTTTACTCAATCTTAAATTCAATAGTTGAGAATTAATACAAATAATCACAATCATCCATATAACGACATGTATCCATTGTGTTTGGTGGTTATTAACCACCATAAGATTTGTCGTTTATACAACAATGATTCATGAATAGTATCAAATTCAATTGTAAGGCTTTGATGCATTCAAATCACATCCCGTATAGCATTATTGTAATACTCCAAGAAATCGAGTAAGGGTATAGTAGTAAAATGTAATTTTTTTTGTATAAATGCATTTATTCTTAATTTACTAATTATCCTAAATAATTAAGTTAAAGGATTTAATTAAAAGGAATTAATGGGAATTAATTATTTAGGAATTAATTATTTTCCCATAAATATAAACCCTCACCCCTCCTTTACACACACTCGCCAGTTTCATAAAAGAGAACGGGAGAATATGAATCATGAGTTATGGGAAAAGAAAAGTGAAGAAGAAGAATCTTCACCCTACCGGCTAATCCGTCAACCTTTTGCGCAGACCACAGTAGAATAAGTTAATCATCTCGTCATCCGCAATGTTTTGATATCAACAACTTTCCAATTCGTAAGTATTCGTCTTTTAGGTTTCTTTGGAATTCCAACCATTTTGGGTGGAATTTCTAAGTTTAGACGGTAAAGATTGTTTTAGTAATCGTGGAACTAAGTTTTTGATTCGTAGATTGTGCCTAGAAGTTGAGGAATCGAAAGAGCCTTGGTGAATCGTTTTTGGATCGCTGTTTCTAGCAATTAAAGTAAGATGGTGTTCTCAATCGGAGTAATTGTGTTTTTCATTTGGAAATTGTTGTTGGTAAATTCGTGTGTTGATAAATTGCAGATTTTTTGTGAAATATGTACTATGAATGTACCAATATGTATTGAAAATCGAAGGAAACACGAACATGTACATAAAAGAGCCAGAAGCAGTCATGAATCGACCCGGGCATGCGTCCGGGTGATGCCTGCGTGTGCCCAACCACACTATCTGGTGAATAAAGGTTTGGTAGAAGCCCTAGGCGTGCACCTCTGTGTCTAGGCATGCGCCCAGGCACTTTCCAATGCCATCAAAACATGGACAGAAAGGGGAGGCGTGCGCCCGGCCCCTTATAGGCATGCGTCTGACCCATATGTTTGGCATGTTGTACTTTTTTATGTGTTGTTTTTATATTTCTATGTGGTTTGTTTATCTATTTGGGATAATAACTGGTAGCTGGCAATGTCTAACATCAACTTTTGATGGCCTCGGCTCAGCACAACAATTGAGACCCTCCGTAGGGAGAAAGTGAGAGCACCGGAAGGCGACTGTTTAGGCCTTGTGGGATGTTGACTTAGTAGTCAATAATTCTTTTACAGCGTACTAGGTAATTTAATTTATGTTAATGAACCTGGTGGTTAAATTAACTATGTAATAAACATACGTGATGTGTCTAAAAGCTTAAACACTATGATCATTGGTGAAACACGTTTTCTCTTCACGGCATGGAACTATTACACCTCCCAATTGGTCTGATGCCAAAGAGACTCGTGTAATCTTCCTCACAAATCTCTCCGTGCCATATAAGGTGCTAAATGTGTTGTGGTGCATGTCTTCACTATACGTAGTGTCCTTTGATTTTGGGGTAACAAGCTTAATTGAAGAAGGTTATACCAACTAAGCTAGTAGAGGGCGAGTTAGCTCTTTTGTTACAACCTGCATGACAAACTTTGTAGAAATTGTTCCTGGTATATATGTATGTTATTGCATCCGATTCTTCTACCCATACTAGGTACGAAGCACTTACCTCTTATTACTTTTACCACCCCGAGAAGGTGAATGGCAGGATAATGATTTCGGTTATGAATCTTATGATGAAAGCAATGACGGAGTTCATGTCTGAGCTCGGGATCTACAAAGATGCATATTATCTTTTATTTATGCACTTTAATTATTGTTTGAGAGATAAACATGTAACTATTGAGAGTTCTAGACTTTTATTATTTTCAGTTTTATTTAGGATTGTAATAGTAAACATCATTTATTTCGTTGTTTCTGTCATTTGGTTTCTTAGACGTTGTTAAAGTTGTCCCACATTTGACACTTGCTATTGTATCACCCACCATATTAAGAGATGGACTTCTCTCACCTCACAACCTAGGTTTTGGGGCTCCTCTTCTTATATGGGCTTGGGCCTAGTTTTCTACATGGTATCGAAACCACCATTTATTGTGCAAGTGTTGGGCCTCTTTGTTGGCCTTATATGTCCTTATATGCCTTGTGTGTCATGTGGCCTAGACTCTTTATAGGCCCACATTTGATGGGGTGTGTTAAAGTTGTCCACATTGGGTACTTGCTATTGTATCACCCACCATATTAAGAGATGGACTTCCATCACCTCTTGCTAGGTTTTGGGGATTAGACACCTCTTCTTATATGGGCTTGGACCTAGTTTTCTACAGACGTGGAGTGGAACTGTCGGTCCTTTTTGTCTTTTGACATTACTGTGTCGTTTCTTTAGTTTAATTTTCCGTTTTACATTGATTATATTGTCACACGAGATTTTATATTTCTTTTGTTGTTAAAAAAAAATATACGTGTCAATCGTTTTTTTACGGATAATAACTCGATATCTAGAAACGGGGCGTCATAATTATTATGTGTGCATGTGCTATAATTTATCACAACCCTTCATTTGACACGGTAGTAGACATATATTTTTGTTTTCAGTGGGTAAATCGGAGCAAATTTGAAGATTGAGTGACAACACTAGTAGTTTGTTTTTACATTATTTAGCAACAATACTACATCTCCTTAATACAAAAAAAAAACGGATCTCAATGGACACACTAACCCCTACCCCAATACACATAGGTCCGTCTTTTATACAACACATTAATCACTGTTGTACTATCTTTTCTCTCACTAATAAGATTATGACATTGGAATAAGCAAGCACCTGAGATAATTTTTTGCTGTACTTTCTTATGGTTTATAAGAAATTATGAATGATTGGCTTTGAATTATTTAGGAATCGGATAATTGCCCGAGTACGTATAGCTTCTTTCAACCTCTGTTAGTCCGTACAGCGTTGAGGATCGATAGAAGCTTTACAATTTGAAGTAACATGAGAATATAAAAGAAATATAATAAATAATAATAATAATAAACAAACAAATTTTTAATTATTTGAATTTTATTTATTTTTTCAAAAAAAAACATTATATTATTGAGTTTTGAGTGATTATAAACTTTTACATTTTTTTGTATAAATACACAATTCTTATACAATAATCATTTGTTTTATTAATCAGTACAAAATCTACTAATTAATCAACGACTATTAATAATATTTATATATGTAGTGCACTTATTATTTTTAAATTCTAAATGCATTGTTCCAAATTCATATTTGGTTTAGGTGAGTTTGCCTCACAAACAGTCCATGAAATCCGTATGGCACTCTTTGGGGCAGTTTCACAGCAGCCACAGTTTCAAGATTAGGTGATTTGGCATCCATGACCAATAATTTGGATTCTCCAGTTTTTTCATCATGAACATAGGACAATACATATCCATCATCTTCCTCTGCATTAATATTGTCAGGCTCCTTGGCCACAAAAAAGGGTTCACCGCCGTAGCAACCCGGTTCGAAAAGCCGGCTTGCCACGATACAGTCCCGGCGGTCACCTTCTGACACCGACACGTCTAGCTTCACCACTCCAGCCACCTTCGGCATAGGTTCTCCAACCGCGGCATAAACGTACCTGTGTTGTAGTCAAAAACATATATATTTTAGAATTCATTATCAAAAAATGTTATAACTTTATAAGTCATGTATTATTAGGTATCCTAACGTAAATTGTCAAAAAAACACGTTAGGATAATGTGAAACACTTGCGTTTGGACAACAATGATTCCTTTGACACAACTTTGTACCGGGTGTTCAAGATATTGGAATGGAACGGAATGATGTCGGTCGGGTTAATAAATGGATAGGGCCCTATGGTTTCAATTAAGATAAAAGTTTGTAGCACAACAAAATATTTACAACAAATGTCATAACAAATTTTTAAATCATTGATTTTTCGGGATCCATATGATTCAATAGGTCTCACATCATAATCAATTGTCCCAAAGTGTGTTGTGTAGAATGTTGTGATAATTTTGTTGTGACATTATCACTACTCTTCAATTAATTATAAAGAAAGACAACAAACTTATATTTTGAATTTGATTTAAGACCTGATCTAAATAGACATTCAAAATAATAATAGTACCGATGTGTGGGAGGAGTTTTTTTTATCCATGGGTAGATTCTCGATTTTTCAATAAATCCTAAGTTCCTAGCCATTGTATTTGTCCATTATAAAAGCCATCTTGTTATATGTTAATTTTTTTTGTTTGGATAATATGATTTTAGTCAACCGATGTGATTGTAATCACTCAACCACATCGAATAACATTACATATTTTTATATCACTGTAACGCTACCAAACTTCTGTCTGGTAGCACTATGATTTTAGTCAACCGATATGATTATAATCACTTAACCACATCGAATAACATTAAACACTTTTTTATATATAATTGTAATGCTACAAAATTTGTGTCTGATACGCTAAATGAGTCATAAATAATTCGGTCATCTATTTAGACCGTCGTCCTAGCTTGCTTGGCCTAAAAAGGCTAACCCGAGTTGGCAAAACTTTTATGTCTCACACTTATACTGGGGTGAGAACTCTACTAATTTACCAACGTGTGACATTATAGAGGTCATCCTTATACCATCTCTTACAGTGTACCCTTACACCATCTCTTATGGTGCGAATAGTTCTCTGGTAACAAGAGGTCATCATTACACCGTTGTGCAGCCTTACACCATCTCTTATGGTGCAACAAATAATTCTACAGTAACTAGAGGTCATTCTATTACTGTGGAACGCATAGTTCTCTAGTAATTAGAGGTCATCCTTACACCGTCTCTTACGGTGCAGCCTTACACCGTCTCTTACGGTGCGCATAGTTCTAACCAGTGGGCATCCTTACACCGTTCGTCTCATACGGTGCAGTGCATAGTCCTAACTAGAGGCTATTTTTACACCGTCTCTTACGGTGTAGTCTTAGTTCTCTGGTAACTAGGTCATCCAGACACCGTCTCTTGCCGTACAGTTTGACAACGCTCTAAAAGAGTCATAAATGATCCGGTCAACTGTTTAAACATTCGTTCTCGTGTGGTTTAAATAAGTTGCCCGAATTAACAAAATATTTATGTCTCATACACATATAGATGAGAATTTTATTATTTTATCAATGTTGGACATTACACATCTTTTAGTATAAGAGATAAGAGAAAGAGATACGTAGTTGTAGAGGAATGAAAAGTTTAATAGGTTCATTATGAACTTATAGCTTAGGCGGCTAGTTGGTCACTTTTACACAAATAACTACATATATGTATACATATATATTCCGTAATTAGATTAAGTTTAAATAAAAACGACAGAGAAAGAGATACGTACTTGTTTTTCTTGGCAACATAAGCCGGATTAATAACTCCAAAATCAAGATTTCTTGTAGATATCGGATGCCTGGATACCATGCCTGTTTTCAGATCGATCTTCACTTTCTCCACTGAAGCATGAATCAAATCCATTCTTTCTAATGTATGCTCAACTGATAATATATTCGGAGCCACAAGTTCAATTGTATCCCCATCATCTTCTTCCCATGCATTTATTGCATGAATTATGTTAAAACCCGGCACATCAAACCATCTCATCTCCGATTCATCCTTTGCATATCTTGGTATCACCCCAAGTCTCGGAATTTTCGCCGGATCTGTACCCACCGGAGATCCTCCGTTCATCATCTCAAATGGGTTCATTCCGATTTGTATGTCGGGAAAGATTGCGTAGTTTTTTGTGATGGCGAAATCGTGAAGAAACGATGGGCGTGTCATTGAATAAATCGGTACGTCCGGCTGTTTTGTGCCGTCGGGACTGATTCGGAAAAGGGTTAAAAATGGCGGCATCGGCCCGTACTTGAATGCGAAAGCTTCGCCGGTTTCTGGATCGGTTTTTGGGTGTGCTGTCATGCTCATGTTAAGCTTTCCCTGAAAATCATGCCGGCCCAGAGTGATGATCTCGCCGTTTCCGTCTATTTTCACGGCGTACGGCAGATCGGATTCTCCTAAAGCGTAAAGTTTCCCGCCAAGTACGGCCAAGCTGGTGTTTGCTAGCCCAATGCCGTTGATCGGGTTGAACTGACCGGAAACCATACGAGCTGCGGCTAATGCGCCACGAGCGGCGGCAGCTGTGAGGCCATTGAACCCGGAAAAGACATTCGGCATCACCGGAGACCCGGCTTCACGTTCTATATTATACTTGTAAGTTTTCACATACCGGCTGCAGAGAGTAGCCTTTCCTTTAGAAATCTTGATGGAATGGAGCATCCCATCACCATCAAACAAGTGGTAAGGTCCACGTGGCAAGAATTGAGGGTTCGGGCCGTTGCGGATGTAAGCACCGTTGAGGCACAACGGAAGGGAGCCTTCCACCACCTCGCATTCCGTCGGAGGGAGCTCATCGACGGGTGCAAAGTTGTTCGAGAGAACGTATTTCGGATCAACGGAGGACCGACGAGGAGGGTCTACAAAGTTGTTTATGAAATCATCAACTACATTAAGGATAATATTAGGCAATGATGATGATTGGGTTGGTTTCCTCACAACCTCATTTGATCCCCATGTTGGTGTTGTTTTTTGAGTGGTATTCTTTGGTAGGGTTGGCTTAGAAGCCGGTGGCGGTGATGGCGGAGACGTGGTGGTGTTGGAGGTGGCAGCTGGCGGTTTGTCTTCAATTCGAATTGATGAAATATTTGATAAAGGAAGAGTATGTGATAATCTTATAGAGGATGTATGCTTTATTTTATGTTGTGGTAATGTGGTAAAGAAAGTAGAAGAGAAAGCATCCATACTTAATTAATTTAGTGAATAACAAAGTGGAATTGAGCAATGAATTATTTTGATAAGGAAAACACAATGTAAAACATTTTAAAGGATTTCTAGCATATTTATGCTATGATAATTTGGGGAAAGCAACAACTCTGCCTAAATTTCCTTGGCCAAAGAATTTCGATACAACGGTTATATGGTGGTTCAGAACCACCATGTCATACTGATTCTTTTTATAGAACTTTTTAAAAGGGTGAAGTTGTGAAAACATGACATTTACATTTTACATGATCGAGATCCATGTTTTCTTTATAAAAATTTTTTATTGACCATAAATCACTAAATCATATTTGATCCAAGACCACTATAAAACTTGCTATTTCAAAGGGAGTTAGGCTATATAACTGATGCAAAGGGTTCCTCCCTTAAATGTTACTCAAGAGGTCCAAACAAATATCTTGTGAACCTTTCGCAATGAATGCCAATATACAATAATTAAGAAAGGCCATATGAGTTTTTGCCATCCACTCATTCAACCTTTTGATGTTCATAAATAATATGAATAATTTTGTGGCAATACTTTTTTCAAAGGTTTTTATTTTACTTATTATATATACTACGGTGTAACGAGATGAGTCAAATAAAATACTAATCTAATCGGGTTGAGCTATGTAATGACTTATTTCTAAATTAGGGTAAAGTAGGAAAAGAATATTTGGCACGTGCTCAATTCATGACAAATGAACACAATAGCCTTGATATCCTACAAAAAAAAGTGAGAAACATTGAAAGAAAGAGGTAGAATGTGAAGCAAATACATGGATAATTCGAAGCGAAAGTAACAATAATAAAAAATCTAAACAATTATATTGTCCACAACTGCATGGTCACGGATAATTCGAAGTGAAATAACAATAATCATGAATCTGAACAATTCATATTGTCCACAACTGCATGGTCACCGCTGCAGTGACGATGCCGACCGTTGCAGCTGCAGTCCATCTGTTAGAAATTAGTATTCATGTTATTAATAAACATTATTAATAATTACTGTTGTTGTTTGTTATTGTGGTACTGTGTGAAAATCTAAGCTAGATTTTGGTGTGGACACTCGGCATTATCTTAGTGAGCCAAGTGTACCTAGAATATCTTTTTAATATCTATATAGACTGGTGTACCAGCATCTGATCAATCAATGAAACAAATATTCTTCTGTTAACTTTCTTTCGGGCATCGGAGTGAGGTTGGCCGGAAATGGCAACCTCCGGTGCTCACACCACGGAGAGCTCCACCATCTCTGGAGCTCCGAGCACTTGAACCAAAATATCACCACAGTCTTACTAGCTCACACCACCTTCAACTGCAAATGCTAGTACATAGCCTCAAATTCCGTTCTCAATTGCACATTTTCCTTTCTTGTTTGATGGAGTAGCAACCGGTATTCCAGTTATATGCTCAAACTCAACTTCGATTCCTCATCCTGGCATAAGCTTTGGCCGACCAGAGCCTTTTTTCACTACATTCCACTCATCTCTTCCACCACCATCAATCCTCAGATCTGTCAGTCCGTCACCAACAACTTCAGTTCCGGGACCTCCCTTCTCCGGCAATCTCAATCAAGTTTGCACTTGTCAACCTAGATCGGAATAACTATATTCTCTGGCGTTACACAGTGTTGCCTATTGTTCGTGGTCATCATTTGGAAGATCATCTTCACCATCCAGCTCCTTCCATCCAAGACCCTTTTTCCAGATTCAACACTACTACTCTTTTTTTGAATCTGGACCCCGATGAATGTACAACAAATGACAACCTACTGATGGGTTGGTTACTCAGCTCCATGACTGAATCCATCCTCACATAAGTTGTTGGCTGTTCTACCACTTATGAAGTCTGGATGAAAACTATCTACAATAGCATATCAGAGGCTCGAAAGTTGGAATATAAGGATGCTCTTTCCAAAGCATCAAAAGGATCGAAGTCAATGTCTGATTATCTTGCTCAGATGAGATTCTACTATGATAATCTCACAACTTCTGGTTACCCGATTACCAAATCTGAACTTATTTTAGCTACCTTAGGAGGTCTGACCGTGATTATGAGTCTGCAATCATGAATATCACATCAAGGGTTGGATCTATGAGCTGGAAAGATGTCCAATCTCAGTTGATTACACATGAAAGACTAATTGCCAAGATGAATCTATCATCTGGTCATGGCTTTCAGAATCTTACTGCCCATTCGGCACAATGACCCTTGCCTAGAAACTACTCCAACTATAACAATAGCACTGGCAGGCCACCCTCTACTAATTCTAATCGAGGAAGAGGATCTAGAAACTCTAGGGGTGGTCGAGGAAGAGGCAGGGGAGGAAAAGGACCAGGAGGCAGATCAGGGAACAAGATGGTATGCCAACTCTGTGGAAAATAAGGTCATATAGTGACAGCTTGCTGGCACAGGTTTGAAGAGGACTTCATTCCCCCTAGAAATATCAACAGCAATCCCAATCAACAGGCATATGCTTTTGCTGCTGCTACAACACCTCAATCCGTGGGAGATGCAGCCTGGTACATGGACAGTGGAGCCTCCAACCATCTCACGGTTGACCTTAACAATCTCCATCTCAATGCATGTTACAATGGTTCTGAGTCTTTGGTGGTTGGTAATGGTGAGAAATTAGTCATTCTTCATGTAGGATACAACACTTTTCCAACACATTGCCCACACACTACACTTGTTTTGAAAGACATCCTTCATGTTCCATCCATTACTAAAAATCTTATCAGTATTTCTAGACTTCTAGCTGACAATTGTATATTTGTTGAATTTACTCGCTCTACTTGTTATGTGAAGGACAAGAGAACAAGGAAGTTGCTTCTAACAGGAACTCTTAGTAACGGACTCTACCAGATAATGGCCCCCAATCAGAGCTCTCCTCAATCCAAATCCAAGCCAGCTTCAAGTTCTGTTGTCTCAAGCCCTTTTTCTTGTAATAAACTTAGTGTTAGATCCTTGACAGGATCTCCTAGTCTGTGTTTAGGGACTGTTAGCCTTGATAAAGATCCTAACATCTTGCATAGACGGTTAATACATCCTTCAAAACTTGTCTTAAGTCAGATATTGAAAGATTGTAATGTTGATGTTAATGGAAAACTTGAATTCTGTGATGCTTGTCAGTATGGTAAGGGCCATGGCTTACCCTATCCTATGTCTGATTCCCACTCTCATAATGTTCTTGATTTAATTCATTCTGATCTTTGGGGACCTGCCCTTGTTCAATCTGTTTCTGGTTTCACTTATTATGTTATATTTGTTGATGATTAGTCAAGATACACCTGGATTTTTCCTTTGAAACTTAAGTCTGAAGTGTATTATGTTATTCTTCATTTTAAAAGTCTGGTTGAAAAGCAAGTTTCTACTAAAATTAAGTGTTTACAAACAGATTGGGGGGAGAATACAGGAATCTAACTCACTACTTGCAAGAACAAGGTATACACTTCAGACATCCCTGTCCCCATGCTCACCAACAAAATGGTAGGGTAGAAAGAAAACACAGGCATATCACAGAATTAGGTCTAACTCACCTTGCACAAGCTTCACTACCTTTAAATTTTGGTGGAATAGTTTTGTTGAAGTTGTGTCTATGATTAACATCTTACCAACTCCTGTTCTTCGTCTGAAATCTCCTTTTGAAGTATTGTTTAAGAAGAAACCAGATTATAAGTTTCACAAAGTTATTGGCTATACTTGTTTTCCACATTTAAGGCCCTTTAACACTGTCAAATTCAGGTTTCATACCACTAAATGCACTTACATAGGTGTTAGTCCTCAACATAAGGGTTATAAATGTCTAGATGAATCAGGAAGGTTGTTTATAACCAGAAATGTGATTTTTAATGAGTTAGAGTTTCCTTTCAAGGATAAATTCCTTCTAGGACCATATAGAAAGGTCAACTCTGATCCTCAATTGACCACCATTTTGTCTTTACCTATTTCTCCTACTACAAGGCCATTATCTGGGGAAACATGATCTGAACATGTTCTTGTCTCAACTAGTGCATCACACTATAATCCACAATCTAGTCCCGACTCTCCAATTTATCAAAACTCACCTTCTAGTCCTGACTCTCCCATTCATCAAAACTCACCCTCACCATACTCCAGTCCAATCTAAAATATGACTTCATCTGTTGCCACACCTACTCCTCAAAGTCCTATACCAGCAAATCAATCTGACCAATATGTCCAGAATGATCATATTCACTCAACTCAAATTTCTGAACCCTTACCACAACCTCAAACACAAGGTCATCCCATGCAAACAAGATTCAAAAGTGGGATCTTTAAACCTAAAACCTACTCCACCCAAAATTCAGTCAACCATGGTTGCAGAATTTAATTCCTTACAAAAGAACAGTACATGGACACTTGTGGCTCCGGCCAGCAATCAAAATCCTGTTGGATGTAGATGGGTGTTCAAGTTGAAGATGAGACCAGATGGATCTATCATTAAACACAAGGCAAGATTAGTTGCCAAGGGTTTCCATCAGAACTATGGAATAGATTTTACTGAAACTTTTAGCCCTGTGGCGAAAGCTTCCACTATAAGGGTTGTCCTTGCCACAGCAGTCAACTTGAACTGGCATATTCATCAAGTTGACATTGATAATTCTTTCCTTAATGGGCCTCTAATGGAAGATGTTTATATGGTACAACCAGAGGGATTTGTAGACAAGAATAATCTACATTATATATGTAAGTTGCAGAAAGCCCTGTATGGACTCAAGCAAGCCCCAGGGCATGGTTTTCTGCTCTGAGACTACAAATGCTGGACTGGGGATTTAAACAATCCATATCAGACTCATCTCTTTTTATACTCAAGACTGATGAACATTTGTTGTATGTATTGGTCTATGCAGATGATATACTGGTGACAAGGAGATCACATGGTCTGATCAAGAAATTTGTTGGCATGCTGCACTCAAAGTTTGCACTGAAAGATCTAGGATCAATTTCTCACTTCTTGGGGATGGAAGCACACAAAAATTCAGCAGGGTTGTATCTCACACAAGGCCACTATACCTCCTAGCTTCTCAAAAGACTACGAGCTCGATCATCTCAAACCTCCTACAACCCCTATGACACCTGGACATCACCTGTTGCCAAATCAGGGAGATCCTATGAAGCATCCCACAATTTACAGAAGTGCTATAGGTGGGTTACAATATCTGACAAGTACAATACTTGATCTAGCCTATGTTGTCAAATATCTAAGTCAGTACATGCAAAATCCAACTCAAATACATTGGCAGGCCCTCAAGAAGCTCCTTAGATATGTTAAAGGTACCCAGCACTATGGTTGCTGTTTAGTTCTACTGGTTTCATCACCCTAACAGGTTTTTGTGATGTTGATTGGGCTTGCTACCCACTAGATAGAAAATCTTTTGCTGGCTACTGTGTGTACATTGGAAATTCCTTGGTAGCTTGGAGTTCAAAGAAAAAAAATGTGGTTTCTAGGTCAAGTGCGGTATCTGAATATAGATCATTGGCTAGCTTATCCTTAGAATTGTCCTGGATCAAACAGCTGCTAATGGAAATGCAAATTAAGTTACCAAATGCTCCAGTTGCCTGGTGTGACAACTTGAGTGCTACTTTCCTAGCTCACAATCCAGTCTATCATTCTAGGACCAAACACATTGAAGTAGATATTCACTATGTGAGAGATCAGGTTCTCAACAAACAGATGTCAGTTCGGTTTGTTCCCTCTTCTATGCAAATAGCTGATGTATTAACAAAGGCACTTCCAGGCCCTCAGTTACAAGCCTTCGGATCCAAGATCAATGTAGTTGTTGTTCCTACCTTTAGCTTGAGGGGGGATGTTAGGAATTAATATTAATGTTATTAATAAGCATTATTAATAATTACTGTTGCTGTTTGTTATTGTGGTACTGTGTGAAAATCTAAGCTAGATTTTGGTGTGGATACTTGGCATTATCTTAGTGAGCCAAGTGTACCTAGAATATCATTGTAATATATAGACTGGTGTACTAGCATCTGATCACTCAATGAAACAAATATTCTTCTGTTAACTTGCTTTCTCCATCCAATCAGAGACAATATTCGTTGGTGGTGGTGTGCAATTCTGTTGCCCAAAAAAATTAATCCAATAATTGAATAATAATAATATCTCAAAACAACTCACAAGAGCTACATCCACCGAATAAAAAGAATCCACATGTGTCAACGACTAAAAAAACTATCTAAGCACTGTCTAAGCAACCCAGAGAGCTGAAAAGCAATTATCTCAACCTAGGGACACAACCGTTAAAACCGGATATACAGGAAAAACTATCATTAGAGTGACCAATATTGAAGACATGGATTGAAGAACTCGAGAATCTTACCAAAAAACCGGCTAAAATCACTGCTTAATCATTCTCCTCATCATAGGGATTCGATTATTGTCAATTTCATATATATACGATTTGGATAGAGAATGAATCAAGAATTTGTTGTAAATATAACACAAAACGAAAAACGATTGTATGTTTTGAGAAATGAAGTGAGAAAGTGACTGCATATGTGATTTCAAAGCCTTTTAAATGCACAAAATTTGAGGCAGCCACTGCAGCGGTGACTTAAATTTTTGAAAAATACAAAAGACCCTAATTTTTTGTTTTCAGTTGTTGAATTCTCTCGTCATTAAATGAAATTTATGTAAGAAAATTGACGAGTAGGATCCGTTAGATATAAAATCCGGGCTGTATTTAATCTAAAGGTAATTGAATTAAGGGTGAAGAACAAAAGAGTATGACAGGGGAAAGAAGTTTTTCGGGGTATAATTTAGACTGAGCCTGAGATTTTTTCCAAATTGCCTACGTATCCAAAATAAGAATTAAAATCAAGTCTGTCGTAGTTTTTATTAATGTTTTTATAGGGAACCCTTGTGCCCTAGGCCTTCATGGGCCGGGTCCATCATTGACCTTTCTTTCGTGTCTCACAAGTACAACTAAACCGTAATTATCCCTTAATTTTAGGGGGTAATCTTGGCATTTAAGTGTTAAAGATCAGAGCCTTAATGGCTCGGGATTCTTCCCGTAATTATCATGAGAAACGTGTGTTTATTATTAGGCGCTCTAGCCGACCTGCGATGAGCAGTCGAGGTCCGTATCTCCGAGCTGGGCAGGTCTGTCTCCATCTCGTCCCGACCGACCCGCGGTGGACCGTGGAACGACCTGAGCAGCCCCCCCTCCTCTGGAGGTGTAGATTGGCCCTTAGGCCTACAAAGTTACACCTGGTCCTTAAAATTAATCTTTTGTCCTTATTTCTGTCGTGACACGTGTCGTGGTGAAATTCGGTATTGTCAAAAATCATGAACGATACGCAACGAAAACCACTAAAATTGATTTCCTTAACATGAGATCTGATTCCGATTAAAAGTAAAATACTATAGGAGAAATATAAAGACGATTAGCAAAATATTTAAAAGAACAACATTTTATCTTCCGACAATAAAAAAAATATGAGGTTCACACCAACAATTAATCACAAAGTGATTAATGCAAGGTTGATAGGTTGTGTTAGACAGTAAGTCAAATCCCACATCGGTAGTGAAGTTAAAGCAGCCGGCATGGCTTTGATATTTAGCCTTTTGTATGGATGCACCATTAAGATGTATCACTTATGATAAATTATATTGTCTTAACCCGATGTTTGGGCTATTGTTATTTAGCCTTCAAAATAAATTTTTTATACTCTCCACTATAGTGATATTAGTTCTCTTTTTCCCGTGGACGTAGGCCATATTGACCGAACCACGCTAAATTTGGTGTTTTGTTTTTTCCTTCTATTAGTTTTTTGTGTTGTCGTCGTTAAAGGCTATTACTCGGGTTTGTTTTTCCTTAGAAACTGGTATCAACGCCGAGGTTTTCCGAGGTTTGAAAATTAGCCATCATGACGGTAAGTAAGTATTAGTTTTGAGTTCGACCGGAGAGTCAACTTTGGGATATGGCAGCGTAATGTGAAGCATCTGATGTAGTCTTTCTCGGGAATGAGAAGAGTTCAAAGAGTTCAGCGTAATGTGAAGCTTCATTTGAAATTGAAGATTCGAGATATTGTGGAAAAAGTGGAGTGATACTACTATTTATGGATGTGGGACTTTGTCCTAAGGTGGATATTTGTTAGATAGTGTGTAACGCCCCGCTCCCGGATACCGAGCCCTTATCCGGAAGAGAACGTTCGGCGCGTATAACATTAAATAAATCCAATATTATACGCCAGCCTCTACGTCGTCGTATCAAAATTAAAGCAACGGAAGCCCAAAAGGCTCGGGTAAAAAAACTCATAAATGCTACTAGAATAGAATACCAACCGACTATAGCTGAATTGTATAGATTACAACAACGATTCTCCAAAGGTTACAACGTACGATGTTCGAAAGTACAAACTTGACTTACAAAAGTCTTAACGAAGGTACAACAAATTATTAAAGAAATCTACAACACATTCTAGTACAACCTTAATAGAAAAGTAAAAGTAAGCATCATCATAGCACCAACGCCATCAAATCATCATCGAACTCCTCAACGATCTCAAGGTGACTGTTCGTCTTCTCACCCCAAAAGCACACAAAACAACATATGCAATTGAGGTAAGTACAAAGTACTTAGGAAGAGGAAGAAGGTAATGAATAATTAAGTCTTACAACGAAAGGTTCATTAATTATTATTAAATTATCTTTATGAGACCGACTCAATTCTAGGGTTCACTTCATGCTCATCAACATGTCGTGACTAAACGTTTCTAACTTAACTTATCTTTGTCACATCGGCACTCAAGGGCACAACGCATGGTGCTACCCACCACGAGGTATCGTTTGCAACCTATCAGTGGATCACACCGATAGCCACGGGTTAAGACCCGATAGTGTACACGTTCGGCGAAGTCCCACTGCCATTTAGCCGTTTATAGGCCGGCGAGTTATTCACTTTATCGACCGCGCACACATCGCGATATAGCTAGGTGCCTTACCAAGAATGTTACGATGATTAGTCTTTTAACTACACACGTACGTTTATTATTAGTAGTTAACTAGTCACCTAAGTATTTTCAAGTAAGCTCCCTCACCTCTACTACTCTCTTTCCGGACCACTTTAGACACGGACAAGGCCTAGCACATACACAGACATTGATGAATTCTAATTCATCAAAGCACAAGCCAATCATACTCTTCCGACGGTCCCGAACTTCAACTCCCTTGAAGAGTACATTCGGTGCCGGAACTAAACGCATCGAAGCTTAATCGGGGCTTGTTCAAGTTCATTTAACGTTATTAGATCCATTAGAACGTTCCTAAACCAAGTATAGTATTAAAACACATATTTTCATGAGAAACGGGTCAAGAGTGCGCTTGCCCGGTCAAGCGTGCGCTTGTGTAACTATAGCATTCTGTTTTTCATTCGGCAAGCACGGTGTGTACGCTTGCCTTGAGCGAGCGTACTCTTGCCTTGAGCGAGTGTGTACGCTTGCATTGAGCAAGCGTGCGCTTGTGCTCTCGGTAAACATTCATTTTTCATTCGGCCCGGCGCGAGTGCGCTTGCCTTGAACAAGCATACTCTTGTGCATCGAAAAACCTAAAACTTGCAATTTTACGCACTTTACGATTTCCAACCCAAACCAAACATGTTCTTCAACCATATACTCATCAAAACACGAGAAAAGTACTACTTTTACACAACTAAACATCACATATTCATCTAACAACAAGTAGACATGATATCTAGCATTTAAAACACCACAAACACTCAACCTTAAACATCATAAACCTAATTACGCATTAGGAAGAGCCCCTTACCTTATTAGCAAGCAGCACCAAAGCCAAACCTTCAAGAAAGACTGCAGCCCTCAATTGCCAACTCCAACTCAAACCTAATTGATCAACAATTAAACCTAAATTAATTGTGATCAAAGGTTCCTAAACAATCTAAGCTACGAATTGATCAACTAGAACACCAAAACAAGATCCAATCTTCATTATTCTAGATTTAGAACCAAAACCATACCTTTACGAAACTCTGAACTTTTGCTATCAAAACGGTCCTCTCTTCCCACTGATTCTGAATCTTCAAACGATTCCGAAAATCGACCAAGAACCAGAGAGAAATTGGAAGAAGTCTTCTTTGCTTTTCTTTTCTATTTTTCTTCAGAGGAGTTGAACGTTCTTTGCTAAAAATCAATTCTGATAACTCCCTCAATTAAGTGGGAGGTTTATATTGTAAAGTGTAACTCCCAAGGAGTTATTGTCTTGAAAGCCCCCTCAAAAACCTTTTTAATACTAATCAACCCCCTTTTTTAAATATATATATCTAATATATACATATACATACTTTAAATCATTTAATTAAATTAAACAAAAATCTGAATTTTTGTTAGAAGACTCTTTTGCCCTTTTCTGAAAAGTCGGGATGTTACATTCTTCCCCCCTTAAAGAAGTTTCGCCCTCGAAACTTGCCAGAACCAACTCCACTTTCATCTTAGGTACCGGCTTTCCTACCTTCTAGTTCACCATCAAACAAAAAGTTATCTCCAACTGATTTGAACCTTAGTATTTTCGACATCAAGGCTTCAATACGTCCAAAGACAACCGATCTTGTACTTCAAACCAAGCACAACTCTAGCTTATTCACACCTTTCATCTACCTTATACTCAACTCTACTATCCTAACTTCTTAGCTTCTCCTATAACACTTTGTCCCAAAAGTCATAAGTCACTCCATTAATCAACAAGTAGTATTCTTCTAGGTTCTTTGTCCATTTGTCACCCTTACAGCTGCTTCCGTACTTATATGAGGGTTACTTTGACTTATACATCCGCCTTACCTTCAAGAAACTAGCTATTAACTTAAGGAACTTCAACTCCGACTTGTTAGCAATCCAGCACTAACCCATCTTTAGCACACCCAAACCACAGACATACTTCAATCTTTACTAGTCTTCAAAAAGGAAATCATATGAACATCTTCTACCAAACTTATAAGGCTTTTCTATAGACAAGAAACAACTTTTGACAGTGAGTTTATCAGCAACCATAATTTTATAGTCCAACAGAAGACTGGAGTTGTAAAGGAATTTTTTTTTTTTTTTTTTTTAGACGAGTAATATTCTCTCGAAAGGTTTCAATGGTAAAGGTAAATTGAAGAAGTGCTTCGTGGATAAATCATAAGTGGCGACTGAGTAAAGAAAACAAGGACTTCAAATAATGCACATTTTTGTGTCGTTCAAAGACTAACACAAGAAGAACTATTGTGAAATCATTAAAAGGTTTGCGTCGAGGGTGCAAATGTTCAAAGGAATGAGGACATCCCTTTGTTAAAAAAAAATCAGAAAGCCATTTCTTCCAATTTGAAGAAGGAAGGTTTAAAATAAAACAAAACAACTTAACACTTGTAGCAAATTTTGTCGAGGAATACTTTTAACAAAATAAGTTGCGAGGCTAAAATTCTTTATCAAAACATAACTTTAAAAGACATGCATGAGACGTAAAAGAGGTCCGACTACTCGCTTATTCAAAATAAATTTCGTAAGGGAGTAAAAGATGCAGTACTTTGAAAGTAATTATCGATAGGACTTTTGTCTTACCGGAAGACAAAAGGGTATGTAATTAAAATGGATGTTTTGAGAAGGTTTGATCTTTCATCCGGTTATCGAAATGGTATAAAACTCTAACAAAAGAGTTGAGTCTTTAAACAAAAAGTTTTCTGCACTAAAACATCGTGTAGGGGATGCATTGAAGGTAATCACTAGGATGCAAAAGTGTATTGACCCGAATTTGCTAAACATGATGCAATGAAAGGATATGCAGTTGCCAGTTCAAATATTTCGAAGGATGAGAAACTTGTTTCCTTAAATCAAGCATTTGACATGATAAAACGTCTTCATAAAAAAATAAAAAATAAGACACATCAAAGTATGTATACACTTGGAAAACAAAACCTTGCAATGAGAGAACATTTATCGAGTTTCAAAAAAATTTCAATTGGGTGGTTTATCTAGAACATGGGTTACAAATAGTGTAAATGGGAAAACATTTGAAATCGGGGTAACTGAGTAGGAAACCACATGATTATAAAAGAGCACTTCGTCAAAGAAAACGTGGGATTTGATAGTCACCATGTAATTGTTTCTTGTCACACAAGGGTATTAAGTCTACAACACTCAATATCTACCTACCAAACTTCTTATTATGGATAACCACTAAGTTAAAAGTCTTATTCTTCAAAGCCTTCCCAACACCTATAACCCCACACCTAAACTTCCAAGGTGAAAGAATGTTGTCTAGCCTTTTATGAACAAGTACTTAAATGGTTTTAAAAGTTTAGGTACATACCTCAACCATGAAATGATTGACTTGCACAGAACAAACCAAACTGATTTTGGACATGGCGTATAAAGAAAAGTTGTAGATATACAAGTTTTACAAATGCTACTCAAAATTCAAAAAATTTGGAAAGGCATAAGTTGGTTAAAATAATTATTTTCGTCGACTGCTGCTAGCTGTCAAAATTTTTCAGAAATTTATAATCTGCATTGTGTTGCAGATTGTGCTCAAACCAGAAAGAATTTGCACTTGACTCCAAAACAAAAATTGCAGATCAGAAAGTTTTCTACAACATATCAAAAATTCAAGTCATTTGGGGGTGCTTAGATTATTCAAAACAGATTCATAAGTATGAGTACCGCTGCAGAATTTTCTAAACAGGGTATTCCCCCTTGTTAAGCAATTTATGAACAATCCATATTGAAAACAAAGTTGATGTCAAAAGAGAAATTGTAGAAAAGGCAATTTTCTAAATGGCTGAAAATTTACAGAATTTTTTGAAACATCAGAAATGATATTAAAGACATATAGAAACGTGAACAAAATCGTTTACTCGCCTTGCATCACACCAAATTATAAAATCAAAGAAATGATTAAATCAAAATGTCGTAATAAGAAAACTTTAAATCCTCCAAGGAAGGAGTAAAGCGAGAAAAGTCCGAAAGCTCCAAAAGAAGATAGGATTCTATTAAGGATCTGAGAAAGAACAAACATGAGGGCATCACATAAAAGATGTGAGCTTAGAACTCAACCTAACCTTCGCCTAAGAAGACTCTTCACTTGGTCCAAGTGCAACTTGACCACGGTCTAAGAATTCTTAGATTTACGAGGATTTACTACCAAGATTAAGGAAGGTCGGAAAGATTCTAAGAGATCTAAGATATCTTATCTTAAGAACTGAAACTTAGGTTAGCAAGGAAACTTCTACGGATTCCTGCCACTCTGAAAGATCAAGAAGGGATCAGAACGGTTCTAAGAGGTCTAAAGAGATCTCATCTTAGGAAAGGGAAGCCTAGAAAAGCAAGGAACGCTTCTCTCTGATACCAACCGTAACGCCCGCTCCCGGATACCGAGCCCTTATCCGGAAGAGAACGTTCGGCGCGTATAACATTAAATAAATCCAATATTATAGCCAGCCTCTACGTCGTCGTATCAAAATTAAAGCAACGGAATCCCAAAAGGCTCGGGTAAAAAAACTCATAAATGCTACTAGAATAGAATACCAACCGACTATAGCTGAATTGTATAGATTACAACAACGATTCTCCAAAGGTTACAACGTACGATGTTCAGAAAGTACAAACTTGACTTACAAAAGTCTTAACAGAAGGTACAACAAATTATTAAAGAAATCTACAACACATTCTAGTACAACCTTAATAGAAAAGTAAAAGTAAGCATCATCATAGCACCAACGCCATCAAATCATCATCGAACTCCTCAACGATCTCAAGGCTGACTGTTCGTCTTCTCACCCCAAAAGCACACAAAACAACATATGCAATTGAGGTAAGTACAAAGTACTTAGGAAGAGGAAGAAGGTAATGAATAATTAAGTCTTACAACGAAATGTTCATTAATTATTATTAAATTATCTTTATGAGACCGACTCAATTCTAGGGTTCACTTCATGCTCATCAACATGTCGTGACTAAACGTTTCTAACTTAACTTATCTGTGTCACATCGGCACTCAAGGGCACAACGCATGGTGCTACCCACCACGAGGTATCGTTTGCAACCTATCGATGGATCACACCGATAGCCACGGGTTAAGACCCGATAGTGTACACGTTCGGCGAAGTCCCACTTTGCCATTTAGCCGTTTATAGGCCAGCGAGAGTTATTCACTTTATCTGACCGCCCACACATCGCGATATAGCTAGGTGCCTTACCAAGAATGTTACGATGATTAGTCTTTTAACTACACACGTACGTTTATTATTAGTAGTTAACTAGCCACCTAAGTATTTTCAAGTAAGCTCCCTCACCTCTACTACTCTCTTTCCTGGACCACTAGACACGGACAAGGCCTAGCACATACACAGACATTGATGAATTCTAATTCATCAAAGCACAAGCCAATCATACTCTTCCGACGGTCCCGAACTTCAACTCCCTTGAAGAGTACATTCGGTGCCGGAACTAAACGCATCAGAAGCTTAATCAGGGATTGTTCACGTTCATTTAACGTTATTAGATCCATTAGAACGTTCCTAAACCAAGTATAGTATTAAAACACATATTTTCATGAGAAACTGGGTCAAGAGTGCGCTTGCCCTGGTCAAGCGTGCGCTTGTGTAACTATAGCATTCTGTTTTTCATTCAGCAAGCACAGGTGTACGCTTGCCTTGAGCAGGCGTACTCTTGCCTTGAGCAGGTGTACGCTTGCATTGAGCAAGCGTGCGCTTGTGCTCTCAGTAAACATTCTGTTTTTCATTCAGCCAGTGTTTAGGGCTAAATTATAGTGATTTTCATATATATTTTATATATCAATTTCCCCTATATTCGTATGATTTTCATAGAAATCGAGCTTATAATTGATTAATTGAGTAAATGAGGTTTTTAATGATTAAATATGAAAATGTATCGATTTTTATGTTTATTTGATGTTTTTATATTATTTTGGAAATTATTACGTTTTGGTATGTTTTTGATATTTGTAGATACCCAATTAATGATGGAAAAGATGATCCTAAAGAGCTAAATTCGAGATGGAAGAGGATCAATTAAAGATATGGAAGAATAAAAGAGATAAGGAAAGAAATAAATCAAGATAATGATGGAAAAATCAAGAAATTCGATTTCAAGTCAATATGGACGAGCGTCCATCTGAAGTAGACGAGCGTTCAATAGTGGACGGGCGTTTGGTGAAGTGAACGAGCGTCCTAGAAGAGATTTTACATTCAGAGTCTCCAGACGCAAGGCCGAACGAGCGTTGACTCTCCGTCCAAGGCAAATGGACGGGCGTCCATGTATTCAAACGAGCGTCCGCCGCCGCCTCTGCCTAAACCGACTTAATCTTCTATTTAAACAGGCCGTCGCCCCAACCCTAAGGGCATCCATATTTTTCTTCACATCAAAAAGAGAGCACAGCCGCACCTTGGAGATTTGAAGGCCGGTCACCCGAGCCTTGTGCTCGGGTGAACCGAGGTTAGATTAGGAGTAGATTAGACGTTTTCTTTTTCGTTCTTGGATCCTTCAATGTATGAGACTATGTGAGTTCTTCTTGATTTATTCAATTCAGTTTTTCTTCATGAGTTTAGTTCTTTTTGTATCTTTTCTATGTGTTTATGATGCCATGAGAATAGATTGAAAGATTTGTTTTCGATAGATGTTTATAATACGAAAGTTGCATAAACGCTAGATCACCATAGAAAGATAGGGTTTTTAGCCGTTAATGATGACAAGTTAATGAGTTATTGATCTAGGTTGTTAGGTTCTTTAAAACGAGAGTTAATTGAATCTACACCCGAGTTTTGTTTGGTAAATCAGTCTCAACACTCGAAAGATGAGAGATAGATAATTGAATTCACCTAAGAAATTAGGGATTCATAGCTTGAGAGATAAGTTCACTAAGAGATTAGGGATTTGTGTCTCGTGAAAGGGTGAAACCACAAATCGAATTAGAATCATGAGATTAACTAGAATTGAAATCACTAAGGTTTGTACTTTGGTTGTTCCCATGTTTCTTAGATTAGATTTATTTGAATTGTTATTTGATTTCTATGTTTTGTTTTTTTCGTTTTTATGTTTATGAGTAACAATTGGTAGGATTAAGGAGATTAGATTCTACATACCTTTTCCCTGTGGATCGACCCCTTACTCATTACGCTTTACTAGCAACAACCCGATGTTTTGGTCGGTTAGGAGTTAGTTTTGCATGATAGTTAGGGTTTATAAATTTCTTTTGTTTTTATGATGCAAAATCTCCCCAACAAAAGTGGCGCCGTTGCCGGGGAATCGGTGTTTTGTTGAATCTAATTGAATTAATTTTTCTATTTCGTTACGTGTATTTTGTTTTTGTTTTTCAATAAAAGTAGCGTTGAATAAATTGAGGTTTTTTTTATTTTGCCGTGTTTCGATAACCGTTGGGTTAAGAATGTGCAAAAGTTTTTTTTTACTCGATTTATGACACGTGAATTACATGTTTGTGTTATCTAATCTGACCCTCTGTGCTTTAATGTGATAAGGCTTCTGTGATGATTTTGTTTAGGATACTTAGGGTTTATGTGTTTTTCCTGCTGTTTTCTGTGCAAATTCGATGACTGAACGAGCGTTCACGTAAGTAAACGCCCGTCCAGTACCCTAACATGCAGGTAACCGAGCGTCTGGTTGGATGGACGTTCGTTCGTCCAGAAAGTTTCAATCCTGCTCTGGTTTGAAGAATCAGACGGGCGTCTGTAATTCTAAACGCCCGTCCGGTCGGTTTTCAAGGCAGACGAGCGTCTGACAAGTGGAACGCCCGTCCGATCTTTGAGATTTCCTTTGAACGTTCGTCCGGGTTCGGTCCAGTTCGGTATTTCTTGATTTTATTTTCAATGCTTTTATTTGATGTGGATTTTTCATTCGAGCTTCGTGGCTAATTGATTTTTACATAGATGCCACGAACTTATATGTTTTTACCTTTCCATCTATGAATCCATGTTAGATAATTGATCAATTCCTTATATATGATTCATCTAGGCATGTTATAGTGACTTGTCGGTTCTCGTAAGCTATAACTGTTCTTATGGTTAATTAGTAGCTAATGTCGGTTCCCGTATGCTACATACCGCTCCGATGAATCTTTTAAGCTTTTAAGACTTACGTGCTTCCTTTGTTTTTATAGTTCATATGGGTAGCTACTGTCGGTTTTCCGTATGCTACGTCCTTTCTCCATATGAGTTATACTTGTTTAGATAGATGACTGGTTGGTTTCCATAAGTCTATCACTTTCGATAAGTCTTAAGGCGCGTCGGCACTAGTGACAGCACTGTCGTTTATCGTAACCTCATTATGTGGTAGACGTTTATTTTATATATGTCATGTTGCAAATGAGTGGGCTAGTTTTCTTTCTTTTATTTTATTTTCTTTTTGCATGTCATATAAATGCATTTCAT
Source organism: Gentiana straminea (assembly GCA_036785695.1). Taxonomy (NCBI): domain Eukaryota; kingdom Viridiplantae; phylum Streptophyta; class Magnoliopsida; order Gentianales; family Gentianaceae; genus Gentiana; species Gentiana straminea. The sequence goes on along the minus strand of JAVUPR010000300.1, from coordinate 9,256,456 downwards.
TTAGTTGCATTTCATATAGTTGCATTGTTTTTCTATTTTTTTCTTTTATTTTTCTTGAGAGTAGTTAACTGTCGGTTTCCGTAATACTACCTCGTTTTTTTTAGGATTTTTCATGTAATTTGCATCGTATTGCATTTTCAGGTAATTGCACCTAGCCTACTATTTTGTAATATTTCATGTATATGTTTTCCATCTTTAAATGAGCCTAAGTTGAAAAATCTCTTCGACCTTTCTTTTCCTGTGCTTTATATGTTTTACTCCCCTAGCCCCGAGGTATTTCATGTTTGTCAAGTGTGCAGGATGTTTTCGTTAGCAATTGTGCGTTTCAGACGATATCAGTTTTCCGGTGGATGGTCCACAGTCTACTGGATTCGTCAAGCATTTCTGGGTGAGGTGCACCCATTCCAGGCTTGCTTCTTTAGAACTACAATCAGCTAAGTTCTATTTTCTTTTATTTCTGTACAACTTGAGGACATGTTGTAATTGTTCTCGGTGAAATTTATGGTTTTTATCGCATTATTAGAGAACAATATCCTTCGTATTTTAGTAATTTTTAGAGAAAATTATATGTTTAAGGCGTGAATTTGAATAATGGGTTTAGAAGTGTCAAAAGTGTAATTTGGGCGCTTTTATGTGTTAAATTTATTGAATTATTATTATTTGGGGATGACTACATGTTTTCCATGTTTTATCTATTATGTAGATGCTTAATTTCGAGTGCATGAAGAGGATAAATGAGGCTCAATTCGAATTATAAGAGATAAATATGGAATTGGCTTGAAGAAGAATGGATAACTATGAAGAAATCCGATCCTCAGCATATTGGACGGGCGTCCACCGATCCGGACGAGCGTCCGGAGTGAGCGGCGTCCATGAAGCGTCCGAGTCATATTTTACATACGAGTCTCCGGACGCAAGGCCGAACGAGCGTCGAATCTCCGTCCAAAGAAATGAACGAGCGTCCACCAAAGAAGACGGGCGTCCGGTGCCGACTTAACCCTAGCCGACCTAAAATCCTATAAATAGCAGCGTGTATTAAACCCTAGGGGACATCTCATATATACATTATTCCCTCATAACAAACCCTAGCAGCCGCATCATTCAAGGAGGAGAGTCAAAGATGAATCCTTCCATCCCAATGATTATGTCTAACAACATGATTGTTGGCTAAACGCATAGCAGTGGAACAACCGGAGGATATCACATCAACGTCATCACAACCATGATTTGTTAGTTTATCTTTAGTTATGATTTTGAATACGCTGTTTTATTTATCGTTTGAATCCTGATTTATTGGTTAAGAGTTTCATTAGATAGGAATGTCAATGAACCTCTATGTTGTTTGAATTTTTATGGAATTATAATTCAGCAATAGTTTTCTATTTCAATCGATACAATTGATGACGTTTTGAGGAATCATATATCGTTAGTTGGGTATTGCAATTTGGGAACGAATTGTTGATCTTGTTATGAATGTTATTTGTTTTTCTTGGAAAAGTAAACAAACCTTAGAAATTGATCTAAAGGAATTTAGTCGGTTTCGTGATTGATCATACCAATAAAACTGTATTCGAATCATAAGCTGGTTGTCTGATCGTTGAGTGATAGATTCTAGGTGTTCTACTGTTTCCCTTTTATAATTCGAAAACAAAATCGTTTATTTCAACGCTAGTCTTAAGTTTAGTTCATTACAACCTCGATTTTTGCTGTTCGTTTTCTGCATATTTCCAGTTAAATCGTATCTGGACGCCCGTCTGTCTTAGAGGACGCTCGTCCACTCTTGAATATCTCTTGTTTGCTGTTTGTTTTAGTTGCTGTTTTATTTTCCTTCCTTTAGTTTTTAGTTTATTTCTTAGGTTTAGTTTATAGTTAGATTAATCTTAGTTTTAAGTAATTAGTGACATAACCAACTTAGGAGTTGTACCTCAATCTGATAACTATACGATTCCCTTAGGACGACTCGGCAACACCTTATACTACGTACCTTATACTTGGGGTGTTCCGATAATATAATTTTAAAACACGTTTTTAACGAACAAGTTTTTGGCGCCGTTGCCGGGGAATCGGTAACGGTTGTCAGATTCTTCGTAGGTATAGTTTCTCTAGTTAGTAACTTTCTTAGGTTTTAGATTAGTTTTGTTTTCCTTAGTCTCGGTTGTTTATCTTCTTTTCTGTTGTTTTTACGCTCGATCCTCGTTTTTCGGCTTTTGAACGAACGTCCAATCATACGACGCCCGTTCATTCGAGAAAAATTCCCTTTTTTTATCTCGTTTAGCGATCGAACGAGCGTCGGCCTTTCCAAACGCCCGTTTGTTTAGTAAATACGCCTACGAGCTTGCTTTTAGTACACCGGACGAGCGTCGGTTCAATAGACGCCCGTCCGGGAACTTCCCACTAGACAAACGCTCGTTCACGATTACGAACGCCCGTCCGTCTATCTTTCTTGTTCTTCTCCTTTCTTCTCTTAGCTTGTATTCCAAGGTTAACTCTTCTTGTCAACTTTGACTTTTAGTCGGTGTTGACTTCTCTGGTTGTCCTCCTGGTTTATGCAAACCGAAGCAAGAAGGGACCTCTCCTTTTTGATCCGGAACACGAACGATCCATCCTAAGAAGAAGGCTTTTTCCCGATCTAGACATCATGGTGACCAAGTTCAAAATCCGAACCTAGTTCCTCCTAATCCACCCTCCCAAATCAAAATCCGGACCCTCAAGCTCAATTTGAATCGGCTCCTTCAACAAATACGGTTGTTACAACAACAACGAGAATCGACAAGTTTGGGCTACAAAACCAATTGCAACAACTCCATCAAGCCCGGCAAGCCCGGCTAAATCAAGACCCCTATGCCCCTTATCTTAACCAAGACTTCCGGAGGGCATAGACCTATTCGACCTCCGGATATGGGGCAAGTACATTTCGATCGAAGAATGGAGTGGTTGGACCGGTCCAAAATAGCTCTTTTCATGGCACCGCTCAAGAAGATCCTCATGACTTCTTGTCCACTTTTGTTCAAATTTGCGAAGCGAGCCATTATCCGGGTGTTGATTACGAGATTGTTAAGTGAAACTTTTCCCGTTTGCTTTAAAAGGAGAAGCAAACGGATGGTTCAAATCTTTACCCCATCACTCTCTCCATACCTGGGCCGATGTTAAAAGAGCCTTCGCTCTGCGAAATTCGTTTCACCTGGAACGATAATGGGCCTTAAACGTGATATAGCTAATTTTGAGCAAGTAGAAGGAGAAAGCGTAGGAAAGGCCTGGGAAAGGTTGAATTTGTTAATGAGGAAATGCCCTAACCATGGATACACTCGACATGAGCTCTAGAATTATTCTATCGGGGTGTTACTCAACCCAATAGAGACTATCTAGATTCCACGGCTCATGGATCTTTTACGGGCGGAGGAGATGATGCTTTTATAGGGTAGCCGAAACAATTGCCAAGAACAACATGTGGTCAACCTCTAGGAAGACCCATGTTGAGGATGATAAGAGTAAATCTGTTGCAAGCGATCCGGTGACACAGATGTTGGTTGCTCAAGTGGAGATGATAAACCAACAAATGGCAAATTTACAAATGCAACAGCAGAAGGGATCAGCGGATATGAGTCTTCTGGGAACGCAGGCGAGCAATGAGAACGGAGATGAAGTAAATGCGATAGGCAACCAAGAATCAAACTTTTCGTAATTTCAATCAAAATTATGGTCAATCAAGCTATAATCCAAACCGTAACTTTTCTGGAAATCCGCGAAACAGTTATTATACGCCACCTGGCGCATCCAATTCCAACCGGTCCTTCAACTCCAACAATCAAAGGCCCCAAGGCAGTTGGGCTCAAACACAAAATCCACAGCCCACCTCTATCTCTCAAAAGAAATTCGATGAGCTAGTAGATATGGTGCAAGCACTAGCCACCGGTCAAAAGGCGATAGAGAGACGATTGGCCGGATGGCCGATCAACAAGCAAGCGAGGCCCCAAGGAAGGCTGCCGAGTTACACGAGATAAAAATCCTAAGGCGAAGTAAGTGCACGTAATGCCATCACACCGCGGTGGAATTATGGACAAGAGGAGGAGTTGAATGCGGTTACACTTAGAAGCGGAAAGAGAGTTGGACCCGAGACGCCGTCGGGAAACGAGTAGCCCCTCCGACGCCATGAGTTCGGGGAGGGGATAAGCGAACAGACAAATACCGAAGAAAGCGACAAGTGAGCGAGAGCCGCATGATAATGATTCCTCGGGGGAAAGTGATGAGGATGTTGAAAAGAGTAGTCAGATGGCCGAACCCCTGACTAAAAAGAAAGCTGAAAAGTTTGTCAGATGGAAGGATAAGGAGGATGAAGCCATTAAAAATCAAATTCCAATCAATCATCCGAAAACCCTTCCTTATCCAGCAAGGAAAAATGAGAATACTTTGAACTCTGATAAAACTTACGATGGAGTGAGGAAGCTGCTTAGAGAAACCATGGTGACTATGCCTCTTGCCGAAGTGTTAACTGAGATGCCTAAATGCTCCAAGTTTCTTAAGGACGCCTGTGGGAGTAAGAAGAAGCTGAAAGGAATGGCAGATGAAGTGCTAAACGAAGAATGCTCGGCAATTTCTCAGAGCATTGCAATAAAACGTGGTGACCCCGGACGACCTTCAATCTCTTGCATGATCGAAGGCCGCACGTTCCACAATGTCTTATGCGACTCTGGTGCCTCTGTTAATGTGATGTCTTTGAACATCTGCAAAAGTCTCGGATTGGACAAAAGGCTAAGGGAGCGCCCCGTCTCTCTTCGGTTGTGGACAAATCTAGCCGTTTAGCGACCGGTTGCGTTAACAATGTCCTTACCCATGTTAAACAATTGGTGTTTCCAACCGACCGGGTTATATTGGACTACCAATCGACAAGGAAATGCCCCCGATCCTAGGCCGGCCTTTCTTGGACACCTCTCGCCGCCACCATTGACTTCCACACCGGCCAAATTACCTTGAGAATAGGAGACACTTCCATTTCCATCGAGCAAGGTAAAAGTTCAAGAATCCCCAATTCGGGGAATTTCATTCATTGAAGCAATTTATGGGGATGAATCGACCCGATGAAGAGCTCACGAGACAGGAGCCCCGGATGTCATAAATCACGAAGAAGAAGAAAACAACTGTTCAAGAGCCGTAGTCACCGTAGAGTCGTCTCAACAACTTGCGCATACGAGCCTATAAGTGAACGAAAAAATTTGGGACATTCCGGGGATGAGCAGTGGTGATCTGAAGGAGCTCAATCAGGCAGACTTTAACCTTGCCGAAGAGGAAATTTTAATGGGAAGCTGGGATGAAATCGAATTCTGGAGAGAAGCTGCCCATTGGGAGTTGGATGATTGGGAGCAACTTGCAGATGAACTTGAAGAAGAAGAGCTTAAGAAGATGATTGCACATCGCAAAGAAAAAACGGAAGCTGACAGGGAGATCCATTTTAATGACGTTATTCAATACCTTTCTGGGATAACACCCCAGGAAGATGAAGTGTTCTTCAGTCAACCGGTCCTCACTCAAAAAGAAAGAGGTGGTCCGTTAAAATCGAGTATCGACCAACCACCTGCTGACTTAGAGCTGAAACCACTTCCGCAGCATCTAAAATACATCTTTCTTAAAGACGGCGATAAGTTGCCTCTAATCATCTCATCTAAACTCGAGCCTAAGCAAGAGGCGGAATTAATCAAAGTGCTTGAAAAGCATATCCTCGCGTTCGGATGGCAAGTGGGCGATATCAGAGGAATCAGCCCAGATGTATGCATGCATAAGATCCGAACGGAGGAAGGAGCGAAAAAGGTTAGACAACCTCAAAGGAGGCTAAACCCGCACATGCAGGAGGTTGTCAAAAAGGAGATCATCAAATGGCTTGATATGGGGATTATTTATGCCATCGCCGACAAGTGAGTGGGTCACCCTACTCAAGTTGTGCCAAAGAAGGGGGGTATTACCGTAGAGAAAAATGAAAAAGGGGAAGAAATTGCTTTACGCCTTGTGATCGGTTATAGGGTCCGCATTGATTATCGCAGATTGAACGAAGTCACCGCAAAAGATCATTTCCCTTTACCCTTCATTGACCAACTAATTGAAAGACCGAGTGGTCACAAATATTATTGTTTTCTCGATGGATATTCGGGTACTTCCGGATAGCCATCGATCCGAATGACCAGGAAAAGACCACGTTTACGTGTCCATCCGGTACTTTTGCTTTTCGCGAAATGCCATTCGGCCTCTCGCAATGCACCCGCGACTTTTCAACGGTGCATGTTAGCCATTTTTGATGGACTTGTAGAGCAATGCATGGAGGTCTTTATAGATGACTTCTCGGTCTATGGCGACACTTTGATGAGATCTTAAGGAATCTAGATATGGTACTCCAAATGATGTGTTGAGAAAAATTTGGTGCTTAACCGGGAGAAATGCCATTTTCTAGTTGACGAAGGGATTGTTTTGGGACACAAGTCGTCCAAAGTGAAGGTATTCGGTGGATAGGGCTAAAGTAGAGGCCATTGAAAAAATGTCATATCCAAAGACAGTTAAGGAGGTACGAGGATTCCTAGGACATGTAGGCTTCTATCGGCGTTTTATTAAAGATTTTTCGACTATAGCAAAGCCGCTATCCAACCTGCTGAAAGAGGAAGTAGAGTTCGTGTTTGATGATGCGTGTAAGGAAGCTTTCAAATGCTTAAAGGATAAGTTAACCAGTACCCCCATTCGATCGCGCCCGACCGGACTAAACCTTTCGAACTCATGTGCGATGCCTCTAACTACGCTATAGGCGCAGTTCTAGGGCAAAGAATTGACAAAAAGTTCAGACCAATCTACTATGCGAGCCGAACTTTGAACCCAGCTCAGTGTAACTATACTACTACAGAGAAAGAATTCCTAGCAGTCGTTTTTGCTATGGATAAGTTTCGAAGTTACCTTCTTGGGTCTCGAGTTGTGGTTTGGACAGATCATGCAGCATTACGCTACCTCATGGAAAAAGCAGACGCCAAACCAAGGTTACTGAGATGGATTCTGATCCTACAGAATTTGACCTTGAAATTAAGGATAAGAAGGGTAGCGCAAATGTTGTAGCCGATCACCTATCTCGCCTAGTGAACGAGGGTGACGAAAATCCGAAGGAAATAGGCATTGACTTTCCGACCGAGCGCTTAATGAGGCCGGAGAATGTGAGGCCGTGGTATGCGATTACGTCAATTACTTAGCGACCGGACATCTAGAAGAGATGACGTATCGGGAAAAGAAGAAGTTTTTCGGTGACTTGAAGTATCTCGTATGGGAGGATCCACATTTGTTTAAAGTCCGCAAAGACGGGTTGCTTAGAAGGTGTGTTCCGGAACATGAACAATCGGATATCTTAGAGCAATGTCACGGTGGCCCGCTTGGTGGACACTACGGAGCACCAAAGATCGTTGCGAAAATCCTTCAAACTGGATTTTACCGGCCTACTCGTTCAAAGACGCTGAAACCTTTTGCAAAGGTTGTGATAGATGCCAAAGAGTAGGGAGGCTCAGTAATAGGATGGAGATGCCTTTGAGGCCTATTTTGGAATGTGAAGTCTTCGACGTATGGGGCATCGATTTCATTGGACCTTTCCCATCATCGTGCGGTAATAAATATATCCTAGTCTGCGTTGACTATGTTTCCAAGTGGGTAGAGGCTATAGCCACCCAAACCAATGATCACAAAGTTGTAAAGAAATTCTTGCAAAAGAATATCTTTACTAGATTTGGTCGTCTAGAGCCCTAATCGGTGATGAAGGTTCGCACTTCGTAATGCACCGCTAGATAAAATTCTTGAACGATATGGTGTCAAGCATAAGATTGGTACACCATACCACCCCCAAACCAGTGGCCAAGTCGAAGTAAGCAACAGAAGTCTAAAGCGGATTTTGGAGAAAACGGTGAATTCGAATAGATCCAACTGGAGTCTGAAATTGGACGACGCACTCTGGGCTTATCGTACTGCGTTCAAGACCCCTATGGGTACGTCGCCCTTTCAAATGGTTTACGGCAAGGCATGCCATCTACCGGTCGAGCCGGAGCACAAAGCTTACGGGCTATTAAATACTTGAACTTCGATAGCCGCCTACGTGGCGAGAAAAGATTACCGCAACGCATGAGCTCGATGAATTCGGACTCGGGGCCTACGAGAACGCAAAACTCGAGCAAGGAAAGAACGAAAGCGCTCCATGATGCTAAAATAAAGGACGAGAGATTTCAAGGTAGGAGAGATGGCTTTACTTTACAACACCGGATTACATCGTTTCTTTGGCAAGCTTAAGTCCGGATGGTCCGGACCCTTTGAAATTGTTGAAGTTCATCCGGGAGGAGCGATTTCCTTGAAGGGGTACAGCGGTCAACCTTTTAAAGTAAACGGTCACGGATTAAAAAAGTATTTTGGCCAACCTTATGAAGTACCGAGGTCATCTACTTTCAAAAGTTGGTTGACGTGCTCGATGTCTTGAATTGTGATGAGATTCCATCCGATTTCTTTGCTTCGAATGATGACATTCTTACCCTTACGAAGCTTCCACCACGATCCCCGAACCTATCATTCTCGCTAGTGCCACATGTACGAGAAGTTGAGACAAAGACGAAAGTCAATGTCGTTCGGAGAACCAAGTTAAAAAACTTGGTAGGGCATTTCACTTGTGGAGGTTGTGGTCAAATCTCGGTCCTTCACTCGATTCGATGATGAGGTGGCCGCATTTAAGCCAAAGTGGCCCGACCCGGGTTGACTTTGAAGAGTATGTCCGGCTAATGACATAAAAAGAGCGCTTCTGGAGGCAACCTAGCTTTGTTTCTTTTCTCTTTAAGTAAGCTATTTCTGTTTCAGTTGTAGGAGTAGTACCTTGGTTGTTTGAGTGAGATGTTGTGTTCCTACGAGTTGTTGAATGTTTCGTTTATGTTTATTCACATACCCCTTGTACCCCGAGATTATATGTATGTCGAGTGTTGCGTATACCTTAGAGCGAGTTCGAGCTATTCTATCCAATGTTGTCAATTCGAGTTGCGGTGGTACATTCATGCTACGGCCCGACTTCTCGCTAACTTTCATCCGACAACCACTGTTGAAACCAGCTAAGTTTTCTTTTCTTTTATTTGCACATTCTGAGGACATAATGTGATTTAAGTGTGGGGGGGTGTCTGGGTATGTTTTTATGCTATATCTTTGAAATTTAAATTTTTTGTGAGTCTCGAGCATATAATTGGAACTAGATGCTTACTAGTTGTAGTTTTCTAACGATGATAGTATGTGACTTAGTGAGATAATTATAGCGTGTCTTTACTTTTATGGAGATAGTATTCGTTTTTCACGTTCACGAGGGCCATTGATTTTGAAGCAAGATTTTTGAAGTATATCCTTTCATTATTTTAATGGTTTATCTTGGGAAGGTCAGTATAGTAACACCTTAGTTAGACCATGTACTGTGAATATCATAAAGTTTGAATGTGATAGGTGAGATGTAACTTATGACTTTGAAAAGTGAATAAAGTGAGTGAGCAATTATTAATAAATACGTTTGTCGGAAGTCGGTTTATGATTGGAGTGAGGTAGGGCATTATCTCGAAATGTCCTATACCACTATGATGACCGAAGCTCACGACGATCGGGAGAAGCTACCTTATGATTTGAGTAAGGTAGGGTGTTATCACGAAACATCCTATTCTACTATGATGGGTAAGAGCTCATTCTGATATGCGTTAAATTTGAACATTTTGAAAAATGATGAATAAGAATAAAAATAGAGTGAAGTCTTTGTTATCATGGATCTTATACCCAGTAGAACCGCAGGATATGCTGTAGGGATTATCCTACTGAGTGCGTGGGAAGGCTTAGTGTGAAGCTATTACTGTCTGTACCTAGGATAGTCATTGAAATTTTTGAGAGGATATTCCTTTGAAAGGCTTGTTAAATTTGAGAAGGGCTTGTCACACATACACTGAATCTATCTCTGTGATGGTATTTTTTGCTATAGTTGTTATATCTTTTGTTACGTGAGTTGGAGATCTATGTGGAGTGCATGAAAGTTGAGCTATAGTTTTGATTGTTTTGTCCGGGACGAACAAAAGTTCAAGTGTGGGGGAGTTGTTCTCGGTGAAATTTATGGTTTTTATCGCATTATTAGAGAACAATATCCTTCGTATTTTAGTAATTTTTAGAGAAAATTATATGTTTAAGGCGTGAATTTGAATAATGGGTTTAGAAGTGTCAAAAGTGTAATTTGGGCGCTTTTATGTGTTAAATTTATTGAATTATTATTATTTGGGGATGACTACATGTTTTCCATGTTTTATCTATTATGTAGATGCTTAATTTCGAGTGCATGAAGAGGATAAATGAGGCTCAATTCGAATTATAAGAGATAAATATGGAATTGGCTTGAAGAAGAATGGATAACTATGAAGAAATCCGATCCTCGCATATTGGACGGGCGTCCACTGATCCAGACGAGCGTCCAGGAGTGAACTGGCGTCCATGAAGCGTCCAGAGTCATATTTTACATACAGAGTCTCCAGACGCAAGCTGAACGAGCGTCTGAATCTCCGTCCAAAGAAATGAACGAGCGTCCACCAAAGAAGACGGGCGTCCGGTGCCGACTTAACCCTAGCCGACCTAAAATCCTATAAATAGCAGCGTGTATTAAACCCTAGGGGACATCTCATATATACATTATTCCCTCATAACAAACCCTAGCAGCCGCATCATTCAAGGAGGAGAGTCAAAGATGAATCCTTCCATCCCAATGATTATGTCTAACAACATGATTGTTGGCTAAACGCATAGCAGTGGAACAACCGGAGGATATCACATCAACGTCATCACAACCATGATTTGTTAGTTTATCTTTAGTTATGATTTTGAATACGCTGTTTTATTTATCGTTTGAATCCTGATTTATTGGTTAAGAGTTTCATTAGATAGGAATGTCAATGAACCTCTATGTTGTTTGAATTTTTATGGAATTATAATTCAGCAATAGTTTTCTATTTCAATCGATACAATTGATGACGTTTTGAGGAATCATATATCGTTAGTTGGGTATTGCAATTTGGGAACGAATTGTTGATCTTGTTATGAATGTTATTTGTTTTTCTTGGAAAAGTAAACAAACCTTAGAAATTGATCTAAAGGAATTTAGTCGGTTTCGTGATTGATCATACCAATAAAACTCGTATTCGAATCATAAGTCGGTTGTCGATCGTTGAGTGATAGATTCTAGGTGTTCTACTTGTTTCCTTTTATAATTCGAAAACAAAATCGTTTATTTCAACGCTAGTCTTAAGTTTAGTTCATAACAACCTCGATTTTTGTGTTCGTTTTCTCGCATATTTCCGCTTAAATCGTATCTGGACGCCCGTCCGTCTTAGAGGACGCTCGTCCACTCTTGAATATCTCTTGTTTGCTGTTTGTTTTAGTTGCTGTTTTATTTTCCTTCCTTTAGTTTTTAGTTTATTTCTTAGGTTTAGTTTATAGTTAGATTAATCTTAGTTTTAAGTAATTAGTGACATAACCAACTTAGGAGTTGTACCTCAATCTGATAACTATACGATTCCCTTAGGACGACTCGGCAACACCTTATACTACGTACCTTATACTTGGGGTGTTCCGATAATATAATTTTAAAACACGTTTTTAACGAACAGTAATCTAAGTGTGGGGAGGGTTTATGTATTTATACATTTGCTTAATCTATAGTATTTCTATGAAAAGTGCTTAATTTTCAAATTTTTTGTTATATCCCGAGTAGACAAAGGCATGTCTTTGTTCGATGTTTATAATCATTGATGCATTATTTTGTATATTTAGTAATTTTAGTTGTTTCACCCGACACTCTTTTTCACATGCCATAGTAAATGATGAGCTAAATGTTGAAAGCCTACCCCATTTTAGTTGGAGATTTTTGATGATTATAGCATGTTTCTTTGCTTATGTACAATTCTTGAAAAGTTTAGTAGTTTGTATTCTAGGATTAAAGTATGACATACTGTGAATATCTGTAAGTTTGAATGTGATAAGTGAAACGTGATTAAGTCTTTGCAATAGTAATAAATTATTTACTTGAGGTGTTATGCTCAGTGGTCTGTGCTACTAGAAAATAATCTTTTCCACTGCCAGCCAGAAATCTCTAAGTAAACAAAATTGTAGAAGGGTGTGTCGGAAGCTGGTTTATGATTTGGGTGCGGTAGGGTTTACCACGTATGTCCTATTCCACTATGATGACCAAAAGCTCACGAAAGTCAGTTTATAGCTGCCTTATGATTGGAGTAAGGTAGGGGATTATCTTGAAATGTCCTATTCTGCTATGAGGGCAAAAGCTTATTCTGATGTGTGTTAGAAAAGTGTGAAAAAGTGAAAATATTGAAATATATTATTATGAATAAGTAAGGACTTAGTTATCGTTAATCTTATCCCCAGTATAAACTGAAAGATATGTTGTAGGGATTATCCTCTGAGTCTGTCAGAAATGTTTTAGATATTCTCTACTATTTCTTTTTGGGATATGTATGTTTTGTAAAGTGCCTGTTATAGATTTTTGATTATTTCTAACATAGATGGGAAACCGGGCTAGTTTTGGTTTGAATAACTTTCAAATTGTGGAACTTAGTGGAAGTTTATTATGGCTATGCACACACTCACTTGGGTGAACTTCTAAGTTATTGAATATACTTTATATTTGTATAGATGTTTATTTATCTCGAGCTTGACTTTGTTTTGTTTTGCTCGAGGACGAGCAAAAAGATAAGTGTGGGGGTGTTGTTTAGGGCTAAATTATAGTGATTTTCATATATATTTTATATATCAATTTCCCCTATATTCGTATGATTTTCATAGAAATCGAGCTTATAATTGATTAATTGAGTAAATGAGGTTTTTAATGATTAAATATGAAAACGTATCGATTTTTATGTTTATTTGATGTTTTTATATTATTTTGGAAATTATTACGTTTTGGTATGTTTTTGATATTTGTAGATACCCAATTAATGATGGAAAAGATGATCCTAAAGAGCTAAATTCGAGATGGAAGAGGATCAATTAAAGATATGGAAGAATAAAAGAGATAAGGAAAGAAATAAATCAAGATAAAGATGGAAAAATCAAGAAATTCGATTTCAAGTCAATATGGACGAGCGTCCATCTGAAGCAGACGAGCGTTCAATAGTGGACGGGCGTTTGGTGAAGTGAACGAGCGTCCTAGAAGAGATTTTACATTCAGAGTCTCCAGACGCAAGCTGAACGAGCGTTGACTCTCCGTCCAAGGCAAATGGACGGGCGTCCATGTATTCAAACGAGCGTCCGCCGCCGCCTCTGCCTAAACAGACTTAATCTTCTATTTAAACAGGGCATCCATATTTTTCTTCACATCAAAAAGAGAGCACAGCCGCACCTTGGAGATTTGAAGGCCGGTCACCCGAGCCTTGTGCTCGGGTGAACCGAGGTTAGATTAGGAGTAGATTAGACGTTTTCTTTTTCGTTCTTGGATCCTTCAATGTATGAGACTATGTGAGTTCTTCTTGATTTATTCAATTCAGTTTTTCTTCATGAGTTTAGTTCTTTTTGTATCTTTTCTATGTGTTTATGATGCCATGAGAATAGATTGAAAGATTTGTTTTCGATAGATGTTTATAATACGAAAGTTGCATAAACGCTAGATCACCATAGAAAGATAGGGTTTTTAGCCGTTAATGATGACAAGTTAATGAGTTATTGATCTAGGTTGTTAGGTTCTTTAAAACGAGAGTTAATTGAATCTACACCCGAGTTTTGTTTGGTAAATCAGTCTCAACACTCGAAAGATGAGAGATAGATAATTGAATTCACCTAAGAAATTAGGGATTCATAGCTTGAGAGATAAGTTCACTAAGAGATTAGGGATTTGTGTCTCGTGAAAGGGTGAAACCACAAATCGAATTAGAATCATGAGATTAACTAGAATTGAAATCACTTAGGTTTGTACTTTGGTTGTTCCCATGTTTCTTAGATTAGATTTATTTGAATTGTTATTTGATTTCTATGTTTTGTTTTTTTCGTTTTTATGTTTATGAGTAACAATTGGTAGGATTAAGGAGATTAGATTCTACATACCTTTTCCCTGTGGATCGACCCCTTACTCATTACGCTTTACTAGCAACAACCCGATGTTTTGGTCGGTTAGGAGTTAGTTTTGCATGATAGTTAGGGTTTATAAATTTCTTTTGTTTTTATGATGCAAAATCTCCCCAACAGCCAGCGCAGGAGTGCGCTTGCCTTGAACAAGCATACTCTTGTGCATCAGAAAAACCTAAAACTTGCAATTTTCTGCACTTTACGATTTCCAACCCAAACCAAACATGTTCTTCAACCATATACTCATCAAAACAAATAGAAAAGTACTACTTTTACACAACTAAACATCACATATTCATCTAACAACAAGTAGACATGATATCTAGCATTTAAAACACCACAAACACTCAACCTTAAACATCATAAACCTAATTACGCATTAGGAAGAGCCCCTTACCTTATTAGCAAGCAGCACCAAAGCCAAACCTTCAAGAAAGACTGCAGCCCTCAATTGCCAACTCCAACTCAAACCTAATTGATCAACAATTAAACCTAAATTAATTGTGATCAAAGGTTCCTAAACAATCTAAGCTACGAATTGATCAACTAGAACACCAAAACAAGATCCAATCTTCATTATTCTAGATTTAGAACCAAAACCATACCTTTACGAAACTCTGAACTTTTGCTATCAAAACGGTCCTCTCTTCCCACTGATTCTGAATCTTCAAACGATTCTGAAAATCGACCAAGAACCAGAGAGAAATTGGAAGAAGTCTTCTTTGCTTTTCTTTTCTATTTTTCTTCAGAGGAGTTGAACGTTCTTTGCTAAAAATCAATTCTGATAACTCCCTCAATTAAGTGGGAGGTTTATATTGTAAAGTGTAACTCCCAAGGAGTTATTGTCTTGAAAGCCCCCTCAAAAACCTTTTTAATACTAATCAACCCCCTTTTTTAAATATATATATCTAATATATACATATACATACTTTAAATCATTTAATTAAATTAAACAAAAATCTGAATTTTTGTTAGAAGACTCTTTTGCCCTTTACTGAAAAGTCGGGATGTTACATAGTGGGTCAAGTCCCACATCCGTAGTGAATTTAAAGCAGCCGACATGTCTTTGATATCAAACTTGTCTTTAGCCTTTGGTATTAGATTATACACCATTATGTATCACTTAACTTTAATGCTGTAATATCCCGAACTTTAGGAAATGGCAGACGTGTCAATTTGTAAAATTCGGAATATTATATTTATTAATTATGGATTAAAATTTAATAAAAATAAAATATTAATTGAGGTAATTAATATTTATGGGGATTTAATGGAATTAATTGGTAATTAAAGGGAGTTAATGGATTAAAGGAAATGAGGTTTTTTTTTAGGGGAAATAACTTCTCATTAAGAGGGGAGGTTGTCAGACAGTCAACAGGCAGGGAGAGAGTTCGAACTCTATCAGAGAGAAATCAAAAGAAAACAGACAAGAAAAAGAAAGAGAGACTTCTGCAAAATTCTCACAAGTTTGTCAACGGATTTCAGAACGGAATAGAGTTTTGGAATCAGCGGAGAAGAGGTTCGTGTTGATACAGAAAAGTTGGGACTTTGAAAATGTATGGTTTTAGCCCTAGTCATGGCTTTGATCAAGTTTGATGGTTTAGATTTCCTAATTCGTAGAATTGTTGTAGTAGAAGCATGTGATCAAGTCCAATCCAAGTTTAGGGTTGATTACATAGGTTCGTAGTTGGAAGATCAAGTTTTGCTGCAGTTTTCTTGAAGGTTTTGCTTGCTAAAAGGTAAGAGGCTCTTCATATATGAAATTATAGTTTTATAATGTTTAAGTTGAGTTTCAGTGTTGTTTTTTAGTTAGAAATCAAGTTTATCAGTTGTTGTGTTACGATATGCTATAGTATGTTTAGAACATGTGTTGCTGCTATTTTGTTGAGTATTTTGATGTTAAACATGTTTGGAATGGGTTAGAAATTGTAAATGTGCAGAAAACTATTGTTTAGGGCTGTTTTAGGGTCAATGGCGCACATTGAGTACGAAGCGCGCACATTACCTTAGTCAGAATGAGAGAAAGTGATACATAGTCATTTTAGCGAGCACATTGCGTGCAAAGCGCACGCATTGGAGGTCCAAATACCATCCTGAATGGTCCAGGAAGGTTTATGAATGCGCATAAGAGGCATAACATGCATTGAGCCTTGTTTTGTGAAATGTTGAGTTTTAAGCCCCGAGTCTAGTTTTAAATGTTGTTTCTTGATCTAATAACATTAAATGCACATGAACAAGCCATGATTTAGCTTCTGATGCATTTAGTTCTGGCAATCGAATGGATTCTTTATAAAAGTTGAAGTTCGGGACCGTCGGAAGAGCATGATTGGCTTGTGCTTTGATTAATTAGCATTCATCAATGTCTGTGTATGTGCTAGGATGTGGTGTCTAGTTGTCTTAAGAGAGGGAGTGGAAGTAGTAATGGAGCTTTACTTGAAAATACTTAGGTTGCTAGTTAACAACTAATAATATACGTATTTGGGTAGTTAAAAGACTAAGCATAAAGTCATTCTTGGTAAGACACAAGTTCATATCGCAATGTGTGGGCGGTCAGTTAAGTGAATAACTCAGTAGGTTTACAAGACCCCAAGTATGTAGGGACTTCGCCGAACGTGTACACTATCGGGGCTATGCCATGGCGATTGGTGTGATCCACCAATAGGTTTCACCCAGATACTTCGTGGTGAGTAGCACCATGCATAGTGCCCTTGAATGCTAATGCAACAAAGATAAGTTAAGCTAGAAACCAATAGTCACAACATGTTGATGAGCATGAAGTGAACCCTAGAGTGGAGTCGGTCTCACAAAGACAACTTAATTAATAATATGAACTTTCTAGTTGTATGACTTAATTGGTCAATAGATTCTCCCTCTTATCTAAGTATGTTGTACTGATCTACATTGCATTGTATTGTGTGCTTTGTGGGGTGAGAAGATGAACATGTTGATCCAGTTGCGGATGAGGACTTTGAGGATGATGATACTTGAGGATGTTATCATTTTACTTTACTTTGTATATGTCGTACTAGTCTTCGTCATTTTCATTTGAAACAAATGTTGTACTTTTATTTCTAAACTTTTGTAGGACAAGTTTGTACTTTTAAGACATCGTACTTGTAAGCTTTGACTTTTGTTGTTGTAAGTTAACTTTCCATCTTTAGTTTGGTTACTTCCCATTCTTAGTAGCAATTATGGTGTTTGCCGAGTCTTTTTAGCTTCCGTTTGCTAAAATCAATATGACGTAGTAGAGGCTTACGTATAATATTGGATTTATTTAATATTATACGTGCCGAACGTTTCTTTTCCGGATAAGGACTCGGTATCCGGGAAGGGGGCATTACAATTGCTCTAGCACAATGTTTGGGCTATTGTTATTTGGGCTATTGTTATTTGGGCTTTTTTCGGATTCTCCAGTATAGGATATTCGTTCTCTTTAACTCGTGGACGTAGGTCACATTGACGAACAACGTTAAATTTGGTGTTTTGCCTTTTTTCCTTTTGCTAGTTATTTTGTGTTATCGTCGTTCAAGGCTATTGGTCGGGTTTGTTTTCCTAAAAAATTTGTATCAGAGCCGAGGTTTTTTGAGTTTTGTAAAATTAGCCATCGTGGCAGTGAGAAAGTATTATTTTTTTAGTTCGGCCGGAAAGTCAACTTTAGGATGTGGAAGCTTAAGGTGGAGGTTCCGATGCTACCTTTCTCAGGAAGGAGAATAATTCATGGAGACAATTACCAAAAGGCATGTTTCTGTTCAGAGATCATCATTAGAAACAATCTTGTTAGAAGCTTCGTTTGGCATGGATAAGTTTGAAGCTTCGTTTGACATTGTTGGTTCGGAAGTTTTGTTTGACATTGATGATCCAGAATCTTCGTTTCAAATTGAATATTCAAGATCTTGTGGAAAAACTAGAGTGATACTACTATTTCTTGATGTGAGGGATTTGTTAGATAGTGGGTCAAATCCCACATCGGTAGTGAAGCTAAAGCAGCCGACATGGCTTTGATATAAAATTAGTCTTTAGCCTGTTGTATTAGATGCACCATTAAGATGTATCACTTATGATAAATTCTATTGTATTAGGATATATTACTTTATATTATTATTTAATTAATTGTTTAATTGTAATCAACTATAGAACCTTCTAGATGACTTGGGGAGCACTTCTAATCATGTATATATAAACGTTGTACCATACACTAAATCAATCAATGGAAAACACTTTCCACATACAATTCTAGCATGGTATCAGAGCATTGAGACTCCAGTCTCCCGATCTCTGCCCGTTTTCTTTTTTTGCATTATTCTTTTTTGTTGTTCTTGCCGCCATAATCATCCTCCATAATCTCCATCCTTCTTCCCATTCCCTGCATCTTCCTTAAAAAAACTCCTCTAGTCTTCTTCTTCTTCTTCATGCCCGACTTCACCGATCTGATCTCCATTAATCATCCATATCCATTATCCTTAATTGAGATTCTTCAAAGAGCAAAAAACAAATCCCTGTTGAAGCCGCCATATCTGAGATACAAGAAAGAGACCAGTATCTACCTCCCGAACCCTCTTCCTCGACTTCGATTTCGATCACAACACCACCTTCTTTTCTTTCGATCACAAACCATCTTCTGTTTTAGAAAAAGCCACCCGTTCTCCGGCGTCATTTACGGTCATCCCCAACCCCCGTTCTAATGTCCCAACCTTCCTGACCTAGGGTTCCGGCAAGAAGAAAAAAACAATCAAACCGTAGCAAAGGTGGTTCCATGGATCTCTTCCTACCGACACATCAACCCCGTCCTTACCTTGGCAAATGTCAACTCCATAGTGTTCAAGGTCATTCTGCTAAGCGTTGTCCCACATATACGTTCTTTCAACAAATGCAAGGTCCTCATCCTCCACCTCTTGCCTCTTGTCACCCTAAGGCCAACCCTGCTTAGGTTGCTTCTCCCACTTGGATGGTTGATAGTGGTGCCTCTCACAACATGACTTATGATTCTCAGCATGTTGTCTCTTCATGAACCCTATACTGGTACTGATAATATTACTATTGGTGATGGTTGTTCTTTATCTATTTCACATATTGGTTCTGCATCCATCTGTTAGTTTAATGATAACACTGAAACAGTTGGAAACAACATGTGTGTGCTATCTGAAGTCGGAAACTGACAGGCCAAGATTCTCTGGATGAGAGAATTGGACTATATTCTAAGAATCTGATTCGGTCAAATTCACGAGAATGAGTCATTGGTTATCCCACCTATCTTATTGAATAAGACGATCATGCATATACGTATGCAACATTCATCGAGAGTAGTCCTACCCTACCTCTCGAATGATTCTCTAAATCTTCGGATAAAGAGAAAATGGGATAGAGTCTCTCTTGGATAATGGCAAGTCAGGTTATCACAAGTCAATAGTAGTCAAATCTCGGATTCGAGCATTGAATAGCGGTTTAGTACGTCCTCAAGTATCTTTAGAGAACGAGGAATCATATGCTTGTATATTCAGGTGCAAACTTGAATATTATTGACTACACTGATTCTGACTTGTAGTCAGATTAAGGATGATCATTAAGTTGATCTCGGGCTCAGTGTTTACTCATAGTGCTTAGAATTTCCTTTTTGGTCTTGGGAGTAATTCCGGGTCGATAAGACGATATCACTTCATCGTGAAAACAGTGAAGAGATAGCTTAGAAGGATCTTCTCAGTCATAAGAAGTCAAAAGCATATTGAGAGAGAGTACCGCCTGATTGGAAGGACCGGCTACGTTTCAATCCTAAAGATCGTCTCGAGTCGACAACCTAGCTAATCAGTGTACCAAGTCGAGTGCTTGGAGGGTACGGAATTGATGGATATGTCTCATCTGCTTTTAGAGCAAGTGGGAGAGTGTTGTGAATAAGATGAGAAAGGGTGTGCTCTAAAAACAATCGTTGCTTGTCATTTCGTGCAAGTGGGAGATTGTTAGGTGTAGTGCCCGAAAGACAATTTGTGTAATTGTTTTTAATAATGAATGACAGAATTTATCTCACCTTATTACTTGCTTTGTGCTTGTAAAGTAATACACTGCTGCAAACCCTAAGTATATTTGTATGTAACCACTTAACTCAGTGTATGGATTACACGTGAGGATTGAGTTAGTGGTGGTATACTTAAACTGTTAGTCCGTGGTGAACTTAATCAGAGTTTATGGTCTCTTGATTAAAACACCAATAATGCGCCCAGAACACCTTAGGGTGTGATAGTCTTATCCGGACTTTGTCGGTAGAGGGTACCTACGTGGGGCATTTATATATGATGGCATTCATATAGATTTGGACCGATTTAATACGTATTACTCGATATAATTCCGTAATCGAGGAATCTTATTAAATCATTAGATGATCATATATGGATCAACCTTAATCCTGAGGTGATCACAGGGTGCTGCTTGTCCCGGGGTAGTGTTTGATGTGTTAGTTACGGTTCACTTAGATATGTGTTCCAAGCCACTTCTCATTGGCACTATCTCCGGATGAGTGAGTAGTTCTGATTTTCACAGACATGGAATCCATTCCTTCCTGCGGGAAGTAGAGAGACAGCCCTTATTTGTTAGCCCTAAGAAAGTGATCGATCCCGGGAGTTCATATTAGACTAATTGATCACTAGTCAGATATGTGAACTAATTGATCGTCAGGGGGTTAATGATAAACAAGGATAAGATATTCTGAGTCGGGTTCACGGAGACTTCCCACTCAGAATGGACAGTCTATGGAGGGTTAATCCGTATGTAGTGATTATATCAATGGACGCTTATTCACTCTATGGGCTGAGTATAAGTATACATCTATAATCGGTAGAGTTCAGTTTCGGGTTTATGGTGGCGTAATCCCGAATTAATAATTAATGTACTTATTCGGTTCGATGAATAATTAATTATTGGAGCTACGGTTATAGGTCCATGGTCCCCGATGTGGCTTCGTAATTCGGACTAATAATCTTGTTATTTGAGCCTCGGTGATAATTAATTGGTCAAGGCTAATTAATTGATATGCATGAATATTATTTAGTTGGGCTAAATAATATAATACACGAAAAAACATTTTACGTGGGCACTGTGGCTTAGTGTGGCGCCGATATGTCTTGGATTTTCCAAGAAATTAGTTTTCCTGGATAATGACATATTGTGTAATTAGTTATTTATTTGTTAAATAATTAATTGGATAAATAAAAGAAAATAATTTATTTATTATTTATCTCTTAACTATAAGGATAATTATATTTTCTTATTATAAGATTGTAATTATCTCTTATTTTTATTGGATAATAATAATTAGAATTATCTCTTTTATTTTGTTAAACCGATTGTGTATAGGTTTTCTCTCTTGGATTTTGCCTATAAAAAGAGAGTTCTCCTCGAGCCCTAGGTGAAGAGAGGGCCACAAAATTTATAGAGAAAAAAGACTAAGGAGTTCGATCCTTAGCTCCACCCGGTTGGAGAACTTGGAGTTTTTCTTGGAAGCATATCAAGGAGGTTCTCATATCAAGAAGGGTGTCCACCAACCACCGTTTGGAGAACACATCGGAAGATCTTGGCTTCTCTTCCTACTATTGGTAACTTGATCTTAACCCCCTTGTAGTAGTTTAAGTCCTTTAATTATGTATTGTGATGTATGAATCGTGATCCATCCGCTGCGCGTAGATCTAACTCGTTTAGATCTAAGAACCTGCATCTTTCACACTCTTCCCCAACATTTAATGTCTGTTTCCGAATTCCGTTCTGATAATTTCATTGCCATTGAATTCCTATCTAATTCCTTCCTTGTGAAAAAGTTAAAGACATGAACCTATCTTTATCAGGGACATGCTAGAGATGGTCTATTACTGGTCCAACCGTCCTCTTTTTGCTTTCTCGGTTAATAAAGCCTTCATATCCACATGGCACCATAGATGCGGACATCCCGCATTTTCCATTGTTCAGCACCTAGTTTGGAATAATTGTTTAGACTTATCTTTTGTTCACTTATCTCCATGTGACGCTTGTCTACGTACTAAGAGTCATCGTTTACCTTTTTCTGATTCCGGTTTACAGTCATCCCGACTCTTTGAGATTATTTTTTCTTATTGTTGGACCTCCCTATTTATTCTGTTGATGGATATAAGTATTATGTTATCTATTGTAGACCACTTTACTCGCTACACTTGGATATACCCCTTGATGCGTAAATCTAATGTCTCATTTGTATTTGAAAAGATTTTTTCGTATGTTAAAAATCATTTTTCCACTACTCTGAAAGTCTTGTACTCCGACAATGGCATGAAATTCATTGTCCTCCATTCTTATATCTCCACCCGTGGTACATCTCATCACACATCCCCCCACACACTCCTCAACATAATGGTATCTTTGAGTGTCGCCACCTTCATATAGTCAAAACTGCCTTAGTCCTCCTTCAACATGCATTTATTCCTCTCACCTACTAGTCTTATGCTGTTAACATTGCCGTCTATTTGATCACTCGCATGCCTACTAGAACCCTAGCCATGCTTCCCCTTACGAAAAGTTGTTCTCCACTTCTCCCAACTATTCCAAACTTCGTGTTTTTGGTTTTCTCTGTTATTCATGGGTCAAACCGTACACCTCCCACAAACTGGAATCCAACTCCATTCCTTGTGTCTTCCTCGGCTATCTTCTTACACAAAGTGCCTATCTATGCTATGACCTAGCCACACAGCGTCTGTATGTATCTCGTGATGTATGATTTGTTGATGATGTTTTTCATTTTGCCTCTTACCCATCTTCTGATCCTACTCCTTCACCTACACTCTTCCTTGACTCAATCTGCATTCCCCCTCCACCCACCGTTTCCCCTCCCTCTGACAACCCACCCTCCCCTTCAGCCGAACCTTCTCATTCATCACCCTTCTCTCTCATGTCCTCGTCCTCCTTTCATGTGTCCTCCTCCTCATTTACTTCCTCTTACCCCGGTTCCTCTCCTCCCACCCAGCCCCACCCTCATGGTCACTCGTGTCTGAAACTATATCTTCAAACCTCATACTATCCTCAACCTCACGGCCCAACTGGATTCTCGACTCTCTGATATTGCACCCACTAATGTTAAACAGGCTCTCCGGTGTCCTCATCGGCATCAGGCTATGCCTGACAAATTTGATGCTCTCATACATAATGACACGTGGTCTTTGGTGGCCTATGATCCTTCTCTTAACAGGCAGCAAATGGATTATTAGGATTAAGCGTAATTTTGATGGCAAGATTGAGCATTCTAAATCTCGGTTCGTTGCCAAAGGATTTACGTAGCGTCCTAGCATTGACTATTTTGAGACTTTCAATCCAGTGGTTAAACCCACTACGGTTCGCTTGGTCCTCAGTATTGCAGTTTCTTGTGGTTGGTGTCTTCGTCATTTAGATGTGAATAACGCTTTCTAGCAGGGCACTCTCACTGAAGATGTTTACATGGCACAACCTCCGGGTTCTGAGGATTTTGATCACCGTTGGTTTATTTGTAAACTTCACAAGGCAATCTATGGGCTGAAACAAGCTCTGAGGGCATATTTATTCTCTCACTGGGTTTCTATAATTCTACGACATATTCCTCCCTTTTTATTTATCGCACGGATACAATCACTACTGTGTTACTTGTGTATGTCGATGATCTTATCATTATAGGGTCTTCTACGGTGTATGTTCAATTTATCATTAATCAGTTGGGCGTTCGGTTATCTATCAAGGATTTGAGGTCCTTGTCTTACTTTATTGGTGTGGAGGTCACTCCTAATGACTATGGATTTTTGTTAACTCATAGTAAATAAATTTTGGATTTGCTTCATCGTGTTAATATGTAGGACTCTAAACATGTCGCCACTCCCCTACCCACACATTTATTCTCTAACTGGGGGTTTCTATAATTCTTGGACAAATTCCTCCTTTTTTATTTATCGCACGGCTACAATCACTATTGTGTTACTTGTGTATGTCGATGATCTTATCATTACAGAGTCTTCTACGGTGCATGTTCAGTTTATAATTAATCAGTTGGGTATTCGGTTTTCTATCAAGGATTTAGGGTCCTTGTCTTACTTTATTGGTGTGGAGGTCAATCCTAATGACTCTGGATTTTTTTTGACTCATAGTAAATAAATTTTGGATTTGCTTCATCGTGTTAATATATAGGACTCTAAACATGTCGCCACTCCCCTACCCGCTGATGCTTTTTCCACTTTGCATGCTCTATCTGAGCCTCACCCGGATGTTACTAGGTTTCAACAGGTTTGAGGGTGCTTTAGTATCTCTAATTTACTCGTCATGATATCACTTATGCCGTCAACAAGCTCTCTCAATACATGCTACCAATGTTCTTCATTGGACACTTGTTAAGCACGTTTTGCGTTATTTAGAAGGTAATGCTCTGCATGGCTTGCAACTGTTTACATCATCCTCTTTGGACGTGCATGCCTTTTCTGATGCTGACTGGTGTGGGAATAAGGATTGTGATTATTCCTCCACAAGCGCATACCTTGTTTATTTGGGCCGAAATTTTTTGTCTTGGAATTTCAAGAAGAAGACATATGTATCTCGGTCTTATATTGAAGCCGAATATCGATCCGTTTCTTCCACCGTGGCTGCGCTGTCCTGGATTACCTATCTTCTTCATGGTCTCGGCTTTGTTTTTGCTGCCACACCGGTCATTTTTTGTGATAATGTTGGTGCTACTAAAATTTCTGCCAATCCCGTATTTCATTCTTGTATGAAACATGTTGCCATTGACTACCACTTTATCCGGGGGCAGGTTCAATGGGGTCTTGTTCGTGTTTCCCATGTCCCAAGTGCTGATCAGCTTGCTGATGCCCTTGCCAAACCGCTTGGCCGCTGATATTGCTAGGAATATCACGGTGATTGTGAGGGTGCTTATCCGGTGGACATCTTATTGGTAGGGAAGATTTCTAGTGTAAAAAGACGGTGGCTATGAAGAACTCGTGGTGGTGCTCATCCAGTGGACATGATGAGTGTTAAGAAAGAACGTGGTCGATGAATTGGCAGAGTTTATCTGCTTGTATTAAATAGCCTATATCCCGTATCATTACATGAATCCTCCTATTTATAGGCACAACTCTAATTGCGATTAGGCTAACAGTGATAAGACATAATTAAGCATAATTAAGGAGATAAGCAATGACGGAGGTTCGAGGCTGCGGGGACCGCTGGTCGCTCTAATGTCTGCCTGCTGAAAGTCCTATCCTTGCTAATGCTAAGCATGAAGCGTGTTCGCCTATACGTTGAGGATGTTTCCTGGTGCAGCGGACGGAGGGAGGCGTGTTCGACCCCCATCCTGAGAGTGGACGTGACCACGGGGAACTCGATGACCTGATTGGTTTATCTCCTAGTGAACTGGTGGCGATGAAGGTCAGGGGCTGAGAAAAGGCCGTCGAGGTAGGTCTAATGGTTTTCCGGTCGACCATGTTCAGCCGCGGCGTATCAATGGCCCCCTACTCCGTGGCTAAACCATTCGATATGGTTTAGACAAGGAGTAATGTTGTGAACGCATTGCATACCACGGCCTAGTGACCTCTGTTTTGAGATAATACCGATTGTGGTAGTATCGGGCTCAAGATAGCCTTTACTAAGTATGTCGAATCGTTGACATGCGTTGTGCGCTATGTGCGTACAGTCTGGACCACCTTACGTGACGGGTTTATTGGGCAACTTTCGTGTCGCGTAGCAACTCATTGCCGGATGCTTTCTCGATAAAGCGGACAGGCGAGGAAACACTGCATCCTACGACGGATAGGTTTGGGACCGCATTAGTGTGTGAGGGTTTTAGCAACTTTTGTGTCACGGTATGACTTATTTCCTGATGCTGTGCTATAAAACGGACAAACTTATTTGTCGAGTAGCTATACATGACTTGCTGTTGGCTGAGGCGTAACCTCGATTGCATAATTGGTGTTGATGTTTGATGTGTCCGGCTCGGCTTCTTACTGGTAGAAGATTCTCGTTAATCGTGAGGAGGTTTTTTTATTTTTGAATTTTGAATTTCGGAACAGTTGACGTGACGTTTCGGCTCCTGAGTTGCCTATATTAAGGGGGTAACCTCGAATCGACATACTTTTTCCTTTTCTGTTTCTTCATCGAAAATACTCAGGCGCTTTGTGAAGAATCCGACGGTTTAACAACAAATAATGGCGGCATTTGTGAAGGATGTAGGATCTTAGATCTAAACGAGTTAGATCTACGCGCAGCGGATGGATCACGACTTATATATCACAATACATAATTAAAGGACTTAAACTACTACAAGGGGGTTAAGATCATGTTACCAATATCGGGAAGAGACGCCTTGATCTTCCGATGTGTTCTCCAAACGGCGGTTGGTGGACACCCTTCTTGATACACGAACCTCCTTGATATGCAACACCAAGAAAAACTTAGAGTTTTTCTTCTTCTAAAACCCTTGACAAGAAAAAACAAATTTTCCTCTCTTTTTTCTAAGGTGGTCGAAATTTTTGCCAATGCCTAAGGCTTGGGAGAACTCTCTTTATATAGGAGAGTAATCCTTGTCCTCCAAGGATTTAATAATTAAGAGATAATTATTACATTAATCCTTTATTCCAAATAAAAGATAAATAAAATGATTATCCCAAACAAATTAGGATAAAACATATTATTATCTAATATTCCATGAATTATAATTTAACAAATAAAAGATAAATCACATGTCAAATAATTATCCAAGAAAACTAATTTCTCTCTAATTAAATAACATCACATTGGCGCCACCTTGTAGGGTTACTAAGCCCACATAAAATGTCTTTTATGTGTATTATATTATTTAGCCCAACTAAATAATATCCATGCATATCAATTAATTAGCCCAGCCAATAAATTATCACCGAGGCCCAAATAACAAGATTATTAGTCCGAATTACAGAAGCCACATCGGAGACCATGGACCTATAACCAGTAGCTCCAATAATTAATTATTCATTGAACAGAATAAGTACATTAATTATTAATTCCGGGATTACGCCACCATAAACCCGGAACTGAACTCTACCGATTATAGATGTATACTTATACTCAACCCATAGAGTGAATAAGCGTCCATTGATATAATCACTACATACGGATTAACCCGCCATAGACTGTCCATTCTGAGTGGGAAGTCTCCGTGAACCCGACTCAGAATATCTTATCCTTATTTACCATTAACCCCCTGATGATCAATTAGTGCACATATATGACTAGTAGCGAATTAGTCAAATGTGAACTCCCGGGATCGATCACTTTCCTAGGGCTAACAAATAAGGGGACCATCTCTCTACTTCCCGCAGGAAGGAATGGATTCCATGTCTGTGAAAATCATAACTACTCACTCATCAGGAGATAGTGCCAATGAGAAGTGGCTTGGAACACATATTTAAGTGAACCGTAACTAACACATCAAACACTATCCCGAGACAAGCAGCACCTTGTGATCACCTCAGGATTAAGGTTGATCCATATATGATCATCTAATGATTTAATAAGATTCCTCGATTACGGAATTATATCGAGAAATTCAGATTAAATCGGTCCAGTCCTATATGAATGCCATCATATATAAATGCCCCACGTAGGTACCCTTTACCGACAAACCGGATAAGACTATCACACCCTAAGGTGTTCTGGGCGCATTATTGGTGTTTTAATCAAGAGACCCTAAACTCTGATTAAGTTCACCACGGACTAACAATTTAAGTATATCACCACTAACTCAATCCTCATGTGCATGCCATACACTGAGTTAAGCGGTTACATACTGATATACTTAGGGTTTGCAGCAGTGTATTACTTACAAGCACAAAGCAAGTAATAAGGTGAGATAAATTATGTCATCCATTATCAAAAACAATTATACAAATTGTCTTTCGGGCACTACACCTAACAATTTGCAAACTTCTGCAGTGGTTCCTTTGAAGCTTCCGACAGAAATTCATCCTTTCCCTAGCAAATCATCATAATCCAGGTAAAAGCTTCAATTTTTCTTTCTGCGTTAGTTTCCTTATGCCTTTCATAGTTCTTAGTAGGCAGTCTTGTTGGAAACTCACACGAATCGATTAATTTTCGAGGTTTTTCTTAAGCTTCTCTACCATTTTTCTGCCCAATGTAGTGTTTTGAAGCATTTTCATCGTTTGCTTTGCCTGCGTCCAATTCCTATTTCTGTTGCTTTTCTGGGTTTGCAACCTTTCCCTTTCCAGAATTTTTGATTTTAACATTGGTCCTGCGGACGTTAGTGTTTTCTGCTTCTGTGGGAAAAACGGAAGGGCGAGGTGTCACGATGAGCAGACACGCTCGTCTTGGCCCGACTCCTATGTCTAGGTGATTGATGATCCGCCTCGCCCTTGTGTTTTTCAGAATGTCCTCTGAGCGTACCCTTAGTCAAGAAGACGAACAGGAAGCCATGGAGTACGGGTCTGTTGAAGTGGATCAAGGTGAGCAGACCGCCGAGGATTTCGTAGAGCACCTTGAAATCGAAATTGCTGAGGAAGAAGCTCCGAGCGTTTCCGGTCAAGACGAAGATGAGACAGAGGCTTTACTGTGATTAACTAAGGCTTGCTCTAGGAAATGAAGGGCATCCAAGTCGAAACCGTGGCCCTCAAATCAATATAGCTAAGTAGGCCGTGCCGAGGTCGAGGCCCAAAAGGCTTTTGATAGAGAAGTAGCCAAGCAGTGGAAAAAGTTTCACCATTCTGTCGACTATACTAGCTCCCTGGCTGCTTTTGATATTCCCACAGATTATCGCTTTATCAGCTTTCCCGGGGCTAAGGACAAGAAACGGGTGTGTGGTCACTCTAAATTTGATTGCATCTGGCTGCACTAAGACCATCAGGTAGCCGGGGATCAACCTCCTTTTGATCCCTTTCACGTAACGTTTTTAGAGGTAACTGGCACTCATCCTAGCGATCTCACACTGGGTCTGATGAGGGTTCTTCTGGGTTTACTTGGCAGAGAACCCTACCTTGCCATGTTCAACCATTTCTATTGGGTTACCAAATTTGGGGAATTCGATCAAGTAGCGCCCCGGAGGAAAGCCTGTCAACTGTTTTTTGACCTTCCGGAAAAAGTGGCCTCCTGGCACAGCGGTGTATGAAAGTTGAATCTTGGGTCGGATGGTCCTTGAGGAGGATCACCGGAGTAGATCCGGATACCGAAAGCATCAAGGATTTCGAGGAGGAGGTTGATGAATAGTATTTCATTGCTAGAATTAAAGAGTTGTTGGGTTTCGTTGGGTGAAAGAAGCCCACACAAAGGACTTTCAACCT
Source organism: Gentiana straminea (assembly GCA_036785695.1). Classification (NCBI taxonomy): domain Eukaryota; kingdom Viridiplantae; phylum Streptophyta; class Magnoliopsida; order Gentianales; family Gentianaceae; genus Gentiana; species Gentiana straminea. The sequence continues at coordinate 9,227,045 of JAVUPR010000300.1, read as the reverse complement.
CCGCCTCCTTCTTGATCCTGCCGAGCCATACTGCCGGCTGGTAGGGATTATCGGCCCTGGTGAGGAAGAGGCGCTCGCCCCTGTCGAACCATTGTTGTGTGATCCGGAATGGTATGCTGAGTGCCACCATAGGATATGCTTGCCCTCTGAGTGTGAGGAATGTAGGGGTGATCCCCGAGTGCGGGAGGAGTTTCCTGTCAGCACCATATGTATATCTCGATTATTGTACTTTGTCATTTTCCTTCTATATATGTTCTCTTTGATATTGTACTAATTATGTCCGCTTGTGCAGATATGGTGAATGCGAGCCATCTCTCGCCAATAGGCACGCGCCCAGGCACAAACTAATGGAGAAAAGATGGGGGTACTTCAGTCCGCTACTGGCGAGCGATCACTCCCCATGGTTTATATGCCTAACAGTGCTGCTGTTGCTCAGTCGAAGGGCAAGTCTAGTGCACTAGTTATCAACAAGCCCTCTCAGATGGCTGCCCCAGATTATCTCCAATGTCGGGTTAGGCGATTCTCACAGGCGTTGATCACGGCCCTAAGGCGGTCAAGGCCACAAAGCTGCTGCTACGGCTAAATTTACTTTATAGAAAATAGCTATTTTGGGAGCCATGTCGGGGACCATGGACTATTACATTAGCTACAAAAATTTAATAAAATTATTAGAGTCGGACATAATAATTATATCCGGCCAAATTAATTATGAATCATATTATAATAAACCGAAGCCGAACTTCTATCGAATGTAGATAACACACTCAATTTATGAGTCGGCGATCCTTGATATAATCATTACATACGGATAAATCCTCCATAGACGGTTCACTTTGATTGGGATATTTACGTAAACTCTTTTGAAACATATCCTTATTTACCATTAACCCCCTAGTGATCAATTGGATTATTATCCAAAATCGGTCCGAGCCCTATATGATTATTCATCATATATAAATGCCCCACTAGGTACCCTATTACCGATTGAGTTAATCCGGATAAAGACCGTCACACCTAAAGTGTTCATAATATATAAATGGGGTACGCATTAGGCATTAGGCAAATTAATCATGAGACCCGTACTTTCGCATTAATCAACGCTACGGACTAAGTTAATTTTAAAAGTACATCTCACTAACTCAATCCTCTCGTGTATATTATTAATCTGCTTGAGTTATGTGATTACATAAAAGCGAGGCTACTTAGGGTTTTCAGTAATGTCTTAATTATAAGGCATACATGCATATAATAAGATGAATTATTAATTCTCATCTAAAACAATTACATAATTGTCTTTTTCGGGCACTACACCTAACAATCTTCCAGCACTTTACTGAAAGGCAAGTGGATTAGTATTTTAAGAGCACACCACTTATATCCGATTAAGATCTCCGGCCGATGTCGGGTTAGCTGATTCAGCGCATGGCGTTGAATTTATTGATAATGAGAACATGGAAGGGGCTGCGGCCTTGAAGAAATCACGGCCCTAAGGCGGTCAAGGCCACAAAGCTGCTGCTACAGCTAAATTTACTTTATAGAAAATAGCTGCCCAGTCAGATATTATGGAGCGCCATGCAGCTGGGTCCTCTTCCCAACTTGATAAACGGCCTCCGTGGTTGCTTCCCGGCTTCCAGAAACCGCGCATTGAAAGTCGAGGCCATACTCTTGGCTAATGAAATCTCTAGGGTTCCCCAACTTAGAAACCTGACTATGGATGGTCCTGGTGAGGTCGACCTGGCCATAGGGAAGGGAATTGGACAGATTAAACCCGCAGTCTGGGCTTTTACAAGATCGAAAAGATATGGCGGGCCTGATAGGGATGCTCACCACTTTTGTAAGCTCCTCTTTCTCCTTCTCTTTTTTCTGTTGTTACTCCGAGTATAGCCGATTCTTGTTTTCTTTGTAGGCAAATACTGCGGTGGCTCGGCGTGATCGGATGGATGCTGACCGTGAGCACGAGCGGGATGCAGCTTTGAAGAAAGTCATCCTGTTGTAGGAGCAGGTGAATTAGGCTACCCTTGAAGCTGGCACGGCCAAAAGTCAGTTAGAGGAAATCAAAAGGAAACGGCGAGAGGATATCGAGACCGCTGAGATTGCCCGCGTCGAGGTCATGTCCAAGGCCGAGAAGAAGCACTTGAGTTCAACAAAACCATTTCGGAGCTGTAGGAAAAGCTGTTCGGGCAGCTGAGGCGTGGGCTAACGAGAAAAGGGCTCTTGAGTCTGATATGGAAGCCAAACTAGAGGCGGCCAGAGTTGCAGCCCGTCCTGAAGCAGTCGCTGCCTTCCAGACCTCTGAGGGTTATTCAAAGGCTCTTGGCACCGCGGGATTGGCGAGGTACGACGAAGTCTTTTATCACCTAGCCCGCTGTGCTCGATGGGCCCTTGGGGCTGGTGCCCCCTCTTTGGAAACTCTAAGGGACTGGACTATGACCGACCAATATGATGCCCGACTGCTTTCATATCATGTTGAGATCCCTTTTACCCAGGAAGACCTCGCTGCCATTGCTGTGGACTTAGCCGAGCGAGGTGAAGCACCTTGGAGTCCACCCCCGGTGATCCCTGGCTATTTGATATCATTGGTTAACGAGCCTCCTACAACGGCCTTAGTGACCTCCTCTACTCCTTCTGCCTCGAGCCCGGTTGATTCGTTGATGCACCCATCGCTTCAAGGAGAGAACGTTCATGATGCATCCCTGGTGCCCGAGGGAGGAGAGAATCAACAATGATGACTTTGATGTTGTTTAAATATGCCCCCAGTTTTAATGTTTCGAGACTATTTAATTTCTTATCCTTGAATGTAATAACTCTTTGAACTTATATATTGTAATGGCTGTTGTATGTTTTCCTTTTCGTTGTTTTGTGCTAGACATATGCTTTCTCAATTTCCTTTAATTTGCTTGAAAATATGACGTCTTTCGAGTAGGTGCGGTCCCGATCCTATCCAGGGTATACGGCCCCATTGATTTTAAGAAGATTTGGGCCCGTGGCATATAAGCTTCTTGAAAATAATTCGATTTCTATCGACTCGACCTCTATTCTAGTCGGACCAATTTTGAATTTGACTCTGTTCACCGCTTTGGGTGTGTCAGTCTTAGGTAGTGTAAGCGTTTTCCTCTGACATGTCTCTTTATGATTTGCTTTGATAACCGTAATCTCTACCGTCGTGGTAATAACTGACACATCATTAAAAGCGGCTACTGTATTGTCTATCCGTTTTTTAGAATTTTTAATTTGGAAAAATCTAACCCCGACCGTTAGATTTGCTCCATCTGGACCATTGATCTCTCCAACCTTTGCTATATTCGAATTTTTTAGCTATTTGCTCATTCACTCCTTGAACATTTTCAAAGCTTTTTATTGTTCAATTCTTTTTACAGCCTCCTTTGTGTTCTAATCCCATCGAATGTGCTCCGGGCAGGACTTTCATGGGTGTACTTTAATGTACTTTAATCGCTGCCCCTACTGATCGAAAGGGGACTGAATTTAGGCAAAGTAAGTGGGGGGGTCTTGCCTCCGCATCTCCTTGTCTGGTTGGGGGGATCTGGTGGGCAAAACCTCCGCTCACTATAATAATACAATGGTGCATGAGTTCTACGCGGCTCTCTCCGAGGTTGGGAGAGGTGGCCGCTGATCTCTATGCCAGTCCGCGGAGTTGCGGTTCCATTTACTCCTAGTGTTATCAACGATTTTTTCCATATGCCCAACTGCGATCCTGCCCTTCATTATGAGCGGGCTTGGGCTCTGGATGAGGACGAGGCCTCCCGGCAAGCGCATCAGAATGGTGCCCTCCACTACCTGTTTCCTAACTCATGGCAGTTTGTACCGGAGGGAGTTGCGTCTGAGCTATCTCCGAATGCACGCGAGTGGAAGCGCTTCATCAACACCCGCACGCGACCTACAAATGATTTCGAAGAGGTCACGGAGGAGGAGGGTTTACTTTTGCATGCCATCATGTCTCCATGAGTGAATGTGGATTGGAGTCTCCTGATTCACCGCGAGGCGGTGTCTTTTGCTATGGGTATGGAGAATGGTCGCTCCATCCCGTTCCCTTGGATGATCTCCAACCTCTGTTCTGCTTTGGCTAATGCTTGTTCGTCGGACGAGTATTTGCCACGGCAAAATATTGTGTTTGATGAGATCCTTTCAGGCTCCTCCCCTGACCCAGGACTCTTTTCTGAGGAAGAGTCCTTTGATTTTTAGCTCTCCTATGTAATGTTTTTCTTTTCATATTGATAATGTAATTTGTTGGAGTTTCCGTTTTGTGCTCGTGTCTTGCTTTTCCGTTTGTGTTCGCATATTTTGTGCTTTCGTGTTCAATCACCAACGATCTGACCCGGGTGTGGCGGGTCGTTCGATGTATGGCCTCGCCACTCATACCGAGCTCACACTCTCCTTGTTATGGGAACACAGGTTGCCCTAAAAGACCATGCGTTCAATGTAACCTTTACTACGGATCAGATTACCATGTTGAATTTGAACAACTTAAAAACTATGACCGTTGGATGCCTTTTCATCTTGCCGTCGATATGTCTTCCTCCTCTATATAAATGGAGGAAAATCTTTGTTGCTTTGAAAACTCAAACCGTATTCATTGAAATTTGGTCTTAATTTCGGAAAACTCCGTTTTTGCATTGATTATGTCGTCCTCTTCGGGATATACCTCTCCCACTCAATTATCTCCATTTTTTAACACGGTGTCTATCATGGCCATTCAAAATTATAGTAGCTACTTTGCAGATCGCGCACACCTTCCCGAGAGGATTTTAAACTTGATCAAAATTGACGGTAGTGGATCTTTATTTCGTGTGGCTTACTCTGGGTGGCGTGACTTTCTTCTTGACCCTATTAGAGGTGTAATCTCACCTTGTCGCGTGAATTCTATGCTGTGTCTTATTTGAAGCTCAGTCTGTTGAAGAGGTTTCCTCCGTTTTTGTCCGGGGTATTCAAGTACGCTACACTCTCGCGCCATAAATGAGTTTTTTCAACTCCCCGCTTTTGACCCAGCTTTGCACTTTGAAACGGTCTAGGATCTTGACAATGAAGAGCCATATTTTTCTTCAAGGTATGATGCATATTGGCACCTTTTTCCCACAAGGGACGATGAGCCCGTTCACAATGGTGTTTTTTCTGGGCTCTGTGGATGGTACCAGGAGTGGAAAAGATTTATTAACTCTCGAGCCATCCCTGCTGAAAATTTTGAATTGCTTACCGATGAGGAGGCTATCCTTATACATGCAATATGTACGGAGGATGTGAATGTTGACTGGGGTCTTATTATTCATCGTGAGGCTGTTAAATTTGCAATGGATATGAGGCCTAACCGCCTGATACCCTTTGTTTGGTTGATCTCAAGTCTTTGCACCACTAGCTTCGGGATACCCCTTGCGCCCAGAGATCAGTACCTCCGCCCGAGCTACAACTATCTCTAGCTTTTTTTTTTTTTGTAAAACCGGCACTCTTGTTTTTGCAAATGATGAAAAAGGGGCGTTGCCGTTTGACTTTTGTGGAAATAAAATAGTTTGAGATTGGGAAATTGCATCGTACAAAACATAATTCATACCGAGCACACAGCTTTACATAATACCGAAATAGGAAAGCGTATTCATTAATGTCGTAAACATTGAAATGAAGAGCCATAACCCAAAAAGACAAAACACCGACTCATGTACGTCGTAAACGTAGTCATGGCTGTGTTCGCGTGGCTTACTACATGTAATACTTCTTTAGGTGGTCCACGTGCCACGGACGGTTAAGCTCATAACCTTCCTTTTCCTTTAGTACGTATGTTCCTTTCTTGACCTCTCTTGAAATTTGATACGGGCCTTCCCAATTCGCGGTCAGCTAGCCTCTGTCCGGCTCTAGGCTTGTGGCATTTTTGTTGCGGAGAACGAAATCCCCTACTTTGAGAGAGTGACCTCGAACTTTTTTATCATAGACTCGCTTGGCAATCTGCTTATAATTTACGAGCCTATGACATGTTGATATCCTCTTTTCTTCCACCAAATCTTGCTCGATCTTCTGTTGAGCTCGTTGTTCTCATGGGTATACTTTGCGACTCGGATATTTGGTAGTGCCATTTCGATCGGGGTCATGGCCTCAGAGCCATATGTAAGCGCGAAAGGAGTCTGGCCCGTGTGGGTTTTCACCGTTGTCCGGAGCGACCACAAAATTGCGGGAGCTCATCAACCCATCCTCCAGCCGTAGCACAATTGCTTACACTTTTCTTGAGCATTTTGATTATCTGCTTGTTTCTGCCTCAGCCTGGCCGTTTCCCTATGGATATGCTACTGAGGACCGCCAGTGTTACACGTTATAATCTCTACAGAAATTGGAGAATTCTTTTTTGAACTGCGGCCCGTGATCCATGACTATTGCTCTGGGAATGCCGAACCTCGACCATATCTGGTCGTGTAGGAAATAGACCTCATTCTTAGCTTCTATTTTTGCCAAAGGTTTTGCCTCGATCCATTTGATGAAGTAGTCTACTGCTAATATGATGAGTTTGCAGTTAACTCTTCCATTTGGGAACGGGCCAATGAGGTCCAGACCTCACATGTCAAATGGCCAGGATGTTACGACTATGCTTTGCTCCACCAATGGCAACCTCGGTATTTCTGCAAATTTCTGGCATGCTGGGCACGTCCTGACCAAGGTTTCGGCGTCTTGCAGAATCGTCGGCCAATAATATCCTACGAATACAACCTTCTGAGCTAGGGATCTACTAGCGGGGTGTCCCCACATGCCCTCCGGTGCATTCTGCCAGGTTCTTCTTGCTTTCCTCCTTGCCGACACATCTGAGCAGTGGTTTTGTGGTGGATCTCCTGTATAAGATTGCATCTAGAAGGGTGCACCTTGCTGCTCTTTTTTGGAGGGTGCGAGCCTCGTTCTTATCCGTTGGTAGCCAGCCTGAATCGATGTATGCTTTGATGTCATCAACCCAGCCTTGATGTGGTGCCCGCTCATCAACATTCATCACTGTATCTCTGTCAACCGAAGGTTCTTTTAGATACTCAACAATTATGGAGGGATCAGTGAACTTCTCACTCTCTGAAAACCTTGACAGGAAGTCTGCTCTCAGATTGTCATTTCTGTCAATCCTCTTGAACTCTCAATAGTTGAATTCTTTTTTTAACTGTTTGATGGCCTCACAATATTTACCCAGGATGTCACAATAGGTGTCATAATCTCCCGCTACCTGATTACCACCAATTCTGAGTTGCAGTAGACCTCGACGCTAGCTAATCTCATTTCTTTCATGAGTTCGAGGCCGGAAATGACTGCCTCGTATTCTGTCTGGTTGTTGGAGGCATCGAACTCAAATCGGAGTGCTTTCTCAATTTCCTCCATAGTCCCAGGCTCGGATAACACAATACCGGCCCGCACCCATTCCTGTTTGAGGCACCGTCGACGTATAACTGCCAACAGTTTTCTGGCCGTTTTGCTTCTGCGATTTCAACTCGGGCTTGGTCACCTATGTCCGGCGGGCTTGTTTGTTCTATGTTGAAACTTGTTTCCACGATAAAATCTTCTAGTGATTGCGCTTTGATTGCTTTCTGAGGCTGGTAATGTATATCAAATTCCGTGAGCTCGATTGCCTAACGAAGTAAGAGACCTGATATGTCCGGCCTGTGCAGTACTTGACGTAATGGACTATTCATGAGAACGATAATAGCATGTGAAGTGAAGTAGCCTCTAAGTTTACGAGCAGCAATAACTAGCGAGTAGGCAAGCTTTTCAACATTAAAATAACGACTCTCTACCGGACTGAGCCTTGCTTGCATAGAAAACGGGGTTCTGGAGAGTTTTGACCTTTTTTACAAGCACATCGGCTACAACCCGATCGGACGCCGCCAAATACAGAAATAGAACATCCTCATCTACCGCCGGGTTGACTAGCAATGGAGGTCTCCCGAGATATTCCTTGAGAGCTTGGAATGCTTTGGAGAATTCTTCATCCCATGAGAAAGTTTTGTCAAATTTTAGTATTTTGAAGAAAGAGAGACATTTTTCTGTGGATTTCGGTATGAACCTGCCCAGAGCTATTATTCTGCCATTATGTCTTTGGACCTCCTTTATGCATGTTGGTTCTTTCATGTTGAGCAAGGCTTGGATCTTTTCTGGGTTGGATTCTATGCCTCGACGACTAACCATGAACCCCAGGAATTTGCTTGCCTGGACGCCAAATGTACATTTTGCTGGATTGAGTTTCATGGAATGCCTTTGATGACGTAGATCAAGTAATAAAATACTTGACCACCATAAACCAATACTAGCAAGAGGACTAGGCCCATCGTAGTATAGCTATAGTGAATCAAGGTCGATCCCACAGGGAACCAATTGTGGATCATCTTATATACAAACAATTAATTAAACATGTCAAGGACATAGAGGCGGTCTACGACCAACATAAGACAAGAAAGTAAAGACACGACTCGACACAACGTAATTAACCTCCCCAATTATAGTCTTTATGGTTTGGACCTAGATAATTTATATAATAAACCGAACTTATTAACTCAATCCGTTTGTATCTATCTTAGATTGGCTACGGGAGTCATCCTCTTTAACTTGACTTAGCACCGGTAAGTCACTAAATCACTTGTGATATTGTTACGTGACTTCGCCTTTTAGTGCCTCCATCTCATATAACTCACACGCTTACGACTCTAAGGATGCCGATATTGACCGTACACCTCGTCCAGCAACATTCCTATGGTTAGGCGTACTTCCTAAACGATTACTCAAGCTCTCGTCCAACTAGAAATTACCAAGTTATAGTCTCATGCTAATCTACGACGTATGTATAATCGGTGCTAGCAATCCCCAAATATAAACCTACCTAGATAACGCCGAACGTCCGAAGATCAATTCATAAGCCTACCTAAGAGTTTTATATTGGTATTTCCTTTTTACACATTTTAATTAAACTAAGCGAGTAACGTAGCCATAGCCATACCTACGAGATAATAAATTCTATTAAGTTAACCTAACCATAAAGACGTGGCTATTTAACGGATGAAAACAGGGGCTCGGTCGACCGAATAGTGGGCTCGGTCGACCGAATGGTCTTTTTCCCCCGTTTACATCCCCGAACGTATCTCTCGGCGTTTCATCATACACAATGGATTAAACGAGTAATTCGTAAAGCATTCATATAAACTAACATAGATACGTTTTAATTAAACAATGCAGATTCATGAATAAATACTAAGTGTGTGACGTAGGTTATGGGATCCCCATAGACAAGGAGTCGCCACATCCCTAACGTCATAGCCTAGATCTACATCATCTAGCTATGATTAACTAATTCAAACGATAAAGCATAATTAGGAGGGATTAATTACTTAAAAGAAAGAAACAGAAAATAAAGGCTTACATATTGCAGCCCTTAAATTGCTGGAAACACCCTCAATAAACTACATTGAATCAAGATATGAATAGAGTGATTTTATTGAATGATATTTTAAGGTATGTTTTACAAATATCGTAGCTGCTGCTTATATAGAGGCTGTAACCGACCTAGGGAGGATCTAGAAGATATACACGCGAAAATCCCATAAGTGACCGAGCCGACATACTCAGTCGACCGAATGGATAGGCTCGGTCGACCGAGCCTCCCTCTGCTCGTGTTAAACGCGCTTTTCGTCTATCTTGTTCCCCATCGCACGCTTTCGTGTTGATCCGATTAATCTTTCATTTATCTCTTGATTAATGCTCCGATTTTCTTCCTTATTATCTTGAGATTTACTGATTGAATGACATTTATCCTCTCGATTTGTCGTGATCTGCAAAATCAGCATTTATCGCACAATAAATCGGATAAAAACGAGTAAATACCAATTTACATAATATAAATCACATAACATTAAATATTAAATATAAACGTGTGATTTAATATAAAATGCGTATTATTAATCTCGATTTAAGGTCAACGTTGATGACTTTTACCGGTATAATTTGACCGTCATCAGCCTTCGGACATTATCAAATGTTTCAGTGAGGTCGGAGGCATGGCAACCGGTAACTGACTTGACGACCATGCCATCTTTATATGCCTCCATATTTTTGCCGATCTATGCACTGAAAACTTTATTCACCATCCTTTGATACGTTGATCTTGCGTTCTTTAGCCCGAATGGCATCATCTCATCATAATATAGATCCCCGGCCGCTCAGAATGCCGTTTTTTTCCTTATCACACTCTGCCATCTTGACTTGATGATACCCAGAATATATATGCGTCTAGAAAGCTTAAGGTATCAAAGCCTGCAATGGAGTCAACCAACCAGTCAATCCTAGGTAGCTGGTAAGGTTCTTTCGGGAAAAGGTTTGTTTATGTCAGTGAAATCGACACACATTCTTCATTTCCCGTTATGCTTTTTTACCATGATGATGACACTCTAAATGGTACCAATATTTATACCCATATGCACCCTGAATTCTACTCAAAAAAGGATAGATAGGCTCGTTATTGCTTAGAATATGTGTTAAACGCTATGTGAGTGTTTCCAGGATCGTAAATCTGCATCTATGCTATTTTCCCGATGTTTTGGTACTATTTTGTGTATTTTATAGGATGTACCGAATCTGGAGCATTGGAGAATGGATCTGGACCAAAAGGAATGCATTGGGCTGAGTGATTGAAGTCCAAGAAGAAGCTTGCTGAAGAAAAAGAAGAATAGAAGGCCCGGTAACCCGAGGGTTAGGCCCGGTAAACCGGTGACTTATTCAACACGAAATTCATTCTGCCGCATTGTCTAAGTCGGTTAGGGTTTTAGAAAGTCTTAAGTCGGTCATTGTATCTATATAAGGCCGCAATTACATATTATTGTATAACTTTTGATTAGTACTACAAATACAATATATATTATTATGCAATAAAGTTTTCTTGAGCTTTGGAGAGTTGTTTTTGGTTTCCTCCCTTCTTCCATCATCTCTAGCTTGAGTAGATCGAGCTAGATCTCCATTGTTGATGGTATGAAGCTTTGAACGTTCCTTTATTTTCTTCAATATGGTAGATCTGTTCGTATTTATGTGTTTTAGTTAATCTGCATGTTTAACACTCCTATAATTTACTTATTTTAATCGTACTAAGCAATGTAGATCCAGATATTAGGAAAAGCCGCCCCCGGTAAACCGGCGGTCTATACCAGTTACCGAGGCATATTTTAGAAAACCTAAACTAGGATTCACTACAGCTACGTTGATCGGCAGAAATAATTAAAACAAGTAATAGGTCTAGCCAATCTAGTATTTGTAATTTGTAAATTAACATGAAGGACCGCAAGTGAAGTGTTAATTAGGACATAGTCTTGATGGACCCTAGGAACGTGCTGGTCAGTGTCGACAGCTGTCTAGGCATGTTAGCAGTATGAAGTAACGCTCAATATCGGCGCTTCTAGTTCTTTATGCATATGGGCTATTACGGACCAATTAAGGAGGGTAGCTTGCGTATAGATTGTCTACGCCATTGTCAGAGTAGATATGAGTAGGAATTGCACCTGATAAATATGATAATAATCATTAAAAGCTCACGATTAATCTAAGGAAATTATGTGGGGAAGTAAGCATAACGATTAGCTAATCCAAGTTAGTAGATCGGTGAGGAGAGGGATAGGTGTACCATGTTTGTTTTCTTTTATGTTATTGTTGGTCAATCACCGCCTATATGTTGCTTCTTAATTAGGTTAGAATCGTTTATATGTATAAGTTGCATTGTCTCTGTGGGATCGACCTTGACTCGCATTTATTATACTGCGATGTACCTAGTATTCTTGCTAATAATATCGACGTTAGTGACTTACACGCGATCAAGATTTTTGGCGCCGTTGCCGGGGACAATGGCCAATTTATAAATATAAACGTTTTAATTCTAATTAAGAATTCGTTTTTTTATTTTATTTTATTTTATTTTGAGTCTTGAGTCGTTCAGTATCAATCCTACACATGTTAAACTGCCAGAATTAGAAAATCCAGGACCGGTATCCCGAAGGTAACCTCCGAGTTACCGAGGCCTAGAAAATCGATTTATGAACAGTTCCCGTTATTCTGTGTTATTCCCTGTTGATTTTAGTTAGTAGGTCCGCATTAGTTGGGATCACACCCAGCTGAAGCGGAAGTTGCTAACCTTTTCTTTGTTTTATTTTGTCTTTTTGCAGATTGATCAGAACACTTCGAAATTTGATCTATTCAGAGTTGAAAAAGCACACACAAGTCGAACAATATGCCTAGAACAATCTTGAACATCACACCAATTTCCATGTATCCCGGAACTGAAGCACGAGAGCATTATGAGACTATAAAGAAACGGTTGGAGAAAGAGGAGAAAGCAATCAAGCAAGAGCCTGAAGATGACCTGAAGGAGTACAACACGTATCGTCCGGGTGAGTTTCCTTGGGAATTAATTGATATATCATCTTCAGATTACGATTCTGACGATCCTGAAGAGGATCCCGACACGATGTTTTCTGAGCCTGAGGATTACCCAGACTCAGACACCGTGGTAAAGTTAGGATACCCTGGCACGTTCAGACTCCCAATTTCTGTTAATGGAATATCTGTAGGATTAGGTCTCTGTGACTCTGGATCGAGTTGCAATATTCTTCCTTTTTCCCTCTGTCAAAAGATAAAACTTCTGGTCATGATGAATCAAACTAGGACCATGACCTTCATAGACAGAACCAGAGATATGCCTGCTGGTTTGCTTAGAAAGTGTACAATTAAGGCAGGAGGGTTCACGTATCCTATCGACTTTACGGTCATAGATGTACCTAAAGATCCTAGTGCCCTGGTTCTCTTAGGATGACCTTTCTTAGCAACGCGTAGGGCGGTTATGGATTTTGATAAGGGGGAGATCACTCTTAGGATGAATACTGACGCTGTAATTTTTAAGATCCAAAAACCCCTAGAAAACCGACCAGAGATTTGTAAGATGACGTATGCTTCAAGGAAGGTGGAGATTTTGGAAATCGAAGGGCATAAGCATAAAGAGGTTGTCATAGAAACCGTTGAGCAAGAGTTTATGAGATTAATGCTGAGAGAGAAATAAGATAAGGACCACGATAGGATGCTCACGGAAGCTAGTCCTTCCGTGTTGCGTAGTGAACGAGTTGAGCTGAAAGTGGAAAGCGTGGAGTCCTTGAGTTTTAGGTCTAAATCTCGACGTAGAGGCAGACCTAGAACACAAGCTAAGAGAGAGAGGCATGCTAGGAAGAGGGCTCAAAAAGGTTCTGTGAAAGTGCAAACCTCTGGAGCGAAAGTTTGGCGTGTGAAGGCTCCAACCCTTGATTGATCAGAGATCTGAAGAAAGTCGAGCTGGCGACTATAAACTCAGAACTATTTCTTCAAACCCTTAGGTAGTTTAGGATTGAATAAAAGTAGCCAGATGAAGGGACGAGCTTTTTTTCATCCTACCACAAACTTAGGCTTGAAACCGAATGGTTGTGGAAATGTTTTTTTACCTCGTTGTGGATTCTAGTGAAGTAGGTTAGGTTTTGAGTCAGAAATAACAATTGGAGAATAAAAGGGTAGTCAATTTGAGGTCAGAATTGAGCAGAAAGGTTGAGTAAGAAGTGCAGCAAAGGCAGATCAAAAATCTAGGGAAAAGATACCCCCGGTATCTCGAGGCTAACCTCCGGGTTACCGAGGCTTGGATTTCAGATTTCTGAACGTCTGTTTATAAAGCTGAATTTTTAGAGTCACGTGGAGGACACACGTTGCACCAGATATGGTCAGTCAGCAGAAACCGAACCATTTCCCCCTCTTTTCAAAATTTTCATCCTTTCCCACACTCCACCATAACTCCATCTCAATCCCATCAATCACCTCCTCAAATCCCTCACCCTAATAACTTCTGTACCCATTATCCCACTAAACCATCCACATTCACTCCACTCTTCCTATTTAAACCACCCCTTCATCACCATTATCATCATTCTTATCATTTTCATCCTTTTCATTCACCAAACTTCACCCATCTTTCTAAAATCCGGCCACCATCACCACCATAACACCACCAAACAACCACAATAACCAAACCAATTTCCTTCTATTTTCCAAACCCTAAACACCATTTCCTACCCATGTTGCTGAGTTGTATTGCTGCTGCTACAGTGAGGTGCTGCCATTCTTCTTCTTCCACCATCAGAGGCACAGTCCAGAAAGAAATCCAAAAAATTTAGGCCGGTAAACCGTAGCCTACCTCCGGTTTACCGAAGTCTCTTTTTCAGAAACAGCTTCTGTATCACGTTCTATACTCATTCAGGATAAGTCCTAATTAAGCGTCAAAGGTCAGCTGTTCGTCCAAGTGGTTATCAGACTGTCTATGAAGATGCCAATCCGCTGATAGACGGGGTTGCGCAGTTCCATTTATTAGCTATCTACGAGTCGTTCCGAGGCTATTGGAACGCAAGACCAATGGCTCGAGAACGAGGGGTAGATTTGGGCGACTGCGGTTCGATTTTTCCGGAGGCCCTACAAGCACAGGATTTACTGGACATGGCTGAGGCACCGGCAAGGTTCAACGCCACAATGGTAAGAGAGTTTTATGCTTATGTTTCACATAACCCCGGAGCCACATTTGCTATGGTCCGAGGAGTTAGGGTTGAATTTTCTATTGAGAGGATCAACGAGCATTTTGGGGGTTAGAAATCCACCGGTGGGCCCGGATGAGTACACATCCTCGAGCAACATTGCCGATCTCGAGAGGATTGATATGGTTGCTATTTTCTTGGGGTTGCAATGCAAGCGTAATCTTGCTGGAGCCCCCACCATCTTCCTAGAAAATGAGCTATCTTGGGACCGGAAGATGGTCAATATATTTGTTTGTGCACGCCTTCTTCCGATGAAGCACACGGTATATGTCACCACTGTGAGGGCGGAGTTAATGTTCTATGTAGAGACGGGTGCCCCGATCAACATCGGTCTGTTGATGCATGTTGGGGAGATTTTGCATCAATAAAAACAAAAGAAAATTTATAAAACCTATACTACCATGCAAAACTACCTCCTAACCGGCCGAATACCGGGTAATTGATAGTAAAGCGAGATAAGTAAGGGGTCGATCCACAGGGAATTGGGATGTTGAATCTAGTTTTATTAATCCTCTCAATTGTTACTCAAGAAAACAAATAAACGAAAGATTAAACATAAAAACATAAAGAACAAGGAAAAATAAATCTAACCTAGGAAGAACAATCTAACCTAAAGAACATGGGATCAAACATTGAACAAACCTATGTGATCTCAATCCTAGTTCAATTCATGATTCTAATTCAAGTTGTGGTTTCACCTTGTCGCGAGACATAAATCCCTAATTCCTTAGCGAACCTATTTCTCTAGCTATGAAATCCTACTCTCGTAGTGAATTCAATTATCTATCTCTCATCTTTCGAATGTTGAGACTGATTTTCAATACAAAACTCGGTGTAGATTCAGGTTTACTTTCGTATGTTTAGAATCTAACAACCTAGAAAATTAACCGATTAACTTGTCATCATTAACGGCTAAAAATCCTATCTTTCTATGGTGATCTAACGTTACTCAACTTCCGTATGTTGTAACTATCAATCGTAAACGATCTCCCGATTCAATTCACACATAGCATCATAATCATAAAAATATACAAGATGAAATCAAGATCATGAAAAGAAACTGAGATTGAATAAATTAAAAAGAGATTAAACTCACATAGTTTGATACAAAGGTTGATCTTCAAGCATCAACGATGGAAAAAACGAGAAAAAAGACATCCTAATCTAACCCCGGATCACCCGAGCACAAGGCTCGGGTGACCGGCCTTGAAGCCTCAAAGCTGCCGCTGCTGCTGTCAATAATGCGGCTGAATGAATTTTGTTATATGAATTGGTAATATGAATTATGGGATGCATGCGTATATTTATAGGGCATGTAAGGCGGCTGGAAATTAGGGTTACACATGCGGCTAATCACATAAAAGCAAGGCGGTTGCTACAGTGCTGGCACTTGAACGCTCGTTTACAAGGTAGACGCTCGTCCACTTTGCTGAAGACTCTGAACCAAATTCTTTCGATTGGAATAAAACTTCTAAAATTCATATCTTGAGTTGTAGACCTCCAAAAATTATGATCTGAATGTCATAATTAAGCTCTCGGAAAACTCTACAACTTTCATTAAGG
The DNA here is from genome assembly GCA_036785695.1 of Gentiana straminea. Taxonomy (NCBI): domain Eukaryota; kingdom Viridiplantae; phylum Streptophyta; class Magnoliopsida; order Gentianales; family Gentianaceae; genus Gentiana; species Gentiana straminea. The sequence continues at coordinate 9,210,891 of JAVUPR010000300.1, read as the reverse complement.
ACTCTTCTTCAGAAAACGCCTTTTTGACTAGCCCGTCGTATTACGAGTCGTTTTCGGGATTTTCCAGTAGTTTCAGCAACAGCATCCAAACTTGTAACGCTCATATCTCGGGCCTCGTAAGTCGGAATGGAGTGATTCAAAATCCTGTAGAATCCTTTCTTCAAGCCCTACAAATATTCTCTTGAGGTCGAGAGTCAAATCAGTGTATATCATATCAAGAACGGCATCGGAAGTTCGGCTGCTTGAAAACTTCATTCCAAGCTTTATCTCCATCTTCCTTCCATTTCACTTCTCTTCCATGCAAAACCTCATCATTTAATCCTCTTGCATGCCAAAATATGTATCTATAACATAGGAAAATATACCAAAGCGTAACACAATCCCAAAATAACATAAAATCACAATTTAAGCACATAAATCGTTACATTTTGCAATTAACCTATTAAAAACACTATTTACTCAATTAATCGATTATAAGCTCGATTTCTATGAAAAACATCCATATACGGGGGAAATTGATGTAAAATATATCATTAAAAACACTACAAATTGACCCTGAACAATGCATAGCCGTATCCATGAGCTTGCCGCCACTTATGAGCGAGAGCTCCTACCTTACAGGCCGATGATTGATATGTTTGCTCTAGAGGCCGAGGTAAAGATGCTTGTCAGTGATGATTGGGAAGATCCTGAGCCTCAGTTCAGTTCACAGCCAGTCTCGAGAGTTCAGAGATGGGTTAGAGCAGAGAGGGAGTGTACTCCGGTGCATGGTGCACCGAGAACTCACAGAGCCATGCTTGAGGACCACTCGCGAGAAATTGCGAGTCTACATAGCAAGATGGATAGGATTATTGACTTCTTTGGCATTCCTTCCTCTACCCGCCACCTAGGACTGCCCCACATCGTAGAGCATCATCTTCCGCCGCGACCGCCTCAAGTTCTGCACCACCTCCCGGTTTTGAGCATGGAGTCGACTGGGAGGGTGATTCCGATGAGTACTAGCTTTTATTTCTTTTTATTGTTGTTTTCCATTTTTGTTGTTTTTATGTTATTTTCCTTTCCTATAAAGTAAATGTAGCACAATATTTCTAATATAATGATTTTGTTGGCTTAATTTGTTTTGGAGTTATTTATTTTCTCTTTTACTGCCGCGCTTTTATTATACAGTTTTTTGTCACTACTATTCTTCTTGGTTTTTCTTGAGTTACTTAGCGCAGATTCTTCATGGACTACTTACATGAGCCTGATGATTTATACGACGATCCGATTCTTCTTTGGTTCCGCCCTTAACCGAAGCTAAGTTTCTTTTCGTTTTTTATTTCTCATCTTACACATTGGGGACAATGTTTCGATTAAGTGGGGGGTAGAGGAACGTCACTTAGCTTTTTAGCATTATATTCCATGAATTTCGTGATTGTCTTGATTCTCTTTGATGCACGATTCACCACTTAGACTTTGATTCTTTTCGACAGAATTTCGAAAAATTATGATATCTTTGATCTTTTCGAGTTAATTGACTTCACCTTTGTTTTACTTTGCACGAGTAAGAGAAAGTGTCCACTTTTGAAGTAGTGGCGTATTAAGCGCATATTCTGTTATGAGCCACCATTTTAAGCACGTATAACTCACTTCCCTTGGTGTGTAATTGATAGCATATTGCTTTGACTAGAGTTGACACTGGCTTTATCATGAATCATGTTTCACCAATGCTTAGAAAGGCAATGGAATTTCGGATTCGGTAGTTTATCATGAGTGGGGCCGTGAGGATAGTTAAATTAATGAGAGTTCACCCGCCAAGAAAGAGAAGTGCATTGAAATATATACATCTATATTCTCTTTGGCAATATCTTAGTCGATGGAGCGTAAGACACACGACTTTTGCATAGACCGATAAACGTGAGCCTAAGAGTAATATATGCTCGGTTCTCGATCCGCCTTCCCAGCTTAATTAATTAATAAATAACATGTTCGAGACTGGTTAGTTCGACTACAGGTTGACGTAATGTGAGATTGTCTGCATTTCTAAGCGGTTGTGAAAGTTATTGCACACACACATTGGCTCATGACGTGAATGTGTTTAATATGTTACTGATGGATACGAGTGGCATGATCTTGATCTTGGCTTAGTAAGGCATAGTTGTTTTTAATTAAGTTGTACATTGATCAAAGTGTTATTTTCTTTTCGCCTTTTTGCTCGGGACGATCAAAAGCTAAGTGGGGGGTAGTTGATGACACTCTAAATGGTTGATGACGGTCAAATTATACCCGTAAAAGTCATCAACGTTGACCTTAAATCGAGATTAATAATACGCATTTTATATTAAATCACACGTTTATATTTAATATTTAATGTTATGTGATTTATATTATGTAAATTGGTATTTACTCGTTTTTATCCGATTTATTGTGCGATAAATGCTGATTTTGCAGATCACGACAAATCGAGAGGATAAATGTCATTCAATCAGTAAATCTCAAGATAATAAGGAAGAAAATCGGAGCATTAATCAAGAGATAAATGAAAGATTAATCGATCAACACGAAAGCGTGCGGTGGGGAACAAGATAGACGAAAAGCGCGTTTAACACGAGCGAGAGGGAGGCTCGGTCGACCGAGCCTATCCATTCGGTCGACCGAGTATGTCGGCTCGGTCACTTACGGGATTTTCGCGTGTATATCTTCTAGATCCTCCCTAGGTCGGTTACGACCTCTATATAAGCAAAGGCGGCTACGAAATTTGTAAAACATACCTTAGAATATCATTCAATAAAATCACTCTATTCATATCTTGATTCAATGTAGTTTATTGAGGGTGTTTCCAGCAATTTAAGGGCTGCAATATGTAAGCCTTTATTTTCTGTTTCTTTCTTTTAAGTAATTAATCCCTCCTAATTATGCTTTATCGTTTGAATTAGTTAATCAGAGCTAGATGATGTAGATCTAGGCTATGACGTTAGGGATGTGGCGACTCCTTGTCTATGGGGATCCCATAACCTACGTCACACACTTAGTATTTATTCATGAATCTGCATTGTTTAATTAATGCGTATCTATGTTAGTTTATATGAATGCTTTACGAATTACTGTTTAATCCATTGTGTATGATGAAACGCCGAGAGATACGTTCGGGGATGTAATCTCGGGGACGGGGGAAAAAGACCATTCGGTCGACCGAGCCCGGCTATTCGGTCGACCGAGCCCCGTTTTCATCCGTTAAATAGCCATGTCTTTATGGTTAGGTTAACTTAATAGAATTTATTATCTCAGTAGGTATGGCTATGGCTACGTTACTCGCTTAGTTTAATTAAAATGTGTAAAAAGGAAATACCAATATAAAACTCTTAGGTAGGCTTATGAATTGATCTTCGGACGTTCAGCGTTATCTAGGTAGGTTTATATTTGGGGATTGCTAGCACCTGATTATACATACGGCGTAGATTAGCATGAGACTATAACTTGGTAATTGCTAGTTGGACGAGAGCTTGAGTAATCGTTTAGGAAGTACGCCTAACCATAGGAATGTTGCCTGGACGAGGTGTACGGTCAATATCGGCATCCTTAGAGTCGTAAGCGTGTGAGTTATATGAGATGGAGGCACTAAAAGGCGAAGTCACGTAACAATATCACAGTGATTTAGTGACTTACCGGTGCTAAGTCAAGTTAAAGAGGATGACTCCCGTAGCCAATCTAAGATAGATACAAACGGATTGACAGTTAATAAGTTTAGTTTATTATATAAATTATCTAGGTCCAAACCATAAAGACTATAATTGGGGAGGTTAATTACGTTGTGTCGAGTCGTGTCTTTACTTTCTTGTCTTATGTTGGTCGTAGACCGCCTCTATGTCCTTGACATGTTTAATTAATTGTTTGTATATAAGATGATCCACAATTGGTTCCCTGTGGGATCGACCTTGATTCACTATAGCTATACTACGATGGGCCTAGTCCTCTTGCTAGTATTGGTTTATGGTGGTCAAGTATTTTATTACTTGATCTACGTCATCAAGTTTTTGGCGCCGTTGCCGGGGAACCAACGGTCAATTTTATATATAAATAATTTTCTTATTCATGTCAAGTTTTCTGTTTTAGAGTCTGTTTTTACGTTTTGAGTCCCTCTCGGTTGTCCGCTTCTCGTCCGAAAATTCCGATTCTTAAATATATATATATATATATATATATATATATATATATATATATATATATATATATATATATATATATATATATATATATATATAAATTATTCGGTCGACCGAGAATTTATAATTTTTTTGTTTTGTTTTGTTCTTGTTACGTTCGTTTACACGGTTTCGATTTGTGTTTTTCGAGTCGGAATTTCGCGTGTCTGTTTATCCCCGTATGTTTAATCCGTAGGTCTGATAGCAGCATGGGAAACCATGTTAAAATCAGTCTACGGTCTGTTTTGTTTTTCTTCTGTTTGCAGAAACCAGGGAAGCAATAATCTGAGTCAGTAATTTTTTAAGGGCACTGAGGAAATAACCCAGCAACATGAGGAATTACTACTCTACGATGGGAAAAGCGATGGAAGCAATACCATTAAAGCACCAAGATGGCTCCGGAAAAAAAAAAATTATATATATATATATATATATATATATATATATATATATATATATATATATATATATATATATATATATATTAAGGCTTAAATTCTTCGTGGTACAATGTTGAAGGCAAGGTACTACCTTTTTTGCTTATGTTTTACTACCTTTTGGCTTTTTGAGCATAAGTTTGCCTATACATGAACCTTAGTATGAATCTTAGCCCAGAGTTGGTTTGTAAGAATAATTTTATTAGTGTGGAAGGTTTTGCCCCATATCTGTCTCATCTAGAGGGTGTAAGGAAACATGTAGTCGTTGAAAGGAAGCGAAAGTGAATAAAGAGTTCCTCGTAGTTCGTTAAAATCTCTTTGTCCTATGCATGAGATTGCTTCTACTGCGGCCGAGGGAGCAACAAATTGTGTAGTTTAAGCATTCACAATCTAAAGAAGACGTTGAGTTTTGAGAGAACACCATCTTCTCGCTTTCGTTGAGTTTTATGGTGATGGCTTCTCGGTGAACCCACCTTAAACGAAACGAGATTACGCTTTGGGTGACAATTTAGAAATCGGAGACTCTTAGTACATTGGTTCGGAAATGGTCTAACCATGGTTGGGCGAGTTTAACCGAGCCTCGGCTCAATCGACTCCCCTCCACGTGTGATGTACGTTACAGCAGTTCGACAAGACTTAGCATAGCCGATAAGCCTTCGGGCTAAACGGGGCTTAATCTTGACGGATTGGCCGAATCGTCACATATGTTCCAACGAATAAGACGGCGTAGGCTTGCCTACATAACCGACCTTATTCGGAGTAACTTTGATTCATTGTTTCTTATTGTCAAGGCCAAAACCGTAATTTTAACCGAGTTTCTTAGAATTCACGAATTCCTAAAACGAGAGCCGAGGTAAGAGCTTTGGATAAATGGTATGGAAAAATGTCGTTTCCTAGGTCTCACAACCAAGGGAAGGGTATTAATCCGCAAAAGCAACAAGCCCACCTCTTATAGTGCACGAAGGGTCAAAGCCTGGCGATCCAAGAATGATAACTGACAAGGATACTTTTGGAAAGTCGAGCTGAGGACTTTAAACTCAGAACTACTTCTTTAAAACCCTTAGGATTTCTTTTTAGGATTTTAGGTTTTTCTTTCTTTGAGTCCAATAAGAGTAACGTGAAATATGTTGAGGTTTTTTATTTTGCCGTGTTCCGATGGCCATTGGGCTAAGGATGTGCAAAACCTTTTTTACTCAATATAGGCCACATGAAATAGAGTTCCGTAGGAGAGTCAAAAAAATTGCTAAAGAAAAGGAAATTTAGCAATCAATCTTAAGATGGAAGCATTAAGAGAGCTTGAGAATTATTGAAAATGTAACAGAGAATGATTGGTGTGAACAAGAACAATCTTGGTCAAATTATAAAACTTTTTAGGTGATCCAAGTGAAAATCCAAAGTGATGTGCAATTCATTCTGCAATTACCCTTATCCTTTCATTTATACCTTTTCACCCTTCAACCTTTTCGATCCTCTCACCAATCTGCCCCAACAGTTCACATTTCTAACCATTCTTTCATCGCCTCTCTTTCTTTCCATCCGTTTCACTCTCCCACCCAATCCCATTCCTTTAAACAATTCTCAATCCCAAAAACACAATTTCTTACCCACCCTTTATCTTTTATTCCCATCCTTATGTGTATCTTTTTCCAAACCCAGCATAGTATCAACCTCCATTTTGTTTACACAATACCTATGTGTTGCGGAATTTGAAATATTGCTAAGCTTTAATGATTATCTTTTATCATTTTGATTTTCATGATCCTAGTTGGGGTAAGTGTAGCTCTGACCCTAGCTAGATTTTAAAGGTTTTTGGTTCGATCAAAGTACAACTTATCTTTCTACCGGAAGTTTTAAATTTCACATTTTTTCCTTCTATTCCGGCATTTATAGATGATCAGTTTTGTTCTACATTATCACACCAATCAGACCTTGTTGATGACGGTTATGACTTTTACGTCATTCATTGGGTTATTAGTAATTTCGAGGAGTAGCTACATCTCCCTAAGTTGTTGATATCCAATGCAAGCGAGAAGTTTCTGCATTAAGTATTTGATTTTATCTTTAGCCAATAGGTCGCATTCAATCTGTTATACCTTACCAAGTTTCTCTTTTATACTGGACTAAATACATAGTGAGCCAGTCCACCTCGTGTTTTCCCACATGGGGTTATGCTTTTTGATCTTTGTCTTATCCACCCGGTTTTTAGATGAAGACTACCATCTTTAGTTGCTTGTTTATTTTTCTTTCTATTTAGTATTTTTCTTGTCTTTGGTTGTATAAAATAAAGTGGCTTAAAATGTTTTTCGGTATTCATACCTAATTACTGCCACATTATTCTATAACTTCCATAGACATGGTATTTAACGGTTTCGTGGAGTTTGTCTGCTTATACAGGTTTTCACTTGCTTCTCCACAACGTGCTGAAATTTACTCCGATCTTTTTCCTTTACTTGAGAGCCGTTTCCTGAGCTAAGTCTTTTTCTTAACTTCTCATTTATTTTTGTCATTGAGGACAATGTCATGTTTAAGTGGGGGGTAGGAGACTTAGCCATGTTATGTTATAATTGAAAATTGAATGAAACGGCACATGATTGAAAAAATTGAATAAATGCCACATTATTTATCTCGTACCCTTAGAATTGTGAGTTCCTAGCTAAGAATTGATAGGAAAGGAACCAAGTTTCATGAGTACGTGATCATTTTATACTTATGTTAAGTAAATTTAAGGATATTCATGCCCGTTTTTGCGGGTAGTTATTTATTATTCAATTACTCAACTTTGTGAATCGAGTATACCGCGCAAATCATAATAACTGAAGAAATTATGTGTACATTGCATAGATGATTGGTTATGTAGACTTAGTGTCGATACTTATTGGCTGATGTATTCTTATCTTCTTGCCAACAAAAGCGGATTAATAAGCTTGAGACGTACCTGTGTTTTAGCAAAATGTTAGACACTGGGCTTGTAGTAACATTACCAAAGTAGCCCCGCGCTTGTGGTAATATTCGATGCTATACATGATCTAAGATAGGGGATACTCTAAAAAGTTTTCTTCCTTGAGATTGATAGTATTTGAAAAATATGAAGATATGAAAAGAATATTCAACTCTTTAAGAGGCTTTGAGTAGTACTCGGTCTCCAAGTCCAAAAACCCTATAGATACGCTCTTGCTTATTGCTCTAGTGCTTCAAAAATTTAAAGGCTTGAGAAGTATGAATGCTGAGGTTGGTAGGTCGAGATTACGAAGTTGGCATAAACTCTAATCTTGCCACGAATATATAAAACTAAATGCACATGCACACATCACTTCGATTCATTGTCAGTAGTGAATAATGGATATCTTATGAGCATGACTAGTATGAGTTGACTTGAGTTTCTTGTGTAAGTATGATTTGACCATAGAAAATGTTGTCTTGGGGAATGACTTATTGATGCTTTGTTCGGGACGATCAAAGTCTAAGTGGGGGGTAGTTGATGACGGTCAAATTATACCCGTAAAAGTCATCAACGTTGACCTTAAATCGAGATTAATAATACGCATTTTATATTAAATCACACGTTTATATTTAATATTTAATGTTATGTGATTTATATTATGTAAATTGGTATTTACTCGTTTTTATCCGATTTATTGTGCGATAAATGCTGATTTTGCAGATCACGACAAATCGAGAGGATAAATGTCATTCAATCAGTAAATCTCAAGATAATAAGGAAGAAAATCGGAGCATTAATCAAGAGATAAATGAAAGATTAATCAGATCAACACGAAAGCGTGCAGTGGGGAACAAGATAGACGAAAAGCGCGTTTAACACGAGCAGAGGGAGGCTCGGTCGACCGAGCCTATCCATTCGGTCGACCGAGTATGTCGGCTCGGTCACTTACGGGATTTTCGCGTGTATATCTTCTAGATCCTCCCTAGGTCGGTTACAGCCTCTATATAAGCAGCAGCTACGAAATTTGTAAAACATACCTTAGAATATCATTCAATAAAATCACTCTATTCATATCTTGATTCAATGTAGTTTATTGAGGGTGTTTCCAGCAATTTAAGGGCTGCAATATGTAAGCCTTTATTTTCTGTTTCTTTCTTTTAAGTAATTAATCCCTCCTAATTATGCTTTATCATTTGAATTAGTTAATCATAGCTAGATGATGTAGATCTAGACTATGACGTTAGGGATGTGGCGACTCCTTGTCTATGGGGATCCCATAACCTACGTCACACACTTAGTATTTATTCATGAATCTGCATTGTTTAATTAATGCGTATCTATGTTAGTTTATATGAATGCTTTACGAATTCTTGTTTAATCCGTTGTGTATGATGAAACGGCGAGAGATACGTTCGGGGATGTAATACGGGGGAAAAAGACCATTCGGTCGACCGAGCCCAGCTATTCGGTCGACCGAGCCCTGTTTTCATCCGTTAAATAGCCACGTCGTTATGGTTAGGTTAACTTAATAGAATTTATTATCTCAGTAGGTATGGCTATGGCTACGTTACTCGCTTAGTTTAATTAAAATGTGTAAAAAGGAAATACCAATATAAAACTCTTAGGTAGGCTTATGAATTGATCTTCGGACGTTCGGCGTTATCTAGGTAGGTTTATATTTGGGGATTGCTAGCACTTTTGATTATACATACGTCGTAGATTAGCATGAGACTATAACTTGGTAATTGCTAGTTGGACGAGAGCTTGAGTAATCGTTTAGGAAGTACGCCTAACCATAGGAATGTTGCCTGGACGAGGTGTACGGTAAATATCGGCATCCTTAGAGTCGTAAGCGTGTGAGTTATATGAGATGGAGGCACTAAAAGGCGAAGTCACGTAACAATATCACGGTGATTTAGTGACTTACCGGTGCTAAGTCAAGTTAAAGAGGATGACTCCCGTAGCCAATCTAAGATAGATACAAACGGATTGACAGTTAATAAGTTCAGTTTATTATATAAATTATCTAGGTCCAAACCATAAAGACTATAATTGGGGAGGTTAATTACGTTGTGTCGAGTCGTGTCTTTACTTTCTTGTCTTATGTTGGTCGTAGACCGCCTCTATGTCCTTGACATGTTTAATTAATTGTTTGTATATAAGATGATCCACAATTGGTTCCCTGTGGGATCGACCTTGATTCACTATAGCTATACTACGATGGGCCTAGTCCTCTTGCTAGTATTGGTTTATGGTGGTCAAGTATTTTATTACTTGATCTACGTCATCAATGGTACCAATATTTATACCCATATGCACCCCGAATTCTGCTCAACAGAGGATAGATAGGCTCGTTATTGCTTAGAATATATGTTAAATGCTATGTGAGTGTTTCCAGGATCGTAATTCTGCATCTATGCTATTTTCCCGATGTTTTGGTACTGTTTTGTCTCGTTTTGTGTATTTTATAGGATATACCGAATCTGGAGCATTGGAGAACGGATCTGGACCAAAAGGAATGCATTGGGCTGAGTGATTGAAGTCCAAGAAGAAGCCTGCTGAAGAAAAAGAAGAATAGAAGGCCCGGTAACCCGAGGGTTAGGCCCGGTAAACCGGTGACTTATTCAACACGAAATTTCATTCTGCCATATTGTCTAAGTCGGTTAGGGTTTTAGAGAGTCTTAAGTGGGTCATTGTATCTATATAAGGCCGCAATTACAAATTATTGTATAAATTTTGATTAGTATTACAAATACAATATAATTATTATGCAATAAAGTTTTCTTGAGCTTTGGAGAGTTGTTTTTGGTTTCCTCCCTACTTCCATCATCTCTAGCTTGAGTAGATCGAGCTAGATCTCCATTGTCGAAGGTATGAAGCATTGAACGTTACTTTATTGTCTTCAATATGGTAGATATGTTCGTATTTATGTGTTTTAATTATCTGCATGTTTAACACCCCCATAATTTACTTATTTTAATCGTACTGAGCAATGTATATCCAGAAATTAGGAAAAGCCGCCCCCGGTAAACCGGCAGTCTATACCGGTTTACCGAGGCATATTTTAGAAAACCTAAATTGGGATTCACTACAGCTACGTTGATCGGCAGAAATATTAAGACGAGTAATAGGTCTGGCCAATCTAGTATTCGTAATTCGTAAATTAACATGAAGGGCCGCAAGTGAAGTGTTAATTAGGACATAGTCTTGATGGACCCTAGGAACGTGCTGGTCAGTGTCGACAGCTGTCTAGGCGGGTTAGCGGTATAAGGTAACGCTCAATATCGGCAGTTCTAGTTCTTTATGCGTATGGGCTATTATCGACCAATTAAGGAGGGTAGCTTGCGTATAGATTGTCTATTTCCATTGTCGGAGAATATAGGAGTAGGAATTGCACCCGTAGCTGATAAATATGATAATAATCATTAAAAGCTCGCGATTAATCTAAGGAAATTATGTGGGGAAGTAAACATAACGATTAGCTAATCCAAGTTAGTAGATCGGTGACGAGAGGGAGAGGTGTACCTTGTTTGTTTTCTTTTATGTTATTGTTGGTCAATTACCGCCTATATGTTGCTTCTTAATTAGGTTAGAATCATTTATATGTATAATTTGCATTGTCTCTGTGGGATCGACCTTGAGTCGCATTTACTATATTGCGATGTACCTAGTATTCTTGCTAGTAATATCGACGTTAGTGACTTACACGCGATCACATAACCATGTTGGTTAGGCCAATTCCTTTATGATTCCAACTTGCAATAGTTTATCAACCTCCACTTTAATGGCAGCCTCCTTCTCCGGAGTGAATTGACGGGCCCGCTGTTGAATCGGCTTGAAGGTGGGGTTCACATTCAGGTGATGAAGTGCAACGTCTGGTTCTACACCCTCATGTCAGGTACAACCCATGCAAATGCATCCAAATTTGCTCTCAGCTGGGCGATTAGGGCTTTCTTGTCGGAAGTGGATAGATGAGCACCAATTTTAACTTTTTGATATGGGTAGGCGTCGTTGACGACTACCTCTATCAGCTCTCCATCTGCTATGAAGTCTGGTTCATCTCTGACCTGCAGGGTTTCACACTCGACCTCCGTAAGATAGAGTAGTCTAACCGTCCGTATTGCAGCCATTTGTACTGGCGTCTCTGGTCGCTCAAGGCATGGCCTTTTGTCTACAAGCCTTGAGGACTGGATGTATGTCAGGACTGACTCGGGTCACTAACACTTACTCCGATCCCATCCTCCGTGTAGAATTTCGCCCGCTGATGAGGGATCGAAACAACCATTTGGATTGCCGTAGAGCTCGAGCTCCTATGATTACGTTGTAACTTGATTGGAGATTTACAACAAGAAAGTTTACCTTCTCGGTCCGGAAAGGTGCATAGTCCCCCATCTGTACATCCAGATCGATGGCCCCCTTGACCTGAATTCGGTGATCGGTAAATTCCTCAAGGGTGCCGTTGTGCGGTCTCAGGTTTGAGTCACTGAAGCCGAGCTCCCTGAAACAATGGTAGTACATAATATCTCTGCAGGCCCCTATGTCTATCATCACTCTGTTTAACAATGCTCGGTTGACGATTACCGAGATACTTAAGCACGAATCCTCAGTGTGAACGGATGTGACCAACTCGTTGCGGGTAAAAGTAAGAGGTTGTTCCTGTCCGAGCAGGATAGCTGGTCGCTTGATGCTTTTATGATTGGAGTTGTGTTAGGAACATTTTATTATGTTTTGATGATGGCCATACTAGCTGTTATAGCAAGCCTGAAATAAGTTAGAATTCTTTGTATAAGTCTTTACTTAGAGTCTGACATGTTGTATAAGTTGAGTCAGACAAGTATTGTACTAGTTGGTAGGACGGAAAAGTAAAACAGACATTCGGTAGAGTGAAGCTAGCCAAGCACCAGCAGATAAGCAATGAAGACATTATGGTCTGACTTATAACCAAGGAAGTCTGTGATGACCTTGGATAAGTCTAAGTCATGTTTCAAGTAATGAAGATCAATGTTTAAATATGGTGTACACTGATCTCACACAAAACAAGGATCAGTGAAGTACAAGGATTCTCCTTTGAACTTAAAGAATAAAGGAAACAGTGAGTCGGCAAAGTAAACTGACTTTCGGCTGTGTGAGGACAAAGCAGTAAAGGAAGATCTAAACGGAAAAGTCAGGTGGATCACTTGACCGTTCAGAGAACGGCTAAGTAAACCTTACTCGATAAGATTATTGAAATATGAAGAAGATACAGAAGATCAAGCATTAATTGCACAATTAATAGAGGATCAATCAAGGACGGATTTTCTGGTAAACGTTTGAAGAAAAACCCGATCACTAAAATCAAGGAGAACATTATTAAGGGGGAAACAAGAATAAAATCAAGGATTATTCCCCTCATTAATATAGCCAACGGACGGAAATTCAAATCAAGAATAATCAAGGCTATAAATAGAAGGCACTGATGGAAAAACAAAAAAAAGGCAGATAACAATCAAAAAATCTGAGCAGAAACTCAGTCAAAGTGAAAAATCTTCTATCTGTGCTAAAAGGAAATATCCAGTGATCAACTCAAATCCAAGAGCTACAAATCAAACATCAAGCATTGAGATTGATCAACAAGTTGGTGAATTCAATTCACATAAATCAAGCAACTGAATCAGAGCCATCTGAGAGGGAGTTGTGTTTGTGATAGTATCTTGAAGGATTTGATCCCAAGGAGCGATGAAAGAGACGAGTCACCGAAGGCATTTACGATCAAGGAGTGATAGTCTTGTAGATTGTGAAGCTTGAGAAGTCAAGGACAATCGTACTATTGTATCTGTGAAAACAATAGTGAATTCCTCCAATCATCACGGGAGAAGAGTGGATTAAGGGATTACACCACCCTGAACCACTATAAGCCTTGTGTCAATTTACTTTCTGCAATTTACCTTACTGCATTCATTTAATTTCTTACATTATACCACATATTATTGATTGCTTAAACTACCTTGAAATAACTTTGTAAGAAGGGACTTATCTGCTGCCCAAAAGCTTTTAATTACAAGAAATTTTTTTGAAACTCCACTATAGTCATTCACCCCCCCCCCCCCCCGCTGACTATAGTTTTACCCTTCTCTGGGACCAACAAGTTGATTCGTTGTTTGATCTGGTTATTGCTGGTGCACTTTCGGTAATCATACGAATCTCTCTGTCATACTGACGGGGTTGCCTATTATCTTTGTTGGCCCCACCTCCATCCTTTCTATACTGGTCATCTTTCTCCTTGTATCAGTTTTTTGATCTCAATTTTCTACTGCCTGCATTCTTCTGTGGTATGCCCATTATCTTTATGATACCGGCAGTACTTGAAGGTATCACAACACCTGTCGGGCCTCATCGGAGTAGGATCGGCAGCTCATCCTTTCCCTCAGCTAGTAGTCTGGGGTGTATGAAATAGTAATAGGCGTGAAGTTGTCGTCTGTAAACTTCTCCGGTTTCCTGAGATCTTGATCCCTATTCCTACGACTCTCTCTTGGTGGGCTCCGGTCTGACCTCTTTCTGTCGCTTCATGTCGTAGACGCTGCCATTGATGCCTCAGTCGCAATATACTTTCTTGCTTGAGCTAGCATATCCTGGAGGTTTTTTGGCGCGCTTAGAGCAAAATGGAATTTGAGGTAACCCTTTCCCAACCCCGCTTCGAAGCTAGTCATTACCACATTCTCGAGCAACCCTCGAGCCTGCTCATAGATTCTGGTGAAGCGATCAAAGAAACTTTGAGTAGTCTCGCTCTTGCCCTGGCGGATTTCGTGCAAGTCAGTGTTGGTGGGCTTCTTGGGCTGACCAACAGATCTAAACATAGTTGTAAACTTGCTCACAAGGTCGTTCCATGAAGTAACCGACCTGGGAGGCAGACTGCGAACCCACGCGGCCACCCTATCCTGCATGGCTCCTACGAACGCAATGCACCATGCCTCTTCACTGGACGTGGCCAGTCTGAACTTGCTCTGGAAGGCTGACAACCAATCGTGGGGATCTGTGGTCCCACTATAATTTGTGGCTATTGGATAATGTATTCCTCCTCTCGGAGCTTTCTTTAGTGTGCTCTCGTGAAGAACACAAGTTCCCCATGTGGGTGTTTCCTGGAACACCGCTTTACCTTTTTCTAGGTCCGCAATTTTTATCTTTACTAGTTCAAATTCATCCACCATTTCCGGGGGGAGAGTCGACTTGATTGTGCTTTCCACATAATCTGAGCCGTCAATTATCTCGGTTTGGGGTCGTACCTATCGAGTATTCTCTACCCGCTTAAGTTGACTACGCGTAAGGGCTGCATCGTGGACGTTATCCACGGGCCCGAGGCGATGGAGTGCCGAACTTCTGCTTTTCCCCGGAGCTGAGGTGGCATGACTGCTCTGTTGTGCATGTGCTTGATGAACGTGGCCGGCCCCAACTGGATCTTTTCTTTTGGGGGATTATGAGTGGGTTGTATCTCAATTGGAGCTGGCATAGGCGGAGAGAACTTGCTCACCGGCAGGGGTTGGTGGCCGCCTGCTATAAGTTGAAGATTGAAGACCCATATGTCCTCAACGTATTCCATGTGAGACTTCAGAGCAAAGGCGTGAGAGTCTGATTCGATGACCGGGGTTGCCCCCTGCTCTAAGTTTTGCTGTGGTGATTCCGTGACTTGTTTTCCACGACTTTATCTTATAGCCGCGGCCTCCAACTCTCGTGCCTTTCCTTTTTCTATCGGCACCCCACGCATGTCGGAGTCATTATTATGGCTGATGTTTCCACCAGCGGTGTGTGAACCCCTGCTACGCCCACTCTAATGTGACGTTGCGCCACGTGGTGGCTCTTGATTTGCTCCTTTATTCGGTGTCTCAGGGTCTATGAGTTTCCCTCCAGTCATCCGATTCGAAAGGAAACTTGCACAATACGCTAACTAGCCAAATTGCTTGAATCAAATATAAGCTTACCCAGAATTCGATAGAGATTTCAGCCGATACGTTTCCGATTTAACGTATTGATACAGTCCTGCTACTTTATAAAACTGAAACCTGGGAGCATGCATGCGTTGATCTGTGGGTGATGATGATTCCCTTCTAACTTTGTGAAGTTGCCGATGGTGCGTCGTCTCTTTACTTGGTAAGCTTGCTCCGTGGAAAGGCCTTGACCCTAAAATCGAAAGCCCTTTCACTCACCGTTTTTAGATAATGGTGAAAACTGTGATCTTTATGTTATAAAACCCAAAGGTCGAAACCTTTCGTGTCTATGAGGTTTGAGGATGGCGGCGTAAGCCACCGGAAAAGCTATAAATGTGGTTTGATGATTATTTCCCGGTAACGGAGCAAACTTATATTACTAAGAATATCATGGTGATTGTGAGGGTGCTTATGCGGTGGCCATCTGAGCGGTAGGGAAGATTTGAAAGTCATATCCTTGCTAATGCTAAGCATGGAGCTTCGCCTATATGTTGAGGACGTTTCCTGGTGCAGCGGACAGAGGGAGGCATGTTTGACCCCCATCTTGAGAGCGGACGTGACCACGGGTAGCTCGATGACATGATCGGCTTATCTCCCAGTGAACTGGTGGCAATGAAGGTCAGAGGTTGAGAAGAGACCGTCGAGGTAGGTCTAATGGTTATCCGGTCGACCGTGTTCGTCCACGGCGTATCAGCCGCATTCCTTATCATTACTTCAAGTTCAAGTTGGGTCTTCTCACCCGCATTCCCACTTGAGGGGGCGTATTAGGATATATTACTTTATATTATTATTTAATTATTGTGAAATTGTAATTAGCTATAGAACCGTCTATATAACTTAGGGAGCACTCCTAATCATGTATATATATACGTGGTACCATACACTAATTTCAATGAAAAACTCTTTCCACGTACAATTCTAGCATATTTCCCTTGCCCAATGTGTACGGTATTGTTATTTGGGTTTCACAAGAGTTTTTTTGTATTCTCCACTATAGTTATATTCGTTCTCTTTTTTCTGTGGACGTAGGTCATATTACCGAACCATGTTAAATTTGGTTTTTTGTCAATTCCTTTCGTTATTATTTTGTGTTATCATCGCTAAGGGCTATTGTTCGGGTTTGTTTTTCCTATGGTATGAGAGCTGAGGTATTCTGAGTTTTGAGAATTAGCCATCATGACGCTAAGAATTATTTTTGAATTCGATTGGAGAGTCAACTTTGGGATGTGTATGCTTATGGTGGAGGTTCAGATGTTGTATTTCCCGGGAAGGAGAAGAATTTAGAGAGACCACTATCAAGTGACAAGTTTCAGTTCAGAGATGTTAAGGCCATATTTATATGATTATTAAGGGTGTATTTCATTATTATTTTCCCCACATTTGCATAATTTATATAAGAATTAAGGGTTTAAGTGCAATTATTTAGTAAGGATGATTTTAGTATGGTTATTTGCAAAATTGGTTATTTTAAGTATTGAATTGATTGATTTATTATGATTTGGACTTTATTACATTTTTGCGATGTTTATTTATCCTTTAGGAGGCTTTATTTCGAGTGCTAAAGAGGATAAATGAAGCTCAAGTCGAATTATTCAAGATAGAGTTGGAATTGGCTTGAGGAAAATAGATAAAGATGAAGAGATCCGATCCTAAGCATTCCATACGGGCGTCCACTGATCTTGGACGAGCGTCCAGAAGTAAACTGGCGTCCATGCAGCGTCCAGAATCGTATTTTACATACAGAGTCTTTAGACGTTGGCTAAACTAGCGTCCAGCTCCGTCCAGAAGTTTCTAGACGAGCGTCCGGATATTCAAACGGGCGTCCAACCCAGTTACTGTAGCAGCCGACATCAAATTCCTAAAAATAAAGCGGCAGCCCCAACCCTAAGGGGATACTTTTTACACAACATTGAGATCACAATTTTCATAAAAAGCTGCGCCCAGAAAACCCTAATTCCATAGAGATGAATTTCTCCAATCGAACAGTCATCTCCAATATGATTGTTGGCTAGAAACCTTGCAGTGAGACGACGAAGGAAGCTCATCATCAACACAACCAACTAGAGATTTTATGCCTATGTTTAGTGAGTAAAAGATTTAGTTTTTTTCATTACTTTAACGCTGGTTTGCATTGTTATGTTTTATTGGATTATGAATTTGATGAAACGATCTATTTATATTTGATGCTTGGATTAATATATGAAAATATATTGTTTAAGTTTGATTCGTTCAAAGTAATGCAATTAATTGTGTTTTAAGAGATTATGCATGATTAGTTGAGTAAGGGTTTGGAAACGATCTCGTGATTACGTTTTGATTGTTTGTTTAGTTTACTTGAAAAAGATAAACGAAGCCTTAGAACTTGATTAAAGAACTTTAGTCAATTTCGCGATAGATCACTACTAAAAACTATGTCTTTAGATCACCATCTATTTGGGGGTTGTTTGTTGATGGGTGGATTCGTTGCCTCGCTGTGTTTTCCTTTAATTGTTTGAATCGAATTGTTTAGATCAAGTTTAGTTTAAGTTCTAGTTTTATAAACCCTAATTTCCTGCTGTTTTCCTGCACCTTTCTGTTATGTTCGTAGTTAGACGCTCGTCCGAAATATCGAACGAACGTCCATTAGATTAAGCCTTCAGACGCTCGTTCACTTTAGTGAACGCTCGTCCATCTTTCTGTTTCTATTTTCTAAGATGTTTTCATTCCTGTTTTAGTTTTAATTCTTAGGTTTAGGTTTTAGTTTAGTTTCGACCGTAGTTTAGTTAATAATTGTGACATAATCGATATAGATTTATACTTGAATTCGATAAACATTCCACTCCCTTAGGACGACCCGTTAACATCCTATACTACGATCCTTATACTTGGGGTGTTTCGGTTATAAATTGTAAAACTCGTTTTTACCGAACAAGTTTTTGGCGCCGTTGCCGGGGAGTCGGTAACGCTTGTCGGATTCTACTTAGGACAGTTTTCTGTGTCAAAAAGGGGTCGTTAGGGCACGCAGTAGTATTTTGACCATAACTTTCGGCTCGAGTGTCCGTTTGGGACGCAGGACCCCAATTCGGAAAGCTCGTTCCGACGCCGACAACGTGATGAACGCTTTAGGCCGTTCAGTGCCGTTTTCGAGGTCAAAATCCACTGTTTTCCCCTCCATTTTGGCCCTAGAAGATTTCAACACGTTTTTTTTTACCGTCTTAGTGTTTTTCTTGTTTTTAAACTTTTCGTAGGTAGGTTTCTTTTCCAGTTTCGGTTTCTATATATTTTCTAAAATAAGAAAATTAAAATTAAAAAAAAAAAATACTAAAAGCCTTCTGAACGAACGTTCACCCATACTGAACGCCCGTCTGCCCCCATCTGTCTTCTGAACGAGCGTTCACTTCTTGAATCCTCTCTGAACTAGCGTCCACGTACACTGAACGCCAGTTCAGTCCCTGAAAATTCCACTTTTCTTTTCTCTGCTCTTCTATCTTTCTACACTTCTAAATCCTCCAATCTTCTCTAAACTCGTTCTCATCAACCCTAAGGTTGATTTCTTCCTGTTCTGCTTCTCTGGTTTATGCAAACGAGAAGTAAGAAGGGACTTCTAATCTTCGATCCCGAGCCTGAATGATCTATTTTTAGAAGGAGGCTTTTCCCTGATTTGGACATAATGGCAGATCAAGATCCACCAATTCCAAATCCTGATCCCCAAGCTCAGTTAAATTTAATCCTTCAGCAGATGCAAGCTCTGCAGCAACAACAGAATCAACAAGCTGGCATAAATCAACAACTTCAACAATTTCGCCGTAACCGGCTTAATCAACCGAACCAGGACCCCTACACCCCATATCTAAATCAAGACTTTCTCGAGGGGCATAGACCTATTCGTCCTCCCGACATGGGAGGAGTGAACTTTGATCTAAAGAACGGAGTAGTTGCTCTAGTTCGAATAGCTCTTTCCATGGTACGCTCGGGAAGATCCACACGACTTCTTGTCCACATTCGTACAAATCTGTGAAGCAGGCCATTATCCTGGTGTTGATTCTAAGATAGTTAAGTTAAAGCTATTTCCTTTTGCTTTGAAAGGTGAAGCAAGTCGGTGGTTTAAATCGTTGGCACATCATTCTCTCCATACATGGAATGATGTCAAAAGACCAGGCAAGATTATGGAGATGAAACGGGAAATAGCTACGTTTGAGCAGTTGGAGGATGAGACTGTTGGCAAAGCTTGGGAGAGATTGAATCTCTTGATGAGGAAATGCCCCAATCACGGGTATGACAGACATGAGTTGCTGGAACTGTTCTACAGATGTGTCTATCAACCTAATAGAGACTATCTTGACTCCACAGCTCATGGATCCTTCTTAGGGGAGGTGATGAGGCCGCCTTCTGAGTGGCCGAGACCATCGCCAAGAACAATATGTGGTCGACTCCCAAGAAGACCAATGTTGTTAAGAAAGAAGGTACGCAAGCGGTCCCGATACAAAGCCGTTGGTTGCTCAGATGGAATTGATAAGCAAGCAGCTGGCCAATCTTCAGACGCAGCCTTCTGATCTGGGAATGCAGGTAGGAACGGAGATGACGGAAGAAATAAATCTAATGGATAATCAAAACCAACCCTTCCGAAACTTCAATCAAAGCCAGAACTACTCAGGATTTCAACGACAAGCCAAGTTACCACCTGGCCCTTCAAATTCGAATTCTTTCAACTCAAACTATCAAAGGACAGCTCCTAACTCCCAAAGGCCTCAAGGTGGATGGGACCAAACTCAAAATCATACCACCTCATGTGTCCCTCAACACAAATTTGATGAGCTGGTAGACATGGTGAAGACTCTGTCTACTAGCGTTAAAGCTATCGAAAGACAAGTTGGTCAGATGGCAGACCAGCAAGCAAGCAGACCTCACGGTAAACTTCCGAGTTACACCGAGAGAAACCCAAAAGCTGATGTGAATGTTTGCACTGCCATTACACCACAATGGGAGTATGGACAGGAAGAAGAGCTCAATGAAGTAACGTTGAGAAGTGGTAAAAAGGCTGGACCCGGAAAGATGTCGGGAAACGAGTAGCCCCTCCTGACGCCATGAGTTCAGGAGGGGGAAATCAGAAACCACATGCCGAAGAAAGCAATGATGAGGAGCCTAATGACAATTCTTCGGAGGACGAAAATAATTCTGATGATGAGGAAAGAAAGGAAAGTCAAGGGGTGGTACCCCTGACTAAGAAAAAGGAAGAAAAGTTCATGAGATGGAAGGATAAGGAGGATGAGGCGATAAAGAATCAGGCCACAGGGAATGATAAAGCCCTTCCTTATCCCCCAAAAAGGAAAGAGAAAGCCCTCACTAATGACAAGCGATGATGGAGTGAGGAGGATGCTTAGAGACACTCAAGTTAGTATGCCCTTAGCCGAGGTATTAACTGAAATGCCTAAATGCTCTAAGTATCTAAAAGAATTCTGTGGGAGTAAGAGAAAGCTTCAGGGGATGGCTGAAGAAGTGCTACGCGAAGATTGCGCGATGGTTTCACAGAAAGTCGCTGTTAAGCGAGGTGACCACTGCGGACCTTCAATCTCCTGTGAGATCGAAGGCCATTTATTCGAAAATGTCTTATGCGACTCAGGGGCCTCTATTAATGTGATGCCATTAAACGTATGCAAAAAGCTCGGGTTAGATAAAAGGATGCGGGAACGCCCTATTTCTCTTCAGATGGTTGATAAATCTAGCCGGACTGCAGCCGGTTGTGTAGCTAATGTTCTCCTTCAAGTTGAACATTTAGTCTTCCCTACCGACTGGGTTATTCTAGACTATCCACCTGATAAGGAGATGCCTCTAATTCTAGGCCGAACCTTTCTAGACACTTCTAACGCTCTCATCGACTTCTGCAAAGGACGATTACTCTTAGAGTCGATGACACATCCGTCACCTTCACACGAGGGACACATCCCGAAAGAGCCGTAATTGATGAAATATCGTTTGTCGAAGCTATCTATGAGGACGAAAAAGATGCCTACTCGAAGAAGCGAGAGGAGTTGACAGAGATAGGTGTTTTTGAAGTCATGGACATTGAAGATCAAGGCGATCGCGGACCATCTTCTAATTCATTTCAAGCCGTAGGCATTGACGAGTCATCTTCACTCGCTCACACTGAGCCTGTTAGTGGGTTAGAAGCATGGAGATGCCCAGCAACAAACGATGATCTCAAAGAACTGAGTCAGGAAGACTTCATCCCTGGTGAAGAAGAAGCTCTGATGGGTAGTTGGGACGAGGTAGAATTTTGGAGAGAAGCTACTCATTGGGAAGTAGATGATTGGGAAGAGCTGGCAGAAGAGCTTAAAGATGAAGAGTTAAGAAAAATGATCGATCACAAGAAAAAGGAAGCAAGTGTTGACCGGAGGATTTCTATGGATGAGTTGATCCAGTACCTTTCTGGGGTTGAGCCTCGGGAAGATGAGTTATTCTTTAGTCAACCACTCCAAGCTCATAAAGAGAAAGGTGGCCCGTTAAAGTCTAGTATTGAGCAACCACCTACGATTTAGAGCTCAAACCGCTTCCGAAACACCTTAAGTATATCTTTCTTAAGGATGGAGATAAATTGCCTTTGATCATTTCTTCGAAACTCGACCACGAGCAAGAAGCACAAATGATAGAAGTGCTTAAAAAGAATATCCTCGCGTTTGGATGGCAAGTGGGTGATATCCGAGGAATCGGCCCGGATGTATGCATGCATAAAATCCGAACGGAGGAGGGAGCTAAAAAGGTTAGACAACCTCAAAGAAGGCTGAATCCGCATATGCAGGAGGTTGTCAAGAAAGAAGTGATAAAGTGGCTTGACATGGGCATCATCTATGCAATCGCCGATAGCGAGTGGGTCAGCCCTACTCAAGTTGTGCCAAAGAAGGGCGGAATCACAGTCAAAAAGAATGGAAAAGGGGAGGAAGTTGCCTTACGACTCGTGACAGGCTATAGAGTCTGCATTGACTATCGTAGACTTAACGAGGTTACTGCCAAGGACCACTTTCCCCTACCCTTCATTGACCAGCTTATTGAACGGCGAGTGGTCATAAGTATTATTGTTTCCTTGATGGCTATTCGGCTACTTCCGGATAGCCATTGATCCTAATGACCAAGAGAAGACAACTTTTACGTGTCCATCGGTACTTTTGCTTTTCGCGGGATGCCATTCGGCTTATGCAACGCACCCGCGACTTTTCAACGGTGCATGTTAGCCATTTTTGATGGACTTGTGGAGCAATGCATGGAGGTCTTCATGGATGACTTTTCGATCTACGGCGATAGCTTTGATGAAATCTTAAAGAATCTAGATATGGTACTCCAACGGTGTGTTGAGAAAAATCGGTGCTTAACGGGAAAAATGCCATTTTCTAGTAGACGAAGGAATCGTTTTGGGACATAAGGTGTCCAATGCTTTGGTATTCAAGTTGATAAGGCTAAGGTCGAAGCCATTGAAAGGATGGCGTACCCTAAGACAGTGAAAGAGGTACGAGGTTTTCTAGGTCATGCTGGCTTCTACAGGCATTTCATTAAAGATTTTTCTACCATCGCCAAGCCTTTATCAAATCTTTTGAAAGATGATGTAGATTTCTTGTTCGATGCGAAGTGCAAAGAAGCTTTCAATTGTCGAAAGACAAGCTTATCGATGCCCCTATTTTAGTTGCACCCGACCGGACCAAGCCTTTCGAGCGATGTGCGATGCCTCTAATTACGCCGTAGGCGCAGCTTTTAGGTCAAAGAGTTGATAAAAGGTTCGGGCCCATTTATTATGCGAGCCGCACCTTGAACCCGGCT
Organism: Gentiana straminea; assembly: GCA_036785695.1. Lineage (NCBI taxonomy): Eukaryota > Viridiplantae > Streptophyta > Magnoliopsida > Gentianales > Gentianaceae > Gentiana > Gentiana straminea. The sequence goes on along the minus strand of JAVUPR010000300.1, from coordinate 9,187,589 downwards.
CAATGCAATTATACCACAACTGAGAAGGAATTCTTAGCCGTTGTTTTTGCCATTGACAAGTTTAGAAGTTATCTTCTAGGGTCTCAAGTTGTTGTATGGACCGATCATGCAGCCCTACGCTACCTTATGGACAAAGCGGATGCAAAACCAAGGTTACTTCGATGGATTTTGATATTACAAGAGTTTGACCTTGTGATTAAAGATAAGAAAGGTAGTGAGAATATTGTGGTGATCATTTATCTCGCTTAGTAAATGAGGGTGCGAGAAATCACAATGATATAGGCATTGATTTTCCGGCCGAGCAATTGATGAAGCTTGAAACGGTTAGGCCGTGGTATGCTGACTACGTCAACTATTTAGCGAGTGGTCATTTAGAAGACATGACGTATCAGGAGAAGAAAAAGTTCTTTTCTGATCTTAAATATCTCGTATGGGAAGATCCTTATTTGTTCAGGATCTGTAAAGATGGATTGCTTCGAAGGTGTGTTCCGGAGCATGATCAGTGGGATATCCTAGAACAATGCCACAGCGGTCCCACTGGAGGTCACTATGGAACACCGAAGACGGTTGCAAAGATCCTTCAAGCTGGATTCTACTGGCCGACTCTATTTAAAGATGCAGAAGCCTTTTGTAAAGGTTGTGATAGGTGCCAGAGAACTGGACGGCAGAGTAGTAGGATGGAAATGCCACTTAAGCCCATTCTTGAATGCGAAGTTTTCGACGTTTGGGGCATAGATTTTATGCGACCCTTTCCATCTTCGTGCGGTAATAAATATATCCTCGTCCGTGTCGACTATGTTTCCAAGTGGGTTGAAGCCATAGCTACCCAAACTAATGATCATAAAGTCGTGAAGAAATTCTTGCAAAAGAATATCTTTACCGAGATTCGTCGTCCAAGAGCACTCATTAGTGATGAAGGTACCCATTTTTGCAATGCGCCGCTTGATAAAATCCTTGAAAGATATGGTGTCAAACACAAAGTTGGTACACCATATCATCCCCAAACCAAAGATGGCCAAGTCGAGGTAAGCAACCGAGCTTGAAAAGAATTTTAGAGAAGACCGTGAACAATAATCGATCTAATTGGAGTCTTAAGTTGGATGACGCATTGTGGGCTTATCGTACGCATTTAAAACCCCGATGGGCACGTCACCCTTCCAAATGGTCTATGGCAAAGCTTGTCATTTACCTGTCGAACTTGAACACGAGCTTTACGGGCAATTAAATTCTTGAATTTCGATAGCCAACTCTGTGGGGAGAAACGGTTGTTACAGTTGAACGAGCTCGACGAATTCAGACTCAGAGCATACGAGAATGCTAAGCTTAGCAAGGAAAGAACAAAGATACTCCATGACGCTAAGATCAAGGACCGAGAATTCAAAGTTGGTGAAATGGCTTTACTCTACAATACTAGACTTCACCGTTTCCGGGTAAACTCAAGTCTAGATGGTCCGGTCCCTTTGAGATTCTCGAGGTTAATCCAAGTGGAGTAATTACTTTGAACGGGTATGGTAATCAAGCTTTTAAAGTGAATGGCCATCGACTTAAGAAATATTTTGGGCAACCAAAGGAGAAGCCCGAGACTCTTTATTTCCAAAGAAGAGATGAGAGTACGAGATGTCCCGATTTGTGAAGAGATTCCATCTTATTTCTTTGAGTCGGATGATGACATTCCTACCTCTCTACTGTGAGGAACCTTCTTCTAAGACTCCCGAGTATGTTAGCACACCTATGCCTATCATCCGCAAGAACAAGAAGAAGAGAGTCGGTGTAGTTTGGAGAGAAAAGTTTAATGACCTTATTGCGCACTTGACTTGTTGTTGTGGTGAAAATCATTTCCGCCCCGGTAATTCGATTCCGATGCGAGGTGGCGGTACATTGTTAAACCAAAGTGGCCCGATCCGGGTTGATCTTTTGAAATCTGTGTCAAGCTATTGACATTAAAAGAGCGCTCCTAGGAGGCAGCCTAGTTTTCTTTGTTTGTTTTCTTTTCTTAGGTTGTTTTGTTTTCTTGTTTTTAGAAACAGTACTCTAGTGGCGTGTTGATGGTTATTCCTTTTACTCTTGTTGTAAGGGTTTTGTATGTTTGCTCATATAGCCCGTGTACCCCGAGATTATATGGTATGTCGAGTGTGGCAGATACTTTTGAGCAGGTTCGCAAGCTTTTATGTCCGGTGTTGTCTATTCGAGTTGTAGCGGTACGTTCATGCTCCGGCCCGACCTCTCGCCAACTTTCATCCGACAACCACTTTGTTGAAACCAAACTAAGTTTTCTTTTTCTTTTATTCTACGCACATTCGAGGACATACCGTGATTTAAGTGTGGGGGGTAAATTGGGTATGTTTTCATGCTATATCTTTTAAAATATGAGTGAATGTTAAATTTCCACTAAATTTAAATTTTTGTGAATCTCGAGCATATGATTGAAACTAAATGCTTGCTAGTTGTAGTTTTCTAACGATGATAGTATGTGACTTAGTGTGATAATTATAGCATGTCTTTACTGTCATGGAGATAGTATTCATTTTTCACTCACGGAAGCCTTTGATGTCGAAGCAAGATTTTTGAACTATATCCTTTCATTGTTTTAGTGATTTATCTTAGGAAGGTTAGTATAGTAACACCTTAGTTAGACCGTGTGCTGTGAATATCATAAAGTTTGAATGTGATAAGTGAGATGTAACTTATGTATTAAAAAAAGAATGAATAAGCAATCATAATAAATACGTTTGTCGGAAGCTGGTCGATGATTTGAGTGCGATAGGGTATACCACGTATGTCCTATACCACTATGATGACCAGAAGCTCACGACAGTTAGAAGAAGCTACCTTATGATTTGAGTAGGTAGGGGATTATCTCGAAATGTCCTATTCTACTATGATGGGTAAAAGCTCATTCTGATATGCGTCAAATTTGAAAAGTTTGGAAATGATGAGTAAAAATAAAGTGAAGTCTTTGTTATCATGGATCTTATACCCAGTAGAACCGCATGATATGCTGTAGGGATTATCCTACTGAGTGCGTGGGAAGGCTTTGAGTGGAGCTATTACTGCCTATGTCTAGGATAATCATTGGATTTTTGAGAGGATATTTCTTTGAAAGGCTTGTTAGATTTGAAAAGGGCTTGTCACATATACACTGAATCTATCTCTGTGATGGTATTGTTTGCTATAGTTGTTGTATCTTTTGTTACGTGAGTTAGAGATCTATGTGGATTGCATGAAAGTTGAGCTATAGTTTTGATTGTTTTGTCCGAGGACGTACAAAAAGCTAAGTGTGGGGGTGTTGTTAAGGCCATATTTATATGATTATTAAGGGTGTATTTCATTATTATTTTCCCCACATTTGCATAATTTATATAAGAATTAAGGGTTTAAGTGCAATTATTTAGTAAGGATGATTTTAGTATGGTTATTTGCAAAATTGGTTATTTTAAGTATTGAATTGATTGATTTATTATGATTTGGACTTTATTACATTTTTGCGATGTTTATTTATCCTTTAGGAGGCTTAATTTCGAGTGCTAAAGAGGATAAATGAAGCTCAAGTCGAATTATTCAAGATAGAGTTGGAATTGGCTTGAGGAAAATGGATAAAGATGAAGAGATCCGATCCTAAGCATTCCAGACGGGCGTCCACTGATCTTGGACGAGCGTCCAGAAGTGAACTGGCGTCCATGCAGCGTCCAGAATCGTATTTTACATACAGAGTCTTTAGACGTTGGCTAAACTAGCGTCCAGCTCCGTCCAGAAGTTTCTAGACGAGCGTCCGGATATTCAAACGGGCGTCCAACCCAGTTACTGTAGCAGCCGACATCAAATTCCTATAAATAAAGCGGCAGCCCCAACCCTAAGGGGATACTTTTTACACAACATTGAGATCGCAATTTTCATAAAAAGCTGTGGCCAGAAAACCCTAATTCCATAGAGATGAATTTCTCCAATCCAACAGTCATCTCCAATATGATTGTTGGCTAGAAACCTTGCAGTGAGACGACGAAGGAAGCTCATCATCAACCCAACCAACTAGAGATTTTATGCCTATGTTTAGTGAGTAAAAGATTTAGTTTTTTTCATTACTTTAACGCTGGTTTGCATTGTTATGTTTTATTGGATTATGAATTTGATGAAACGATCTATTTATATTTGATGCTTGGATTAATATATGAAAATATATTGTTTAAGTTTGATTCGTTCAAAGTAATGCAATTAATTGTGTTTTAAGAGATTATGCATGATTAGTTGAGTAAGGGTTTGGAAACGATCTCGTGATTACGTTTTGATTGTTTGTTTAGTTTACTTGAAAAAGATAAACGAAGCCTTAGAACTTGATTAAAGAACTTTAGTCAATTTCGCGATAGATCACTACTAAAAACTATGTCTTTAGATCACCATCTATTTGGGGGTTGTTTGTTGATGGGTGGATTCGTTGCCTCGCTGTGTTTTCCTTTAATTGTTTGAATCGAATTGTTTAGATCAAGTTTAGTTTAAGTTCTAGTTTTATAAACCCTAATTTCCTACTGTTTTCCTGCACTTTTCTGTTTATGTTCGTAGTTAGACGCTCGTCCGAAATATCGAACGAACTTCCATTAGATTAAGCCTTCAGACGCTCGTTCACTTTAGTGAATGCTCGTCCATCTTTCTGTTTCTATTTTCTAAGATGTTTTCATTCCTGTTTTAGTTTTAATTCTTAGGTTTAGGTTTTAGTTTAGTTTCGACCGTAGTTTAGTTAATAATTGTGACATAATCGATATAGATTTATACTTGAATTCGATAAACATTCCACTCCCTTAGGACGACCCGTTAACATCCTATACTACGATCCTTATACTTGGGGTGTTTCGGTTATAAATTGTAAAACTCGTTTTTACCGAACAAGAGATCATTATTATACTCGTAGTATATTATGCGAAATAAAATGAATAAACAAAAATATGAAGAACACTTTATTTATTTATCTGAATGCGGATTAAAATTACAATAAAAATGAAATGAAAATATAAATAGAAAGGATATGCTAAGAACTGAGGTGAGATGAACTATGTCCTTAAGACAAATTTGCTCTAGCTTGTACCCACGGATTATGCAATTGTCTCCCAGGATTACTGAGTATACATGTTCAAAGAGAGGTACTTCAACTCTGAACAAACGTTGAACTCTTGCAGTTCTTGAAAAAAAACTCTTCAACTATTTGTTATGCAGAAGAATGATTTGTGTTTTAATTCTGGTATTCTTCCCGTTGTAGTAGAGGACCATTTTATAGTGAGGAGTAGCCTTGAAGTGTATTGAAAGCATCAGGTGAAGGAGCTCCACTAACTCTTGTAACTCCAACAATTGAAGGCATCGGTTGAAGTAATAAAGCAACAACAACCTTTAACTCCACTAACTCAGTAATGATGTTATCAGTTAGTAGATGAAGAGATTCAGCTGAAACAAGTCTAAATAGAATCGACTCACTCTCAGCTCAGTAGATCAGAATCTTGAATAATTATTTGACAAATACAAAGTCCAATGTAACTTTGTTCAAGAAATTAGTATTGCCTCAGGCCCAAGCCCAAGGTCAACGGTCTCGGGCACGGGCGCGCACGCGGCGCGTCCGCGTGTGGCTGTTTTAGCAGAGCATCGTCTAACTAAAACCATTATGAACTCTCTCCCTTTTCTTGGAGCTTATACCCTTGATTACACTTTTCTCACTTATATATTGAGTAAGTGACGGCACACTTCCCAATGTGGGATTATGGAATTTGAACTTTACAACTTCCAAGTTCCAACTTTCAACTTCTTCAACTGACCAAGTTTAAGCCTTAATTGCTCATTCACCCGATATCCGAATTGAATGATTCAAAGACCTATCTTCATCTAAGTCGTATGTAGTTTTGAAAATTATCATAAACTCTTGATAAATCATACAAAATTCTATTCGAAACCGGTTCTCAAAGTGGTTTTAAAAATGATTAAAAAATCATTTTAAAATGATTAAAAAAATCATTTTCTCTTTTTCCCTCAATTTCTCCAACAATCATCACCAGAGACAGTCTTGTTAGAAGCTTCGAATGGCATTGATGATTTTGAAGCTTCATTTGGCATTGATGATTCGGAGGCTTCGTTTGAAATTGAAGATTCAAGATCTTGTGGAAAAAGATGAGCGATACTACTATTTCCGGATAAGGGACTTTGTCAAGATGGAGTTTTGTTAGATAGTGGGTCAAATGCCACATCGATAGTGACGTTGAAGCAGCTGACATGACTTTGATATAAATTTAGTCTTTAGCCTTTTGTATTAGATGCACCATTAAAATGTATCACTTATGATAAACTACTATATTGCCCTAGCTAGCCCAATATTCAAGCTAATGTTAATGGGTTTCAAAAGAGTTTTGTTTGTATTCTCCACTATAGTGATATTCGTTCTCTTTTTCCCGGATGTATGTCATATTGACCGAACTGTTGGATGTAGTGCCCGAAATAGACAATTGTTGTTTGTCCTTACGGTCAAGTGGGAGATTGTTAGAAGTAGCACCCGAAAGAAAAATTTTATAATTGTTTTTATAGTTAATAAAAGACAGATTTATTCTCATCTTATTATTGCTTCATGCTTATATGTAATACACCGCTGAAAACCCCAAGTCGCATCATATGTAGCCATATAACTTAGTGTGTGTCACACGTGATGATTAAGTTTATGGTGATACACTTGAACTATTAGTCCATGGTGAATTTAATCAAAGTATGGGGTCTATTGATTAAACCACCACTAATGCGCCCAGAACACTTTAAGGTGTGACCGTCTTATCCGGACCGTCGATATTGGTTATGTAAGTGGAGCATTTATATATGATGTAGTCATATAGGACTGGCCCGATTTAATCTGCATTTCTCATATAATTCCGTGATTGATAAATATTATTAAATCACAAGATGATCATATATGGATTAACCTTAATCCTGAAGTGATTGTAGACGCCTGCTTGTTTCAAGATAGGGTTTGATGTGTTTGTTAAGGATTGCTAAGAGGCGCGCTCCGAATCACTTTCATGTTGGCACTATTCTGGAATGAGTGAGGAGTGTGTGTCTCACAGATATGGAATCTATCCTTCCTATGGGAAGTAGAAAGACAATCCTCTTATTTGTTAATCCTAGAAACTGATCGATCGGCCGAGTTCGTATTGGTTATGAATTAACTGATCACTAGTGGGTTAATGGTAAATAAAGATAAGATGTAGTGAAGAAGGTTTACGGAAATATTCCCGCTTCGTTACGGATAGTCTATGGAGGGTTAGTCCGTTTGTGTTGGAAATAAAATTTATGTTTTGATGATGATTCATCACTTATTCAGTTATTGTTTTTAGATCCCATTGGTGAAGTGTCATAACTAGCTTTTATAGTGCAAAGCAAAAAGATGTCTAGAAATCAATGTATAGGATATAATAGATTCTGATATTTGTATATGTTAATCAGACGAGCACTGTAATAGTTCTACGATGAGAACTGAGAAATTGAGTAATCAACTTAAGGAAACTGAGATCCTCAAGAGATACTGAAAACCGACATAAGAGCACACCAACAGAAACTGAAGAAGGTAAGTTTGCTGAGGGACACAGACTCAGTTGACTTATCTAGAAGATAGAAGAACTGAGGGATCAGACTCAGTTATTGAAGACTGAAGAACTGAGGGTTCAAACTCAGTTTAGGAAGACTAAGCCGAGATTGTAAAGTTAGACTTTAGGCAAGATTGTGATAACCTGAACTGACTTTATGGATCTTGTATAAAGGTCTAAGAATCATAAGGACAATGATATCTTAGATGATTGTTTGATGGTGTACTCTGATTTAGTCAATTGTAATCAGATGAAGGAAAGAGTACGGAGATGTTGGACATATTTTAAGTATTAATGATGAGTGCCATACTAGTTATTATAGAGCAAAGGCAAAAAGATGTCTAGATCAAATGTATAGGTTTATTAGAGTTTGATCTTTGTATAGGTTTGACCAAACAAGCACTGTAATTAGGTCAGCTGACTGTATCAGCAGACTTGTCTAGATCAGTAGGTTAACTAGGTCAGTAGAGTGTTTAGGAACCTGCTGAAGACTAATGGATGAGGGTACAAACTCAGTTATTGAAGGCTAAGGGATCAAACTTAGTTAAAGTCAAGGACATGGAATCAGAATTTAGGGAAGTCTGTGATGACCTAAACTGATTACATATACCTTGTGTACAAGGTCTAAGTTCCATATGTTAAGTGGTGATTGGAACTTAGTTATGTTCAGAATGGTGTACTCTAACTTTACAATAAAAAGTTAGATGAGAAGAAGTCAGCTGATGTATTATTAAATCACAGCAGACTTAAACCTGCTAAAAGATGTGTACATCAGCAGGCTGTTACACTTCAGATATTTGCTGAGTATATTTCTCGATTTAATCAAGGGTTACATTGGAAGATTAAAAGGATAAGGTTGGATTACAAGCCTTGATTTTTTCAACAAATCAATGGTCAAGATAAAAGGAACGTTGGAAAGATTCAGTGGAGACACTGAAAACTGACAAAAAGCAAACTGACAGTGTCCATAAAGCAAGTCAAGATGGAGACAAATCTGAGACGACTATGTATGAAATTCAAACATAAGTCACAGGATCCTCACCTATAAATAGAAGACTCCTGATTCAAATACAAGTGATGAAAATTAAGAAGAAAAATAATATATTCAGAGTTGTCAAGAAAATCACCTTGTTGACATACACAGAGCTTTAACTGACTGATCAAGAAATGTCTTCAAGTGTAACCTTCTATCAAGTTACATCAAGTATACACACTTGAAGACATCAAGCTGCTGATCATTTCATCCTGATCAAGCTGCTGACAGTTGAATCATTTACTTGATTCAAACTTTCTTTTACAAGAAACCCGCCGAAGACGAGAGAAGCACTTAGGTGTCAAGAACTGTTGTTTGTGGTGGAGTTGGTGAAGAGGCAATCCTTCCCTTCAAGGACCAGTGGAATACATTGGAGCAGTAATCCTACCTGTTTCAAGTGTTCAGTTTGTGATGCCATAGTCATTGGTGAAGGACAAACAGCTTAGGGATTTATGTAACTGCAACCTCAAAGATCTCTAGTGAATTTCCTCCAACATCACAGGAGAAGAGTGGTCGACAGGATTACACCACCTAGAACCACTATAAAATTTGCCTACTTACTTTCTGCATTTACTTTCTGCATTTAGTATACTGATCACATCAACCTACTGAGACTAGCAACTGAATCACACACATACACTTCTGAGTATCTAATACTTAGTATCATTCTTTTAACAACAAGTAATAAGTCTTAAACTAAATATATTCCGCTGCAACAAATCCAGGAATATCAACGTCGGACTGCGAGTGGTCGACGACTGCGAGCGATCGGCGGGCTGCCGACATTGCTTTGAGTTTGTTAACTCCAAAAGTTTTAAGTGTTAAGTTTATTCACCCCCCCTAAACTTAACCAAAGCCTTTTCAAGGGACCAACATGAGATTTTGAAGAAGAGTAAAAAATCAGTTAATGCTTTAAAAACTGGAAACTGACTACGTCATGGTTGAATCAGTTTTTAATTGAAGATAGGAGAAACTGAAGATAATTCTGACCGTTATAAGATAAGCAATCTTATTGGACATGCATAAATGTCAGGAAGGACACGACACACAAAAAGGAAAGCAGGACCACTAACGGCTATAAGGATTCAAATTCAAATAATCTAACCGTTAAAGAAACCCCTATAAATAGATCACTTCTACTACAAGAAAATGAGCGGAATTCTAAGATTTAATCGAATCAAGAAATTTCATACTAAGGGGGAAAGCAAATCAAAAGAATTCCTGCTAAACACTTAATTGAAAGATCAAGAAATTTCTTCAAGTGTTCATAAGCATTCAAAGAAAGATCAAGATCAACCATTTGAAGAAAATAGAGTTGTGCATAACTTATATATCTAGAAGAGAAAGCTCAAATCAAAAGTTGAATCATAGTTATTGATTCAAGTCTCATCTTTGATTTTATCAAAGGTTTAGACTGTGAAACACCAAGAATGTGTGAAGGACATTTGAGCTGTAGTCAGGAAGACTGTGTTTGTGATGAGCTGGTGAAGAGGCAATTCAACCCTTTAAGGACCAGTGTAGCAAGCTTAGTTTAAACAATAATCTTACCTATTGAAGACTGAAGCTGGGCAATTGTGAAGCTAGGGATTAGTGAAGGACAATGTTGGAAATAAAATTTATGTTTTGATGATAATTCATCATATTTACTCAGAATATTATCTTAACCTCATTGATGAAGTGCTAAAGCTAGCTGTTATAGTGAAAAGCCAAAAGATGTCTAGAATTGAATGTATAGGTTTTACTAGAGTCTGATATTTGTATAGGTTACATCAGACAAGCACTGTAATAGTTAGTGTGTCGTGAAACTGAAAACCGGAAGTCATTTAGAAAACTGGAAATCGTTAAGATAAACAAACCGACTCGAAATACACCAATATGAAACTGAAGAAGATAAGTTCGCTGAGGGACACAGACTCGGTTGGCTTATCTGGAAGATAGAAGAACTGAGGGTCACAGACTCAGTTATAGAAGATTGAAGAACTGAGGGTTCAAACTCAGTTATGAAGATTACAAGTCGAGACTATAAAGTTAGACTTCAGGCAAGTTTATGGTGACCTGAACTGACTTTATGGATCTTGTATGAAGACCTAAGAATCATAAGGACAATGTGTTCTTAGAAGATAATTGTTTATGGTGTACTCTGATTAAGTCAATTATAATCAGATGTAAACTGGAGTACTGATATTTGAAGAAGAGTAAAATCTCAGTTAATGCTCCAAGTCAGTCAAGAAACTGACAACTGATAAACACAGCATAAAAATATTCAGTAAACTCAGTTTTATATGTCAGCAATCCAACAAACTGATAGTACAGTCGAACGTTTTAAAGGAAGCAATTTTATTGGATGAAATACTGACACATCAGAACGGTCAGAAAATATAGCAGTTACAAGATAGACGTTGATTCAATTCGAATTCATGCAAGATGAACGTTGGACCTCACACTATAAATAGAGGACTTTGCACCAAGGATCAAATACGAAGATTAATCAAGAATTATTAAGATCAACAAGCATTTTTGTGCACTAGTCTTAGTTATTCGAATTGCTATCATCTCTGCGCTATAACAAGATCATATCAAGAATTTCTTCAAGTGTTCAAGCTACACAGAATTTACCCAGATTCAGACACTTTGAAGAACCACAAACAAGAATCAATTTATTGATTCTCATCCCAACTTTGATTCTACATCAAAGGTTTAGACTGTGAAGCAAACCGGGAAGGTTTTGCCAAGGACAGTTGTTACAAGCAGTCGGGTAGACTGTGTTTGTGGTGGTAGCTGGTGAAGATGCATACGTAACCCTTCAAGGACCAGTGTTCAAGCAATTGAAGAGCAGCAATTCTACCTGTTCTACAACTGTTTAGATAGTGAAGCTAGGGATTAGCCAAGGACTATTGTTTAGGACTTTTTGTAACAGCTCACCTCAAGAAGTTCTAGTGGGATTTTCCTCCTACACCACAGAGGAAGAGAGGACTGACAGGATTACACCACCTGGAACCTATATAATATTTGCCTCATTTACTTTACGCATTTATTTATTTACTTATCATTTATCTACAGCATTCTGAGAATTGATTGTTATACAACTCACAGCTCACAGACTGACATTCACCAGAATTCAGTTTAACACATTCTGCTTTCACATAGAATAACAAGATCAAGAAAAAGGCAAGAATTATATCCGCAGCCGGTTGGCTCATTTTGCTTAAGTCAGTTTGACTTAAACTCCGCTTAGTCAGCTTAACTCAACACAAGTTTTAACTGAACCTTAATTTGTTTTAAATCCGGTTTTAAGGACAAGTTTATTCACCCCCCCTCTAAACTTGTGTTAGCCTTTCCAAGGGACAAACAATTGGTATCGGAGCAGTGTTTCTTTAACAAGCCATTGTTAAAAGGTCAATTGCTCTAAATCTCCTCTAGTTGTTCTCATAAGAAAGCTCAGTTTCCAGTTCTTATACAATCAGTTTTCATTCACTCACAATGGATAACAATCAGTATGCAAGACAGATGCTTATGTGCAACCTGGACAGATTTGATGAATATAAATGTCGTATGCGAGGCTTTTTTAGTGCTACTCATGATGAGATGATGGACGTACTCACCGATGGACCAATTCAGATCACTCACATGCAAACTGTTGGTGAAGATCAAGTTTGAGTTCCAAAGCCCAAGGCTGAATGGACCAGTGATGATCGCAAGCGAAACAATCTCAACAATGTTGCTATGGACTTTATTCTCGTAACTCTTGACAGCAACATGTACTTAAAAGTGAAAGACTGCACAACTGCTAAAGAAATATGGGACAAACTTCAACTAGTTTGGGAAGGAACTGACTCAATCAAGGAAAACAAAATCTCAGTTGCAAAGCAAAAGTTTGAAAATTTCAAGATGAAAACTGGAGAGACCATTGACCAAATGGAGACAAGATTTAGTGCTATAATGGATGAATTAGATCTACTCAAGATTGAATACACAAAGAAAGTAATCAATACAAGAATCTTGAAGGCATTACCAATGTGCTGGAAGATGAAGGTCACTGCTATGGAAGAATCTAGAAGACTTGACATAAAGGACTCCTTCAAAATCTTCTCAGATTTGAAAGCTTATGAATTCAGTGAAGATTTTACAAGCACGGCTGCAATAATCAAAGCTTTGGAAGAACCAAAAACCACAGCACTTGCAGCAGCATCAAATGATTCTCAAGAAACATCCACAAACAATCTTCAACAGTTGGATGAAATGGAGGAACAAATGGTTCTTATGATGAGTAGAATCAGAAGGATGAAGAATGGTCATCCTGTAACCCAGAAGTTCATCAAGAAGACTCCTGAGAAAAGAAAAGATGATGAGTATATTTGTTTCAACTGTAAGAAGCCTGGACACTACAAAGCTGAATGTCCAGAACTGACCAAGAAAACTCAGCAAAGAAGAATTGGCAGAAGAGCACTCCTTGCTAGAGATGAGTCAGACTTTGAAGCTGGTACTGAAAAGCTATCAGATGACACAGCTTTAATGGCACACATGGAAGATCCCAATGAGATGTGTGAATCAAATTCTAAATATAGCTCAGCTCAGATTTCCATGAAAAATGCATGTTCTTCAACAGCCGATTCCAATCCAAGAAACTCAGAATTAGAAGAAACTCTTGACGATTTGATGAGTCAGCTTGTCACCATTCAAGCTGGTTATGAATCAATCAAAGCTGAGAAAGAATCTCTAATTCTAGAAGTCAAAAGATTGAATAATGAACTGAACACGTTAACACTAAGCAGAACTGACAAAGGAAAGAATCAGTATCAGTCTACTGCATCAGCATCAGCAACTGAATCTTTTGCTCAGTCTAGTTCAACAACTGGATTCAAATCTGGTAAGCCATATAGAGATAGAACTGGCTTAGGATTTGATACACAACAAACTTCGAAAAGAGGAACGAGTAAGGCAACTGAACCTAATACCAAAACTGGTGTTAAGTTCATAGCTGAACAATGTCCTCCGATTAAGAAGCATGTTGAACCAGTGAAACAAGTTCAACGTGAATCAAGTCAACCTCAGCGTCAATTTTCAAAAAGATCAACTGTAAACAACAACAGGTTCAACCAAAAAGGTAAATCAGCTGAACGTCATGAAAATAGAAAAAGTAGATCTACTGCTGAATCTACTAAAGCTGATCAAGCCTAGAACCAGAGAAACTTCAGTCATAGTAAATCAAAGAATATTAATTATTCAAAGATTCACAAAATCAAGGGGAAAGGCAGATTATTTCCAACTGATGATGACTGGAATATCTCTGACTGCAATATTCAAACTGATGAAATAAATCATTTTAGGTAGAAAACTTATTACAAGTTTCAGCCCAAAGGTCAGCAAAGGACTCGTTACAGTCCTCAACATAGACCTCAGTACAAAAGAAATGATGGTTATTATTCGAGTTTCAATAATAGAAATCATCATGGAAACAAGTTTCAGTCAAAAGATCTGAGAGATCATATAAATAAGACACAGTCCAAGCATAGATAATATGGGAGTGTGGCTTACATACATGAAAACAAGTACAACAATATCCAAAGAATACCTAAAGGATATATTCCCAGAGTTGTACTGACAACTGACCCCCATGGACCCAAACAGAGTTGGATACCTAAAAATGTTTAATTTTTATTGCAGGATGTATGGTACTTTGACAGTTGTTGCTCTAAGCACATGACAAAGAGCAAGGACTGTCTCAATAACTTTATTGTAAAGGATGGACCAAAAGTCAATTTTGGAAGTAAAGACAAACCTGGATACACCAAAGGGTATGGTACCTTAATCAGAAACGGACTCACAATCAAGAATGTATCTTATGTAGAAAGATTACATTACAATCTGCTCAGCACCAGTCAATTCTGTGATATGGGATACAAAGTTACTTTCGATAAAGACTTCTGCATTGTCGTCAGTGAAACAGCATTTCAAGTTGTTTTAGCCGGAAGAAGAAAAGAGAATATGTATGTTGTAGATTGGACAACAGCCATTGCAGAAACATGCTTGCTTGTGCATACCAAATCAGAAATCAGTTGGTTGTGGCACAAGAAACTAAGTCATCTAAACTTTGATGACATCAACACCCTTTTCAAGAAACAGCTAGTCATTGGACTACCAGAAATCTCATATAAGAAAGATAGCTTATGTGATGCTTGTCAACAAGGAAAGCAAACTAAAGCAAGTTTCAAGACTAAATCTCATCATTCAACAACCAGAGTTCTAGAACTACTACATATGGACTTATTTGGACCTATAACACCAATTAGTATCGGTGGAAAGAAATATACATTTGTGGTAGTAGACGATTTTCAAGATACACTTGGGTTATCTTTTTAACCAAGAAAAGTGAAACCAAGCAAAGACTTACTGAACTACTCAAGAGACTTCAGAATCAGAAAGGAGTATCAGTTATGAAGATAAGATCAGATAAATGAACTGAATTCCTCGACAATGTGATTATTGAATATTGTGAAGAAAATGTTGTTTTACACCAACTGTCGCTACAACAACACCTCAACGAGAATGGTGTAGGCGAAAGAAGAAACGAACACTCAAAGAAGCAGGAAGATTGATGATCTGTGAAGCAAAACTACCTGAAAGATATTGGGCGAAGCGATTAACACGGCTTGCTATACACGAACGAGCTCTCATGAATAAAAGGCATGAGAAAACTCCTTATGAAATTTGGAATGGAAGGAAACCAAATGTTTCTGACTTTCATGCTTTTGGAAGCAAATGTTTCATACACAATAATGGGAAAGATCAACTTCATGTTTTTCAGCCCAAAGCTGATGAAGGAATTTTTCTAGGATATTCAAGCGTCAGCAAAGCTTTTAGAGTACTAAATAAAAGGACACTCAAGCATGAGGAATCTATACATATAGTGTTCGATGAACCAAATTTTCCTGGTGAAACAACTGCAGACAGACCAGAACCAATTTCTCAGCCTTAGTTACCAGTATTGCCAGAATCAGTTTTTGTTGACATTGGAAGACTACGGATTTCAGAATGTTCAGATCCAGATCAGTCTCAGTTTCCAACCCACTCTTGAACAACATGATTCTGACTCAGGTGAAGAAATTCAAGAACCAGTCGAACAAAATATAGATCCCTTGATGCAAACACCTTCTTAGCAATGGATGAGAGATCACCCTGAA
Source organism: Gentiana straminea (assembly GCA_036785695.1). Lineage (NCBI taxonomy): Eukaryota > Viridiplantae > Streptophyta > Magnoliopsida > Gentianales > Gentianaceae > Gentiana > Gentiana straminea. Next base: position 9,171,777 of record JAVUPR010000300.1, on the reverse strand, counting down.
GAACAAGTTATTGGTGACACTCAAGCTGGCGTTTGAACAAGACATCAACTAGATGCAATGATATCATGTTTTCTATCTCAATCGAACCTAAGGAAATAGATTAGAAGCTTTGAAAGATCCAGACTGGATACTAGCTATGCAAGAAGAACTGAATGAATTCGAAAGAAATCAAGTATGGGAATTGCTAGAAAGACCAGATCATGTGAATATCATTGGAACCAAATGGGTTTTCAGAAAGAAACTTGATGAAGATGGGAATATCATCATAAACAAAGCTAGACTTGTAGCTAAAGGATATTCTCAAGCAGAAGGCATAGACTTTGATGAAACTTATGCACCAGTTGCAAGATTGGAAGCAATCAGGCTATTTCTCGCCTTTGCAGCTCACAAAAAGTTCAAAGTATACCAGATGGACGTTAAAAGTGCATTTTTGAATGGAATACTTGAAGAAGAAGTGTATGTTCAACAACCACCTGGATTCGAGATCAAAGATCAAGCTGATAAAGTTTCCAGACTAAGGAAAGCTCTTTATGGACTTAAACAAGCACCAAGAGCTTGGTATGAAACTCTATCTCAGTTTCTAGTGGATAATGGATTTATCAAATGAACTATCAACAAAACATTATTCAGAATGAAAAATGAAGAGAACACTCTACTTGTTCAGATCTATGTTGATGACATCATTTTTGGATCAGAAAATGAACAGTTATGTGAGAAATTTGCAAGTTTAATGAAGAGCAAATTTCAGATGAGTATGATGGGAGAATTGAATTATTTTCTTGGATTACAAGTTAAACAATTAGATGATGGAATTTTGATTCACCAAACCAAGTATACAAGAGAACTTATCAAAAAAATTGGTATGGAGAAATCAGCTGGAATTTCTACACCAATGGGGAACAACATCAGGCTAGATGAAGACAAAGAAGGCAAAGATGTTGATCAAACACTTTACAGAAGAATGATTGGAAGCTTACTCTATCTTACAGCAAGTAGGCCAGATATATCTTTTATTGTTGGTGTATGTGCAAGATTTCAGTCAAAACCAAAGGAAAGTCATCTCACAGTTGTAAAAAGGACCTTGAAGTATCTGAAAGATACAGATGGAGTTGGAATTTGGTATTCAAGAGAAGGAGAATTCAAGTTGATATCTTACTCAGACTCAGATTATGCAGGATGCAAAGTGGACAGAAAGAGCACCTCAGGCACATGTCAGCTACTAGGAAATAGATTTGTGTCTTGGTTTACCAAAAAGCAAAACTCTATCTCAACTTCAACAGCTGAAGTAGAGTATATAGCAGCTGGAAGTTGTTGTGCTCAAGTTTTATGGATTAGACAGCAATTAAGAGATTATGGGATAGAAGAAGGAACGATTCCCATAATGTGTGATAACATAAGTGCAATTGTAATAACTGACAATCCAGTTTTGCACTCAAGGATAAAACACATTGATGTGCATCATCACTTTATAAGAGATCATGCGGAGAAAAAGGATATTACAGTTCTTTATGTACCTACTGAAAATCAGTTGGCTGATATCTTTACAAAACCATTGGACAAAGAAAGATTTGCCAAACTAAGAACTGAATTAGGGATAATTAAAGTTAGTTAAGTCAGTTAAGCCAGAGATTCGTCAAGAGGATTAATCTTTGTTACGTTGGGTGCGCTCACTTAACAGATTAGTCATTGACATCAACAATCTCAAACTGATCAACTAAAACTGAAAGATTTAACGGAACTGAAAAACTGAACCCAGAAACAGTTTTTATTCCAGTCAACTTAAGTCAAAGGCTGATAAGATAAAACCGACAGCGGTTATATCGCATTTAATTAACGCAGTTCTTTTGTCAGAATATATTGCGTGTACACCCCATTACTATCAGAACAGTACATGTCTTGATTATACAAACCATCATGGAATTTGAAAAGTTGTACTAATCAACCGTCGGTACATCATCCCTATATATCCAACCCTCGTTCACACCCTCCTTAATCAGACGTTTCAAAATTCTTTTAAACTCAATCTTTTTCTTGAAAACAAACAAAAAAAAACAGATTTTTCATAATCCTTTCATCTCAAAATTCAATTTTTTTTTACTCAAAAATGACCACCTCAAAGAAATCACAAGAAGAAAGATTGATCACAGAGTTAGATGTGTATACTTTTGAAATTTATGAAACTATGTGCAACAACACTCGGTTAGCAAGTTATATCTACGAGAAGTTCCAGAAACAACCAGGATTAAGAAACATTCTGGAAGTTACTTTCAATGAAAAACGTGATGTGGAAGGGATTTTGCAGTTCTGGGAGAATATGCGTTTGGTAAGAGACTCTCTAATCACTACAGTTCGTGGAGATCGTATTATTATCAATGAATGAGTCATGAAGTCACTATTTGGTTTCACAAATTCACCTGTGGCATCAATAGATTTGACTTCTCTACCATTGAAAAAGGATGCCTTTCTTAAGCAAATTACTTAATCTAAAGAACCAATAGAAGTTGGTATTCATGTTGATAAATTCAAGCCAGAGTTTGGATATCTCAGCCGATGGCTCAGCAAACATGTTATTGGAAAATCCAAAGGAATCAGTACATTATCCGATGACAATGTTTATCTGATGAACATAATTTGGGAGGAAATAGAATTCAATTGGGCCGGTTATGTCGTCAATCAGATAAAGAAGCAACACTTAGCTGAATTAGAATGTGTAAAAAGAGCTCAAGCTGAAAGACAAGCAACTATTGGCAGATTCCGACTGAAGAAAACACTCAGTGGAATCATTCAATTTTATTTGGAGAAACTCAAGGCAGGGAAGAAAGCAAGACAAACTGCAGCTACAGAGGAAATCGCAGCAGTAACAACAACTTCCCAACCTGAAGCCAGACAGAAAACAGTGTCTCAGCAGGAAGCTGAACACAAAGGAATCAAGCGGAAAGCTGACTCAGCAAAAGAAAGATCAGTTGTAAAATGTTTGTACCCAGGAACTTCAAGTAAGAAAGCACCAACTGAGGGGGAACAACAACAACGACAACTGAAGTTACAAATGAAAATATCACTGCTGATTATACTTCTCAGTTACAAAACCAATCGGATCTGCAATCGGTCTCGGTTTTGAAGCTGACAAAATTATCAAGCTAATGAAGATGAAACTCAAACCAGAAGATTCTCGTGATGCTATCTTACAATCTGAAGAAAAGTTACTCTTGAAGGAATTGGAAATTAGAGACCTATATACTCTGTTTCCTATGTCAGAGTTTCTTGCAAATTGTTTCAATAGATTCACTGAACTAGCTCAACGAAGAGAATCAGCCACATCATCTATTCCCGAAGATATTTCAAAGAAGAAGGATGATGATGAAGATGATAATTCAAGAAAAGAAGATGATATGACTACAGTTTTGCAGACATACACTCAACCTCAACCTCTAGCTACGCAAACTGTAACTCAGCAAGAAAGTTTGCCAGTTGGAAATCAGACAACTGACAATCAGCCAGCAGCTGATGGAATTAATAATCAACAACTTATGATCATTGAAGATATCGCTCAGTCTAAAGCTCAAACAGAAGCAACATATGATCCTTCAGATATCCTGACAAAGGAGAAATCGGCCAAAGTTCATGAGAACTTGAAAATTGTGCTCAGTCAAAAGGATGCACACAATGGCCTATATCTCTGGATATCTAGATTATAGAACTAAAACAGATATCTCAGTTCATGCAAGACTAGAAAAGATCTATAAGTCAAGTTCAAGTTCTGCCTCAGAAATTTTGTCACTTAAGCAGAAACTTGAAGACTCAACCGCGGTAGATAGGGAAACACATGCTCAGGCTCACTGGCATATGAATCAGCACATCTACGGGTTAGAGAATCAGCTCTAAGAAATACTTGCTTCTCAGCAACGTATCTCAGCCGATCAAAAGGCAACCCATGCTTTGGTATATCAATTGTATGATGCCAAAAAGGGGGAAGCTAAAGAAGAAAAGCTGAAATTACTCAAAGAAAAGAAGCAACTTGAAGACAAATTGGAAAGATATAAATCAGATCCAAAGTTCTTAAAGAAAGAGTTAACGATGAAGCGACTCATTGAGAAATATAGTCAACTTTGAAGATCGGAGAGCTACTCTTACAAAGGATCGTGGTTAAAGTTTGTCAAAGATCATAATCCTATCAAAGCCAAGTACAAGGATAAGACTATTGAAGAATCTTTGAACTACTTCTTATCTGATGAACTCTACAATCAAAAAATGGCGCAATGCAAGAAGATCAAGAAGATTGAAGACAAACTGAAGATTAAAGGCAAAGCTGAACAAATGAAAGCTGATGTAGCAGAATTTGAAAATTACTACTTGAATGAATCAGCTTTACCAATGTTAATTTTATGGAGAAAATGGAAAGAAGGAAGTCAAGTAGACTATAACAAGACCTTTTCTAAGGAAGACTCAAAACTAGAACATGATTATCGTCTACATGACAAAGAGATGAAGTATATCTTAGTTAAACAAAAAGCACAGAAAGGAGTTTAGTCTTTAGTCAAATTTATTTGAACAAAGTGTAACTATTCCAGTTTTTGCGTATTCTAATGAAATCCATTTTTCCAGTTTTACATTGTTTTGATCTTTAAGCTTTTCTTTTAGGGAGAGTTTTGGCATCATCAAAAAGGGGGAAATTGTTGGAAATAAAATTTATGTTTTGATGAAAATTCATCATATTTACTCAGAATATTATCTTAACCTCATTGATGAAGTGTTGAAGCTAGCTGTTATAGTGAAAAGCCAAAAGATGTCTAGAATTGAATGTATAGGTTTTACTAGAGTCTGATATTTGTATAGGTTACATCAGACAAGCACTGTAATAGTTAGTGTGTCGTGAAACTGAAAACTGGAAGTCATTTAGAAAACTGGAAATCGTTAAGATAAACAAACTGACTCAGAATACACCAATATGAAACTGAAGAAGATAAGTTCGCTGAGGGACACAGACTCGGTTGGCTTATCTGGAAGATAGAAGAACTGAGGGTCACAGACTCAGTTATAGAAGATTGAAGAACTGAGGGTTCAAACTCAGTTATGAAGATTACAAGTCGAGACTATAAAGTTAGACTTCAGGCAAGTTTGTGGTGACCTGAACTGACTTTATGGATCTTGTATGAAGACCTAAGAATCATAAGGACAATGAGTTCTTAGAAGATAATTGTTTATGGTGTACTCTGATTAAGTCAATTATAATCAGATGTAAACTGGAGTACTGATATTTGAAGAAGAGTAAAATCTCAGTTAATGCTCCAAGTCAGTCAAGAAACTGACAACTGATAAACACAGCATAAAAATATTCAGTAAACTCAGTTTTATATGTCAGCAATTCAACAAACTGATAGTACAGTCGAACGTTTTAAAGGAAGCAATTTTATTGGATGAAATACTGACACAACAGAACGGTTAGAAAATATAGCCATTACAAGATAGACGTTGATTCAATTCGAATTCATGCAAGATGAACGTTGGACCTCACACTATAAATAGAGGACTTTGCACCAAGAACAAAAGAAGAATATTTATTAAGATCAACAAGCATTTTTGTGCACTAGTCTTAGTTATTCGAATTGCTATCATCTCTGTGCTATAACAAGATCATATCAAGAATTTCTTCAAGTGTTCAAGCTACACAGAATTTACCCAGATTCAGACACTTTAAAGAACCACAAACAAGAATCTCAGCCCAACTTTGATTCTACATCGAAGTTTTAGACTGTGAAGCAAACCGGGAAGGTTTTGCCAAGGACAGTTGTTACAAGCAGTCGTGTAGACTGTGTTTGTGGTGGTAGCTGGTGAAGATGCATACGTAACCCTTCAAGGACCAGTGTTCAAACAATTGAAGAGCAGCAATTCTACCTATTCTACAACTGTTTAGATAGTGAAGCTAGGGATTAGCCAAGGACTATTGTTTAGGACTTTTTGTAACAGCTCACCTCAAGAAGTTCTAGTGGAATTTTCCTCCTACACCACAGAGGAAGAGAGGACCGACGGATTACACCACCGGAACCTCTATAATATTTGCCTCATTTACTTGACGCATTTATTTATTTACTTAGCATTTATCTACGACATTCGATAATTGATTATACAACTCACAGCTCACAGACTGACATTCACCAGAATTCAGTTTAACACATTCTGCTTTCACATAGAATAACAAGATCAAGGAAAAGGCTAGAATTATATCCACTGCCGGTTGGCTCAGTTCTTGCTTAAGTCAGTTTGACTTAAACTCAGCTTAGTCAACTTAACTCCACACAAGTTTTAACTGAACCTTAATTTGTTTTAAATCCAGTTTTAGGGACAAGTTTATTCACCCCCCCCCCCCCCCTCTAAACTTGTGTTAGCCTTTCCAAGGACCAACAGACAATCAAGTGTCTAGAATTTACTTTGTGTCTTGTAACTATAAACCTCAAGAACATAGTGGATTTGACCTCCGCATCACAGGGGAAGAGAGGACTGACAGGATTACACCACCTGGAACCTCTATAATTCTTGTTTACTTACTTTACGCATTTATTTACTGTATTGTAGTTATACTCATATAGTTCACATACTCAGCAAACACCAGAAACTGAGTCAGCATATTAACTAATAACTCATATTTTACAAAAGGCTTAATTATATCCGATGCCGGTTAACTCAGTTAAGGATAAGTCAGTTTTGACTTATACTCAGCTAAGTTAGCTTAACTCTGCACAAGTTTTAGCTGAACTAAATCTGGTTTAAGATTCAGTTTTTAGGAGACGTTTTGGTGACAAGTTTAATCACCCACCCCCCCTCTAAACTTATGTTAGCCTTTTCAAGAGACCAACAATATGTAATGATTATATCAATGGACATTTATTGACTCGACTTTCTGAGAATAAGTTATATCTATAATCGATAGAGTTCAGTTTCGGATTTATGGTGGCGTAATCCCGGAATTAATAAGGTGAGTAGAAATATTCTGTTCGATGAATATTTTATTCAATTTATTGTAGCTACTGGTTATAGGTCCATGGTCCCCGGGTTGGCTCCTAACACGCGAGTGATTTCTCGTTTTGTGGAACCTCGAGAATAAATTAAATAGCTAGTCTATTTAATGAATATGCGAATATTATTTATTTGGTAAATAATATGTAATATAGAAAAGACATTTTCTATCATCCCAATTGGCACAAAAAAAATGGCGCCACTTTTTTTTGGTTTTGGAAAAAGAAATTTTCTCCTAATTAATTATACTATGGATAATATAATTATTTATGTGTTAAATAATTATAAATAAGAAATTTGTTTTCTTATTGGATAAATAGGAAATTTGTTTTCCTATTTGATAAATGTTTTATTTTTCCTTAAAGGAAAAGATAAATATGTGTGTATAAGATAAACTCTCAAATTATTTTTGGTTATTAGCCTATATAAAGAGAATTTTTCCCAACACAAAAGGGTTGAAAAAATCCAATGCCAATTTTTGGAAAAAAGAGACGCCAGGCTTTTTTTGAAAAGCGAGAAATTTTGTTTTCTTGTCTTAGCCATTGGGAGAAGAAAAACTAGGGTTTTTCTTAAGCATATTCGAGGAGGTTTTACTACCAGGATCGACGTCCACCAGTCGTCGCTTGGAGATACATTCCGGAAGATCACGGCTTCTCTTTTGTTGGGTAAATCTTTAACTATCTTGTAGTTATATTAATTAATCATGTGAATTATATCATGGTATAATAACATGCAAATTTAATTCGTAGCTTCCGCTGTGCATGATCGAGTGTCTCGATCGGAGCAGTGAATCAGATCTGACGATCCAATTATGGATCGGATCCGGATTCGGGTTTCTATATCCAGCATGTGATATCGGAGAAAGGTTAAAGCGATTTTGCGATCTTGATTGCATAATTAATTAATAAGGAGTGTAATTGAATAAAATTTGCATCTTTTATATATTTGTTATATATATGCGTGATTGAATGAGATGGATTGGGGTTGGTACTGTATTTACCATTAGATCTATTGTAAATCCAAATTTTTCTGGGTATAGGTATTTTTTATTTGTTGTAATTCGCTGCCACGATGGGAGAAGAGGCGTCCAACCAACTCGCGTGGGAGCTCGTGTGTTCAAGAAACGGAGCAGTTTATTAATATACAGAGCGGCGGCAGGATCAATTAGTGAATAGTAAATTCTTTAAATGTAGGGTTTATTTATTTTAATTTAATTTTATAGATTAGATACGGAGGTACCAACGGTCCATCTCAGTGGTTTATTTTTCGCATTTATTTTCTTATGTGATTATTTATGTCATATAACCATGTCATGCATCATATTCATGAATTCCACTCCTAGCATATGCATACATATAGATAATTAACTTTGGCATTAATTAGGCATGTATGAACACGTAATTAGTTTAGATTATTTTAGTAATTAATTAAATTAATTGAACAAACAAAATTTTATATTGTTATAAAATTCACATGATAAAAATAAAATTTACTGGGTAAATTTGGTTTTGGGATCTAAAATTCTTTGAGAATTTTGATTATGTAGTGTCTACATAAATAGGATTTAATAACCGAAAATTTGGAAAGTCATGAAAAAATAGGACAATAACTTGACGGTATTTGGAACCGATAAGTTGGTGATTGCTTTTCATGATTTATTGTTTTCGATTATTGAAAAAATTCTGTGATCCTAAATTTTTATCATGACATTATTAGGACTATAAAATTATTTGGTGAATTTTAAATGTGTAGTGTCTACACAAGAGATTTTCTAAATAATCGATAAATTGGAAAATCGTGAATATAGTGTCACTAGTTAGACGGTATTTGGAACCAATAAACTAGTGGGAGCTTGAAATTTCTTGATTTATTGTTTTCAAATTATTGAGAAATTCATAAGTCCTAATGTATTATGATTATAATATTCTTGGCAATTTTAATTGTGTAGTGTCTACACAAAATTTATAAATCCGAGAAATTAAAAAGCGTGAATAAGTGAAACTAGAAGTCTACCTAGAAGGTGCTTATGAATTTATGGATAAAGAGTGAACTACGTTTACTCCACTTGCGTAAATAGAGGCATTTAGCACTTGGTGCTTGAAGGTAGGACTAGGAGATTTTGCATACACGTTCAGATGGTGACTGTTTGTGATATATCTTAATGCAATAAGTTAAGGTTGGTTATAAGATTCTTATGATCAGAAAGTGATGGTTGTAGTGTCACTGCCTTTCTGAAAGAATGTTAAAATGACAACCTTGGACCTTGAAGTACAGTTACTCAAGGAGTTACTATCGATTTAATCTTACCACATCCAACATTGGTTGTTGGGGGTGACGCTGATGAATACTACTGAACCAGCAAAGAATGTCAATCCACCCAAATGCAGTGGGAGTATGATTTATCCATTGACTCGCTGTGATTATGCAGACATTACAGTCTACTGAGGGTGATTGATAACCTATGGTCTTTTTGGAAGGACTGTATAGAATTCTAAAAAAATGGAGGTTGGTTTAAAGACATAAACCTGAGTTTTGGTACTCCAATTCAGTTCACACTTTTGTAGAACCACCTGAGTGTCTCAGGCCCACTGGGAGAAATTGGATCTACGTGAAAAGAGTCGGATGAATGAGAAAGTTCAACTTTCAAGGTAAAGCCAATTGGTCTAGGGGTAATTTCCTGAGAAGTAGATAGTTTACTAGGGGTGATGCCCTGAAACTTTCTCACCACTCAGCCTTGCTTGACTCCATGGAAAGCAGAATGATTAACAGGGGTGATGCCCTGAAATTTTCTTGCCGTACAATGGAGCTTAGACTCATTCGGAACAGAAGGGTTTTAGCTTAAATCCAATGGCAGATTGACTGCCTATGCTTATATCCATTGGTGGATTAAAGCAAACCTCTAGGTCATTGAAAGCCACATGTTTGAAATATATGGGCTTGACCAGAATATTGATGAGTCTTTTGTAGACCAGAGAATCAATATTGGTAAAGTGTAGATGTTAGTGTAAATGCAAGGTAACACTGCAACTGTTGTAAGCAACATGGGCGTGTTATCTGAAGTCAGAAACTGACGAGCCAAAGCTTCTCTGAATTAGAGAAGTGGACTATATTCTTAGAAACCGATTCGTTCGAGTTCATGAGATCAAGTTGTTGGCCATATCCCATCCATCTTATTGGTTAAGATGATGATGCATTTTTGAATGATAGATTCAACGAGAGGTTTCCTACCCAACCCCTCATGGAATAATTCTCTTAGTCTTCGGATATAGAGAAAATGTGAAAGATTCTCTTTTGGATAGAGAAAGTCAGGTTATTAAAAGTCAATAACAGTCGAATCTTGGATTCGGACGTTGAGTAGCAAGTATAGTGCATTCTCAAGTACCTTCGGAGAACGAGGAGTAATATGCGTCTATATTCGGGTGAAAACCTGAGTATTATTGACTACACTGATTCTGATTTTAAGTCAGATTAAGGGTGATTGTTAATTGATCTTGGGCTTAGTGTTTTATCATAGTCATGGAGCTATAGTCTGGAGCAATCTAGCACTGCCAATTTGACTATGTTAGTCGAATACATAGCAGCTTTCGGAGCAGCTAAAGAGGTAGTGTGGCTTGAGAAGTTCTTTGTTGGATCGGGAAGTGATTCCAGGTCTCGATGAGCCGATACCATTTTACTGTGAAAACAGTTGAGAGGTGGCTCATGAAAATGATCTTCGCAGTCACAAGAGGTCAAAAGCATATTGAGATAGAGTACCACCTGATCAGACAGACCGTGCAGTGAGGCAACGTTTCAGTCCTAAAAGATCGCCTCGAGCCAACAACCTAGCTGATTAGTTTACCAAGTCGTATGGCATGTAACGTCACTGATAAGTGCTTAGCGGGTATAAAATTGGGAGATATGTCTCATCTGCTTTAGAGCAAGTGGGAGAATATTGTGGATAGAAGAATAAGGGTGTGCTGCTCTAAAAACAATTGTTGCTTGTTTTCACGGGCAAGTGGGAGATTGTTTGATGTAGTGCCCGAAAGAGACAATTGTTGCTTGTCCTTACGGTCAAGTGGGAGATTGTTGGAAGTAGCACCCGAAAGAAAATTTTTGTAATTGTTTTTATAATTAATAAATAACAGATTTATTCTCATCTTATTATTTGCTTCGTGCTTATACGTAATACACCGCAGAAAACCCCAAGTCGTATCATATGTAGCCATATAACTTAGTGTGTGTCCCACGTGAGGTTTAAGTTTATGGTAATACACTTGAACAATTAGTCCGTGGAGAACTTAATCAAAGTATGAGGTCTATTGATTAAACCACCACTAATGCACCCAGAACACTTTACGGTGTGACCGTCTTATCCGGATCGTCGATATTGGTTATCTAAGTGGGGCATTTATATATGATGTAGTCTTATAGGACTGGACCGATTTAATCTGCATTTCTCATATAATTCCGTGATTGAGAAATCTTATTAAATCACAAGATGATCATATATGGATTAACCTTAATCCTAAAGTGATTACATACGCCTGCTTGTTTCAAGATAGGGTTTGATGTGTTCGTTAAGGATTGCTAAGAGGCACGGTCCGAATCACTTCCACGTTGGCACTATTTTGGAATGAGTGAGGAGTGTGTGTCTCACAGATATGGAATCCATTCTTTCCTGCGCAGGAATTAGAAAGACAATCCCCTTATTTGTTAATCTTTGAAACTGATCGATCGGCCGAGTTTGTATTGGTTATGAACTAAGTTAATGGTAAATAAGGATAAGATGTAGTGAAGAAGGTTTACGGAAATATTTCTGCTTCGTTACGGATAGTCTATGGAAGGTTAGTCTGTATGTAATGATTATATCAATAGACACTTATTGACTCGACTTTCTGAGAATTAGTTATATCTATAATCGATAGAGTTCAGTTTCGGATTTATGGTGGCGTAATCCCGGAATTAATAAGGTGAGTAGAAATGTTCTGTTCAATGAATATTTTATTCAATTTAATGTAGCTACTGGTTATAGGTCCATGGTCCATGGTCCCCGGGTTGGCTCCTAACATGCGAGTGTTTTCTCGTTTTGTGGAACACCGTGAATAAATTAAATAGTTGGTCTATTTAATAAATATGCGAATATTATTTATTTGGTTAATAATATGTAATATAGAAAAAAGACATTTTCTATTATCCCAATTGGCCAAAAAAATGGCGCCTTTTTTTTTGGTTTTGTGAAAAGAAATTTTCTCCTAATTAATTATAATGTGGATAATATAATTATTTATGTGTTAAATAATTATAAATAAGAAATTTGTTTTCTTATTGAATAAATAGGAAATTTGTTTTCCTATTGGATAAATGTTTTATTTTTCCTTAAAGGAAAAGTACATATGTGTGTATAAGATAAACTCTCAAACTATTTTTTGTTATTAGTCTATATAAAGAGAGTTTCTCCCAACACAATAGGGTGGAAAAAATCCAACGCCAATTTTTGGAAAAAAACAGACGTCAGTCTTTTTTTTTTAAATGAGAGAAATTTTGTTTTCTTGTCTTAGCCATTGGGAGAAGAAAAACTAGGGTTTTGCTTAAGCATATTCGAGGAGGTTTTACTACCAGGATAACGTCTTCCAGTCGTCGCTTGGAGATACAATCCGGAAGATCACGGCTTCTCTTCTGTTGGGTAAATCTTTAACTATCTTGTAGTTATATTAATTAATCATGTGAATTAAATCGTGGTGTAATCGCATGCAAATTTAATTCGTAGCTTCCGTTGTGCATGATCGAGTGTCTCGATCGGTGCTGTGAATCAGATCTGACGATCCAATTATGGATCGGATCCGGATTCGGGTTTCTGTATATCCATCACGAACCACGTTAAATTTGGTGTTTATCTTTTTCATTCCATTAGTTATTTTGTGTTATCGTCGTTAAGGGCTATTGTTCGGGTTTGTTTTTCCTAACAAATTGCATTCACTCTTTGACACCATATAAAATACTTTCTTTTACTTTGCATTGTCTTGACTAGATTTTTTATAAATCTTGATCGTTATCACTCTGTTCACTATCTTTATTAGTTAATCCTTAGTTTTTAAGAATATTGGAATGACACTATAGTTGTAGACACAAAATACTTACATTTATGATTCACATAGGCCACAGCGACAAGATCATTTAGTACTTGACCGCACATCCGACCTTGGTCATCAATCCTCAACTACAATTGACCCGATGTACATGTCAATGATTTTATACCTTTAGAAAAGGCCGACCAATTCAAATAAGTGGTTGATTTTGTGATAACTTAAGTGCACGTTACCTAACTCAGAATCCTATTTTTTACACACACAAATCACTTTAAGTTTGATGTACATTTCGTAAAAAATCATGTGTTGGTCAGACAACTACAAGTCATCTATGTTCCCTCATGCGAATAAGTGGCTGATTGTTTCATTAAACCTCTTTCATCATTCAAGTTCTTGCCATTCCATAGCAAACTCAATGTGAAAGTTTTCCCATTTCATTTGAGGGAGGTTGTTAAGGAGGAAACTAAGAAGTGATTAAATGGGTAAGCTGACCTCTTATCCTAATAAGTAGATTGACGACTCATATTGTTGATAGACCAGTGTGTTGGATCATTAATCCAACGTTGGGCTTATATGTGAAATAATTATTTATTATGGACTGTCAATAAATATTAACCCGATGTAAAAGTGATCTAATACGGTATTCGGTTTATTGGGCTATGATGTATCATTAGGGTGTGGGCCTTTTATGTGTAGAGACTAAGTGGTAATTTCTATTTCGTTGATGGGTAGAAATGGAAATACCTAAAATATATTTCACTATATAAGGAGAGTTATGGTCCCTAGGTCACACACCTATCTATTCTCCTCTGCCTCCAATTACCAGAAAGAGAACTACAGGGAATTCTAAAGGGTTCCTCTGAAAATAAATAGAAGGTGTGTAGATCTAGAAGATCAATCCTACAACACCAAAAGGAGATTTCCGCTGCTATGGATTCAGGTAAGTTTATAGCTTAATTTTGTCTTGATTCTCAATGATTTAATCGATCCTGAGGTAATGTGATTGAATCACATAAGGTTAATTCTAAGAAGTGGTATCGGAGCCAGGTTATGTTGAATTATCGAGAATCGTATTTTTTTTTATAAAGTTTTTGATTAATTTTGGATTCGTAAAAGAATCGTTTGGTTTATTTGGATTTGGTTGCCTTTCTCCTTCCTCTCGGTTGTTATGACACGGCTTACAAAATAAGTTTTCTTTCTTGAATAAAGGGAATCGGTTGCAGACGCCGATAAATGCAGCATCAAGAATTGTTTTTACTATGCCATGTTAATCTGTTAAGGTTCCACTCCAGTAATATTTGTTTGTTTGTATTTTTTGGTGCATCTTGATAAACAATAAAGGTATTAGGTGTTGAATAATTCTTTTGATATTCATTGTTAAGCCAATTTGTCAAGTCAGGTGATAACGGCGGCACTTAGGTTATTAAGGTTAGCCAAATTCATATAACGTAAATTGAACAGATTGCTGCCGTTTTGTTTCCAGCCATAATTAATTGAATCATATTAAACCTGTAGTCCATATAAAGTGCTTTTCGTAAGAGGCTATAAATAAGAAAGAATACGGATTATACGGCAGTATGAGGACTGGATTCAGTTAGGCCGCTGAATGGTTTTTTTTAAAATTTATTCTATTTTTATTTTTTTTTTCTTCCAGCCTTCATAAACGGGACTTCAGAAAATATTTAGTCCATATATAATGTATTATAGTAAGATTTGAAGAAATAAGTAGCCCGACTTTGATAGACTTTTTTTTTAAAGTCGGTACGGTAAAATCAAACATTGGTATATTACGGTTTTGCATTTATTATGTCTCTAAGTGGATATGTTTGAAGCGATATGTCGCCAAAGTGACCTCTACGTGGAAATTTATTTACGGTGGGATGTAAAATTGTTTGTGTGTTTATTAATTCATGCGGATAGTATTCGGCCCAAAGGAAAGATATTATTTGCGAGATTATAAATACGCATGTGTGATAAATACGTGACAATTATTTGGCTTCCATGTGGATAATAGATACGGTCCAAAGACTGGTCAGTTATTTGACAGGATTTATTGTCAGTATTTGATCAATACGCCAAGATGTCAATTACGAGTTAGTATTATCGTCCAAAGATGAGATATTAATGTCGTGCCGACATTTTGTGATGGGAAAATATATCATGAATTTGTTTGATTTTGAATATTCTTCAGATCTTATATATGTGAGCCTACGATCATTAAGTTGTTTTCTGTATTCAATTATAAATTCTGCTTTTAAAATACATCCGCTTAGCTAAGCATTATATTCCTCCACTAATTGCCTATCATTTCAAGAATTAAAAAGAACAAGTTTGTTCTTGTCATTGGCATTAAGGATGTAGACTTGACATTTATGTATGATCCTCATAAACCTCTCAATCAACATAGTACGAGTCAAACAAATTTGTACTTTGAGAAATGTGAGTGATTAAACAGGTTGAGTCTTTGATCATTAGGGAAGCCAATCCAAATACTCTTAGAAGTGACATAAATGCTATGGTGACCAATACGATTTTTTTTTGTGTGTTTAATAGAGTTTCACAATGCCATGAAGAGAAAGGCGAGGCAACTTGTCATGTCTTAGCTAACCTCTGTAAGGTACAAGGACTAATGCAACATAATGGCACATTCTAAAATTAGCACATTTGATTTCCAAACTTCGGAAATTTGATTTAGATATATGTGAAGGACTACTGGTGCAATTTATCATTCTACATCTTCAAACACAATATGGTAAATTAAATGTCAGTTATAATTGACATAATGAATGGTGGGAGTTGAAGAAATCGATTTCCCACTGAGTGCAAGAAGACGAATGATTTAAATTTGGGCAACCAGAAAGTGCTAAATATGGTCACCATTAAAGGTAAGGGCACAAAAAAAAAATTAAGCTGCTGGTATTCAACAATAGGGACAAAAGTGACAACATAAGGATATTGGTTGTTTCTTATGCCAATAGGTAGGTACACAATGAATGATTTCTTGATGTGTCATGCTTCCCGAGCAAATAAAGTTAAGTTTTTTTTTTTTTTATTGGTTTGTTTATGAGTTCAGTTTGATTTATGTGCTTCAACACATTGGTGGATAGATTACGGTGTCGCTATTCATTTAAGCGTGAATATGCGGAGTTGTTAGCATTATCGATCACTAGTCGATGTTGAAAGATACATCTTTGTGGGTGATGGTGATGCAATAATGTTTAAGGCTATTCGAAACTAGATTGTTACCGAAGATTGAACATTTTCTAGACTTGGAAAAGATTTATCTTTTTATGGACAAACAAATTAGGACATTCTTGTTCAATTAAGGATGATACATTTAGTCTTTCCGGGATTCGGATCAAATATGTTCTAATCATTTGGCTTTCGGTGATAAACTTGATTTGGTAGATCTTGTATTTTTACACTCGCATTTAGTTTTCATGGCTCAAATCAAAGTTAACTAATGATGGTTCTATATGGTTTGGCATTAGCTTTTTTTGTAAAATTTCTCGAAAGAGAATGTAAAGGCTTATGTCGGATGGAACATTTGGTCCCCTTGATATGTCCGATGATCTTGTCTGAGCAGATTGTATTAAGGGGTAACAAACCAACATTAAGAGATTAGGTATTTGATTTCTCAAAGTACGTCTTGGAATTGATACATATGGTCACTTGTTGTCCATTCCTTACGGAATGTTGGAATGTTCGGAATAAAGTATCACATTCATAGACGATTATTCGCTTTTAATATATCTATATGGTAGTCACTATGGAAATTAAAGTAGCGACTTTCATACTAAATAAATACCACTACAAAGTAGTAACCAAAACCCAATATGAAATATGGACTAGGAGGAACCTAGTATTCGGTAATCATATTGGAGGTTGTCCAATTAAGGTTAGGCCTTATAAGCCAAAGGAAAGAAAATTGGACTCGGTTAATTGTTATGTTATGTGGTGTTTTCAAGAGATCCATGGGTTTTAAGTTCTATGGTCCATACTTCCGTTTTTTTATTCATAGACGGGATCTTGAAGGTTCCTTGAGGACATTGAGTTTGGGGGGAAGATAAGGTATGAAATATTGTCTTTAAAGAAGAGCCTACCATGTCTCTCCCTACAAGGCACTTTGTTTTCCCGAATGGGATGCATACTATTGCCGATACGGTTTATGACAATATTCGCGAGTTGGTAACAATTTGTTTTCCTCGAATGGGATGTATACTATCGCCGGATACGATTTATGACAATATTCATGAACTTCCAATTAGGCAACCTCAACATCCTCAAGAACCTATACAGGAGCAACATGAGCATATGAGGTACCACATAAGCAATCAGTGGCACCACAACTTAGGCACTCCACTAGAGAGATGAGGTCAACAATTCAGGATGATTATATTATTTACCTCATTGAGCATAAGGATCCTGGAATTATAAATGATGATCCGGTTACCATTCCACAAACCATGGAAAGCTCCAACTCTCATAAGTGGATTAAGGTCATGCAAAATGAGATGAAGTCCATAGAGGACAATGACATTTGGAATATCCTACCATTTCCAGAAGGATCGAAACCCATTGGTTGTAAATGGATATTTAAGACCATACGGGGTTCAGATGGAAATGTAGAAAGATGTAATAAGAAGTGAAAAGGACAGAGACACTTCCCATTATTAAGGGCTTTACTCAAAAGGAGCATATGTTATTAAAAGGCTTTCTCTCTGGTTTCTTTGAAAGGCCCTTTCAGTATATTTATCGCTCTACTTGCTTATATAGATTATGAGTTACATTAGATTAGATGGATGTAAAGACAATGTTTGTTAGTGGTGACATTGATGAAACATTGATTCGGTGCTTCTAGAAAACTTTGCATTTGGTGACGCAAAGAATATGGTTTGCAAAATAAAGAAATCCATCTACGGACTCAAACGGTTTTCCCGTCAATGGTATGTTAGATTTCATCAAATCATTGTCTCATTTGGTTTTGAGTAAAATTCGGTTGATGAATGTATCTACTATAAGTTTTGTTGGAGTAGGTTCATACTCTTAGTTTGACATGTTGATGATTACCAGTAACGATATAGACTTTGAGCAAGAAACTAAATCCTTTCTCTCGTTTGGATTTGAGTTGAAAGATTTTGGTGACGCTAATTCAGTTTCGGGATCCATGTATATTGGGATTATTCCTCAGGTATTATTGGATCATTACAAACAAACTATATCGATAAAATTTTCTTAAGAGATTCGACATGCTGGATTGTAAACCACATGGCTCCCCTGTGTTTAAGGGAGACAAGTTCAGTCTCAAATTGTGCCTTTTCTAATGATTTAAAGTAGGAGGAAATGCAGAAGATTCCCTCTGATTCATTTATTGGGAGTCTAATGTGTTCTCAGGTTTGTACGTGTTTGGTCATTGCGTACATTTCAGTCATGTTGAGCAGATTCTTAACAGATCCTGGAAAGGGTCATTTGGTTGCAGCCTATAAGGTTATAAAGTTCTTATAGAAAACAAAATATAGATGCTCACATATTTGGAGTCGAAAAGCTAGAGATCATTCGGTATATCGACTCGATTTTGGTGGATGTAAAGATACATTTAAATCCACGTAAGGTTTGTCTTCATTTTGTCACAAGAAGTTGTTTTTCGAAAAGTGCTAAGCGTACACTTATGACTTATTTGACTTTGAAGACAAAATTCGGGGCATTTGAAGCCACTTAGTGATGGGATATGGATGCGGAAATATGTTTCACGGGTTGCGAATTTGGTCATATGAATGACCATTAAGGATTTATTGTGATAATAATTCCGCGGTGTTTTATCCCAACAACGATTGGAATTCATTAATGTCTAAGAACATTGATATATGATTCCTAGTTGTTAAAGATACGAGTTCAAAGTGGACGGGTGTTTTTGAACATTATCATGACAAACTCCATTATTGTGGATCCACTCACTAAGGGACAACCACCCAAGATGTTCTTGAGCATTTTGCTCATATGGGTGTCATGTCAGTTAAGGATGCTTAGGTTTAGTGGGAGTTTATAATTGATAATTTTTTGTTTCTATATAGACACATTTTTCAGTTGTTTCGGTTTAAGTTTAAAGTTACAGTTACGGTTATATCTGCATAAATTAAATTTTTTGGTTATTTAACACTTTGATCTCGATATATGGTTCGATCTCGCTAAAATTTAAAGTGG